>CP092864.1:137790236-137976148 GCA_030710605.1 Cordylochernes scorpioides | reverse complement strand
AAAAGGCATTTATATTATCGTTCAAATGTATTCATTTTTCACTTACACTCATGGACAAAACTTAAAGGAAGTTGTGAAAAAATAGTACAATTGTAATATTGTACTGGGATAAGGTGCATAAATTAAGAAAAATGCATCTCCTTATCGTGCAACTGAAAGTTGCTAATGGCTTGCGCCATCTATCGGAATAAATATCAACTATTCACGTTAATTTCTGGAATAATTAGAAATCAACGAGAATAGTTGATATTTATTCCGATAGATGGCGCAAGCCATTAGCAACTTTCAGTTGCACGATAAGGAGATGCATTTTTCTTACTTTAAAGGAAATTGTAACTTTTATCACGTATATCGGAACAATAACTCTGAAAGATATTACAGTGACCTTTATTGAAGACACACGAGTTAACCAAGTGTAAACAAAATTGTATGTCTCCTTTAAAAAAGCAGTCGACTGGCAATATCAAAGACTTTTCACTTCCTTAAGTTTTGTCCATGAGTGTATTTCCCAAAATGAACCATGTCAAAATCGAGTTTAATTAATCAGAAGTTTTTACAATCTCACATGTAAATAGTATTGTAGCGTAGAAATCAAGTCTTGGAATATCTTAAGATGTAAAAGTATTTATTGATGACGTCAGTACGACAGGTCGACAATTATCAACCAAACTATCTACAGCTAGAGAATATTGAACAAGAAAGCTAAGGACCATGTATGATGATTTTACAGAGTAATATATATTTATGTATAATTTAATGAATATAAAACAACAATTGAAATTCGTTGATTTGTGTTTCAAAAGGATGGCAATTTGACTCAAAGATAATAGAGACAAATTCGTAAAGGCTTCTAAAATGGTAAGTGTATGTTTTACTTTATAAAAAAGGCATATACTGGCGTTCTCATGGGAGTTTTATATGGCAGGTGAGTGGCCAGGATATGCCTTCAATTGTTGTTTTATAATCACAAGCCACAGTGTATTATATTGTAATCTAATGAATATTCTCATTGAGAATAATTAAATTAAATAATAAAATATAAATTATTTATTCGCCACAATATTTCTAAAAATTAATATAAATACCCCGAATTCCAAACTTTTTAACCATAAAGACAAATTTTCACAGCAAAAGAGCATTGTTATCGCTAAGAAACATAAATACATTGAAAATTGTAACATCAGATTCTGCCTCATCAATATGGAGGTATTGGGAAAATATCTACGCTAAGATTTATGATTTTATGCAAAGAATTATCATCGTAAAGATTGATAACGATTTAAACTTGTCTATCATTGAAAAAAGGTTTATTTGATGAATTTAAGAAAGAGAAAAAAACAAGATTTAAGAAATGTTTCGAAATTTGGTTTGTCTTCGACATTGATCGTTTGGAAAGAAAACGAAGATTGTGTGACCATTTTAATCAAGAAAAGATTAACAAAATTTACATATCATCAGAGAAATCACTGAATAAATATAAAAATAAATAATTTCAATTTAATTATTGATCACTTTCAAAATATAAGAAGTTGTTTGATAGTGGCTTTTTCATTTTTTCGACAAGAATGGAAAGAGGACAAAGTGCTATGGTGTCAGTTTATGGCAAGAGGAGTCCATAAAAAAAACCTTTTTATGAATTATCATTAGAAGAAATGAAATCTGTGATTTATCTTCTTGTTTTATAGAAACAAAATACAATGAATACATCAATAAGGCTAAAGATCTTTGCTACCAACAAAATGTACGCCATTAATGAAGTGCAAAGAAACAAATGTCTGCTTTTTCAGAATAAGCTACATCCCAAACTTTAAGAGAGAGAAATAAGGATAACCCAGGACCCTGGAGCGCAAGAAACAAACTTTAAGATCATAATCGAATACTAAATATTAATCAACAAAATTTATTCTAAAAGACTTCTAAGAAATAGAAAAAAAAAAAGGCATCTCCTTATCATGCAACTGAAAGTTGCTGATGGCTTGCGCCATCTATCGTAATAAATATCAACTATTCGTTGATTTTTTAATTATTCCATAATTTCAGTTGCACAAAAAAGGAAATGCCTCTTTCTTAGTTTATGCACCTTATCCTGGTACAATATCACATTTGTGCTATTTTTATCACATTCCAATAATCAGTTGATTTTTTAATGTATCTAGAATTCTATTGAGAATCTTCTGATCAATAATTGTTCTACATACAAATATGCAAATTTCAATAATGGCCAGATGGTCGGCGCGGTTAAAGATGATTGGCAAGTCTTTATTGATGATATCAGCAGACTTACTATAGAAGACGTTGAAGACTTCGTTGATTTGTGTTTCAAAAGGATAGCAATTTGACTCAAAGATAATGGAGACAACTTCGTAAAGGCTTCTAAAATGTTAAGTCTATGTTTTACTTTATAAAAAAAGGCATACGATTGGCGTTCTCATGGGAGTTTTATATGGCAGATGAGCGGTTAGGATATGCTTTCTGTTTTTTATATAAACACCTGACCATTTTTCTATATTTAATTATTTTCACCCATACACATATTTTATAAATTTACATATATATATATATATATATATATAGTGTAAAAACTATATAATAAAAATATAACAGTGATTCTACATTTAAAACTCAAGGAGCAAACTGATAAGAATGATAAATCATATCAAGTAGATTTGGTTAGATTAGCAAGCTAAATCTAAATTAATTATAACAATAAATAGTTGTATAGTTTTATAGTTAAGTTTTCTATTAAAATTATCTTCATTATTTTTATTATTTAAATTCAAATTATAAAATTTGTAAATTGTTATTATTTAGTATAGATAGAGAGAAAAAAAAATCCTTTACTTCTAACACATCATCTAGTTAATTATATATTTATAATTAATAACAATAAAATTTAACAACGTAACGTCTTTTGCATCGGCTTTTACACGTCATTTAGACATACTCTAATCCTATATATAGAATAATAGAAGTGAGAATATATATAATATTATACATTTTAGTAGTTAGAGAAAAGAGAGAAAGACAGAACCATGCACTTTTAATCAAACTAATAATAAGAAAACAAAAAGTTTTGTAAAGAAGGTAGATAAGATTGTTAGTATATATATATATATATATTTTTATAATTTTATATTTTATCCTTTTTTTTTAAATGATTTTTTAAATTTTTTTATTTTAAAATATGAATATAAATAGTTGTATTTAGTAATATATCTATACTATTAATTAACTTTTGTTATAAGTTTGGTTATTATGTTTTGAAACCCTAATGGTAGACCAGACATATACAAAAAAAAATTAAATTGGAGTAATTATTGAAAAAAGAGATCTGCTGAACCGGGAATTCTCAAATAGAAGTTCAGCGGCGTTTCATCCCTTCTCTATTACGTCATAGACCTCTTTTCAACCGGATTTTATGTGTTAATATAAAGTTACTTCAGTGAAACATTTATATGAACAGATATAACAAATATAAGTGTTAACAAATTCCAACTGTGAACCTACCTTGCCCGCGACGCCTTCAACTGTAAACATCTATTTCTGGATGACACATGTTGTGGGGGGGGGGACAAAATTAGACCGTTTGTTCTGAAGTTTTAGAACAACAAGACATTCAAAGAAGAAAGAAAAGATAGTTAAGGGAAGAAAACCAAACTTTATAATCTTTACAGCCAATTATATTAAAATAACTGATTCAACACTTATTCATCTTTCAATATTCCTTTAAAAAGGCAAATTATTAGAGTTTAATGAAGCTATTAAATGTGAAAATTCACTTTTATTTAATTTCCTTTTTCCTCCCCAGAAATTGGAGATTAAACAAAATGAATTCTATACAATATTACTTTAAACATCTTGTGAAAAAATCTTTAAATCAGCTATTTAATTTAAGTTTAACTAATTGTTAAAGATTATAAATTTGTATTAGTTATTATTGAGAGAAATTATAGAAAGTTGATTTAATAAATGGATACTTCCATTTATTTTTTTAAGTATTTTATAATAGATATACTGTTGAAATATTTTACTTGTCTAATACTAAATTTGTTTTTAATAAATTCCATGTTTAAATTTTTAACATCTTCTATGAAATTTTCTAATATATTATTTATTCTATAAAATCTTAGAAACTGTCCAAAGTATATACCTTTACAACAATTTAATGATATATTAGAATTCATATTACAGTATTTTATAATATTGAAATTATAATTACTTTTTTTATTATAAATTTTAATAGCATTATTTGTAAGGTCTATATTTAGGTCTAAAAAGTTAACTTTTTTGTTTCTATAAATTTTTTCATTGTTCTTAAGTTTCAAGTATTTAGGATAAATTTTAGGTATTAAGTTTTTGAACTGTGGATTATTAAATATTATGATGTCATCTACTTAACGGAACATTTGCCAGTTAACATTATTTTGTAGAAAGTATTCTCTTTCGTACCAGAATAATATTAAGTTTGCTAATAAAGGACTTGAAGATGTTCCCATGGGAACGCCTTCTGATTGAATATATATTTTATTTTTAAATTCTATATAGTTAAAATTTAAAAATGTTTCCAGTAGAGTTTTTGCTGTTTTAAGATCTAATTTAATTGTTTTATATCTGTTATGAATAATTTTAATGTGGAAAGTTTTGTCATTAATGATTTCGTTAAATAAATTGGTTATTTTATTATTTAGATCTCTTAAATTTATTTTAGAATATAGGTCCTCAAAGTCAAATGTGTGTACTGTTTCAATGTTTGTCCAATTGTGTTCATTAAATAGTTAATGATTTTTTTATTTGAGTGGATAAATTTATAATTATATTTATTAGTTAATTTATTTATAATAAATTGTAGTGTTGAAGCTAATTGTATATCAATGTTTTTTATAACTGAATTTATACCAGATGTGATTGTTCTGAAAGAAATAGGTTTTTTGTGTAGTTTAGGAATTATATAGAACTTTGCTATGTTTGGATTTTTGTAGTGATTATACATTTTTAGTGAATTTTCAACGTTTTTGATGTCTTTTTTGATTTTTGTGGCTGTAGTTCTAGCAAAAGTGTAAGATTTTATAGAATAAATAATATATTAGAAAATTTCATAGAAGAGATGTTAAAAATTTAAACATGGAATTTATTAAAAACAAATTTAGTATTAGACAAGTAAAATATTTCAACAGTATATCTATTATAAAATACTTAAAAAAAATAAATGGAAGTATCCATTTATTAAATCAACTTTCTATAATTTCTCTCAATAATAACTAATACAAATTTATAATCTTTAACAATTAGTTAAACTTAAATTAAATAGCTGATTTGAAGATTTTTTCACAAGATGTTTAAAGTAATATTGTATAGAAATCATTTTGTTTAATCTCCAATTTCTGGGGAGGAAAAAGGAAATTAAATAAAAGTGAATTTTCACATTTAATAGCTTTATTAAACTCTAATAATTTGCCTTTTTAAAGGAATATTGAAAGATGAATAAGTGTTGAATCAGTTATTTTAATATAACTGGCTGTAAAGATTATAAAGTTTGGTTTTCTTCCCTTAACTATCTTTTCTTTCTTCTTTGAATGTCTTGTTGTTCTAAAACTTCAGAACAAACGGTCTAATTTTGTCCCCCCCCCCCCCACAACATGTGTCATCCAGAAATAGATGTTTACAGTTGAAGGCGTCGCGGGCAAGGTAGGTTCACAGTTGGAATTTGTTAACACTTATATTTGTTATATCTGTTCATATAAATGTTTCACTGAAGTAACTTTATATTAACACATAAAATCCGGTTGAAAAGAGGTCTATGACGTAATAGAGAAGGGATGAAACGCCGCTGAACTTCTATTTGAGAATTCCCGGTTCAGCAGATCTCTTTTTTCAATAATTACTCCAATTTAATTTTTTTTGTATATGTCTGGTCTACCATTAGGGTTTCAAAACATAATAACCAAACTTATAACAAAAGTTAATTAATAGTATAGATATATTACTAAATACAACTATTTATATTCATATTTTAAAATAAAAAAATTTAAAAAATCATTAAAAAAAAAAAGGATAAAATATAAAATTATAAAAATATATATATATATATATATACTAACAATCTTATCTACCTTCTTTACAAAACTTTTTGTTTTCTTATTATTAGTTTGATTAAAAGTGCATGGTTCTGTCTTTCTCTCTTTTCTCTAACTACTAAAATTTATAATATTATATATATTCTCACTTCTATTATTCTATATATAGGATTAGAGTATGTCTAAATGACGTGTAAAAGCCGATGCAAAAGACGTTACGTTGTTAAATTTTATTGTTATTAATTATAAATATATAATTAACTAGATGATGTGTTAGAAGTAAAGGATTTTTTTTTTCTCTTTATCTATACTAAATAATAACAATTTACAAATTTTATAATTTGAATTTAAATAATCAAAATAATGAAGATAATTTTAATAGAAAACTTAACTATAAAACTATACAACTATTTATTGTTATAATTAATTTAGATTTAGCTTGCTAATCTAACCAAATCTACTTGATATGATTTATATCCGAACTATAACCTTGGATCCATTGTTAAATCTTGCTGTTAAACATTTTAAATATTGTTACGTAGAAATAAAAGCACATTCCAGATTGAGAGAGAGAATGTTCTAGAGCGTTTAAGAATCATGTAGAAAAAGCGGAAGACAACTGATTGGCCAATCTACAGCTATTGCGCAACGCTCGGTGCTGGCGGCTTTCTGATTGGCTGACCAACCGTGACCGTTCTGGAAAGATCTACTCCGGGATATATATAGGGATGAGAAACTCATGCCGGGGGAGAAGAAAGATAAGAAGGGAAGTCGAAGAACGAAGCTACATGGTGTGCTCCAAGCAAGTTGCTGTCTCAAGAGGTCGGACTGCTGCTTACCGCCGACGCCGGTGTACTTCCTGGAAGATTCTAGAAGATTCTACGAACTTCTGTCTCCTGTTCTGCTCCTGCTTTCCCTCACCGTGCTGCAGTTGGTGAGTTTGTAACTGCTGTCTTATTTATTGTTGTTTCATTTTTTTGCACTCTTCTGTAATTATTTTATCGATTAGGCTTAAATAAAGTCCTAAAGATCCTTTGTATCCACGGTAGTTATTCTTTGTCAACCAACAACGCAACAATATTTATTGATACATACAGAATATTCACCTCAAAAATAATAATATAAACTTCCTTATACTCTTTATGTTTCTCTTTTACTCCATTATTTTCTATATATACTCGTATACCTAGGTATATATATATATATTAATGCGTATTTACGCAAGTTTGGCCTTAAATACACATTTCTTGATTTCTCAAGAAACCTCTGGGACCAAAACATTTTTGGTCGTAGAGGTGCAGCCTGTACTACGCTAACGAGGGCCAACAGCCCGAAACGCGTTCGTGGTTGACTTCCCTTGATTTATCAGAAATATAGGTTGGCCAAATATCAGGGAACAAGCTAAATCAACGTTTAGTTGATTTCTGTTCCACTAGATGGCGCTCTGCCATTTAAAAAGTTCATGTATTCGTGGTCAGGATATGCCTTCTTTGATTTTAATATATGTATATAAACAAAGGTGTTACGATGCAAAAGCGCGCCATCTGTTATGAAAATTCGAAACTATTATAGACGCGTATGATTCTTTTAAAAATTAAACAATTTCTACTGCCCTTACTGCAATGGAAAAATTAATGCGAGGGCCTGGCTCATCAGTGGGGAACCCTCCCAGCGGTAATTAAACTGGCGAAACCGCTGGGAGGGTTCCCCACTGATGAGCCAGGCCCTCCCATTAATTTTCCCATTGCAGTAAGGGCAGTAGAAATTGTTTAATTAAAAAAAAAAAAGAATCATACGCGTCTATGATAGTTTCGAATTTTCAAAACAAAGGTATATTGTCGCACTTTGCATAATTATTCATTCTGAATATTTAGCAATCCATATAGAAAATTTAATGGAAAAAGTTTATTTTAGATTAATTTAAATAAAAATTCTTCGTCTTTAAAATCCAATATTTAGAGAGGTATCATCTGGCTCTTTCTATTGCCCAATGAAAACACTTTAAAGTCAAAAGAATCCCAGACGAAGGTTGGCAAACAGTTTCTTCAAATATTGAAAAATTGAAAGAAAAATAATATATTTGATATTTTTGAATCCAAAATAAGCATATTTAAATGTTATGATGCATTATCGCGCTATCTGTTATGAAAATTCGAAACTATTATAGAGGCATGTGATTCTTTTTAAAAATAAAAAAAAAAATCTACTGTCGTTATTGCAATGGATCTTCACATACATATTTTATAAAATCTCTCTCTCTCTCTCTAAAACAAATTGATTATTAAAGGAAAAAGACATATCCTTATCATGCAACTAAAAGTTGCTGATGGCTTACGCCATCTGTCGGAATAAATACCAAATAATAGTTGATTTTTAATTATTCCAGGAATGGCCCATGGTGTGTGTGTGAAAAATAAGAAGGAAAAAATTAAAGAGGTATTAATATTAAAAACAAAAATGGCATATACGTACCGCTCCATTGGGCATTTTAGATGGTATAGCGCCATCTAGTGGAACAAAAACCAACTAATCGTTAATTTAACTTTTTACGTGATATTTGTTCGTAGAGGTACAGTCTGCACCACGGTGACGAGGGTCAACAGTACATGGTTGAGTTTTCTTGATTTATCAAGAAATTGGGTTGGCCAAATATCATGGAACAAGTTAAAAAGTCAACGTTTTGTTGATTTTTTTCTACAATATTGAGTTCTGCCATCTAAAATGATCATGTGAGCAGTCAGGATATGTTATTTTTGTTTTTAATATCAACACCTGACCTTTTTTTCTATTTTATTCTTTTTTTTTTCACATGAACAGCGCACTACGCAAACTTGGCCTTAATGCTGAATGGTACAACTTCCTTAAGTTTTGTCCATGAGTGTATCTTTCACAGTTATTGTCTGAATCCCGATATACATGCTAAAAGGTACAACTTCCTCAAGGTTTGAATATGAGTGTATCTTTCAGAGTTATTGTCTGAATCCCGATATACATGCTAAAAGGTACAACTTCCTTATATTTTGTCCATGAGTGTATATTTCATAGTCATTGTCTGAATCCCGATATACATGCTAAAAGGTACAACTTCCTTATATTTTGTCCATGAGTGCATCTTTCATAGTTATTGTCTGAATCCCGATATACATGTTAAAAGGTACAAATTCCTTAAGTTTTGTCCATGAGTGTACTTTCAGAGTTATTGTCTGAATCCCGATATACATGCTAAAAGGTACAACTTCCTTATATT
Organism: Cordylochernes scorpioides; assembly: GCA_030710605.1. Lineage (NCBI taxonomy): Eukaryota > Metazoa > Arthropoda > Arachnida > Pseudoscorpiones > Chernetidae > Cordylochernes > Cordylochernes scorpioides. The sequence goes on along the minus strand of CP092864.1, from coordinate 137,966,827 downwards.
ATGTCCATGAGTGTATCTTTCAGAGTTATTGTCTGAATCCCGATATACATGCTGAAAGGTACAACTTCCTCAAGGTTTGAATATGAGTGTATCTTTCAGAGTTATTGTCTGAATCCCGATATACATGCTAAAAGGTACAACTTCCTTAAGTTTTGTCCATGAGTGTATTGAGTTATTTATAATATCAAGTTTGCGGGAGAACAGTATTCAGATACCAAAATGGCACTTTTCCCTTTAAAAATACCTCAAAATAACTCAATAAAATAATCCCTTGTAACAATATTGAGTAAAGTATATCAGGCCTCCAGGTAAAAGTATCTTTTCAAAAACCTTTTTATTCTCCAGCTTTCAGGTATGATCGACCTTCTACAGGAGAAAACATGGTATACTATATTGTAGCGTAGAAATCAAGTCTTGGAATATCTCAAGATGTGTCAGTATTTATTAATGACGTCAATACGTCGTACGTCTAGTCGACAATTATCTACCAAGCCATCTACAGCTAGAGAATATTGAACAAGGAAGTAAAGGAATATTCATATGATGATTTTACAAATACAGAGTAATGCCTAGTGGACATGGCATCTGCCCGGTAAGCGGAAGGTTGTGGGTTCGATTCCCGCCCCTGGACACTTTTATTTTTCCGTTCGCCATCACTCTTCATATTTTCATCCTTTCATACGTCATCTAAAAAAGTTAGAAATAGTGGATATTTCCCTTTGAAATAAATGTTGATTTTTCACGGAAAAGAAACTTATGCGGTGAAACTTTAAGTGTTGTTTTATAATCATACGCCGCAGTCTTTTATAATATAGAGTAATATATATTTATATTTTGAAAATAGAGCAATCCATATTTCATTTATTAGATAACAAAAAGGCATATATTGGATTTAATAAAATATTTATTTTGCCAATATTTCGGCTGGCTGAACGCCAACCTTTATCGAGGTATTACATTTTTATATACACAAACTCAGCGCCGCATAGTGTTATAATATGAGTTTGTGTATACAAAAATGTAATGCCATGATAAAGGTTGGCGTTCAGCCAGCCGAAATATTGGTAAAACAAATATTTTATTAAATCCAATATATGCCTTTTTATTATCTAATATATTTATATAATCTGTTGAATATTTTAATTGAATAATTAAATTAAATTAAGTAATAAAATATAAATTATTTCTCTCTTCGCCACAATATTATACCATTATTTTACCATTACCCTTTGTAACATTTCCTATTCAGAAATAAGGGATAGTCACAATACTTTGTATAACGAATCAAAAGTTTTTACGAAGGAGTATCTTTTATTATATTTGTGCTCAACATAGAAAACCCAAGCGGGGGTCCCTCCAACCCGACCACCTACCCGGGCATATCCAAAGAATAACTATTGAGGTATTATATGATAAATTTCCGGTAGATCTATTTTCCTGTTGATGCTGTTTGTTTGTGATGAAACGATGGATTCTAGTACCAATCTGTGCTGCTTATTGTTTATGTGTTGATATAGGACTTTGGGTTGATCTAAGTTAAAATTATGGCCAGTGTTTGAAATATGTTGGTATATAAGTGACTTCGGGTCTCTATTGTTTATGTTTCGTTTGTGTTCAGTGATTCTGATATACGCGGTTCTGCCAGTCTCCCCCACATAGGAGGCTGGGCAATCCTGGCAAGAAACCGCGTATACTGCTCCGGTGGAGTGGATGGGATTGTTGGATGTGTCTGCTTTGGTCTGCTTTAATTTGTTTTAATATTTAATTCCAACAAGGTTAACCATAATATATAAACAAAAATATCTTATGCCAAATTAATGAAATAAAGAAAGTACAGTATTAGCGACTGTCTGACTATATGAAGAAAAATCAAAGAATAATTAAATATTATACATAAATAAATACAAAGCATGTTACACCATTATTTATACCATTATAAATAATTATACCAAGTTTTCTCCTTTAGAAGGGCGCTCGATACTAAAGCTGGAGATTAAAAAGGTTTTTGAAAAGATAAATTTACCTGGAGGACTGAAATTTTAACTCAACATTATAAGAATGCATTTTTGGTTGATCATTCCAGTGAAGAACATAATGGTGGTAATGTAAATGTACCGCAACACCAGATTTTACATATCTATACCAAATCCAGCCTGTATACCATGGCTAGGTTCAATTATTATGAAATATGATCATATTGACAAAAGTTACTATTACAAAAATGTTATTTACTAGAGCATAAGTAAGAGTAACTTAATACACAGGAAAGCGTACACTCAAGAATACAACAACAACAACAAAAAGAGTGGAAAAACTCACGATTTGCATATATATTGTAGCGCTGGTATGGATCGGGGTCACACAGGTATGCGAGGAGAACACCAGACACGGATAAATCACGCAAAGAACACTTTAAGCGTCTCCACACAATAAACAACATTAGCCTCTAGCATTCCCTTAGCTCCCTCTTATATACAAACATGGCCAAATTCGTTTAATTAAAAGGCGTGAGAGATCGGTTTACTTAACAACAACAAAAAAAAAAAACAGCATTCTTGCCGCTAAAAACTGAGATAAGAAAAAAGTGCAAATGTGTGTCAATATAATTTGATCATAATCCTAAGGGATAGAAACAGATTCTCACCTACGGGTAAGGATTTCTGGACTGGAGGGAGGTGCTGGGGGTGGGGCGATGTTCCAGTTATCTCCTGAGTCCCCAATCAATCCGAACACTGAGTCCTTCAATGGACTCTCATTCTCTACTTCTGGGAATGGTAAGTCCAACAAAGACTTCCCATTAAGATTTGAAGATATCGAAGTTGAATCCCCCCTGGAAAATTCTGTAATGGCAGCCATGTTCTCAAGGGATTGTTCGATTGGGGAATGGTCGTATCGAATATTCTCGAACGTGGATGTGAAGATTGAAGATTCCATTAAAGAATTCTCATTGAGATTTGAAGATATCGAAGTTGAATCCCCACGGGAAAGTTCTGTAATGGCAGTCACGTTCTCCAGAGATTGTTCGATTGGGGAATGGTCGTATCGAATATTCTCGAATGTGGATGTGAAGATGGAAGATTCCATCAGAGACTTCCCATTGAGATTTGAAGATATCGAAGTTGAATCCCCACGGCCGAGTTCTGTGATGGCAGCCATGTTCTCAAGGGAGTGTTCGTCGTATCGAATATTCTCGAATGTGGATGCGAAGATGGAAGATTCCATCAGAGATGGGTGTATAGGTTTATCTTCCATTCGTTCAGACGGCATCGATACAGCTTCAATTTCTTTATATTGATCTACTTCATATTCTTTTCTAGGTAGTGAAGGCGAGGAGTCTACGTTAGGTAGATTGAATGGTCTACTTGATGTCAGATTGGTAGATTCTCTAAGGACGGGGAAGAAATTTGAAGGTCCGCAGGTATTACTACGGAATTCCACGAAGTCCTGCTGGTAGAAACGTCGCTCCAGAAGTCCACGTGCTCTGGAGGGTTCGGCACAGACTACCGCGGGACTGGGAGGAGTCCAACCACTCTGTCGATAGTCCAGGCGGTCCGCAGCACTCTCCTGTAGACAGCGGTATCGCTCCGTCTCGCAGTCCGAGAGATCCGGCAAAGAGGAATACTGTACCAGGAATCCTGGAGTTATTCCGTCCTCCAGTAGCTTGTACTGCACAGACACATTTCTACATGACATTCGTAGTTTTTACTAGAACTATCCATAAGAGTTCATTCCAAAAGCATTGGTAATCGTCTGATATCTCTTTGAAATTGTCTCTTATTGAAGGTTGGATCATATCAGGTCATCTCCTCAAATTTCTACCAAAATTCCGCCGTGGAGAGGCCCCTACTACCATCCTCACGGGCCATGGCCATGTACTGACAGACATTACACGTGTGCATCCAGAAACAAACCCTACCTGCATCCACCGTTCAGAAGAGCCACAGTCAGTCGATCATCTTCTCTTCAGCTGTCCAGCATTCCTGAGACATAGGATACAAACAGCTATCCTGCTTGGACTGACCCATCTCAATCTTAGATCTATGGTAAGCCTCCCAGAATCAACCTCAGCATAGATAATTCTGGTCAACTGGTTCAAATCAGCAATCAAAACAGGACGCGAGTAAAAGCGCTCAACACACGTCCATACTAGTGAGCTGGACTCCCCGGGTAGTTGGCGTTCTGTGCTCCAGGAACCTGGGTTATAAATATCTCTCTCTCAGGTCATCATTGATTCTACTGAAGTTGTCTCTCAACGAATGGGCCACCCATTTACAATCTATTTTACGCTTTAATCCAGTAAAAGTCATCAAGGAAATCGCATCCCCTAAAAGCGGAATCTTATTGAAAGCTGGATTATCAAAGTATTCGCATTTTAGGGAATTCGCATCCTCTGAAGGCGAAAACGAAGGCTTATTGAAGGCTGGATTATATCAGATCATCATGGATTCTATTGAATGGATCCCTCAACAATTGAGTCACCTAGGAAGATACCTTATCACGCTATAATCCAAGAAAACCTTTCACGAAATTGTATGTCCTGGAAACGAAATCTCATTGAAGGATGGGTTATATCAGGCCATCATTGATTCTACTGAAGTGCTCCTTCAACGAATGGGCCACCTATTGAAAATATTTTCACGCTATAAATCTAATAAAAGTCACCAAAGAATAGGGAAATCTTATCAAATGATTGGTTATATCTCAGATCATTATTGCTTTTACTGCAGTGATCCTTCAACGGATGGACCACCTATGTACAATCTATTCCACGCTATAATCCAGTAAAGGTCATCAAGATATATCTTCTTTGTATCCTCTGAAAACGGAAACGTATTGAAGGCTGGATTATATCAGTTCATCATGAATTCTCTTTAGGTGATCCCTAAACAGGTAAGTCACCTAAGAAGATCTTTTTCACGCTACAACCAAATAAAACTTACCAGTAGATTGTATGTCCTGGAAACGGAGTCTCATTGAAGGTCGGGATATATCAGGTCATCATTATATCTACTAAAGTGATCCTTCAATGAATGGGCTACCTATGGAAAATCTATTTTTCACGCTATAATCCAAAAAAGGTCTCCAAGGAATATTTTTTTGCATTCCCTAAAATCGAAATCTTATTAAAAGATATGTTATATCTCGGATCATCATTGAATTTACCGAAGTGATTTATTAACGGATGGAAATACAAAGAAACTATTCCTTGATGACTTAGAATATAGCGTTACCATGGGTGACCCCCACTCTTTAAACGATCACTTTTATAAAATTAAAGATGACCTGATATAAGGTCAACTATTACGAAGAGATACAAAAAACTATTCCTTGATATACCATGGGTGACCCCCACCTGTTAAACGATCACTTGGATAAAATCAAGAATGACCTGATATAAGTTCAACTATTACAAGGAGATACAGAGAAACTATTTCTTGATGACTTGGATTATAGCGTTACCATGGGTGACCCCCACTTTTTAAACAATCACTTCGATAAAATCAAGGATGACCTGATATAAGGTCAACTATTACAAGGAGATACAAAGAAAAAATTCCTTGATGACTTGGATTATAGCGTTACCATGGGTCACCCCCCACTCTTTAAAATATAACTTCGATAAAATCAAGGGATGACCTGATGTAATTCCAACTTCCAGGAGGTACAGAGAAACTATTTCTTGATGAACTTTCTTGAAGTATAGCGTTAAAATGTTTCTTTGTGAAGCAAATTTTATTAAAGGTTTACATAAGTGATCATTTGCCCAATGATCACCAGGAAGATACTTTTTACGTGATATTCCAAGAAAAAAGTCACCAAGGAAAATTTCCTTAATATCTCTTGAAAGCGATTCTTATATTGATAGCTGGGCTATATCAAACAAGCCGTGATTTTAATGAAGTTTTTCTTCAATGGATGGTTCGCACAGTTTTTTACAATATTTACATTATGCAAATGCTACAGGTTTCTGGAGATGTACTTCTTTATCTTTATTAAACGTATTCTCGAGCTTTCGTGAATATCTGCCCTTCTAAAGGAGTACATAGGAACATATGTTTCTATGTAGTTCTGTAGAAAGGCAGAGATGCCCTAAATCTCAAGAATCCATTTAATAAAGATAAAGAAGTACATCTCCAGAAACTTGTAGCATTTATTTGATTAATATCTAGGAGGTTTAAATCAATTGATATTCTCATTGTTTTTAAGAACTAACTAAAAGAAAGACATTAATTTAAACGAAGACTGGCGTCGTAAAAATAATGGTCAAAATGTTTATAATTAAAAATGAGAAGAATAAATGGGTTGTAGGTAGATCTCGATCTTACCTTCTTCCCGTGGTGTCTACATCTGACGATCTTTGTACCTACAGTCACACAAGTAGATCATTGTGGGAGCATATATCACACACACAAACCTTTATTAAGACCATCGGTCTTATACAGATTCACCACAGGAAGAAAGTAATCATAGATGGAGCTCCTATACTCCAAGCAGCGCAGCACCCAACAACAGCCTCCAGGTTCGACGTATGTCCAATGGCCACACGTTCCATCATGCATAAGTCATGGTTAGCGAATCACTGAACAAGCTAGTGTGGAATCAGCCGCGTTCTAGTCTTCACTTTCCTCGTCCAAATGGACCACGACATTCGGCGATTCTATTAATCTCCTCCGAACGGTGACTGCGGCCTTGTAGAATTTATATAAACCAAAGTCCTTGATCAAATGTCATTGTATTCATCCAGTTATAAATTTGTTGACTATCGGATTGAGACAAGGATAAGGAGCATATATAATATATATATGTAGTACTATATTTCAATATACACTAGATTTTCATATGTAATATAATTATAGTGTTATGATGCATTAGCGCGCCATCCGTTATAAAATTCGAAACTATTATAGTCGCGTATGTTTCTTTTAAAAATTAAACAACTGCCCTTACTGCAATGGAAAAATTAATGGAAGGGCCAAGCTCATCAGTGATTAAACTGGCGAAACCGCTCGGAGGGTTTACCACTGATGAGCCAGGCCCTCCTATTAATTTTTCCATTGCAGTAAGGGCAGTAGAATATTGTTTAATTTTTAAAATAATCATACACGTCTATAATGGTTTCTAATTCTCATAAATACAGTGTGATACAACCCAGCTCGCCAGTTTGGCCATCAGGTAATACAAAACAGGATAAAAAGTTTGGTTGAGAGTCCGCCGTCGTCAAGACAGGACAAAAGGTATCCTATTAAAGAGTCGTTAGTTTGTTCCATTAAACACTTTACATTAAATCGCGAATAGAACTAGAGTTAAAACATTTGAATATAATGCTACTGTCCTATAAGCTTATGTCCATAGTTTACTTGAAAACCATTTCTAAGATTCCATCCTTCAGTGTAGCATATAAAAGCAGAATGATCCAATACAGTATTAGAGCTCTGAGAAGCGGTCTGGTCGATTAAATTGGCGAAACCGCTGGGAGGGTTCACCACTGATGAGCCAAGCACTCCCAATATATTTTTTCATCGTAGTAAGGACAGTGGAAGTTCGTATTATGTATAAAAGAAGCATTCGCGCTTTGAATCCTTTTATTTTATATGTATGATGGCGCGTTATTGCTTTGTATTAATAATATATAGTGTTCATAGTTATTTGAATGCAGTGGAGGCCCGCCTCAAATTTGCATTCAGATAACTATAAACACTAAGATTGTTGTAAATACCGTTACGTAGAAAGAAAGCACATTCCAAAATGGAAAGAGAGTGTTCTAGAACGTTTAAGAATAATGTAGAAAAATCGGAGAACAACTGATTGGCCAATCTAAAGCGATTGCGCAAGGCTTAGTGCTGGCGGCTTTCTGATTGGCTGACCAACAATGTCCATTCTGGAAAGATCTACTCCGGGATATATAGGGATGAGGAACTCATGACGAGGAGAAGAATAACGAAGCTACGCTGCAATCAAACACGAGCTGCTGTCTCAAGAGGTCGGACTGCTGCTTACCGCCGACGCCGGTGTACTTGGTGGAAGATTCTAGAAGGTTCTACCAACTTCTGTCTCCTGTTCCACTCCTGCTTTCCTTCACCGTGCTGCAGTTGGTGAGTTTGTAACTGCTGTTTTCTTTATTTTTGTTTTATATTTTGCACTCTTCTTTAATTACTTTATTGATTAGGATTAGATAAAGTCCTAAAGATCCTTTGTACCCACGGGAGTTATTCTTTGTCAAACAACAACGCAACAATATATTGTTGCATCAGGTTGCGGCTTGGCAGAATCTTCAAACTTGGTCCTCTCCTGTGCTGGGTCTTGCATCTTACCAGAGCGTGTTTCAACCATCCTACAAATTTATATAAGCGAATAGTGAGATAACTCTACTTTAAGTAGCCTCCAGAATCCTTTATTTATTTCTCACATCAAAGAGAGCAGTGAAGTCACACGTGTATCTAAATACAAATGATGATTCTATAATACATATATTCTGTTTATAATACATATATATTCTCTTTAATAAAATAAATAAATAAAAAATATAATTTTGAATTTAAAATATATGGAAAATAATATTACAAATTAAAATAAAATAGGTTCATTAGCCATGATGCAACAATATATAGACAAATGTAGAAACATACATGTATGACAGTGCAAGTGTCCCTAGGGGGACATAGCGCTTTAAATTGAAATAAATAAATAACTATAAACGCACTTTGTATTTTGCTATATTTTAACTATAATTCTATTGTGACGATTTTGTCGAATGCTTTCTCCTGTAGAAGAACTTTCATACCCAAGAGCTAGAGATCTGTGAATTGAAATGTTTTAAAAGAAACCTATCCACGGATACCTGATATCTTCACTTTGAGAGAGATAGGTACAATATATCCATGGTATTATGTACTTACTATGCGGTAAGCAGTTTCCCATCGTACTTTGTTTACTTCTTAGTTAAAAGCCCGAGGGGTGGGGCCACGAGATTCCCACCCAACACGGGACTGAAGGTGTTGATAACTGGATGTAAACATCAGCTTAAACTGAAACTCTTTACCTAACACCAACATATTCAACCAAGAATTATTGAAAATTCTTCCTAAAACAGGTGACATCAGTTGAATGTTAACTACAAACCAATAGACAATAGGTCAGAAGACAAAACCGGACAGCTGACAACTTTCGTATGCTCCAGAAGTCCGGGTTATGCTCGGAATGATGAGGATAAGCTTAAAAGGTTCCTTTTGATTTATCTTTAAAGAGTTTTCGTACCATTCGGGAATGCTTGTAGAGCGTGTATTTTACGTATCATCTTCTGGAAGAGTATTATCTTGAGGTTTAGCCAAAGTAATTATCCAATATGCTAGAGTTTCTGATATTGTTGAACTGTAGAGTCAAGCAAAAATCTGTCTTCCATTATATCCTTAATGGTAATTGATAACTGCAAGGATCAGAATAAAAAAGTTTATTTTGCTAAAAAAGATGATGATCAACTTAAAAAAAGTTCCTTTGCTTCATCTTTAAAAATTTCATGTACCATTCGGGAATGCTTGTAGAGCGTCAATTTTGCGTATCATCTTCTAAAAAGAGGATTATCTTGAGGTTTAGCCTAAGTGATTATCCAATATGCTAGAGTTGTTGATGTTGTTGAACTGTAGAGCCAACTCTAGCTTCAAAGCTGCAAGGATCAGATTAAAAGGCTTCTTTTGCTCAAAATGATGCTGATCAGCTTAAAATGTTCCTTTTGTTTCATCTTTAAAGATTGTACATACTGTTGTGTCTCTACACTACACCAGGTCACCGAGATCCACTAAGTCTGAGATAAAATCTTTATTGGCTCATAACACTAATATGACTGAATATTTACAATTTAATGATACATATATATACATAAAAATAATTAACATACAAACAAACAAGCACTATGCAAAACCTTATTTGCATATCTCGACAATTTATCTAAAACATAACTATTGTTATGCAAAACACCACACATACCATTCGGGAATGCTTGTAGAGCGCCAATTTTGCGTATCATCTTCTGAAAGAGGATTATCTTGAGGTTTGACCAGTTTGATGATCTGATAAGTCAGAATTGATGTGATTGTTGAACTATAGAGTCAAGTCTAATCTGGTTTCTATGATATTCTAAATCGTAATTGATAACTGCAAGGATTAGATTAAAAGGTTTCTTTTGCTCAAAATGAAGGTGTTCAACTTAAAAGGTTATTTTTGCTTCATCTTTAAAGATCGTGCATCCCATTCAGAATAGCTTGTAGAGCGTCAATTTTGCGTATCATCATCTTAAAGAGGATTATCTTGAGGTTTGGCCGAAGTGATTATCTAATATGTCAGAGTTTCTGATATTGTTGAATGGTAGAGCCATATATGGCTTCAAGGCTGCAAGTATCAGATTATAAAGTGTTTTTTTTTTTTTTTGCTCAAAATTATTATGATCAACTTGAAAAGTTCCCTTTGGTTCAGCTTTAAAGATCGTTCATCCCATTCGGTGATGCTTTTATAGCGTCAATTTTGCGTATCATCTTCTGAAAGAGGATTATCTTGAGGTTTGGCCTAAGCGATAATCTAATATGTTAGAGCTGTTGATGTTGTTGAATGGTAGAGCCAACTCTGGCTTCAAGGATCAGATTAAAAGGTATATTTTCTCAAATGATGATGTTTGCTTAAAAGTGCCTTTTACCTCAACTTTAAAGATTGTACGTAGCATTCAGGAATGCTTGTAGATCGTCAATTTTGCGTATAAGCTTCTGAAAGAGAATTATCTTGAGGTTTGACCAGTTTGATGATCTAATAAGTGATGATCTAATAAGTCAGAATTGATGCCATTGTTGAACTATAGTGTCAAGCCAAATCTGGTTTCTATGATATTCTAAATTGTAATTGATAACAGAAAGGATCAGATTAAAAGGGTTCTTTTGCTTAAAATGATGATCAACTTAAAAAGTTCCCTTTGATTTATCTTTAAAGATTGTGCATCCCATTTAGGATAACTTGTAGAGCGTCAATTTTGCATATCATCTTCTGAAAGAGGATTATCTTGAGGTTTGGCCTAAGCGATAATCTAATATGTTAGACCTGTTGATGCTGTTGAATGGTAGAGCCAACTCTGGCTTCAAGGCTGCAAGGATCAGATTAAAAGGTATATTTTCTCAAATGTTGATGTTTGCTTAAAAGTGCCTTTCACCTCAACTTTAAATATTGTACGTAGCATTCAGGAATAGATCGTCAATTTTGCGTATAAGCTTCTGAAAGAGAATTATCTTGAGGTTTGACCAGTTTGATGATATAATAAGTGATGATCTAATAAGTCAGAATTGATGCCATTGTTGAACTATAGTGTCAAGCCAAATCTGGTTTCTATGATATTCTAAATTGTAATTGATAACAGAAAGGATCAGATTAAAAGGGTTCTTTTGCTTAAAATGATGATCAACTTAAAAAGTTCCCTTTGATTTATCTTTAAAGATTGTGCATCCCATTTAGGATAACTTGTAGAGCGTCAATTTTGCATATCATCTTCTGAAAGAGGATTATCTTGAGGTTTGGCCAAAGCGAAATCTAATATGTTAGACCTGTTGATGCTGTTGAATGGTAAAGCCAACTCTGGCTTCAAGGCTGCAAGGATCAGATTAAAAGGTATATTTTCAAATGTTGATGTTTGCTTAAAAGTGCCTTTTACCTCAACTTTAAATATTGTACGTAGCATTCAGGAATAGATCGTCAATTTTGCGTATAAGCTTCTGAAAGAGAATTATCTTGAGGTTTGACCAGTTTGATGATATAATAAGTGATGATCTAATAAGTCAGAATTGATGCCATTGTTGAACTATAGTGTCAAGCCAAATCTGGTTTCTATGATATTCTGAATCGTAATTGATAACAGAAAGGATCAGATTAAAAGGGTTCTTTTGCTCAAATTGATGATCAACTTAAAAAGTTCCTTTTGATTTATCTTTAAAGATTGTGCATCCCATTCAGGATAGCTAGTAGAGCGTCAATTTTGCATATCATCTTCTGAAAGAGGATTATCTTGAGGTTAGGCTAAGTGATAATCCAATATGTCAGACCTGTTGAACTGTAGAGCCAGCGCTGGTTTCCTTATCATAATCTAAACGGTAATTGATAACTGCAAGAATCAGATTAGAAGGTTTCTTTTGCTCAAAATGATGATGATCAGCTTAAACGTTTTTCCTTATCTTTACAGATCGTGCACACTTACTATTCGGGAATGCTTGTAAAGCGTGGATTATGCACATCATCATCTGAAAGAGGATTATCTTGAGTTTGGCCTGAGTGATGATCCAATATGTCAGACCTGTTGCTATTGTTGAACAGTAGAGCCAACTCTGGCTTCCCTATCACATTTTAAATGGTAATTGATAACTGCAAGGATCAGATTAAAAGGTTTCTTTTGCTCAAAATGATTATCAGCTTAAAAAGTTACTTTTGATTTATCTTTAAAGATTGTGCATCCCATTCAGGATAGCTTGTAGAGCGTCAATTTTGCACATCATCTTCTGAAAGATGATTTTCTTGAGTTTGGCCTGAGTGATGATCCAATATGTCAGTTGCTGATATGGTTGAACTGTAGAGTCAAGCCAAATCTTCCATATTCTAAATGGTAATTGGTAACTGAAAGGATCAGATTAAAAAGTTTTTTTTTTTGCTCAAAATGATCAGCTTGAAAGTTTCTCTTGCTTCATCTTTGAAGATCATACATACCATTCAGGAAATCTTGTAGAGCGTGAATTTTGCGTATCATCTTCTGAAGAGGATTATATTGATGTTTGGCCTAAGTGATTATTCAATATGTCAGAGTTAATTAAATTGTTGAACTGTAGAGCCAACTCTGGCTTCAAGACTGCAAGGATCAGATTAAAATGTTTATTCTGTTCAAAATTATGATCAGCTTGAAAAGTTCCTTTTGATTAATCTTTAAAGATCGTACATATACTATTCGGAAATTACTTGTAGAGAGTGAATTTTGCCTATAATCTTCTGGAAGAGGGTTATCTTGAGGTTTAGCCTAAGTGATTATCCAATATTGTTAGAGTTGTTGATATGTTGAACTTTAGAGTCAAGTCTGGTTTCAAGGCTGCAAGGATCAGATTAAAAGGTTTCTTTTGCTCAAAATCATGATGATCAGCTTTGAAAGTTTCTTTTGCTTCAGCTTTAAAGATCGTGCATCCCATTCAGGAATGCTTGTAGAGCGTCAATTTTGCGTTTCTTCTTCTGAAAGAGGATTATCTTGAGGTTTGGCCTAAGCGATAATCTAATATGTCAGAGTTGATCATATTGTTGAACTGTAGAGTCAATCAATAATCTCTGTCTTCCATCATATTCCTAATGGTAATTAAGAATAAATGCAATAATTAGTTTAAAAGGTTTCTTTTGATCATAAACCCATTGTTGATAATGTTATATGAATAATAATTGATGAGAATTTGATGAAATTTGAGGATTCAATAACTACGTTTTCTCATCTCTTCTTTCTAGAATTCCAATTACTGATTAATCAGCAATTTCACGATGACGATGCGTCGTGATGGGTATAATGCACGTCTGCTGTTAATTCCAAGAATCTTTGGTCCAAATGAAGACACTATAAACATGAAAAACCTTGGTAATATTATACCTTCGACAAAATTACAAATAAAAGAAAATTCGTTTAGGGAAGAGTTTTTTTTTAGCAATTTTAGCATGCTTCAGAAGTCCGGGTTATGCACATAATGATGATGATAAGCTTGAAAAGTTTCTTTTGCTTCATATTTGAAGATGATGCATCCTATTTGGGATATCTTCAGGTAAAATGATCATTTATCTTTGTGATTATCAGATTGGCGTACAGACGTCAGTCTATGTAGACCATTATCCATTGATGTAATCATCAACATTTTATTTCGTTTTTTTTTTTTTAATCTTCAATTTCAAGTATATATTTTGATACCCATTTCTTGGTTTCTCAAGAAGCCTCTGGGACCAAAACTATTTTTGATCGCAGTGGTACAGCCTGCTCCACGCTGACGAACGTGGGTTAGCCAAATATCAGGGAACAGGCTAAATCAATGTTTAGTTGATTTCTGTTTCACTAGATGGCGCTCTGCCATCTAAAAAGCACATGTGCTCCTGGTCAGAATATGTCTTCATTATTTTAATATATTTTTATAAATGAATAAACCGGTTTCGACCAAAATTGACTATTTAGAATTTTTGACCAAACGATATCGTTCTAACTACATTATTATTATCATCACTATATTAATTTTTATCATTATTATTATAAACATAGTAGGACTTGGATAATTCGAACGTCTTTAATTCGAATATTTATCTTGGTCCCTAGTATTCAAAACGTCTTTAATTCGAATATTTATCTTGGTCCCTAGTATTCAAAACGTCTTTAATTCGAATATTTATCTTGGTCCCTAGTATTCAAAACGTCTTTAATTCGAATATTTATCTTGGTCCCTAGTATTCAAAACGTCTTTAATTCGAATATTTATCTTGGTCCCTAGTATTCAAAACGTCTTTAATTCGAATATTTATGTTGGTCCCTAGTATTCAAAACGTCTTTAATTCGAATATTTATCTTGGTCCCTAGTATTCAAAACATTTTTAATTCGAATTTTCTTTTGGTCTCTTGGGCTTCGAGTTATCCAAAATCGGCTATACAGGGTGCTTCAAAAAAATGTATACTTTTCGATTTGAAGGCACTGTAACTGGTATTAATTACCTAACAATGCTTGCTGATTCTATATTTCCTGCCATTCGTGCATTATATGGTAATGATGATTTTTATTTTCAACTAGATGGTGCTCCGCCGCACTATCACAGGGACGTACGAGCTTACCTGGATAAAAATTTGTCGGGCCAGTGGATAGGACGCAGGGGGCCAATCGAGTTTCCAGCACGCTCTCCAGACCTTACACCACTGGATTTCTTCTTGTGGGGCACAGTAAAAGATGGGGTGTACAAACGTAAACCACGTAACCTAGACATTCTTTGGAATGAGATTCAAGCAGTGTGTAGAGAAATCTCATTGGACGTTTTGATACGATGTACAGAATCTGTGGTGACTCATACTCAGAATTGTATTGATGCTGCAGGTCACCAATTTGAACAGTATTAACATTTGTTATTTATGTTTCATTTATATTGGACTTTCAGTTTTCTATTTTCCTGAAATTTAACTTTGTAGAACGGTAAATAAATTTTCTATGGAAGTTCAAAGTGTGTATACATTTTTTTGAGGCACCCTGTATTAATAGCAGTACGGATTTTCTCCACACATAAACAAACTTATAGAATTTAACCTTTTAAATTTATATACACTTTTTTCCATTATTTTTATAAATAATATTCTATCCCCCTTAAAAATAATGATATAAAAAGAAAAAAAAAAGCCACACAAGCGGATAATGATATAAAGACAAGTAAAAAAAAAAACTCCAATATTTTAAATGTCATGTGACTCCATTGATAATTATTGATTGTGTTTTAAATTGCTTTTTAAAATGGATTTTTTTTTTATATAAATCGATTTTATGCCGGAAAAGAATCAACTTAATCATTTGGTGCAGTGATGCGGAGTTTTCTTCATTTTATTTAGGAAATGGTTTTTAAAGCCATTTAAACGCTGCTACTCAAGTTAGAGTAAGAAGGACTAAGCTGTTACACTAAAGGTAACACGTTTTTTACCTATTAAATGTTGGTAGAACTGATGATGTTTTTTTTTAAATAACGTTTTTTTAAACCGTTATCCCTGTTAAAAACCGAATTTATGATAATTTTTGTTTTTAATTTACTTTGTCTGTCCCCGATTCTTGTGCAAGTATAAGGTACTTTAATTCTTCTACTACTTTCTTATCTTCACTCAATCATATTAGGGTATCAAAGGGGTTTGATGGAAGGATGGTCTAAACCATTGGTTTTCGACCGCTATGACCCGGGATTGAAACCCGTATTGGAAACTTATTTCTTAGTAAAAAAAAATGCTCCAATGGACCACCAATCTTACAAAATCCAACCCACTAGCAAATGTAAGCAACCAAACGGAGATCTGGTACATTTTTAAGTGTAAAGTCGAACTGATTTTCACATCTGTAGACATGTGGTGCACTTACAGTAAAAGCAGTCGCTAACTACCCACCATGATTATCATTGCCTGTACCACGTGTACTAGGAATGATAATAAAAAAAGGGTATAAAGCTTGTAGAGCTTGTGACTTTTGATGGTGTTTTGACAACCATCATGACTGGGTGAAGTAGAATGCGTCTACCTTCGTCATTAAGACTTAGAGCACTACTCTGTTGCAGGCCGACTTAGCTCCAATATGAAATGGCCGCCTCTGACATGAGGAACAGACGTCTTGTGCAGCTGCTCCTAACATGAAGTACAGACTCATCCTGTATCCCTGGAGCCCTTACAGGTTACTATCAGCCGGGCCAGCTGAGCCCAGGTTTTTTGGAAAGCTTGTAACTGCTCCCCCTCTTTTTTCACCAAGGCTTGGAAGTACTTCAATTGATTTCCTGGAATGATTTAATTTTTAAACAAAAAATAATGTTTCACTTCAATTAAGAAGTGCCTACGGCCATACCACATTGAAAACACCGGTTCTCGTCCGATCACCGAAGTTAAGCAATGACGGGCCCGGTCAGTACTTGGGAGGGTGACCACCTGGGAACACCGGGTGCTGTAGGCTATTACCTTTAAAAAAAAAAAAAAAAGAACTTATATCACTGAAAACGAAAATTTACATAAACAGTAGAGTTACATTATTGATTTATCTACCTCAATATTTGATATTGAGAGTTTCTACATAACAACCTTATTTCCATAACGATTGATAAGGAGAGACTAGAACACGGCTGATTCCATACTCGTCTTTTCAGTGATACGCTAACCTATGTACGGTGTGGCCACTGGACATGTGTCGGACCTGGAGGTTGTTGTTGGGTTCTGTGCTGCCTGGAGTATAGGAGATCTATCTATGCTTCCTTCCTGCGGTGAATCTGTATAAGACCTGTGGTCTTAAAGCTCTATGTGTGTGTAAACACTTTCTGTGGACACTGGACATGTGTCGGACCTGGAGACTGTTGTTCGGTTCTGTGCTGCCTGGAGTATAGGAGCTTCATTTATGCTTCCTTCCTGCGGTGAATCTGTATAAGACCTGTGGTCTTAAAGCTGTATGTGTGTAAACACTTTCTGTGGCCACTGGACATGTGTCGGACCTGGAGGCTGTTGTTGGGTTCTGTGCTGCCTGGTGTATAGGAGATCTATCTATGCTTCCTTCCTGCGGTGAATCTCTATAAGACTGGTGGTCTTAAAGCTGTATGTGTGTAAACACTTTCTGTGGCCACTGGACATGTGTCGGACCTGGAGACTGTTGTTGGGTTCTGTGCTGCCTGGTGTATAGGAGATCTATCTATGCTTCCTTCCTGCGGTGAATCTGTATAAGACCTGTGGTCTTAAAGCTGTATGTGTGTAAACACTTTCTGTGGCCACTGGACATGTGTCGGACCTGGAGGCTGTTGTTGGGTTCTGTACTGCCTGGAGTATAGGAGATCTATCTATGCTTCCTTCCTGCGGTGAATCTCTATAAGACTGGTGGTCTTAAAGCTGTATGTGTGTAAACACTTTCTGTGGCCACTGGACATGTGTCGGACCTGGAGGCTGTTGTTGGGTTCTGTGCTGCCTGAAGTATAGGTGTTCCATATATGCTTCCTTCCTGCGGCGAATCTGTATAAGACCAGTGGTCCTAATAAAGCTGTATGTATGTGTGCATTTTCATAATGATGTTTTTATTATTAACAATTATATATGAACTTATATCACTCGGTGAACGTATTAGCCTTTAAAAACCACAAACATTATATTCTATAAATATTCTTAATTTCTATATGGGTTAGTTTCTTTGCGAAAACTGAAATTCCAGCTATAGAAACGTTGATAGTGCTTCGAAAGGCATTCGGCGAGACATGGAAGCCTCTTGGACCAAACCTTTGGTCGTTAAGGTACCGCCTGCACAATGCTGACGAGGACCAACAGCCCGAAACGCGTTCGTAATTGAATTTTCTTGATTTATCAAGAAAATGGATTGGCCAAATAACATGGAACAATTTAAATCAACGTTTAGTTGATTTTTTGTTCCACTAGATGGCGTTCTGCTATCTAAAATGACCATGTGAGCGGTCAGGAAATGCCTTTTATTCTGTTGTGTTGAAAAATTCAAAAATTAGGCCTCAAGAAGGATAGATTAGGTTAATAGAGACTGTCTTTTTTGTGTGTTTATGTGAAAGCATATATATTGATACTTATAGATACACTTGGATTCATTCCTTAAATTTTATTATAGTATATCTTGATACTCATAGACAAAACTTGAGTAAGTTGTATCTTTAAGCACGTATATCGGGATTCAGACAATAACTCTGAAAGATACACTCATAGACAAAACTTAAGGAAGTTGTACCTTTTAGCATGTATATCGGGATTCTGACAATAACTCTTAAAGATACACTCATGGACAAAACTTAAGGAAGTTGTATCTTTCAGCATGTATATCGGGATTCAGACAATAACTCTGAAAGATACTCATGGACAAAACTTGAGGAAGTTGTACCTTTCAGCATGTATATTATCGGGATTCGACAATAACTCTGAAAGATATTTGATACACAGTGACTTTTATTGAAGACTCACGAGATAACCAAGTGTGAACAAATAACAAATTAGTCTCTGTCTCTTTCAAAAAAAAAAAAAAACAGACGATTGACTTATTACAGACTTTCCACTTACTTAAAGTTTTGTCCATTTCTGTCATTCTATGTTTTTATCATCTCGACGTTTCAACAAAAATCTTTAGTCCTTGTCAAGAACAATAATAATTAAAGCATTTGGCAAATCGTCAAAAATTATAATCATATCAGAATAATTTTTAACGCCTTACTAAATGCTTTAATATTTATTTATTCTTGATGAGGACAAAAGATTATCGTTGAAACGTTGAGTGAATAAAAAGATTTACTCTCTGGCCGAAGTATCTCAATTCTAAAACTATGAATGCAGGTCAGGTAGCCTTTATCTTCTTGATGATTGCATTCATTGATCATTGAGGTACAGTTTGCAACACGCTGATGAGGGCTAACAGACTGAAATGCGTACGTGGTGGTGGTGGTGCTTATCTCCATTGTTAAACCAATTCCTGAAGTCCACTCCTCTCCAATTTTGCGATGGTAGTTATAGGCCTGGAAAATAGGTCCTCTATTTTCAGTCATGAAAGAATTTATTGATCATTGAGGTACAGTTTGCACCACGCTGATGAGGGCTAACAGACTGAAATACGTACGTGGTGGTGGTGCTTATCTCCATGGTTAAACCAATTCCTGAAGTCCACTCCTCTCCAATTTTGCGATGGTAGTTATAGGCCTGGAAAATAGGTCCTCTATTGTCAGTTCTGAGCATGATATGTTCCGGAGAAGCTTCCGCACTATTGTATTTCAAGTATTACTATATAGTCCTGGCTTATCAGTGGTGGTGGTAGTGCTTATCTCCTATGTTAAACCAATTCCTGAAGTCCACTCCTCTCCAATTTTGCGATGGTAGTTATAGGCCTGGAAAATAAGTCCTCTATTGTCAGTTCTGAGCATGATATGTTCCGGAGAAGCTTCCGACGCGTGCGTAATTAGCTTTTGTTAATTATTAAAAAAAATCGTATTTGGGTAATTCTAGAATAATTACTAGGTTAATGCACAGTGACATTGTACTGATGTATCATTGAAGGGAGAGGTGTCTCTCTATGTGCATGAATATCATCCTTACGTAACTCTATGTTGTATTCTTGTCTGAAAATCGGCCCTTGTCACTTCAATAGTTTAAACACCTGTTTGTGCACGACTCCATATAGGTTAAATGCCAGTTACGTTAGTGCGCTGGTTTTTCCAACATTTCCCCGAGGTCACCTACAGAGAGGTGTAACTTGGACTTTGACCTGGTATTAAATGGACGCCTCTAACATGAGGAACAGACGCCCTGTGCAGCCGCTCCTAACATGGAGAACAGACGTTGCTGAATATCCTGTAACCCAAGAATAGGAGCCCTTACAGGGTGCTATCAGTCGGGCCAACTGAAACCTGGTTTTTTAACGAGCTTGTTACTGCTTCCCTTCCTCCTTTTACATCCGGGCTTGGGACCGGCAATGGCGGAGTTTTAAAGGATAAGTAAAAAAACACCTGTTTAGGAAATTCGACCGATTATATACCTCCCCTCTCGTAGTAAGTTATGAAATCGAAGCTGCCCCTGTACTGATGAGGGTCATAGCTCGAAACAATGATATACAGGTTGTTAGTTTTTTGTCTGAATTTTCCAAAACTGGTGTTGGGGCTCATTCTGTATCATCATTAGTGACGTTCTTTTACTAAGGTGATGCATTGTGTCATCGTTCTGATGTATAATTAAAGGGAGAGGTGCTTCTTTTGGTGCATGGATATCATTCTGATGTAAATGGACTTATAAAAATAATTAAATTTTGTATATATTTATTTTATTGGGTTTTGACTAGGAGTAGAGTAAACACATTCTGTCGAGAGATACGTAAATTTTGATTGTTTAATTTTTGGATTAAATTTGTTTTTTTTTTGTTAAATTTCTTTTATGTAAATATTTTTAAAGAAGGTAAATAAACTTCTTTTATTTTATAAGTTCTGATATATTTTATTTTGTTTAAAATAATTGTGTTTATACTATTTCTAATAAATTATTTAATAAGCAAAATAACACATTCTACCACAAATATGTTATATATATGTCGTAAACCCGGGTAAGACAACAAGTGAGTTGGAAGCAGTCGGGGTTGAGTGGCAAGGCGTTCAGAGTGGGAAGTCCGCACGGGAACGTAAGGACAAAGTTTGTGATCAAAAGACGCTCTCCTAGTACGTCTCACGTGGCACCAGGACCAGGGGAAAGTTGAGGATTAACTGAGGAAAGCTCGGCGTCCTGCATGAAGCCGCTGAGGCAGAGAGGAGCCAAAACGGCGGCCACGAGGGCCGCCGTGAGACCTAGCACTGAGCGGGCCTCTCCGAAAATATCCACTGTAACCTAACTGTCAACATCCGGACCAACGCCCTTTTTGTCCCTCTCTAGATCCCCCGGGTGTCCCGTGGAAAGCTGGTGTCACTTTGAGACGACTAGAAAAGACTTCATACTTTATTACTTACATATCACATTGTTTAAATTAAGATATATATATGAACATTTAGTTAATTTGTATTCCAAATGATGGCACGCTCTCTTTAACAAATTTTCTTGTTCCAAAATCACTTTATTAGGTGACGCTCAAAAAGAGAAACCTAGTTTATGATATTTGCAACAATGTGCAACAATGCAACAAAAAATGTGAATGTTATTCATATATTAAAAAAAGGGTCCAACGCGTGATTCGATCCCGGTTAATGGCTGTTGGGAATCGAGGGTGTTACCCACTTGTCCACCGACAATTTTTAACAAAGTTTAGTTGAACCTAAGAGAATGTGGATTACCTTTCAAAATGTATCTACATATATGTGTTGGTGTATATGTGTGAATGAACAAAATAATACACTTTTTTTTCAGAGCATGTGAAGAAGTTTTTAATATAAAAAAACACAAGTTCTCAACACATGAAATAAAAAATGCATTAAGAGTACATTACAAAATAAAGCCAACAGTTACGTCATACATGCGCATGTAAACAGAAATACAACAACATGCTGTAGCATTAGTCAAAACTTAACAAAATAATATCAATGAAAAAAAAAGAACTTTTCACACGTATTTCTAATATAAATTCAAATTGCACTATTTTCAGCGAAATTTTATAAATAAACAAAAGTTTTATCGTTTCTTTTGATTATTCTAAAAAAATCTTTTGACATCTAAAAAAAAACATTTAAAGAAATTAATTCAAAAATTTACCTTACATTCTATATATAGATATCAATTTATATGTATTCATCCAAGCCTTCATTATCAATATAATAAATTTTCAAATCCTTATAATGCATGTGAAACTAAAATAAAAAAGACGAAAAAAACTTTTGATAAAAATAATGACCAATAAATATTTGGCACATTCTTCATAAGAGAGATCCTTCAAATTTCTATTAAAAAAAAAAAAAGGCAAAACATTTGGACCCAAATTAACCCGTCTTACAAAAAAAAGCCCATTCAATCAAAAACTCAAGATATTCAAGATCAAAAAAACTAAAGCTACGGCATTACATGGCACAATGAAGGTAGTATAATATATAGACAGGAAGAATTAGGTAAGATAGAACCAACAAGCCAAAGATATATGTACAGACAAAATGGCTGAGGTAGTTAGACGAAGATAAAGTCAGGCTGGCCGGTGGTATGGCAAGGGCAGTTATCAGACACTTCCTTGCGCATCCAACGTCCAGTACAACCTGTCTTGGGCAGAGTGATCCAACGGGTCTGTTTACCGACCACTCCATGACCGTTGCAACGATAGCCAAGATGTTTACGCCATGCAGCTCTTTCACAGCGAACACAGACTTGGCTGCCTTTGGTCAAAGCTTCCTCAGATTCACATTCCTTTCGGACTTTGGTCACTTCGAATACAACGCAGTATCTGCACATACAGTTGCTGTGAGAACCTGTCATTGATGTAACCATTCCAGAGTTTCGTTAATACCATCAGAAAGAATAAAGAGCAGACTCTTTAATCGAAATCAAACGGTGAATACTCTTGTAGTGATCTAATGGATTAAATTGGTGAAATCGCTTGGAAGGTTCACCATTGATTAATAAAGCCTTCCCAAATCTCTTTTTATCTTTAGTTCTCACGCGTTGCTGAGAGAGAATTTAGACTTAAAATTTGAAATTAAATATATATTTTTTTAAGTTTCAATATTCAACATACATAGTGCGCTGTGTTGGAAGAAATATACACTTAGCACTCCCCTTGAAAAGAATGGATTGGCCTTCATATATCTAGCTTTCAGGCTATATACGGTTAGTGCCTATTTTGGCAGGTCCTTGGACTCTAAGCATAATCACTGATAATCATTGATAAATATGGAAAAAACTGTTAACCCTAATATGGCATATCTATGACATGAGTTGGACGCTTTAGAAAGGCTGAACTGTCTATAGTTTCAAGGAATTCTCAAAGCTAGATTCAAGACCAAACTCTATAGTATTATTTGGCTCACAGAATAAAGAACAGTCTATGATCCACTCAGGATATTTAAAATGATTGTTGTGTTATCTTTCTTCTTATATATAAAAGTCAATGTCTGTTGTCTGTTTCGCGATAAACTCAAAAACTACTGAACCAATTGGTACCAAATTTTGCATGTCGCTTTTTATAAACCTGAGGAAAATTTTCGGCTACATTTTGATTAGTATTTTTGGATTTTTTTTTTCATTTGAAGGACTTTTTTTACGCGGAGTAAATACGAGGCGAAGTAACAACACCAGGCCAATTAAGCGACCAATGAGCTTCCTGGGGTTAATGCGCTGGGGCGGGTACGACGGGGTTCGGGTGGAAAAGTTGCCATCTATTTAATATTATTTAATAAATATTGATTTTGAAACAACTAAATGGATTGCAAAAAAATAATTAAATCAAATACCTTAACACTAATAAAATACAATTTTTGCCATCATACAAACTTTTTGCCTGTGGTTTATGTGTTACTTCTGTATTGCTATTCTATGGCACTTCTACTATTTATTATTGATGTACTTTTAGTATGAAGGAAATTGCACCGGGGAAATTCTCGGGCGAAGCCGTTCGTCTAGTATGAAATAAAAGTTACTCACTCCTTGCTGGTCTCTTTGATGGGATCCTTGGGATACTTGAGTCGGAGGTTCTTGCGGATGTCCGTGGAGGCATTCACCACTCGGGGGGTGGAATAGGCCGCGGGGAGGATCATGGCGGCCTCTGGAACATGCCGATGTCAGGATAACGTTACTCATGGTAGCCCTCAACAATGAACGCTTCACGATTTTGCGTGTCATCCTTGCCCAGGGGCCACAGGCGTAAAGACTTCGATCTAGGTAGCCCACTATCCAATGGTGCCCAGGGGCTTTGCTAATCTTCTCTGTATCGTTCCTATTGTAGGAGTTTTTCCGACGAACTGGTATCACAGGAGCCATGCTAATCTTCTCTGTATCTTTCCTATTGCAGTAGTTGTACCGCCGAACTGGTATCACAGGGGCCATGCTAATCCTCCCTGTGTCGTTCCTATTGCAGTAGTTGTACCGCCGAACTGGTATCACAGGGGCCATGCAAATCTTCTTTGTATCGTTCCTATTGTAGTAGCTGTACCGCTGAACAAGCGTATAGACCCTCAGCAATGAAGTTATTAGAATTCGAAACTATTATTGAAGCGTATGATCCTTTTTAAAATTAAACAATTTTCTACTGCCTTTACTCCAATGATATTTATTTATCGCAGCTAAGGGAAGCAAGAAGTTTGTTGCTCTGGCACATTTGTTAATGCAATGTCGAACTGCTTTTCACATGTGTAGACATGTGGTGCACTTACAGTAAAAGCAGTCGCCTACTTTTGCCCACCATGATTACATGGCCTGTACCACGTGTACTAGGGATAAACAAAAATGAAAGAAGTTTGTTTTATTATAACCCAATATAACGAAATAAATATTAAAATATTCTAAAACTATTTCTATAATTCGTATGAGAAAAAGGAATTTCATTTTGAAATAATATAATCGTATGCGTCAAAAATAGTTTAAATTTCGTATATACATATGACGCGCTAATACATCATATAAATGTATATATGACTAGCGGACGTACCCGGCTTCGCCCGAGGTTTTACCCGAGTAAAGGTTTGTCTAGCGAACATTTGTTTAAAAAAAAAAAAAACAATTCTCTAAAAATTTATTTAAAAAAAAAAGATATATTTTGATAATTTGAAACTCGTAAATTTGAATCTCTCGATAAAGTGAACATTTTTTCCCGGTCCCTGTGTGCCGTGTCATACTGAATTTTGTCTTTCCTAATTTTCTACATTAGAAAATCATAGTTTTATCTAGTGAACATTTTTTTTCCCGTGTCACATTGCCGTGTCATCCTGAGATAATCTTATTTTTGATAAATAATATTTAAGATAACAAACTTAGTGATAAGAAAACTTGTTATCATCGTCACAATGGGGGCGCTGCTTGCGAGTTAAATCTACAAATCTGCAAATAACTCTAAGGATATTCAAGATATTCATGAAATTATTTTTCAAAAACCTTCCCGGTGATATACCTAATAATATCCCAAAATTTCACGGCGATTGGATGTATGGTTTTTGAATCTATAGAGTACAGACAAACAGACAGACAGACATTCAATTTTATATATATAGATTAGTTGTGCGTGTAGTCCAACCCCATCAGTGAGTGCAAGTAACCAAAGGGAGCTCTGGTACATTTGTAAGTTCAAAAGTCGAACTGCTTTTCACATGTGTAGACATGTGGTATACTTACAGTAAAAGCAGTCGCCAATTCCTACCCACCCAGATTATCATGTCCTGTATCATGTGTACTAGGGAAAATAAAAAAAGGATATTTGTTCTTGTAAAGTTTTTATAAGTTTTATAATCGAGAAAGAGTGAGAAACAGACGAAAGGATGAGTGACCTTCATGGTATGCTAATGATAGAAAGTTCTTTTGAAATCACTTCTGCGGTCAGAAGGTCAATTTGCATAGGTAACCTCCACGCCCTGTGATGAAACTCTAATTGCACCCGCTGATGATTCAATTGCTTTGTTCTTGACAATGGAAAGGTTTCTTCAGGCTCACTGTGATATGTACTGTACACGTGTAGGCTTACCTCAATGGAACAATTTAACTCTTTCATACTTTAATTCCGTAATGATTACTTTTATTCTTTATATGTTTGTTTTAAAAGTAAATTTTCTATGGATAGGGTTAAAAATATCTTATTTTTCTGTTTGATTAACTCTATAATTTAAATTTCATCGCATTATATCAAAATCAATCTCAATTCTAGTTTATTAATTGGTTTATAATCAAAATGTTCAATACCTTTTAAAGTGATAAGTTTATTGAATTATACTTGGGTAGCATTCAGGCTTATGTTCTTTAACATTTTTGGGGGGGTCGGTGGAAGGCTGGTTAAACCGTTTGGTCTTCGACCACTACGACCCGGGTTCGATTCCCGCATTGGACACTTTTTTCTGTTAAAAAAAATGCTCCAATGGCCCCCGATTCTTGCAAAAGTCCAACCCCACCAGCGAGTGCAAGTAACCAAACGGGGCTCTGGCATATTTGTAAGTGCAAAGTCGAACTGCTGTTCACATGTGTAGACATGTGGTGCGCTTACAGTAAAAGCAGTCGCTAACTACCCACCATGATTATCATGGCCTTACCACGTGTACTAGGGATAAGCAAAAAAAAAACCAAAACATTTTTGTCGTAGAATAAGAACAATTCTATAAAATATTGATATACACTCATGGATAAAACTTAAGGAAGTTGTACCTTTTAGCATTATATCGGAATTCTGACAATAACTCTGAAAGATACATTCATCGACAAAACTTAAAGAAGTTGTGCCTTTCAGCATGTATATCGGGATTCTGACAATAACTCTGAAAGATATTACAGTGACCTTTATTGAAGACACACGAGATAACCAAGTGTGAACAGAAATACCCCCATCTCCTTGAAAGAAATAGATGACTGACAACATCAAATACTTTCCACTTCCTTAATTTTTTCTCCATGTGAGTGTATATAGATTCTTCGTCTTTCAAATCAAAATTTCCACTTTTAAACCGTAAAAATCACTTCTGACACGTTCGTTCAGCTAGAGCATGGTCACGATAAACTTCCACTAAAATACAATTTCTCTCAGCAGTTTTTTCTTCATATTGAAGTAATGATGTAAAACACCCCTCAAAAACACCTTATTTGGTACAAAGGTTGACATTTTAGGAGCAAACACAGAAACTAGGTTGTTTACACTTCAGAGAAATGACTGTTACTGAAAAAGGAAGCCTTATGATGACTTTTCAAAATAATGGCCTTGCCAGATGAAACAATGGAATAAAAAAACTAGTAGCGCCATCTTTATCAAAATCGCCCATACTTATTTATACTCCCAATAATAAAAAGAAAGTTTTGAAAATCATTTTTTGGATGGAAGTTTTCTGGGAAAATACACTGCGTGACATTGAAAATGGAACACCAAGAAATAGTGGCCAGAAAGTGATGAAACTCGGCAGACAGAGAGAGACAGGGACGAACAATAAGTGATCTTTATTTCAAAATGATAGTCATAATACAGAGCGAGAACGGCGTCGGCTTAGTAGCAAGTATGACCACCGCGGACGGCGATGCACGCAGCAACACGTCTAGGTAGAGAGTCAATCAGAGTACGGATGGCGTCCTGAGGGATGGCTCTCCATTCCCTCTCAACCATTTGCCACAGTTCGTCTTCTGAACGCGGCTGTGGCAAGGCATGCAAACGGCGTCCAATGATGTCCCAGACGTGCTCGATTGGTGAGAGATCAGGAGAGTACGGTGGCCAGGGAAGCATCTGTACATCTTGCAGAGCTTGTTGGCTAATGCGAGCAGTGTGCGGTCGGGCGTTATCCTGCTGATAAAGGGCATTGGGTACCCCCTGAAGGTAGGGGAGTGTCACCGGTCGCAGCACATCATCAACGTATCGTTGGGCCGTCATAGTGCCCTGAATACGAAGTAAAGGTGACCTGGAATCATACGCGATTGCGCCCCAAACCATGATTCCACGTTGTCGCACGGTGGGGCGTTCCACAATTGCTGCCGGATTGGACCTTTCTCCACGTCGACGCCACACGCTTACACGGCGACTATCACTGGACAAGCAGAAACGCGAATCATCTGAGAACACGACCCTGTGCCATTCCGTCATCCACGTCGATCTAGCCCGGCCCCATTCCAAACGTTGGCGCCTATTCGGTGGGGTCAATGGCAGTCTTCTTAGCGGACGGCATGAGTGCAAGCCATTAGCAACCAATCGACGGGAAATGGTTCTGGTCGAGATGGAATGATCTAGGGTGTCTTGCACATGTTGCAGGATGGCGGTACAAGTGGCTTGTGGGGCCGCCACTGCTCGTCGAAGGATACGCCGATCCACACGTGCTGACGTCACTCTGGTTGCACCAACATTCCTATAAATTGCCACATTTCCATGTTCCAACCATCTTCTCCACAGTCGGTGCACCGTGGACGCACCAAGGTGTGTATCAGCTGCGATTTGACGTATGGACCAACCTGCCCTTTTCAGTCCGATCACCATGCCCCTCGTAAAAGCGTCTGTCTGCTTGAACTGCCTCCGTTTACGATGACCTGGCATTCTCTGTTATTACACGTGTCTTTTGACACAAGAACAAAATTTCTACAATGATTTTCCTTGAAGAAATAACGACACGAATACTGTCCTTTCTGCAAGTTCCTTTCCTTATATCTTACTCCATGTGCGCACGAGAGCTGCGCATTTTACATCATTTGCATAACTCGGTTAGGCGCGTCTACCCTGATATTTGCATAATTTTCTGGCCACTATTTCTTGGTGTTCCATTTTCAATGTCACGCAGTGTATATGGCTACATTCACCAATTTTTTAGTACCTTCCCGAAGTTTCAGTGTGTCACTCTCCTCAGTGACATCTTGTCAATGAAATGTGGGGAGGGTAATAAAAAATTGGTGAATGTAGCCTTTTTTTGTAGAAATATATGGCTATTTTGAATCATTATATTCGCGATAGAACGTTGTGGCTCACAGTAAGTATTACATCCCAAAAAGAATGCGACTCCAGCCATCTCTGTCTTGAGTTTGATGTACCATCAGGTTTAACGGTCGCCGAGATGGTACATCGAGCTCAAAACAAAGATGGTTGGCGTCGCATTGTGTTTGGGATGTAACACGTACATTTTTTATAAAAATATATGACTGCTTTATATCATTTTATTCTCGATCGAACGTTTTGGCCAATTGTACGTATTACATCCCAAACACGATGTGACGCCAGCAATTTTTGTCTTGAGTTTGATGTACCATCTAGCTTAATGGTCGACGAGATGGTACAATCGAGCTCAAGACAGAGATGGCTGGCGTCGTGTTTGGGATATAATACGTACTTTTGTTGGGAAAATATATGACTGCTTTAAATCATTTTATTCCCGATCAAACGTTGTGGCCCATTGTGCGTATTACATCCCAAACACGATGTGACGCCATCTCTGTCTTGAGCTCATGTACCCTCTCGGCAACCGTTAAGCCAGATGGTAGGTACATCGAGCTCAAAACAGGCTGGCGTCCTATCGGTTTAGGATGTAATACGTACAGTGGGCCACAACGTTTGATCAAGAATAAAATAATTTAAAGTATCCATATAAAAAAAGAAAGATTGAAGTGAATAATTAATCATATCTAAATAGCTTAGTCATCTCAACACTTTTATATAGAGAGAGGGAAGCCTGAAAAAAACACCAACCTTGTAGTGGAACAAGAAACAAACAAGAATTCCACCAAGAGTATCAATGTTTACGGCGAGAACAAGGAGGCTTCAGAGAAGGAGGGGAGAGGTTTTTGAGAAGGGTTCAAAGAGCCATTCAGCTGAGAAGTCCCTCCCTATCTTTGAGATGCAACAGGACCCTTTTAAGGGGACTTCTCAATTTCACCCCCTCCTTGTCGCCAAGTGTCGGGAGGTAGGGGACATTGTCCCTCCCTCTCTCTGCTGAGTTAATTGGGTTCAGTCCAAGAAGACTCCTCCTGGTTTTAAAGAACTAGTGTCGTTGATTGAAGCTACCTGTGTAGAGGCGGCTTGTAGGAAAATGATGTTGTGTTGGATGTGGTCACACAATCTTCAAGTTTTAACTCACTTTCAGGTTATTCTTCTGGTAAAACATGAAGAGTTTGCCTGACCATTCATATATATATAGTAAATGACACCTCAGTTTTTAAATATATTTATTATATGGATGACGATGGGGTGGTTGGAAGGATGGTTTAAACCGTTGGTTTTCGACTGCTACGACCTGGAATCGAATTCCGCATTGGACACTTTTTTCTAATAAAATAAATGCTCCAATGGTCCCCGATTCTTTAAAAGTCCAACCTGACCAGTGAGTGAAAGTAACCAAACAGGGCCTTGGCACATTTGTAAGTGCAAAGTCGAGCTGCTTTTCACAAGTATAGATATGTTATGCACATAGAGTAAAAGCAGTTTTCAACTTCTACCCACCATGATTATCATGGACTGTACCACGTGTATAGGGATAATAAAAATAATTTTTAAAGTCCCAGAAGAGTCCTCCTGGTTTTAAAGAACTGGTGTCGTTGATGGAAGCTATCTGTATAGAGGCAATTTGTAGTAAAATGATGTTATGTTGGATAGTGAGACAATCTACAAGTTTGAACTCACTTTCGGGTTATTCTCCTGGCAAAACATGAAGTTTGCCTGACAGGCATTCTTAGTTAAAAGACACCTCGGCCAGTAAATATATTTATTGTTCGACATTTCGACAAAATCTTTTGTCTTCATCAGGAACAAATAAAAATTAAAGCATTTGGCAAGGTGTTAAAAATTATTCTGAGGTTGAAATGGCGTTCTCACGCGATTTAAAATATTTTTTAAAATATCTAAAGAACGTGTCAAAAAAAAAAAGTGACTCATGTTATTTACAAAATGAACAATATGAACAGTTTCTTCACACACAAAAAAAGTGTACAATACAGGATTCGATCCCGGTTCATGGCTGTTGGGAATTGAGGGTTTTAACCACTCGTCCACCGGCTTCTAGTTTTAGTGTCTATTTTGACGGGAGAGGTGGCCTTTCTTTTTATAGTTCACACCATTGGTACTTAATCACCCAGCACTACCCGCCATTGTAGATCACCTAGCACTCCCATTGTAGATCACCTAGCACTCCCATTGTAGATCACCTAGCACTCCCATTGTAGATCACCTAACACTCCCATTGTAGATCACCTAGCCCCCCCATTGTAGATCACCTAGCACTCCCATTGTTTCTCACCTAGCACTACACACCATTGTAGATCACGCAACACTCCCATTGTAGATCACCTAACACTCACATTGTAGATCATCTAGCACTCCCATAGTAGATCACCTAGCACTACACACCATTGTAGATCACGCAAAACACTCCCATTGTAGATCACCTAGCACTCCCATTGTAGTTCACCTAGCACTCCCATTGTAGATCACCTAGCACTCCCATTGTAGATCACCTAACACTCCCATTGCAGATCACCTAGCACTCCCATTGTAGATCACCTAGCACTCCCATTGTAGTTCACCTAGGACTCCCATTGTAGATCACCTAGCACTCCCATTGTAGATCACCTAGCACTACACACCATTGTAGATCACGCAACACTCCCATTGTAGATCACCTAGCACTCCCATTGTAGTTCACCTAGCACTACACACCATTGTATATCACGCAACACTCCCATTGTAGATCACCTAGCACTCCCATTGTAGTTCACCTAGCACTCCCATTGTAGATCACCTAGCACTCCCATTGTAGATCACCTAACACTCCCATTGCAGATCACCTAGCACTCCCATTGTAGATCACCTAGCACTCCCATTGTAGATCACCTAGCACTACACACCATTGTAGATCACGCAACACTCCCATTGTAGATCACCTAGCACTCCCATTGTAGATCGCCTAGCACTACACACCATTGTAGATCACGCAACACTCCCATTGTAGATCACCTAGCACTCCCATTGTAGTTCACCTAGCACTACACACCATTGTAGATCACGCAACGCTCCCATTGTAGATCACCTAGCACTCCCATTGTAGTTCACCTAGCACTCCCATTGTAGATAACCTAGCACTCCCATTGTAGATCACCTAACACTCCCATTGCAGATCACCTAGCACTCCCATTGTAGATCACCTAGCACTACACACCATTGTAGATCACCTAACACTCACATTGTAGATCATCTAGCACTCCCATAGTAGATCACCTAACACTCACATAGTAGATCACCTAGCACTCCCATTGTAGATCACCTAGCACTCCCATTGTAGATTACCTAGCACTCCCGTTGTAGATCACGTAACACTCCCATTGTATATCAAGTAACACTCCCATTGTAGATCACCTAGCACTCCCATTGTAGATCACCTAGCACTCCCATTGTAGATCACGTAACACTCCCATTGTAGATCACCTAGCACTCCCATTGTAGATCACCTAGTACTCCCATTGTAGATCACGTAACACTCCCATTGTAGATCACCTAGCACTCCCATTGTAGATCACCTAGTACTCCCATTGTAGATCACCTAACACTCCCATTGTAGATCACCTAGCACTCCCATTGTAGATCACCTAACACTCACATTGTAGATCATCTAGCACTCCCATTGTAGATCACCTAACACTCCCATTGTAGATCACCTAGCACTCCCATTGTAGATCACCTAACACTCACATTGTAGATCATCTAGCACTCCCATTGTAGATCACCTAACACTCCCATTGTAGATCACCTAGCACTCCCATTGTAGATCACCTAGCACTACACACCATTTTAGATCACCTAACACTCACATTGTAGATCATCTAGCACTCCCATAGTAGATCACCTAACACTCACATTGTAGATCATCTAGCACTCCCATAGTAGATCACCTAGCACTCCCATTGTAGATCACCTAGCACTCCCATTGTAGATTACCTAGCACTCCCGTTGTAGATCACGTAACACTCCCATTGTATATCAAGTAACACTCCCATTGTAGATCACCTAGCACTCCCATTGTAGATCACCTAGCACTCCCATTGTAGATCACGTAACACTCCCATTGTAGATCACCTAGCACTCCCATTGTAGATCACCTATCACTCCCATTGTAGATCACGTAACACTCCCATTGTAGATAACCTAGCACTACACACCATTGTAGATCACGCAACACTCCCATTGTAGATCACCTAGCACTACACACCATTGTAGATCACGCAACACTCCCATTGTAGATCACCTAGCACTCCCATTGTAGATCAACTAGCACTCCCATTGTAGATCACCTAACACTTCCATTGTAGACCACCTAAGACTTCCATTGTAGATCACCTAGCACTTCCATTGTAGATCACCTAGCAACTCCATTGTAGATCACCTAGCACTCCCATTGTAGATCACATAACGCTATTATTATAGATTATCAAGCACTACCCACCTTTATAGACGTGGTCCGAAGACCGCAGCTCACACCGCTGGCCAGAGCAGGTCCTCTCCTGTCTCAGCTCAGGGCAGGGCGTGCCCCCGTTCTCTGGTTGTCTCCGCACGGCTCGGTCCCGGGTCATCACACCGGTACCACACTCCGCGCTGCAGCTCGACCAGGGGCCCCACTCTGTCACTTCGCAGTCCCGCACTGTCACACACACCCCGACATGCGGTCGTCTACTTTTTTTAAAAATCCTAAATATTGCCACGTGGAAAGTTAGAAAAGTCAAACTTCAGGATGACACAGTAATTTATTTAAGGCAAGAACAAACTATGAATGATAAACAAAAGATAAGCAATGAGGTAAGTTCACAGAATAGCAAAAAAAAAACATAAAAATTGATACTCTATTAATAAAATAATAAATACTTTGATACATAGCTTCTTCCCTATGGGAGCTGTGACCCACAGTTTGCAATTATTGTAGTTGCTGACATGGATCTGACGTGTTTCTGCCAAGGATTCCATCAAGTTTTGTACTTTGTCCCTAGTATCCGATATATGTCTTTTTATTATCAAAAATTATATAGTATGTTCTTTATTTTTTTTTTTTAGAATGCAATACAGACACGTAGACGCGTTATAAGCCAAGTATTTAAGCCACTATATTGGAAATTTGCATATCTATTTACAATTGTTTAACTAATTATTTACATATCGGTAGTTGAACAATATAGTAAAAAGGCCTATATTGGATTGAATAAAATATTTATTCGCCAATATTTCGGTTGGCTGAACGCCAACCTTTATCGAGGCATTTTTGTATGCACAAACTCAGCCCATATATATATTGCTGCATCATAATTTCTATACCTTTTTTCATGAAAGTTTATAGTATTTTATAAGTAGTAGCAACATAAAGGTAAAAAAAAACCAGGCTCCTGGAATTTATCCATAGATCGCCAACTACCCAGTATGTATTTTTATATAATTAATTTGAATAATAATATAAATTAACAATTTACATATATAGATTATATATTATATAACGAAACAGAGAGTATGTATTATAATTCTATATACAGTTACGAGCGTCATGCGTTCTTAATAATTTTTCATCTCTGTCACCGTTTGCTTTTTTTTTTTTTTTGGAATGGCGCTCTCCTATTGGTTGGCTACGATCACGCCCCCCCCCCCCCCCCCACTCGCTTCTTCGTTTTTGTAACTATTGTGTTGGAGCGGGTCGCTCCTTAAATAAATGCATATATTAGTTAATAACCAAATGGAATCCTCTCTTTCTTTTTCCCAGTAAGAGACGCCTACGGAAGCCAACAGTACATAGACAGATAAAGCACATAGGCTATAGTTATTAACTAATATATGCATTTATTTAAGGCGCTAATTTATAATTGTAACAATAGTATTTGAATCAAAACATTCAATCGGGTAAAACACGGGCGTTGCCCGGGTCATTCGGCTAGTAGATTATAATGTATAGTAAACACCAGCGGGGGAACTACAACACACCACTGAAGATAGACGTGAGGAGGACAGAACAACTGAGACTACGGCAACTACGAGGACAACAAATAAACTTGTGAAGGTAACTATTTCATTATTTACTTTCTTTTAATTTACCTTTATTATGGAAACCCGCTCAGGAAACATGTACAATACCAATAAACCAAGGTCGATTACTCTGCAAAACTACAAACTAGCGTAAATATATACACGCATGAACAAAACTTAAAGGAAATTAAAAGTCTTTGATGTCGCCAGTTATCAGTTGTTTTTAAAGAGACAGAAGCAATTTTGTTTACATTTGGTTATCTCGTGTCTTCAATAAAGGTCACTCCTTTCAGAGTTATTGTCTTAATCCCGATATACATGCTAAAAGGTACAACTTCCTTGAGTGTTGTCCATGAGTGTATCATTCAGAGGTATTGTCTGAATCCCGATATATATGCTGAAAGGTACAACTTCTTTAAGTTTTGTCTATGAGTGTATCTTTCAGAATTATTGTCTGAATACCGATATACATGTTAAAAGGTACAACTTCCTTAAGTTTTGTCTATGAGTGTATCTTTCATAGTTATTGTCTGAATCCCGATATACATGCTGAAAGGTACAACTTCCTTAGATTTTGTCCATGAGTAACTTTCAGAGTTATTGTCTGAATCCCGATATACATGCTAAAAGGTACAACTTCCTTAAGTTTTGTCTATGAGTGTATATTTGAGCATACCAATGTCGGCTTATATAGTTAGATGGAAGTCATAATTCTAGTTCTCCTGTTGGAGGTTATATAGGCCTAAGAATACTATATAATATTTAAAAAAATAGCTAACGAAACCTGGCCCTGGATTGTTTGTTGATTTTATTAAATCAATTTTATCATCACAAATATAAATTGACATCACAGAGAGACGGAGTGATGAATTCAACAAAGTAGTACATTCACCTACAAGAAAAAATAACAATTTAAAAAACTAAATTTTAATTTGTGTGTGAATATCATTTTTAAAAAACAAAGAAAGAATAAGTGAGAGGTTTCCCACGATCAGCACAGCTGTCAGGCCTAGCTAATTAGAGAGTGAGCAAAAGAAATAATCAACTGTAAGAAGACGCAAGCAGACGACTCAGCAACGACCCCTTCTATTTTACTAATGTTTTTTACAGTACGTGGTGCCAGCTATTTATATTTCCGAGGACGTTGAGCTTTCTTTGTCTGTGAACGGTTGGGCAACACTGCCTTGCCAGCAGTTAACTTCTTCTGCTTCTTATTTGTTCGTTTGATTTCAACGTATTGGGAAATGGACATGGAAAATTACAATTGAATTTATAAAAACAATTTTATTTTGTTTTTATTTACCTATATAATTGGATATTTAAAATAAAAGTAGGTTATAAAAATTATAATTTTTTTCTCATAATGAGTTTCTTTTTATTTTATAATGAAAGCTTTCAAGTGATAATCGCTCTTCAAAAGGCTTAATTAAAATTATCGACTATATCTTACAAGAACTGTGTACACACATATATATAGGTAATAAAAAATGTATATATTGGATTTAAAAATATATTTATTTGCCAATATTTCGTTTGGCTGAATGCCAACCTTAATCATTACATTTTTGTATTGGCAAATAAATCTTTTATTCAATCTAATATTTGCCTTTTTATTATCTAAATATTTAAATATGGATTGTGCTCTATTTTCAGAACATATATATAGTCGATGTTTTTATTAAGCCTGTTGAAAAGCGATTATCGCTTGAAAGCTAGCATTTTAAAATAGAAAGAAACTCATTGTGTGAAATATTTTGTTGTTTTTAAACGCTCTTTTCACTATTTTATCTTGAACTATGGTTATATTTTCACTTTTTGTTAATTTATATTAGGAATATTTTTGTATTGATTCTTATATCAATTGATCTATTTCTATGGCAAAATGATTTTTATAAATTCGATTTGCTCTCTATCGATAAAATTTATAACAATTAATTTCAAAAATATCATCAGATTTTTTCTCTAGACCTTACTGAAATGATAAAAGTTATTGAATGAGAGGGCTTGGCTCATCAGTGGTGAACACTCTCAGCGGTTTCGCCAATTGAAAAGAATTTTGAAAGCCATTTTTTTTATGCTGAATACAGTAAACTCTATGGGTTCCTTTAGTGACCTCGTACATGAACTTGAACCTATGTCAAGCTAAGTTTTAAAACTCTTTATTCAGACCATATTATTAACTACATATCATTATTTATATAGTAATATTTACATATGAAAGTATCCATAGCTATATACACATAGTAAAGTCAGTTTTACATGAGGTAAAGGTTTAGTTTGTTGTTGTTGTTTCTTATCCCCTTGTGTAAAGATTACACGAATTCCATGAGTTCATGCTCCTCGAGCTGTTTAGCGGCCTCTCCCAAAGGTCCTGTTTAGTGCATCTAATGCAAGCCAAAATGTGTTCTGGAGCTGCAGGTGCCAAGCTACATTTTGTTATTATTTTCTATCTTCAATGGCTTGAGATGGCCTGTTCTAAATCTTGTTAGTGTTGTT
This sequence comes from Cordylochernes scorpioides, assembly GCA_030710605.1. Classification (NCBI taxonomy): domain Eukaryota; kingdom Metazoa; phylum Arthropoda; class Arachnida; order Pseudoscorpiones; family Chernetidae; genus Cordylochernes; species Cordylochernes scorpioides. The sequence goes on along the minus strand of CP092864.1, from coordinate 137,929,508 downwards.
TGATGCTGTCTATTTCTGATGTTCAGAGCTCCTCCTGGGTTCACTCCACTGTACCAACTGTGCTTAGGTGGGATCCTTCAGTTCTTGTTTATTTTTGTTTTGGCTACTGTTTCTATTTCTTTAAAAGTAAGTTATTTTTCTGTGGCAAGTGTTCTTTTAGCAAGTAATGATGAATATAGAGGCATTGAGAGAGTATATATTCAAACCATTTATATATAAACATTGAGCCTCTAAAAGTGAGTCAAACTCGATGTTATAGTCATAGTTAAAATCTATACTTATCCAGAATTTGTACATTACATATTTGGCAATGGTAAAAATGTACGTCTTATCTGTTGTTACATGATCATAAACATATTTCCCTCGATCAAAAACAAAACGTGAATCAAATGTCATCATATGTCAAACTGTATATTCTGTTATAAAAAAATATTTACTAGTTTTGGAATTTGAAAAGGTACATACATGAACAAAACTTATGTAAGTTGTACCTTTCAGCATGTATATCGATATTCAGACAATAACTCTGAAATATAATTTATACACAGTGTCTTTTATTGAAGATACACGAGATAACCAAGTATGAATAAAATTGTCTCTGTTGTTTTCGAAAAATATATATATATAGACAACTGGCGACATCAACATTTACTGGAAGGGTTCCACATAAAAGCAGTTCGATATCGTAATCGCAAGTAGTCAGTGTTCCATCTAGTCGCTTGTACATATTGGTGGGACTTGTGCAAGAATATAATGGGCTTTGAAAATCAATTTGTCTTTCTAACCTGCTTCAACATGGGCCTCGTGCCCAGGATTTAGTTGTAGAAGATTCTAATGGCTGAAAACTCGCAGTTTCGAAAGTTCTAGTTGTCGAAGGTTCTGTTTGTAGAAGGTTTTGGGAACCGAGGGTTCTAGCTACCGAAGGTTCTAGCTGCCAAAGGTTCTAGCTGCCAAAAGTTCTAGCTGCCAAAGGTTCTAGCTGTCAAAGGTTCTAGCTTCCAAAAGTTCTAGCTACCGAAGGCTGCCAAAGGTTCTAACTGCCAAAGGTTCTAGCTATCAAAGGTTCTAGCTGCCAAAAGTTTTATCTGCCAAAGGTTCTAGCTATCAAAGGTTCTAGCTGCCAAAGGTTGTAGCTACCGAAGGTTCTAGCTGCCAAAGGTTCTAGTTGTCAAAGGTTCTAGCTGACAAAGGTTCTAGCTACCGAAGGTTCTAGCTACCGAAGGTTCTAGCTGCCAAAGGTTCTAGTTGTCAAAGGTTCTAGCTGACAAAGGTTCTAGCTACCGAAGGTTCTAGCTACCGAAGGTTCTAGCTGCCAAAGGTTCTAGTTGTCAAAGGTTCTAGCTGACAAAGGCTCTAGCTACCGAAGGTTCTAGCTGTCAAAGGTTCTAGCTACCGAAGGTTCTAGCTGTCAAAGGTTCTAGCTACCGAACGTTCTAGCTAACGAAGATTCTAGCTACCGAAGGTTCTAGCTGTCAAAGGTTCTAGCTACCGAAGGTTCTAGCTGTCAAAGGTTCTAGCTACCGAACGTTCTAGCTGTCAAAGGTTCTAGCTACCAAAGGTTCTAGCTGTCAATGGTTCTAGTTACCGAAGGTTCTAGCTGTCAAAGGTTCTAGCTACCGAAGGTTCTAGCTGTCAAAGATTCTAGCTACCGAAGGTTCTAGCTGACAAAGGTTCTAGCTAACGAAGATTCTAGCTACCGAAGATTCTAACAGCCGAAGGTTTTGGGAGTCGAAAGTTCTAGCTACTGAAGGTTGTGATGCCGAAGGTTCTAGCTACTGAAGGTTTTGGGATCTGAAGGTTCAAATTCTCGAAGGTTCCAACTGCCGAAGGTTCTAGCCACAGAAAGTTTTGAGAGCCGAAGATTCCAGTTGCCGGAAGTGACAGTCAAAGCCATCAGACAAAGACTTCTATACCAAAGTGGAACATCAAGGCGAGCAACGACAAAGAAAAAAAAGTGAAGACAAAAGCTTCTGAGAATAGTGCGGTTGTTTTGGCTGAGGATAGCAAGGCCATGGGACATTTTCTTGTCCATGACAATGGTGTCAGACAATGTCTTCGTCCAAAGTACTGTTGCCAACTAGACTCCAGAAATATCTATCGTATCGTTTGCCAAGGCTTAAGATTAGAAAAAGTTGTTTATTTTAGAGTCAGCTTCCGTGTGTCTTGTAAGGTCATTCTCCCGTTTTTTTTTTTTACGAGCCCATCTGTCTTCTCTTGGCGTCCTTGACGATATCGTCTAGCTAGAGTTCGTTGCCCTGATTGCCCTGGTTTCTTCTGCTCTCACACTTCTTTGTCTTCTGCTTTAAATAGATGTTGTTCTTCTTCTGAATCTTTCAACCATTTTTATTCTGGGAACATCCCAAGGATGGTTCTTTGTGACTATAGTGGGTCCAATGACTGTTTGCATCACAGGGAGCTCAACCAAACATCTCTGGGGAATTGGATCTTTAGGTCTGGTTTGCTAGAGCTATTTAGAATGCCAGAAGAAGCATTAGGTTACGGCTTTGTTTGACTCTTTTAGAATTCTACAATATTTGATCTATCTGGATGAAACTATATCAGGCTATATCGTAATGACTGGAAGGAAACACTTATTGTTTGCGGAAGAGGATTGCTCGATGCAAATATTTAAATGCAATTTTAATGTCTTAAAAGTTTATGTCCATAGTTTACTTAAATACCATTTTTCTAAGATTCCACTCTTCAGTGTAGCCTATAAAATCAGAATGATCTAATACAGTATTAGAGCTCTAAAGAAGTGGTCTGGTAGATTAATTTGACGAAACTGCTGGTAGGGTTCACCACTGATGAGCCAAGCTAAAAAATAAACTCCATTTTAAAATGCACACGATTTTAAAAAACAATACATTATTCCAAGTACAGGAATATAAAAAATAAAATATATATATTCTTCTAAATAAATAGTATATATATATATAGAAGCATAGGGCGCCTCTCCCGTCAAAATAAACGTCAAAACCTGACGCCATCTATTGACCGTCGCCGCAATTAGCGGCCTCGGGTCGGTGACAAAGCCACAACACCAGCTTTGGCAAACTGAGAAGCGTCCACCTAGAGACCATGGTTTCGGGCTAATGGCCCTTGTCAGTCTAGGGCAGACTTTATTCCATGAGATCCACACGGGATCTAATGGAATCTTCACAATCTACCAAAGAGGTGTTTTGCTGACAAGTTGGCTGGGCCAAATCTATGGCTAGAATATAGGTGGAAAATTTGCCGGGAGGAAATTGATACATAGAAGCATAGGGCGACTCTACCGTCAAAATAAACGTCAAAACCTGACGCCATCTGATAGATTAAACTGGCGAAACCGCTGGGAGGGTTCACCACTGATGAGCCAGGCCCTCCCTTTAATTATTCCATTGCAGTAAGGGAAGTAGAAATTGTTTAATTTTTAAAAGAATCAAACGCGTCGATAATAGTTTCGAATTTTCACATATATGTGTGTGTGTTTGAGATATACATTACAGAAATAAATCTCGACCCAGTGACATTTAGGACAGTTTGAGAAATCCTTTAAGAGGTTCTCGAGAAATCTTCTTACAGACGGCCCCAGGTTGGAGAGACTTAAATACGATTCGACGCTCCAAGTGGAAACTCTTGAAGACTAATTCAATAGAAAGAAATGCCACTCTCTGAAATTCTCTATGTATTTTTGTATTATCTATTACAGTAGAACCTCCCTTTAGCGGACACCTCTCTGCAAAGGACAGTTTTCATTTACAAAATTACCATTTTTACTATTTAGCAACTCTCCGATAAGAGAACGCCTCTCTACAAAGTACAGTTTTCATTTGTAAAATTATAATTTTTACTATATAGCAACTCTCCGGCAAGAGGACACCTCTCTACAAAGGACAGTTTTCATTTGCAAAATTACCATTTTTACTATTTAGTAACTCTCCGGTAAGAGGACACCTCTCCCTAAAGGACACTTTGGCTCTGCAATTAGGTGTCCTTTACAGGGAGGTTCTACTGTATTTAGCAACTCTCCGGTAAACACCTCTCTCTAAAGGACTGGCCCTGCAATTAGGTGTCCTTTATAGGGAGGTTCTACTTTAAATAGTTTTTTTTCCAAATATCTCCAAACCTAGATAGCCCTCGGTTAAATTATGCAAACCTTTTTTTCAAAATTCTATTTCTTATTTTAACAAAAAAAAAAGCGTTGTGTGATATCCTTCTAGGACAGGGGTAGGCAACCTTTTGAGTCGGAAGAGTCAAAAATTACAATTTACAAATTTTCAAAGTATTTAAAGAGCCACAGAATGTTTTCTTGTAAAAATAAATAGTACTAAAATAAAAATATAAACAGTTGCAATATATGCGTTTCTAATGCGTAATAAAGAAACGCATTGCTCTACTGTTTATATTCTTATTTTATACTTTATAGCGAAGAACCTACAGGACATGTAACAACTGTCCTTGTGTGGAACTAACACATATTCTCATGTCCAGCAATGGCCGCAGAAAATTGACATGGACCCAGAAAAGCAGCTTTACACACCCAAGATAGAGGATATTGCAACTGCAGTGATAGAGATGCATGGAGACATCTGAGACTCTTCATTGGACACGACAACAACAACGACAGAAAATTCACATGGACTCAGAGCAGTAGCTTTACACGCCCAAGATAGAGGATATTGCAACTGCAGTGATAAAGATGCATGGAGACATCTGAGACTCTTCATTGGACACGACAACAACAACGACAGAAAATTCACATGGACTCAGAGCAGGAGCTTTACACGCCCAAGATAGTGGATATTGCAACTGCAGTGATAGAGATGTATGGAGACATCTGAGACTCTTCATTGGACACGGCAACAACAACGACAGAAAATTGACATGGACTCAGAAAAGTAGCTTTACACACCCAAGATAGAGGATATTGCAACTGCAGTGATAGAGATGTATGGAGACATCTGAGGCTTTTCATTGGACCCGAAAACAACAACAGAAATTCACATGGACCCTGAGCAGCAGCTTCACACGCCCAAGATAGTGGACATTGCGACTGCAGTGATAGAGATGTATGAAGACATCTGAGACTCTTCACAGGAATCCGGGTTACATCAATAGAGAAACGTTCTATGAAAGACCTAACTATATCGGCAGAAAGGAAGAAAAGGCTGATAAAGTAGAAATGGCTGCTCCAACACGATGGTCGAACCCAGCAGGGAGAATATCCGCTGTGAATAATTTATTTAATTAGGAGGTGGGCCGCTTCCTGCCCAGAATGGCCGTTAGAAATAACGATGAATTCTCTCGCCAGAAATCTCTTTACTCGGGGAACCTGGAATTTCTTGCAGACAATGTTATACAGTAGGCTATCTATAAATTATACTGAAACAATCCCCAGTACAGTAGAACCTCCCTGTAAAAGACACGTAATTGAAGACCCAATGTGCCCTTTAGGGAGAGGTGTCCTCTTACCGGAGAGTTGCTAAATAAGGAAAATAGTAATTTTGGCAATGAAAACTGTCCTTTATTGAGATGTGTCCTTTAGCGCGAGTGTCCTCTCATTGATGTTGTAGTAGTGTATATATCTAATTATTATGTTAAAATAATAATGTAGACTGTGTATTTTGACCTGTATTGACAAGATGCTAATGATTTATATTAATTGTCTATAATATGTCTATAAAAAAGGTACAGTAGAACCTCCCTTATAAAGGACACCTAATTGCAGAGCCAAAGTGTCCTTTAAGGAGAGAGGTGTCCTCTTACCGGAGAGTTGCTAAATTGTAAAAATGGTAATTTTGCAAATTAAAACTGTCCTTTATAGAGAGGTCTCCTCTAATGTGAGGGTCCTCTCATTTAGCCTCTACTGTAGTTGTGTAATTATCTAATTACTATGTTAAAATAATAGAGCAGACTGTGCATTTTCGCATGTATTGATAAGATGTCAATAAAATTATGTTAATTGTCAATAATATGTCAATAAAAGGTATATTATCATACATTAGCGCGCCATCTGTTATGAAAATTCGAAACTATTATAGACGCGTATGATTCTTTTAAAATTTAAAAAATTTCTACTGCCCTTACTGCAATGGAAAAATTAATGGGAGGACCTGGCTTAAACTGGCGAAACTGCTTGGAGGATTCATCACTGATGAGCCAGGCCCATTAATTTTTCCATTGTAGTAAGGGCAGTAGAAATTGTTTACATTTATAAAATAATCATACGCGTTTATAATAGTTTCGAAATTTCATTCTATATACAGTTACGAGCGTCATTCTTCATCTCTTAATCAGTTTTCGTCTCTGTCACCGTTTGCTTTTTTTTTTTTTTGGAATGGCGCCCTCCTATTGGTTGGCTACGATCACGCCACCTTTGCCCCCCCCCCCCATCATGAACCCCCCCCCCCCACTCGCTTTTTCGTTTTTGTAACTATTGTGTTGGAGCGGGTCGCTCCTTAAATAAATCCATTTATTAGTTAATAACCAAATGGAATCCTCTCTTTCTTTTTCCCAGTAAGAGACGCCTACGGAAGCCAACAGTACATAGACAGATAAAGCACATAGGCTATAGTTATTAACTAACATATACATTTATATAAGGCGCCAATTTATAATTGTAACAAATAGTATTTGAATCAAAATATTCAATCGGGTAAAATACGGGCGTTGCCCGGGTCATTCGGCTAGTCAAAGTATATGTGTGAGCTTGAAAATTTTCAGGAATTTTTAAAATAAAAAAAAAGTATATAGAATGTAAACTTTAAAAATCGGTTACGAAACGTTTTTCTATCAATTCACGTTCTACCATTCTGGTTGTATGGCCGCTGGCATCCTTCAAGTTTACCTCCCATGTGAGTCGATAACCGTCCGATATTTAATTTCTTTCCCCCCTTCAAAAAAAAAAAAAAAACTCAACCGGCTACCTTATATTGGTTTTTTTTAACATTCGCCAAAGTTGTCTGACATATCTGAAATATCTTCAAAATATATTTTCAGCGAGTGAAGTTTACATACATTTTGGTATGCAGTGACAGAAGGAGATGTGTGGGAGTGGAATTCTTCAGCTAAAAACGGCTGTTTGTGTCACCAAATATCAACACATGTGACCATTACAGTTATGTAGATGAAAGCAATGTTCGCCTCTCCCGTCAAAATAAACGTCAGAATCTGACGCCATCTATTGACCGTCGACCATCTATAGATGGCGTCAGATTCTGACGTTTATTTTGACGGGAGAGGCGCCCATTGCTTCCATGGATTAATTTCCTCCCGCCAAATTTTCCATCTATGTTTTGCCAATAGATTTGGTCCAGCCACATTGCCAGCAAAACACCTCTTTGGTAGATTGTGAGGATTCCATTAGATCCCGTGTGGATCTCATGGAATAAAGTCCGCCCTAGACTGACGAGGGCCATTAGCCCGAAACCATGATCTCTAGGTGAACGCTTATCAGTTTGCCAAAGTTGGTGTTGTGGCTTTGTCACCGACCCGATGCCGCTAGTTGCGGCGACGGTCAATAGATGGCGTCAGATTCTGACGTTTATTTTGACGGGAGAGGCGACCATTGCTTCCATGGATTAATTTCCTCCCGGCAAATTTTCCATCTTGTTATGTAGGTCTACAATAGTGACGAATCACCATAAATTACTCAACATAAATGTTGTGAACCACTCTCTTTCACTTTCTAATATTAGAAATGATTTATAGAGATATATTAAACTGCCGAAACCGTTGGGAGGGTTTAACACTGATGAGCCAGGCCCTCCCATTAATTTTTCATTGCAGTAAGGGCAGTAGAAATTGTTTATTTTAAAAAGAAGCATTCGCGTCTATAATAGTTTCGAATTATCATGACAGATGGCGCGCTAATGTATCATATATATTTACGCAAGTTTGGCCTTAAATACCCATTTCTTGGTTTTTGGGAAGCCATTGGGACCAAAAAATATCTTTTGGTCGCAGTGGTTCAGCCTACTCCACGCTGACGAGCGCCAAAAGCGCGAAACGCGTTCGTGGATGGCTTTTCTTGATCTATCAAGAAATTGGGTTGGCCAAATATCAGGGAACAGGCTAAATCAATGTTTAGTTGATTTCTGTTCCACCAGATGGCGCTTTGCCTTCTGTAAAGCTCATGTGCTCCAGGTCAGGATATGCCATTTTTAATATATATATATATATAGAAGCAATGGGCGCCTCTCCCGTCAAAATAAACGTCAAAAACTGACGCCATCTATTGACCGTCGCCGCAACTAGCGGCCTCGGGTCGGTGACAAAGCCACAACACCAGCTTTGGCAAACTGAGAAGCGTCCACCTAGAGACCATGGTTTCGGGCTAATGGCCCTCGTCAGTCTAGGGCGGACTTTATTCCATGAGATCCACACGGGATCTAATGGAATCTTCACAATCTACCAAAGAGGTGTTTTGCTGGCAATGTGGCTGGGCCAAATCTATGGCTAGAATATAGATGGAAAATTTGCCGGGAGGAAATTAATCCATAGAAGCAATGGGCGCCTCTCCCGTCAAAATAAACGTCAAAAACTGACGCCATCTATTGACCGTCGCCGCAACTAGCGGCCTCGGGTCGGTGACAAAGCCACAACACCAGCTTTGGCAAACTGAGAAGCGTCCACCTAGAGACCATGGTTTCGGGCTAATGGCCCTCGTCAGTGTTGTGCCACAAGCTGGTGTTGTGGCTTTGTCACCGACCCGAGGCCGCTAGTTGCGGCGACGGTCAATAGATGGCGTCAGTTTTTGACGTTTATTTTGACGGGAGAGGCGCCCATTGCTTCTATGGATTAATTTCCTCCCGGCAAATTTTCCATCTATATTCTAGCCATAGATTTGGCCCAGCCACATTGCCAGCAAAACACCTCTTTGGTAGATTGTGAAGATTCCATTAGATCCCGTGTGGATCTCATGGAATAAAGTCCGCCCTAGACTGACGAGGGCCATTAGCCCGAAACCATGGTCTCTAGGTGGACGCTTCTCAGTTTGCCAAAGCTGGTGTTGTGGCTTTGTCACCGACCCGAGGCCGCTAGTTGCGGCGACGGTCAATAGATGGCGTCAGTTTTTGACGTTTATTTTGACGGGAGAGGCGCCCATTGCTTCTATGGATTAATTTCCTCCCGGCAAATTTTCCATCTATATATATATATATATATGAAAAAATAATAGAAAAAAATAAAAGATAAAATCTTTTTGGTCGCAATGGTTACAGCCTTCTCCACGCTGACGAGCGCCAACAGCGCGAAACGCGTTCGTGGATGGCTTTTCTTGATTTATCAAGAAATTGGGTTGGCCAAATATCTCGGAGTAAGCTAAATAAACGTTTAGTTTATTTTTACTCCACTAGATGGCGCTCTGCCATCTAAAAAGCACATGTGCTTGTGGTCAGGAGATGCCTTCTATATTTTTAATATATATATATATAACCACTAGCATAAGCGTTTTTAGATGACATCTGGTGGAACAGAAATCAACTAAACATTGATTTAACCTGTTCCCTCTAATATTTAGCCAACTCATTTTTTTATATATAAATCAATAAAAGCCAACCATGAACGCGTTTCTGGCTGTTGGTCATCCTCAGCGTGATGCAGGCCTTTTTATTTATCAAGAAAATGGGTTGGCTAAATATCCGAGAGAACAGGTTAAATCAATGTTTAGTTGATTTCTGTTCCACTAGATGGCGCTCTGCCATCTAAAAAACGCTCATGTTAATGGTCTGGATAAGCATAATTTGTTTTTACATATTAACAACTGGCCTTTATTATTTTTCCCTCACCCACACATATATATGTTATAAAAACAAATGAAATTTAATGCTTGAATTTTGATCATCTTGAGAATTATGGTAATGCAGTTATTTGCTGGTTCCCTTTAGTATTATATGGTATTGGTGATGCAGTCGTGGTTAAAATCTTGAAATAAAAATAACAATGGTTTTGATCGGAGATTTCTTTAATTGAGCTTAAGGATTATATAATAAACATAATTTGATTAAAGTACCGCCTGGCTTAAGGCGAATAGAACAAGGAAAACAAAAGATTATAATCTTTGTACATTATGTAAATAATTATTTACATAATGTACAAAGATTGGAGCCGGCCATCGGGGAAGAACAACAACGAGTTTTTAAAGGGGAAGCATGACCTCTGGCGGTCGATTTAACAATATTTGAATCTATGAAATTATAATTTAAAATAAAATGATATTTTTATATAACATATATATATATATATTGAAAATATGTATATAAAATCATTTGACGTGTAAAAGCCGATGTAATAGACGTTACGTTGTTAATTTTTATTGTTATTAATTATAAATATATAATCAACTTGAGGATGTATTAGAAGTAAAGAATTTTTTTTTCTCTCTCTATCTACAAATTAATAACATTTTACAAATTTTATAATTTGAATTTAAATGATCATAATAGTGAAGATAATCTTAATACAAAACTGGACTATAAAATTAAATAACTATTTATTATTATAAAATCATTTGAATATTTACACGCAAATATCTACATAAGATATAGATATTTAAAAATGCCTATTTTGGATCATAAAGTTTTTATTTCCGATATTTCGTGAGGCAACTCGCCAAACTTCCTCTGGGAACAAAATCGCTTTAGAGAAGCTCGTGTATCATTTCGCGAGTATATACAACCGCTATAAAATTTAAATATCTAGAATCTACAATATGCATGCCTCTATGAATATAATTATTAATAATAATATAATATAACGAGTTTTACAAAGTGGGAAGAGGAGCTTCTTTTTACGTAAAAAGAAGCTCCTCTTCCCACTTTGTAAAACTCGTTATTAACCTTCAGTGAAGAGCAGTTCTACTTAATAATATAATATGTAAAACATTAATATATAGAGAATTAAGTAAATATATACATTTAAAATAAACGAATTGAAAATCAGCAATTTGCCATATATATACATATATACGTGTATAGTAATGGGCTATGTGGTTTTAAATTGTAAGTATAGTTGAGGAATGTCTATTTTTCGGTTGATACTGTTTTTATCTTCTATTGAGCTCCAGCTTTCTAGAAAAAGTCTTGAATGTTTATCCTTGATATTTTGATATACTATTTTTGTTGAGTCGAAATTTGGTATGTGGTCCTGTTTCAGTGCGTGGTCTACTAAAAGGGAAAGAGGGCTATAGTTTTTAAGGGCTGTCCGGTGTTGATTGGTTCTTTCTTTCAGAGTTTTTCCTGTCTCTCCTATGTATGTAGCTGGGCAAGATCGGCACGGGATTCTGTAGATGAGGTTGGATTTTTGACTGTTGTTTGTGTTATGTTTGGTATCGGGATGGCGGAGAAGTATTTTCAAGTTGGATGGTGTCTGGTATATGGTCTTGATGTTATATTTCTTGAGGGTTCTGCTGATTCTTTCAATGCCGTAGCTGTACGGAAGTGTGCAGTATAATTTATGAGATTGGCTATTGGAAGGAGGGATGAATGTTGATCTGTGGAATTGTCTTTTGATAAATTCTGTGGGATAACTATTGCTTTGTAATTCATTCATTAGTATTGTTCTTTCTTGTTGTGCCTTTTCTAGATTATTGGAGCAATGAGTAGATATTCTTTTTGAGAGGGTTTTTATAACAGATATTTTATGGTTAATAGGACCGAATGAGCTGAAATTTAAGTAACCACCTGTGTGAGTTTTCTTACGGTAAATGCCTGTTTCTATTTTAGAGCTGTTTCTGGTGAGAATTATATCTAAGAATGATAAAGAGTTTTTTTCTTCTATTTCATGTGTAAATGTGAGAAATGGTTTTATATTGTTCAAGAAATTCAGAATGCTTGTTGTATTGTTGTTTTCGGTTATGCAAAGAATATCGTCAATATATCTCTTCCAGAATGTTATTTTTAGCTGCTTATTGTCTATTATTGATTGGTCAATATTATTCATGAAAATGTTTGCCAAAGCTGAAGATATTGGGTTGCCCATCGGGAGGCCTTTGATCTGTTTGAAGTATTGATTCTTGTAGTTAAAGTAGCTGAATGATAGGCACAGTTTGAGTAAGTCTATGAGGGCTTCCTTTGGTATAGACAATGGTAGGTTGGGGTGGGCATTCAAGAATTCTGAAATTTCTGCAATAGCTTCGTCATGTGGGATTGAGGTATACAGTGATTCAACATCAAAGGAGACCAGGCGACTGTTCTCCGTTATCTGAGTTCTTGAAATTATTTCTATTGCTGCTGTGGAGTTGGGAATAGTATGAGGTAATTCTTTCTGAAAAGGTGAAATTATCGAGGAAAGGTATTTCGACAAGGGGTATATGGGGGTGCCGGCGTAGGATACAATGGGGCGTAGAGGGCTGTTTTGCTTGTGTACCTTTGGTAGGCCATAAAATATAGGCAAGTTAGTGTTTGCGGCTTTTAGTTTGTCGAATGTTTTGCTATCCAATTTATAATTACGTTTTATTTTGTTCAATTGTCTATTGAACTCTTTGATTATGTTCAGCAGAACCCTCAAGAAATATAACATCAAGACCATATACCAGACACCATCCAACTTGAAAACACTTCTCCGCCATCCCGATACCAAACATAACACAAACAACAGTCAAAAATCCAACCTCATCTACAGAATACCGTGCCGATCTTGCCCAGCTACATACATAGGAGAGACAGGAAAAACTCTGGAAGAAAGAACCCTCTTCATTGGACACGACAACAACAACGACAGAAAATTCACATGGACTCAGAGCAGTAGCTTTACACGCCCAAGATAGAGGATATTGCAACTGCAGTGATAGAGATGTATGGAGACATCTGAGGCTTTTCATTGGACACGACAACAACAACAGAAATTCACATGGACCCTGAGCAGCAGCTTTACACACCCAAGATAGAGGATATTGCAACTGCAGTGATAGAGATGCATGGAGACATCTGAGACTCTTCATTGGACACGACAACAACAACGACAGAAAATTGACATGGACTCAGAGCAGGAGCTTTACACGCCCAAGATAGTGGATATTGCAACTGCAGTGATAGAGATGTATGGAGACATCTGAGACTCTTCATTGGACACGGCAACAACAACGACAGAAAATTGACATGGACTCAGAAAAGCAGCTTTACACACCCAAGATAGAGGATATTGCAACTGCAGTGATAGAGATGTATGGAGACATCTGAGGCTTTTCATTGGACCCGAAAACAACAACAGAAATTCACATGGACCCTGAGCAGCAGCTTCACACGCCCAAGATAGTGGACATTGCGACTGCAGTGATAGAGATGTATGAAGACATCTGAGACTCTTCACAGGAATCCGGGTTACATCAATAGAGAAACGTTCTATGAAAGACCTAACTATATCGGCAGAAAGGAAGAAAAGGCTGATAAAGTAGACCACGCACTGAAACAGGACCACATACCAAATTTCGACTCAACAGAAATAGTATATCAAAATATCAAGGATAAACATTCAAGAATTTTTCTATAAAACTGGAGCTCAATAGAAGATAAAAACAGTATCAACCGAAAAATAGACATTCCTCAACTATACTTACAATTTAAAACCACATAGCCCACTACTATACACGTATATATGTATATATATGGCAAATTGCTGATTTTCAATTCGTTTATTTTAAATGTATATATTTACTTTTAATTCTCTATATATTAATGTTTTACATATTATATTATTATTAATAATTATATTCATAGAGGCATGCATATTGTAGATTCTAGATATTTAAATTTTATAGCGGTTGTATATACTCGCGAAATGATACACGAGCTTCTCTAAAAGCGATTTTGTTCCCAGAGGAAGTTTGGCGAGTTGCCTCACGAAATATCGGAAATAAAAACTTTATGATCCAAAATAGGCATTTTTAAATATTGTAATATATGGATTGCTCTATTTTCAAGCACATAAGATATAGAGTGTGTGTGTTTTGTAATAAATAAATAAAATTAAAATCCGCCTAACCACACGTATGTTTCAATATCTAATTTTTCAGAAGAAAATTCTGGGTTTGGTAAAAGGCAAAAATATAGAAATAGTCATTAACCTTTCATAATAGGTTTTCCTTTTGGATACATCATGAGAACAAAGAATTTTCTCGAAAAGTGAGATTTTCTAAGGACAACAGAAGACAAAAAGGCAGAGAGGAAAACAAAAAACCAATCAAATAGCTAAGGACTCTCAAAGAAACAATATTCTGATGCACTAGCGCGCCATCTGTTATTAAAATTCAAAACTATTTTAAGGGCAGTAAGAGCAGTAGAAATTGTTTAATATCAAAAAGAATCTTACGCCTTTAAAATAGTTTTAAACAATTATCTCTTCAAAAGTAATGGTGAGAAATCAAGAGGAACGGATAATGCATGATTTAATCATAAGGAAATATTGCGTCATCTATATTTTAGAAATACTACTACTAAGAGCGACTTTTTATATTCAAATAAGACAAATTCTGTTGTATATATATATATTAATTAATTGTTCCACAGAGTGTGTGTAAGCTCACAGGTAAATAGGCGCTAACCAAAACAGAAAAAAAGTTCCTTTGTTTAATATTAGTTTCCCTTTTATATTTTGTTCTCTCTCTTGTAAATCAATAAATATAATGTTTAATTAATAATTATTGGAATCAGTTTCATTAATAATTCTAAGCAAAGTCAACAAATTCCCTACTCTGTCCTTACTGCGATGAGAAAAATATTGGGAGGGCATGGCTCATCAGTATTGAACCCTCCCAGCAGTTTCACCAATTTTTTTTTTTTTTGCTTATTCCTAGTACACGTGGCCATGATAATCATGGTGGGTAGAAGAAAGTGACTGTTTTTACTGTAAGTTCACCACATGTCTACATATGTGAGAAAAATTCCACCAATTTAATCCACCAGACTGTTTTTCAGAGCTCTAATACTGTATTGGAAGATTCTGCTCATATATGGGAGGAAATCGCCGTTAGATACCTGAGAAAAATCGCCGACCTCGAATATTCCCTCCACACCGTTCAAGAAGAACTTGAAACACTGCGCGAAGACAACGCTAGACTGGGCAAATCCCTCGACCGCGAGATTCAGCAGAGAGATCAAGCAGAAGGACGATGTCTAGGACAAGACATAACGATTGAAGAATCCAGAAAAGAGATTGAAAAACTTCAAAAAGAGCTTCGTAATATAAAGGAACTACTGAAAATAATTAATAGACGAGATGCTCAAAACCTTAATGAAGAAAATTTGACAAGAGATAAGCCAAACAATCAATATATTTCAGACAGAATTCAAACTAAAAGTACCAAATCAACCCAAACCGATGAGTCATCCATTCAAGATAACAAACAAACAAAGCACTGATGGGTGAAATCTTGGTTATGGTATTTAAACATAATATGGACATAATATTTTAGGACAGTTTTTCATTGCAGTAATGACAAAGTTTATTTTAATTCAAAATTTGTATTGGTTCTCAATTCTTGCAAATATCTAACTCCACCAATGTGTAAAACCTAACCAAGCGGAGCTCTGACAAACTTGTAAGTTTAAAAGTCGAACTGCTCTCTATATGTGTAGACATATGATACACTCTCTCTCTCTCTCTCTTACAGTAAAATCAGTCGTTAACTATATTCAATGATTATCATGGTTTGTATTACGTTCACTTGGGATAAGTAGAAAGATAAGTATAATATGAAAATAAGATTTTTAGGACAGTTTTTCATTGTACGACTTGCACAAGTTAGAATACTTTCAAGTTTTTTTTAGAGAAAACCACACCAGGATGCTCTGCGGTGAGGACCCGATTTGTACCTTCTGTAATTCAAAACTAAAAAATGAAATCACTCACTATATTTTTGATTGCTCTGCTCTGAAAGAAGAACCCTTATGCTCAAAACTGGGCAACTCTGTGCTTCACTTCCATCAATAATTGACAATATGACCCAGAATAAGTATATTGCTACGGCGTTTTATGGTTTCCACAAGTCCATATCTCAGAAGAAGGCCAAGTGACACTCACTCCTCACTTTCTTACTGCTACTCTTTTTGTGTTGTTTTTCTTGCTTCCCTCTTTCTCTTTCTTATTTTTTTCTGTTTAAATTGTTGTTTCCTTTGTCTCACTGCTTTGTTCTTATGCATACCTCTGGTGAATCCTGTATAGGGTCAGTGACCCTAAATAAAGGCTTTTTTGTTGTTATTTGTTGTTGTTGTTGTGTTTTTCATTGCAGTAAGGTCATTATAAAGTTTTTTTTTTTTTTATTGAAAAATTGTATTGGTTCCCGATTCTTACACACACACACACACACAAAAATCAAATTCTACCAATGAGTACACAAACGGGGCATACAAATGAGCTAAAAATTCGAACTGCTTCTATATGTGTAGACATGTGATACGCTTACAGTAAAATCAGTAGTTAACTATATATAATGACTAGCGGACGTATCCGGCTTCGCCCGGGTTTTACCCGAGTAAAGGTTTGTCTAACGAATCTCTCGATAAAGTGAACATTTTTTCCCGGTCCCTTAAAAAATACTCGATAAGTTGAATAAAATCACTATTAATTTTGGTTCCCTCGGTAATTGGAAGTTAAAGGAATAGTATCTTCCTTGGAATTGTATCATTATTCTTGTCTCAAATAAATAGCCGTGTCATCCTGAATTTTGTCTTTCCTAATTTTCTACATTACAAAATCATCGTATCATCATGTTAATGATATTCTGTGTAAGGCAGGACGTATGAAAAATTTATTATGTTCACTAAGTGGCAATATGTGGGGTTTAGACACTCAAAAGAGGTTAACTTTATTCAAAACAATAATTAGGCCTGTACTTACATACGGTTCTGAAATTTGGTTCAAATATTTAAACAATCGTTGTAAACAAAAACTGAACTCCATGCAGTACCAGATCATTTTATGGGCAGTTAGAGCATACAAAACCACTTCATCAAACTGTGTGCATAGCTTGGCAAAAATTCCACTCTTAACAGACTTTATAGAATCCAGAATAATCAAATTTGATCTAGCTCAACTGTCCATTGAAGATCTAATTACTTACGAACCCCATGCTCCAAGTATAGTCAAATCATTCTTACACGCAAAAATGAATGAAAATTTTGAGAATACTAATGAAATTTTCAGAAGCTTTTTCGTATTAGGAATTCCAAGATTTTTCCGTCCAAATTTTTATAATATCCAATTCATTACAGATCATGGCAATTTTGGGAAATTTTTGGCAACTATCGGCGCCGTGAAGGAACCAGGATGCTTCTGCGGAGGTGAAATTCAAGACGCGAGACATCTACTTCTGGAGTGCCCAATTTTCCGGGATTTTAGGGAAAATAGATTTGGTTGTATTGGACAGCTTGATGAATTTGTAGACAAAAAAGAAAAGTATAAAAATTTTGATCAATTTTGTAAATACATATACAACTTTCTCTTGAATTGGAAAAAAGAGAAGGAATCTTAGAAAAAAAAAAAAGAACTGCGATGCTTGCTCTGTGTGTTTTGCTTTGTTGTTTGTTTTTCTCTTTGGACAATTTTCTTTAGTTAATTTATGTAAAATAATGAATTGAACAGGATTGTATATAGCCGAATTTCTGTAATGCAGTGAAATGTATTGACGCTAATATCCCTGAGTTTGGGATATCGCGTTTCATGATGTTAATAAAGTTAATAAATCATGATAATATTTAGAGCAGATTGTTGAATTATAACAGATAAATTAGAATATTTATCTTGATTATTTTTAGGCGAAAAGTTATTTCAAAAATTTTATTTGCTAGAAACCTTCCCAGTACTATACTAAATAACTTCCCAAAGTTTCATGGCGTTCCAATGAGTGGTTTGGTCAGGCATGAAGGACAGACACACACATACATTCATATATATATATATATATACTAGCGGATGTACCCGGCTTCGCTCGAGGTTTTACCCGAGTAAAGGTTTGTCTAACGAACATTTGTTAAAACAAGATATATTTTGATAATTTGAAACTCGTAAATTTGAATCTCTCGATAAAGTGAACATTTTCCCCGGTCCCTGGGTCCTTGTGTGCCTTGTCATCATGAATTTTGTCTTTCCTAATTTTCTACATTACAAAATCATCGTTTTATCTAGTGAGCATTTTTCCCGGTCCCTTGAAAAATACTCGATAAGTTGAATAAAATCAATAGTAATTGGTTCCCTCGGTAATTTTAAGTTAAAGGAATAGTATCTTCGCCTTTTTTATTTTTTTATTTAGGTAACCTGGATTCCTGGAGTATCTTCGCCTTGAATTGTATCATTATTCTTGTCTCAAATAAATTGCCGTGTCATCCTGAGATAATCTTACTCTTGATAAATAATATTTAAGATAACAAACTTAGTGATAAGAAAACTTGTTATCATCGTCACAATGGGGGGGGGGCTGCTTGCGAGTTAAATCTACAAATCTGCAAATAACTCTAAGGATATTCAAGATATTCATGAAATTATTTTTCAAAAACCTTCCCGGTGATATACCTAATAATATCCCAAAATTTCACGGCGATTGGATGTATGGTTTTTGAATCTATAGAGGACAGACAAACAGACAGACAGACATTCAATTTTATATATATAGATATAGATTATCATGGCCTATACTAGGTTCACTTGGGATTTATAGAAAGGAACTCGGGTTTATAAACATCCAGTAGAACAGTACACAATCTCATGAGAATGTGAAAGTAGCTACATCAAGGATTGTATGTCAACTAAGTACAAAGTCGAAATGTCTAGCCCAGGGGTCGTCGAACTCGCGAGCCACATGTGGCTCTTTGGATGTGAAACTCTTTATATAGTTCCATACGTAAATATTATTTATGTGAGTACTATTTATTGTTGGCAAGAAGATTGTTGTGGCTCTTTAAAAACTTTGATATTTTGTAAATTATAATTTTTGACTCTTCCGACTCAAAGGTTTGTCAACCCCTGATCAAGACCTATATAGACACTAAACTAAACGTTCCTAGGATATAGGTTATCCAATACTGTATTTCATTTATTCGATTTTTTAAGAGAATTTATTTATATATTTAAATAATTACAAATGTTATCGATAAATATGGCGATAGAGAATTGATATAGAATCGCCGAATGTCGTGGTCAATTTAGTTGAGGAAAGTGAAGACTAGAACGCGGCTGTTTCCACACTCGTATTTTCAGTGATACGCTAACCTATGTACGGTGTGGTCACTGGACATGTGTCGGACCTGGAGGCTGTTGTTGGGTTCTGTGCTGTCTGGAGTATAGGAGATCTATCTGTGCTTCCTTCCTGCGGTGAATCTGTATAAGACCTGTGGTCTTAAAGCTGTATGTGCGTGTAAACACTTTCTGTGGCCACTGGACATGTGTCGGACCTGGAGGCTGTTGTTGGGTTCTGTGCTGTCTGGAGTATAGGAGATCTATCTGTGCTTCCTTCCTGCGGTGAATCTGTATAAGACCTGTGGTCTTAAAGCTGTATGTGCGTGTAAACACTTTCTGTGGCCACTGGACATGTGTCGGACCTGGAGACTGTTGTTGGGTTCTGTGCTGACTGGAGTATAGGATCTCTATCTGTGCTTCCTTCCTGTGGTGAATCTATTTAAGACCTGTGGCCTTAATAAAGCTGTATGTGTGTGATAGAGAATTTATAGTATTGCCACGTGGAAAATTAGGAAAGACAAACACTTCAGGATGACATAGCAATTTATTTAAGGCAAGAACAAACTATAAATGATAAACAAAAGATAAGCAATGAGGGAAGTTTACAGAGTAGCAAAATAAAAACATTAAAAAAAATGATACTCTATTAATAAAATAATAAATACTTTGCTACAATATTACATTAACCTTACAGACATAGCCATAAAAATAAAGGCCAAGAAACTGAATATAATGGCTATATGGGTATTAAATGATTGTTATATTATTTATGTTTGTTATATTGTGTTCCCTAGAGCAAATCAAACATTAATGAGGCTTTTAGCAATATCATTTCTGGTAGCTGTGATTCCGTGATTTCTAGACCACTAAATAACGTTTTCAACATAAATAAAAAGGCATCTCCTTATCGTGAAACTGAAAGTTGCTGATGGCTTGCGCCATCTGTCGGAATAAATATCAACTATTCTGTTGATTTTTTTATTATTCTAGAATCGGCCATATAGGCCCGAAACGCGTAGGTGGTTAGCTTTTCTTGATTAATCTAAAAAGGGTATTTGGCCAATTCAGGAATAATTAAAAATCCAGAGAATAGTTTATATTTATTCCGATAGATGGCGCAAGCCATCAGCAACTTTCAGTTGAACGATAAGGAGATGCCTTTTCTTAATTTATCCACTTTATCCCAGTACAATTCAAATTTGTACTATTTTTTCACGTTTTCATCTTTCTTCTTCAGTAGCATCGAACTTGTGGGGAAGATGGTGTAATTTGCTTTGTATCATAAATTGACGTATCATTTTCAAGTTTGTCTTTCTTAATTTTCTAGTTATTTTTGATGTAGATGCTGGGTAAGTTAGGGAAGACAAACTGAAGATCGCTTAGAAGACCTTGAAGCCATGGGTGCTGTGATCTACATTTTCAGAGACTGACTCCAGGATTCCACCGCCGTGTCAAAGCCAAGACTTCCTTCCAAGATGACAATGTCTCTATAGACGATACAACAACAAAGCCGCTCTTCTCGCCGCAAGAAAAAGGACACAAAGCTATTAGGGACAAAGTTCCAAGACTCCGATGGAATCCTTGGCAGAAGCACGTTAGATCCATGTCAGTAACTATAATAATTGCAAGCTGTGGGTCACAGCTCTCATATGGAAGGAAATATGTAGCAAATTATATTTTATGTATATATTATCAATTTTGATACCTATATTTTGCTACTCTGTAAACTTCCCACATTGCTTATATTGTATTTTATAAATTTCAACTATTATAGACGCATTCTTTCAAATATTGAATGATTATCTACTGTCCTTACTTGCATGCAATCTTATGTCGGTATGGTAGATTAAACTTAAAAGAATCATTCACGTCTATAATAGTTTAGAATTATCATAACAGATGGCGCGCTAATTAATCATATTTAAATTGTTTTGCATCATATAATTAAATTGCCGTATGATTCTAAAGCTATGAATGCCGACCAGGCAACTCTATCTGAAGTTTGTCTTTCCTAATTTTGTAAGTTACAATGTTATGTAATCGCGCACGAGCATGGGCCTGTAGAACACCAAGTTTGTCTGAATGCCCGACAAAGAAGCCGAGAGGTCGAAGATCAAAGAAGGTCTTGTCTACCCGCCGATGGACTAAATAGATGCTGACAATAAGTTGCTTGTGTCGGGGGAGACATTGCCGTGGTGGCTGGAAATAGCTCGTTCAGACAGCATTTTGGGGTAGGGCTGGTGACCCACTTTGGCTCTTCTGGGAGAGGGGATTGAATTCCTAACTGGCTGATGTGAATATCTTTACCATTTTGCCTGAAATCCTTGGTTAGGAGCCATGCTGATCTTCTCTGTATCCTTCCTATTGTAGTAGTTGTACTGGTATCACAGGGGCCATGCTAATCTTCTTTGTATCCTTCCTATTGTAGCAGTTGTACCGCCGAACTGGTATCACAGAAGTCATGCTAATCTTCTCTGTATCCTTCCTATTGTAGTAGTTGTACTGGCATCACAGGGACCATGCTAATCTTCTTTATATCCTTCCTATTGTAGTAGTTGTGCTGGTATCACAGGGACCATGCTAATCTTCTCTGTATCCTTCCTATTGTAGTAGTTGTACTGGTATCACAGGATCCATGCTAATCTTCTCTGTATCCTTCCTATTGCAGTAGCTGTGCTGGTATCACAGGGGCCATGCTAATCTTCTCTGTATCCTTCCTATTGTAGTAGTTGTGCTGGTATCACAGGGGCCATACTAATCTTCTTTGTATCCTTCCTATTGTAGCAGTTGTACCGCCGAACTGGTATCACAGAAGTCATGCTAATCTTCTCTGTATCCTTCCTATTGTAGTAGTTGTACTGGCATCACAGGGACCATGCTAATCTTCTTTATATCCTTCCTATTGTAGTAGTTGTGCTGGTATCACAGGGACCATGCTAATCTTCTCTGTATCCTTCCTATTGTAGTAGTTGTACTGGTATCACAGGATCCATGCTAATCTTCTCTGTATCCTTCCTATTGTAGTAGTTGTGCTGGTATCACAGGGGCCATACTAATCTTCTCTGTATCCTTCCTATTGTAGTAGTTGTACTGGTATCACAGGGGCCATACTAATCTTCTCTGTATCCTTCCTATTGTAGTAGTTGTGCTGGTATCACAGGGGCCATACTAATCTTCTCTGTATCCTTCCTATTGTAATAGTTGTACTGGTATCACAGGGGCCATACTAATCTTCTCTGTATCCTTCCTATTGTGGTAGTTGTACTGGTATCACAGGATCCATGCTAATCTTCTTTGTATCCTTCCTATTGTAGTAGTTGTGCTGGTATCACAGGGACCATGCTAATCTTCTCTGTATCCTTCCTACTGTGGTAGTTGTACTGGTATCACAGGGTCCATGCTAATCTTCTCTGCATCCTTCCTACTGTGGTAGTTGTACTGGTATCACAGGGTCCATGCTAATATTCTCTGTATCCTTCCTACTGTGGTAGTTGTACTGGTATCACAGGGTCCATGCTAATCTTCTCTGTATCCTTCCTATTGTGGTAGTTGTATTGGTTTCACAGGAGCCATGCTAATCTTCTCTGTATCGCTCCTATTGTGGTAGTTGTATTGGTCTCACAGGAGCCATGCTAATCTTCTCTGTATCGCTCCTATTGTGGTAGTTGTATTGGTTTCACAGGAGCCATGCTAATCTTCTCTGTATCGCTCCTATTGTGGTAGTTGTATTGGTTTCACAGGAGCCATGCTAATCTTCTCTGTATCGCTCCTATTGTGGTAGTTGTATTGGTTTCACAGGAGCCATGCTAATCTTCTCTGTATCGCTCCTATTGTGGTAGTTGTATTGGTTTCACAGGAGCCATGCTAATCTTTGTTGATATGAACACACTATCATAGAAGATAATATAGAAATGTTTCACTTTTATTGTATTTATCAAAAGAGAAAGGAGTGCCTTTTTTTACGCATGATTACTATCTAACAGCATTTTAACTATAAAGATATCTAAATGAAACGTCATGAAAAAAGTCAATATAAATATGTACTAATTCTAATATGGGATGTGGAAAAGGAAGAAAGAAATAGCCTGTGTGAAAATTAGGTCTGACAAGGGAATTTCATTAGAGGTACATTCTTACATAAATAGACTTTACCATCCTATTTCTTGGTGGTCGTCTGCTTCCAATTTCTCGCTGAGGAACAAAAAAAAAATCTTTTGTCACCCCCCTCCCATCAAACAAGAATGCGAAGAACCTCAATTACCTTCCCATTGAATAAATTCAATCTTTCCTCTTTTTTTTTCTTCATATTTTTATTTATTTTTTTGATTGCAATTTCTATATATCTATTCTTATTTCGTATATTGATAAATAGAAAAAAAATGTTTTAATCAAATATTTACACTTTTTTCAATTGTCAATCTTTTGTTGAATCGTTTGTATGGAAGTAAAATAATTGTTGTTCGAAGCTGAAAAAAGATTTTCTTTGATTATTCATACTGACTTTTAGTATTCAAAAAGAAAAATTCAGTTGAAAAGCAAGAGGCAAATGACTGAAAAAAACTGAAGTTTTTCTGTAGTTCTAAAAACTATGCAAATATTTCAACTAAACTATATATATATTTATATACAAGGTTGACCCAAAAGTTCGTAAACACTTGAAAAAAGTTGAAATACAGTAAAACCTCCCTTTAGCGGACACCTTTCCACAAAGGACAGCTTTCATTGTCAAAATTACCATTTTTACAATTTAGCAAATCTCCTGTAAGAGGTCACCTCCCCCTAAAAGACACTTTGGCTCTGCAATTAGGTGTTGTCTTTTGCAGGGAGGTAGTTCTACTGTACCAATATTATTCGCCATCTACTTATATATTTGCCTTATTCTGTCTGTTTGTCTGTATGTCTGAAGCTCACGGATAGAATGCGCGCCCATTGGCTGCCAGCGAACACGTGGCCTCCCTGCCCCCCTCTAGACAACCCTGTTATCAGCAGTGTGCTACATCCACCTGTCTATACAGACCACTCTGTCTATAGCGGCCACTCTAGACAACCCTGTTATCAGCTGTGTGATACATCCACCTGTCTATACAGACCACCCTGTCTATAGCGGTCACTTTAGGCAACCCTGTTATCAGCTGTGTGATACATCCACCTGTCTATACAGACCACCCTGACTATAGCGGCCACTCTAGACAACCCTGTTATCAGCTGTGTGATACATCCACCTGTCTATACAGACCACCCTGTCTATAGCGGTCACTTTAGGCAACCCTGTTATCAGCTGTGTGATACATCCACCTGTCTATACAGACCACCCTGACTATAGCGACCACTCAAGACAACCCTGTTATCAGCTGCCTGTCTATACAGACCACCCTGTCTATAGCGGTCACCTTAGGCAACCCTGTTATCAGCAGTGTGATACATACACCTGTCTATACAGACCACCCTGACTATAGCGACCACTCTAGACAACCATGTTATCAGCTGCCTGTCTATACAGACCACCCTGTCTATAGCGGTCACTTTAGGCAACCCTGTTATCATCAGTGTGTTACATTCCCCTGTCTATACAGACCACCCTGTCTATAGCGGTCACCTTAGGCAACCCTGTTATCAGCAGTGTGATACATCCACCTGTCTATACAGACCACCCTGTCTATAGCGACCACTCTAGACAACCCTGTTATCAGCTGTGTGATACATCCACCTGTCTATACAGACCACCCTGTCTATAGCGGTCACTTTAGGCAACCCTGTTATCAGCTGTGTGATACATCCACCTGTCTATACAGACCACCCTGACTATAGCGACCACTCTAGACAACCCTGTTATCAGCTGCCTGTCTATACAGACCACCCTGTCTATAGCGGTCACTTTAGGCAACCCTGTTATCATCAGTGTGTTACATCCACCTGTCTATACAGACCACCCTGTCTATAGCGGTCACCTTAGGCAACCCTGTTATCAGCAGTGTGATACATACACCTGTCTATACAGACCACCCTGACTATAGCGACCACTCTAGACAACCCTGTTATCAGCTGCCTGTCTATACAGACCACCCTGTCTATAGCGGTCACTTTAGGCAACCCTGTTATCATCAGTGTGTTAAATTCACCTGTCTATACAGACCACCCTGTCTATAGCGGTCACCTTAGGCAACCCTGTTATCAGCAGTGTGATACATCCACCTGTCTATACAGACCACCCTGTCTATAGCGACCACTCTAGACAACCCTGTTATCAGCTGTGTGATACATCCACCTGTCTATACAGACCACCCTGTCTATAGCGGTCACTTTAGGCAACCCTGTTATCATCAGTGTGTTACATCCACCTGTCTATACAGACCACCCTGTCTATAGCGGTCACCTTAGGCAACCCTGTTATCAGCAGTGTGATACATACACCTGTCTATACAGACCACCCTGACTATAGCGACCACTCTAGACAACCCTGTTATCAGCTGCCTGTCTATACAGACCACCCTGTCTATAGCGGTCACTTTAGGCAACCCTGTTATCATCAGTGTGTTACATTCACCTGTCTATACAGACCATCCTGTCTATAGCGGTCACCTTAGGCAACCCTGTTATCAGCAGTGTGTTACATTCACCTGTCTATACAGACCACCCTGTCTATAGCGACCACTCTAGACAACCCTGTTATCAGCTGTGTGATACATCCACCTGTCTATACAGACCACCCTGTCAATAGCGATCACCCAAGACAACGTTTTTAAAATATATTCGCACTCGGGTAAACCCGGGCGTTGCCCGGGCCATTCGTCTAGTTATGTATAATGTGTTTGTATTATGTATAAAGTAATTGTATAATGTATTCGACGTAATAATATTATTCGCCATGTAATAAGAAAAACATTAACTTTTGGGACAACTTTACAAATTGTTTCTTTATTTTCGCTCTTAATATATGCACATATTGTGTACAGATCCCGTATTTCAAATTTTACAGTAATTTTCTCATACTAATCTCCTTTTTAAATCAGAAGAATAATTCTATGGTACTACTTAATAACATATTTTATGCAGATCTTTATAAGAAATGCTAAATCTCTATATATATTACTTTTCACTGTCCAAAATACTGAATTCATTCATTAAGAAATTTCGCATGAATATGAAGAATCATGTTATTTTTGCATCAATGCGCCTTACATTTATTCAAAATATTCTATGATATTTAATATTTATTTTAAACAGATTATTTACATTATCATCATTACTTTTTATAGTTTCATTCCTTTTGTAATATTGTTATTGTACCTATATCTTGATTGGTTATTGGACCTAGACGAAGACTGCGGATCACGACCTACGAGGAAGACAACAAATAAATAAACACAATAACTTTAAAATGTAATTCACTTTTATATACTTTTATTTATTTGCTTTTTTAAAATACAGTTAAACCTGTCTATAGGGCCCCCTCTAAATAGCGCCTTCCTCTATATAGCGCCCGATTTTAAATACGTAGTACGATGCGAATTACATAAAAGTGACCTGTCTATAGTACCCCTTCTCTATAGCACCCGATTTTAAATACGTAGTACGATGCGAATTACATAAAAGTGACCTGTCTATAGTACCCCTTCTCTATAGCACCCTATTTTGGTGAGTCCCAAGAGGGGGCGCTATAGACAGGTTTAACTGTACTAACTGATAGGGATTCTACCATCATCAAATTTAGCGCCCTCTATCGCTGAAAATTAAAAATATTTTAAGCGCAATTATTTTATATATATATTCGAACTTTAACTGTATTAAAATCCTATAACGCGATATCCCAAACTCAGGGATATTTGCGTCAATACATTTCAATCGATTTTGAATAATTCAAAGCCCAATGGACCAAAATAAAATTCGAATTATCCAAAAATGCTAATTAAAATCTAAAATTCTATTTATAGGAAATTCTAGGGACCATGACAAATATTTGAATTAAAGACATTCGAAATCAATTTTTAAAATCAATTTCAACAGCTCTTATACTGCAACGAGTGACATTTGAAATAGGGAAGGCATGGCTCATCGGTGCTAAACTCTCTCATGGAATTTAAAATGGAAAAAGAGCTGGAAGGGTTCACCACTGACGAGCCATGACATCTCTATTTCAATTTATATAAAAGAGCGTACCTGGATCTGTAAAGAAAAAAAAAATTTTTTTTCTCAAAATATTTATTGCGTATTAAACTTAATTTATAAATTCTTGTAGGTCAATTATGATAATAATACATTAAAATTGAAAATAATAATAATAAAATTATTATGAAAAAATTAAAGGCTTTTGTAAAATTAGTAATGCAGTATTTTATATAATGTTTTTTTGAAACAATATGTAACGAAATAAAAATAGAAACAAATGAAGTTGACTGCGATTGCGATTATTAGAAAAAAAAATATTTAAAAAAATCTATTTAAATTGTTAATCATTGCAGTATAAGTGATGTAAAAATAGATTTCAAATATATATGTTTTTATTTTAAATAGTGCTTAAAATATATCTAATTTTCAGGGATATACTAACAATGCTATACTATTGTTCCTGTGGAGAAACTGACCAAACTGCTCTTCACCTTATCTATGACTGTCCGAACTTTACAGAAGTGAGACATCGATTGTTCCCTGATCTAAATCATTTAACTCTCTTACATCAGCCACTTTGTCTATATAAATTTTATGTACTCTGTCGATATATACATGTTAAAAAAAATTGTAAATATTTAATTTTAAGTTATAATTTGTTTGTTGTTTTGTTTGTTTCCTTTGTAATAGGCGTAAATATTTCTATATCGCATCTGGTTGACGAATAAAAAAAAAAAGAAAACAGTGAGATATGCTCCTAGGTAAAAAGACTAAACTAAGGCTTCTAGTATTTCCATTTATTAAAAGGACCACATAGTATTGTTCTAGTTTGTTAACTAGTCTATATGTTTAACTATATCCTTAACTATCTACCTGTCAAATTTCTTGATGATTAATTCTGTATAGGTTTGGTGTAGCTAAGTAAAAAGCATATCCATTAGATACCACTAGCCGAATGACCCGGGCAACGCAGGTGTTTTACCCGATTGAATGTTTTGATTCAAATACTATTTGTTACAATTATAAATTGGCGCCTTAAATAAATGCATATGTTAGTTAATAACTATAGCCTATGTGCTTTATCTGTCTATGTACTGTTGGCTTCCGTAGGCGTCTCTTACTGGGAAAAAGAAAGAGAGGATTCCATTTGGTTATTAACTAATATATGCATTTATTTAAGGAGCGACCCGCGCCAACACAATGGTTACAAAAACGAAAAATCGAGTGGGGAGGGGGCAAAGGTGGCGTGATCGAAGCCAACCAATAGGAGGGCGTCATTCTAAAAACAAAAAAAAAGCAAACGGTGACAGAGATGACTGATGAAGAATGACGCTCGTAACTGTATATAGAATATTGCCACGTGGAAAATTAGGGAAGACAAACTTCAGGATAGCACAGCAATTTATTTGAGGCAAGAACAAAGTAAGAAAAAATAAACAAAAGATAAGGAATGAGGGAAGTTCACAGAGTAAATATCGAAATTGATTCTCTGTTATTAAAATAAAATAAAAAATACTTTGCTACAATATGATTTTAATTGATTTTAATCTCCTGGATATTAATCAAATAATGCCACAGGTTTCTGGAAATATGTTTATTTTATAATTAAAGAAATTCATCTCCAGAAACATGTGGCATTGTTTGACAGTATGATTTTTCTCAGAAATAGTATAAAGGTAACAATAAAAATCTTCCTGAAGGAAGCATAGATAGAACTCCTATATATTACCAGGCAGCACAGAACCCAACAACAGCCTCCAGGTCCGACACATGTCCAGTGGCCACACCGTATATACGTCAAAGTTATCGTATCACTGAAAAGACGAGTGTGGAATCAACCGCGTTCTAGTCTTCGTTTTCCTGATCCAAACGGACCACGACATTCGGCGATTCTATTAATCTCCTCTGAACGATGACTGCGGCCTTGTAGAATTTATATAAAGCAAAGACCTTGACCAAACATCATTGGATTCACCAGTTATAGTAAAAAGTAACAATAAAAACCTTCCTTATAGGCGACCTATCTGAAAACGACTGTGTTAAATCAAAAATGATTTGAACTGATTATAGTCAAACTTTTAATAAGTCACCTACAGGAAAAGAAGAAGAAACAAACAAGTTTTTCTTGGATTCTCATGAGAGATTCTATTGTATAAATTAATGGGGAAAAGCCCAGTTCAAATTATCTTATTTATCAAAACACATATATACATATGTAAATATGCAATTAACTCTCCGCAAATTTACAAATCGTATTACAATTTAATTTGCATATATCTACATATTCTAAAAGACATCTTATATCATCAAATTAATGAGAACGATATACACAAAAGAAAAAGGTTTTTAAAATGCCGAATAAACTCCATTATTAGACAATAAGCAAAGAAAACAATTTTAAAATTCTCGAATAGAAAAATAAGGAAAACAAATTGAAACCAACAAATAATTTAATTTTCACACGTGTCCTCCTTGTTGTTCCGATTGAAAGAAATGTTATTCAGGCCGCAATTTTCTCTGTGGAAATCATTATTCGTCTGAATAAATTGTTTCGTCTGCAACTTTTCTTCTGCTTTGAAAACAACAAAAACATCGCCCATCTATTTAACATGCGTATATATTTCATCAAATTATATGTACCACATGTATATATTACATTTATTGTATGTACCACATGTATATATTACATGTATTGTATGTACCACATGTATATATAAAATTTATTGTATGTACCACATGTATATATTACATTTATTGTATGTACCACATGTATATATTACATTTATTGTATGTACCACATGTATATATAAAATTTATTGTATGTACCACATGTGTATCTTAAATTTAATGCGTAGGTACCACATGTATATATTACATTTATTGTATGTACCACATGTGTATCTTAAATTTAATGCGTAGGTACCACATGTATATATTACATTTATTGTATGTACCACATGTATATGTTACATGTACTCTCAATGTATTTATCAATAAGAATTTATTTGTAGGCGTGTTTGAAACTATTCCTATTAAATCATCAATTCAAGAGGTTACTGTTATGTGTATTTTTATATTTAATGATCAATTTTCATTAGTATAAAATTGCCGTGTGCTAATTCTGTATAAATTGAACGTTTTGCCTATCTCTTCAAAGCCATCATTCTATTTCGATATATAAAAATTAACCATTGAATATGATAGCATTACCTAATAATTGTAATACATAAATTTACGTTTTGATTAAAAGAAATTTAGTATGCAATAAAAATTTGACAAGAACGTCGTTCCTTGATTACTATAAGGTTGCCCCAAAAGTTCGTGTTTTTATTATTACTTGGCGAATAATATTATTATGACGAATACATAATAATACATAATACAATTCCTGCCCATGTTGGTATCGGGGGTAATGAGATGGTAGATGATTTAGCAAAGGAAGTCAGGAATTTGAGCCAAAGGAAAGAACAAATGTCGGTATTTGACGTTGATGCTTTGGCAAAATACAAGATAATTCAACAAAAAATAAGAAAAGATCCAATATGCGAAATAAACTCTGAGAGAAGAATTACAAAAACAATAACGAGACTCAGAATTAAACAATATAAAGGAATGACAATACATCCATATGGCACAAGAACCTATAGGGCATGCAATAACTTTGGCCGCAGCCTTGCATAAAATTGACATGGACCCAGAGCAGCAGCTTTACACACCCAAGATGGTGGACATTGCGACTGCTGTGATAGAAATGTACGGAGACATCTGAGGCTCTTCATTGGACACGACAACAACAACAATACAGTATACACACCCAAGATAGTGGACATTGTGACTGCTGTGATCGAGATGCACGGGGACATCTGAGGCTCTTCAATGAACACAACAACAACATAATACAATTACATCATATATAATACAAAGATATTATACATCGAATAATATTGGCATTTCAGTTTTTTGAAAGTATTTACGAACCTTTGGGACAACTTTGTAGATTGAACTCTAAATGAGGTGGGAAACATCATCGAACCACTTTGGGAAGTTCTGGAAGATATTATGACAGAAGAGAAGCAGACACTACATAAATCGTCTGTTTATATATATAGAACGGTGTGCGCAGACGTGTGTTTGTTTGTTCGTCTGCCTGCAATATATCAATGCAGACGACTCTAAAATTCCCATCTTGAGAGACAAACCTTCCATCTCAGATCCCAACTTGTTAATGCCCTTTGTTAGAATTGGATGAATGAAATTATTTTTATCAAGGTCTTCTCTTTGGTTTATATAAATTCTACAAGGGTGCAGTCACCTTTCGGAGGAGATTAATAGAATCGCCGAATGTCGTGGTCCATTTGGATGAGGAAAGTGAAGACTAGAACGCGGCTGATTCCACACTCGTCTTTTCAGTGATACGCTAAACTATGTACGGTGTGTCCACTGGACATGTGTCAGACCTGGAGGCTGTTGTTGGGTTCTGTGCTGCCTGGAGTATAGGAGCTCTATCTATGCTTCCTTCCTGAGGTGAATCTGTATAAGACCCTGGAGGATGTTGTTGGGTTCTGTGCTGCCTGGAGTATAGGAGCTCTA
Source organism: Cordylochernes scorpioides (assembly GCA_030710605.1). Taxonomy (NCBI): domain Eukaryota; kingdom Metazoa; phylum Arthropoda; class Arachnida; order Pseudoscorpiones; family Chernetidae; genus Cordylochernes; species Cordylochernes scorpioides. Next base: position 137,897,660 of record CP092864.1, on the reverse strand, counting down.
TCTATGCTTCCTTCCTGAGGTGAATCTGTATAAGACCCTGGAGGATGTTGTTGGGTTCTGTGCTGCCTGGAGTATAGTAGCTCTATCTATGCTTCCTTCCTGTGGTGAATCTGTATAAGACCGGTAGTCTTAATAAAGCTACATGTTCGTGTATTAATACCCTCTGTTATAAATTCAGTGAAACAATTGATAATTATAAAATATTTATTCGACTACTAATCTTACTATATATTATAATAGAAGTATACAATAGAAAACAGTACAAAAGTGAAATTGTACTGAGAACAGGTAGATAAATTTAAAAAAAGACATCTCTTGATTGTGCAACTGAAAGTTGCTGATGGCTTGCTGAATATATATCAACTAATCATTGATTTTTTTAATTATTCCAGAATCGTCTAAATACTCATTCTTGGTTAATAAAGAAAAGCTTGCTACGTAGGCATTTGGGGCTGTTAGCCCTCATCAGATGTGCCTCTCCCTTTAATTGTACATCGGAACGATGGAACTGTACATCACCCTTTGATGTAACGATCTCAAGGAAATATTGGACATATTATATGGCTGTAAACAATATATAGGTGTATGCGTGTATATGTATGTATATATGTACATATTTTAAATTTAATGATGTAACTGTAAATAAAATTTCAAAGAATATCTCTATATGTAAATAATATTTATGAATCTTTCTAAGTTACTTTCTGTATATCTTTCCATGCTGAATATTTTCTTTGTTATATTTATTTGTATGTACATTTAGCGCAAGTGTCCCTAGGGGGACATAGCGTTTTGAATTGAAATAAATAAAAAAATAAATCACCCTAGTAAAAAACTTTACTAGTAATAATAAAGAATGAGTCACGACAGCAATTTTGGAAAATTCAGGCCAAATTCAACCTGTTTACAATGATTTCAAGGTTTGGACCTCATGGTGCAATCTTTATAGGATGCCTGAAAGACCTGTTTTTATTTGGTCGTTGAGATACAGTTTGAACCACGCTGACAATGGCCAACATTTCGAAAAGCCCTAATTTTAATCCCAATCACACAAAAATTTTACCATAAAACAGAAATATGAAGAACACCAAACAGGAAAGGAATGGAATTAAGGATAATGGAGGAATTCGAAAGAGTTTTTCGACAGTTTGTCTGTTCAAGGCAAAAGAAGGTCGAGCAGGAAGCTGAGCTATTCCTGGAGGTAAGTCTTGGGGAGATTGATTTGCATCCCCTCGCCGGAGGGAACTGGGTTGGGGGAAGGAGAAAGTAATTTGAGATCTTTTTTAGAGGGGGGAGGTTTCACCGCCCCCTCGTGGAGCAGCTGATTGGGAAGAAAATCTCCCCGTTAGGTCAGAACTTGAGGCCAGTACTGTGTTGTTGTTGCTTATTACTCAAGTCTTTTAAACAATCTGCATTAGGTTCCATTGTCTCAGCTTTCCTATTATAGTCCTGGGGTTTTCCCAGAGGTCTTTTTTGGAGGATTTGATACAATTCAATAGATGTTCAAGACTGGCTGGTTGGGAATCGCATTTGGGGCATTTCGGGAATGTTTTGATTATTCCATTAAATTTGAGCATTCTAAGATCTTCGTAATCTTGAAATCGCCGTTTGTTCTTCCCTAGTAAAGGAGGCCAGTACTTCACCACCATATTGCATGTCATTCAAGATGGATAGGATTTGACTAAAGAACGACCTACTCGTTCTCTATCATAATCCTTTTTGACTCGCACTTCAGCATATCAGCAAATCCGTACCTCCTCAATACCATCAAAACCTAATGCCAGCAAGAATGGATATCTACTGGTACAGAGTGGTACAGACTGGTACAGAGCAGAAGGGACAAGCACCAATTCTGTCCTCCCAAGGGAACAACAGTCCTTGATTTCCAGACTTAAGTCTGGTCATCTATGGACAATGACTTTCCAGAATGGTTGCAAGGTTTTTCCACTATGTACTAAGTGTCAACCTGCAACCCCAAACCACATCATTGACTGTATTGGCTCATCCATTGATAAGCTCTACTCATCCCCAGAAGACACCATCGAAAGTCTCAAGCTCTACAAGCTTGATGCCCTAATACGATTGAGTGGAGATAAGAAAGAAGAAGAAGCAAATCCGTCCCATATTCTTAACACATTTTCAACACAAGTGAAGACATTCACGATACTCCTATATTAATCCTCTTTCAAATATTTCCATATATTGTAATACAGTATAGATAAAAAGCCAACATATGTAAATACACTCATAGACAAAACTTAAGGAAGTTGTACCTTTTAGCACGTATATCGGGATTCATACAATAACTCTGAAAGATACTTAGATAAAGATTCTTAATTTATTCATCTGATCCCAGTACCATTTCACTTATGTACTATTTATTCACATTGTTTGGCGCTTTCAAGCACTTCTGGCTTTAACTACCCGTTTCATGATTTTTCAGGATGCCTAAATGACCAGTTTTATTTTTTTATTTTTGTCGTTAAGGTACAGATCGCATCATGCTGACGAGGGCCAAAAGCCCGAAACGCGTACGTGGTTAGCTTTTCTTGATTAATCAAGTATAAATATTGTCCAATTCAGGAATAATTTAAAAATCAACGAATAGTTTATATTTATTCTGATAGATGGCGCTAGCCATCAGTAACTTTTAGTTTTACGATCAGGAGATTTCTTAAGATGTTTTTGTTGTGTCCAATTAAGAGCCTCGGACGTCTCCATTTCTTATGATGTATTAAGGTAAATATGCAGCTACAGGGTTATAGCTCCGACTGTGATACGGAAGTGGGTTGGGAAGTCAACGTCGCTGTTTATCCTATCTGTCGTTTAGAAGGAAGGTTTGTTTGACAAAGTCCTTGTCAAGTGTCCTCGTCCAGGATGATAGGCCACTGGAGGCCATTCTGGTAACTGATCCTTGAAGCTAACTGCGCCGTAGTTTATGTAACTCTTCTTCTCCTCTCGCTTTATATATATACACTCATGGACAAAACTTAAGGAAGTTGTACCTTTTAGCATGTATATCGGGATTCAGACAATAACTCTGAAAGATATTACAGTGACCTTTATTGAAGGCACACGAGATAACCAAGTGTATATACACTCATGGACAAAACTTAGAAGTTGTACTTTTTAACATGTATATCGGGATTCAGACAACAACTCTGAAATATATTACAGTGACCTTTATTGAAGGCACACGAGATAACCAAGTGTATATACACTCATGGACAAAACTTAAGGAAGTTGTACCTTTTAGCATGTATATCGGGATTCAGACAATAACCGAAATATACACCCATGGACAAAACTTAAGGAAGTTGTACCTTTTAGCATGTATATCGGGATTCTGACAATAACTCTGAAATATACACTCATGGACAAAACTTAAGGAAGTTGTACCTTTTAGCATGTATATCGGGATTCAGACAATAACTCTGAAATATACACTCATGGACAAAACTTAAGGAAGTTGTACCTTTTAGCATGTATATCGGGATTCAGACAATAACTCTGAAATATACACCCATGGACAAAACTTAAGGAAGTTGTACCTTTTAGCATGTATATCGGGATTCTGACAATAACTCTGAAATATACACTCATGGACAAAACTTAAGGAAGTTGTACCTTTTAGCATGTATATCGGGATTCTGACAATAACTCTGAAATATACACTCATGGACAAAACTTAAGGAAGTTGTACCTTTTAGCATGTATATCGGGATTCAGACAATAACTCTGAAATATACACCCATGGACAAAACTTAAGGAAGTTGTACCTTTTAGCATGTATATCGGGATTCAGACAATAACTCTGAAATATACACCCATGGACAAAACTTAAGGAAGTTGTACCTTTTAGCATGTATATCGGGATTCAGACAATAAATCTGAAAGATATTACAGTGACCTTTATTGAAGACACACGAGATAACCAAGTGTGAACAACCTCTGTTTCCGGCGCCATCAAATACCTTCCACCTCTTCAAGTTTTGTCCATGAGTGTACTTGGATAACTTTCAGCACGCTGTAAGCTTTTCCACAGTTTTCAAATTAAACCTAATGCTAAAATGGATAAAAAATAATTATTATTTTTTATATTTATTCAAATTTATATTTAACTTTACATAACCTTTTATACATGGACGTTTAAATAAAGTAGCTTCAATCTCAATCTGCTACCATTGACTTGTGTGATACTTTAATAAAATATCTTTAAATCTCAAAATTCATTCTCGGAGTTTATTAAATGAACGGAAAAAAATTAAATGTTATTCTGAGAAGTTGGACATGGAAATGTTTAAATTGAGGTTGAAGAGTAGGAAAATGTTCAGCCAAATAGACGGCTGGAGAAGGGTTAAACCTACCGGGTGAAAATAGAAAAATAAATAAATTTTGACTCTTGCCGGAATCGAACCTAGGTTGACCATGTGCTAGGCCGGAATACAAAGCATCACGCCAGGGAGAGCGCTGCCTGGTGAAAGGAATATGAAGGATTCACACGTCAGATTGGGAATTTGTATTTCTTTCTCCGTTGGCATCATTTCGTCATCTGGGATTCCCCACATGTTCCCTCAGGTCTAATCCGTCCCATCCTACCTGACATTCGAAGGTAAATCTCCTTAAGATAACCATCCTCTCTGAAATACGCTTTTTCTCTCTCCAGACACCTCACTACTCAATTTTCACTGAAATAGAATTATCTAAAACAATTAACGCCTTTGTGTGATCACTATGGCTTAAGCATCAAAATGGTTATATTGAGAAAGCAAACACAAAAAGGCCTTTATTAAAACACATTATAAAACTTGACTTCAAATCAGAAAATAATCTCCTGTGCTATATTATTTTGCAGGAAATCATCATGGGGATGTTTCTTTAAATACAATTATTAATATCTCTAGCTTTCGGGATTTAACGCCCTTCTACAGGAGAGTTCTTAACTTTAACGTCTATTCTAGCTTTCGGGATTTAACGCCCTTCTACAGGAGCGTTCTTAACTATAACGTCTATTCTAGCTTTCGGGATTTAACGCCCTTCTACAGGAGAGTTCTTAACTTTAACGTCTATTCTAGCTTTCGGGATTTAACGCCCTTCTACAGGAGCGTTCTTAACTATAACGTATATTCTAGCTTTCGGGATTTAACGCCCTTCTACAGGAGCGTTCTTAACTATAACGTCTATTCTAGCTTTCGGGATTTAACGCCCTTCTACAGGAGAGTTCTTAACTTTAACGTCTATTCTAGCTTTCGGGATTTAACGCCCTTCTACAGGAGCGTTCTTAACTATAACGTCTATTCTAGCTTTCGGGATTTAACGCCCTTCTACAGGAGAGTTCTTAACTATAACGTCTATTCTAGCTTTCGGGATTTAACGCCCTTCTACAGCGCTACATTAATATGTATGGGAAATCCGCCGTTATATAAATGAATAAATAAAAAGTTATTTATGCTCAAAAATGAAATTCCCTTAAGGTTTGTCCATGTGGGTATATGGAAAGTTGATTATTATATAGTTTAAAGTTAATATATATAAACTAATTAGGTTATATGGGATATGTACAGCTGTTCTCTTAGTGAAGAATGATCTTCTATCTTGAGAGAGAGTCCTCCTCAAGACAGAGATTGGATATATCCGAACCTCTCTTTTCTTGTGAAATGGAGAAAGCAAACTACTTGAATGGATTTCGAGTTATTAGCTCTCAATAATCAGTCATTTATTCTGATAGATGGCGGTACTCAGGATAAAGAAATGTATTCTATCATCCTATATAATGGCTTGGGATGATGCTAGAGGAAGAGGCCTGTGAAAGGTGAAGAGATCTGTAATGGCCAACTTCCGCCAGTGGTAAACATGATAATAGAGGGGGCTCAGTTTCTTATCGCGGACTTCTAGGGATTGGACAGATAAGTCCGTCAATAGGATTTCTTTCAAGGTCAGGACTCTAGAAAGTTCTTCAATAAAACGTGGTCTTGTAAGGACTTCTGGGGATTAGACAGATGAGTCCGTCAATAGGATTTCACTATCTTTCAATGTCAGGACTCTAGAAGGTTCTTCAATAAAACGTGGTCTTGTAAGGACTTCTGGGGATTAGACAGATGAGTCCGTCAATAGGATTTCTTTCAATGTCAGGACTCTAGAAGGTTCTTTAATAAAACGTGGTCTTGTAAGGACTTCTGGGGATTAGACAGATGAGTCCGTCAATAGGATTTCACTATCTTTCAATGTCAGGACTCTAGAAGGTTCTTCAATAAAACGTGGTCTTGTAAGGACTTCTGGGGATTAGACAGATGAGTCCGTCAATAGGATTTCTTTCAATGTCAGGACTCTAGAAGGTTCTTCAATAAAACGTGGTCTTGTAAGGACTTCTGGGGATTAGACAGATAAGTCCGTCAATAGGATTTCACTATCTTTCAATGTCAGGACTCTAGAAGGTTCTTCAATAAAACGTGGTCTTGTAAGGACTTCTGGGGATTAGACAGATGAGTCCGTCAATAGGATTTCTTTCAATGTCAGGACTCTAGAAGGTTCTTTAATAAAACGTGGTCTTGTAAGGACTTCTGGGGATTAGACAGATGAGTCCGTCAATAGGATTTCAATGTCAGGACTCTAGAAGGTTCTTCAATAAAACGTGGTCTTGTAAGGACTTCTGGGGATTAGACAGATAAGTCCGTCAATAGGATTTCTTTCAAGGTCAGGACTCTAGAGCAGGGGTCGGCATATGTTATATACAGCTATATTTACCTAGAGAGAGGCATCTTTCCCTTTAAATATACATCAGAACGACGCACTATGTTTATGATCCTAGTAAAAGACTTAACTAATGATGATGAAGAATGATGTTATGAAATCGAAGCCGCCCATGAACTGATGATGGACATAGCCCATGGTATAGATCAGGGATCAGTAAACTACGCCTCGCGAGCTACATGCGGCTCTTTGATGTGAAGCTCTTTATATGGTACCATATGTAAATATTATTTATGTGAGTACTATAAATTATAAAATGGAAGGTTTTAAAAGCACGAATGTTTCTTTTATACATAATACGAACTTCTACTGCCCTTACTGCGATGAAAAAAATATATTGGGAGGGCTTGGCTCATCAGTGGTGAACCCTCCCTGCGGTTTCGCCAATTTAATCTACCAGACCGCTTCTCAGAGCTCTAATACTGTATTGGACGATTATGCTTATATACGTAGCACTGAAGGATGGAATCTCAGATATGGTTTTCAAGAAAACTATGGATATAAGCTTATAGGACAGTAGAATTACATCAAATATTTGCATCGAGCAATGCTCTTCCGCAAACAATAAAGACAAGTCAGTTAGACATAAATTAACTTTATACATAATACGAAATTCAGTAGAAGTTCGCATTATGTATAAAAGAAACATTCGTGATTTTAAAACCTTTCATTTTATATGTATAGATGGCGCGTTATTGCTTTGTGTTAATTTAGTACTATAAATTGTTGGCAAGAGAAAATGTTGTGGCTCTTTATAAACTTTGAAAATTGTGATTTTTGACTCTTCCGACTCAAAAGTTTGCCGACCTCTGCTCTAGAAGGTTCTTCAATACAACGTTGTCGTGTGAGGACTTCTGAGAATTGGAGAGATAAGTCCTCAATAGGACTTCACCATCTTTAATGTCAGGACTCTAAGGGTTCCTGTTCGTTTGGAGACTTCTGGAGATTAGAGATATAAGCCCCCAATTTCAGCACCTTACAATGTCAGGATTATAGAGGGTTCTTCAGTAAAAACCTGTCCGTTTGGGGGTTTCTGTCGATTGGAAAAGTCCTTACTATTCGGATTTGACTATTTATGAATTCTAAGACTTCTTGGTTATCTCGTGTGTATGATTAATAAAGAAAAGCTAACCACATAAGCATTGAAGAATGTTGGGAAATTCTTCCATTCTCTTTGAAAGAGCAAAGTTGGTTGGTTGGAGATCGAGTAGTCGTCTGATATCTGGGAGTTGAGGTCGTTATCTTCAACTTGGGGGGTCACTACCGGATGTCATACCAACGTGACAGTCATCCTCTGTCACCTTCCTGCCAGGTTGACACGTCCAACATCTGCTTCATCATTTTATGATCACCACAATCCCCTGCACGCCATCCAGATTGTAGCCATTGATTGCTAGGTAAGGTATCAAGTAGGGATAGAACAATCCACTATAATTACGTTATGTAATACGTTGAACCTTCTTTTCGAGTGTACGATACATGTTCAACCCTAATTACTTGGTTATATGTAAATTTTTAATTGTTTTTTTTTTAAGGAGAACATTCGAATTTACATGGGAAATCCGCCGATAATCATGATGGGTAGGAGTAGGCGACTGCTTTTACTGTAAGTGCAACACATGTCTACACATGTGAATGTGCAGTTCGACTTTTGCACTTACAAATACGCCAAAGCCTCATTTGATTACTTGCACTCGTTGGTAGGGTTGGACTTTTGCAAGAATCGGGGGCAATTGGAGCATTTTCTTTTTATTTGAAAAAAGTACCCAAAGTGGGATTCGATCCCGGGTCGAGTGGTCGAAAACCAACGGTTTAGACCATCTTTCCACCAATCCCGCACGCTCGTTTTAAATGATATATGAATTGGAATCGTATGTTGAAATCAAAGCTATGATGCTGTGAGAAACAAAGATGAGTTTTAAGATTTTGTATGTCATCTTTGCTTAGGTATTATGCTAATCCCTTTCTGTATCCTTCCTATTGAAAGAATTGAGCCATCTAACTGTTATTGCAAAGGTTACATCAATGCTCTTTGTAACTTTCATTCGCAGTTCATCTTGAAGGTATAATGTCTGTGAAAAAGGGAACATCAATAAAAACCATGAAGAAGAAAGAAGAATGGTTTGATATTGTGATCAAAGGATGGTCTTTAATGTTTAAATAACCTTTTGTATTTATATAAATACAGTTAAACCTGTCTATAGCGCACCCTCTAAATAACGCCTCCCTCTCTATAGCGCCCGATTTTAAATAGGTAGTGCGATGCGTTTTACATTAAAAGTGACCTGTCTATAGCACCCCCTCTCTATATCACCCTATTTTGGTGAGTCAAGAAGGCGCTATAGATAGGTTTAACTGTACATAAGCTTTTGCCTTCAATCATTTCTTACTTTTATAATGTTGTGCTGCTACATATATAAGCCAATAAATATATTTTATATCCAAATGCTCCAACTCTTCAATCGAAAATCAACAACAGATTTATCGTCCAACCGGTAGCTTCTTTGATTCCTTTCATTCAGCTCATTGGAGGTCTTCCTCTTTTTCTTCAAAATTTCTCCAATATTAACATTTTTTATAAATTATTTGTTCTCATTATATGCTCGAAGTAGGTCAGTTTTTGTGTTTGCATATTTAGAATTTTAGGGATCTAACAGGATTAATCTCTTTTGGATCGCAATATACACTCATGGACAAAACTTAAAGAAGTGGAAAGTCTTTGATGTCGTCCTTTTTTTAAGGAGACCGAGTCTGTTGACACTTGGTTTATCTCGTGGGTCTTCAATGACGAAGCATAACAGGAATATCACTAACAAGTACCTTAGATCTCTAATTTTTCAACATACGAGGGCCATCCAATAAATAAGTTTCCCTATTTTTTTTTCTGCGAACAAAACGTTGTAAAAATTAGTTAGTAGTGTAAGAAATGGTCACTAGGATGCGTTGGAAGCGCGTGACCTTCAAAATCACGCTACTCGTACGCGCAAGTCCTTAGCGCTTCAGTTTCCATGGAGCTACGAGGGCCATCCAATAAATAAGTTTCCCTATTTTTTAACAAATAAACAACATTATTTACAATTATGCAGTTAATTTATTTTAATTATACAACTCATAGACTACTTCTCTACATAATCACCATTTCTGTCCAAACATTTTTGGTACCGTTGTAGCCATTTTTTGATACCACTGTTGTACCAAGCCGTGTCCTGTCTTCGTAGCCAGTGGTTTGCTTCCGCCTGCACTTCGTCATCATTCGCAAAGTGCTTGCCTCCAAGGTGTAACTTGAGTGCTTGGAAAAAGATGGAAGTCGCTTGGGGCAAGATCCAAAAAATAAGGTGGATGTGTGAAAATTTCCCATTTGAAGTTTTCCAGCAACGTTTGAGTCATTCGAGCTTGGCGAGGGCGAGCATTGTCATGGACGAGTAAAACCTTCCGAGACAAACGTCCAGGGCGTTTCCGTTTTATTGCAGCTCTGAGTTTAGTGAGGACTTCGCAGTACCTCGCAGCGTTAACCGTAGTGTTTGGAGGCAGGTAGTCAACCAATAAAACACCCTTACAGTCCCAAAAGACGATAGCCATAACTTTGCCTGCAGAGATTGTGACCTTCGCCTTTTTTGGTGCACTTTCCTCAGGCTTCTTCCACACCATGCTTTGTCGTTTTGTTTCTGGAGTTGAATGATGCACCCAGCTTTCATCTCCAGTGACAATACGGGAAAACAGTTGATCTCCATCTCTTCGATGCATTTCCAGGAAAGCTCGGGCTGCCTCCATCCGTTGTTGCTTGTGATTTTCCGAGAGCAAACGCGGGACCCATCTTGCGCAGATTTTGCGGAAATTCAAAACATCTGACATGATTGTTCCAATCGAAGAGCGTCCAATTTCGATTCCAGGAGGCAGTCGAATCATTATTTCGTCAATGGTGACGCGGCGATCTGCTTCCACCACATTCCGAACAGCAGCAACGGCTGCATTGTCCGTAGCAGTAACGGGCCTGCCGCTTCGCTCGTCATCATGCACGTTTTGCCGTCCTTCTAAGAACCATGAACGCCATCGGCGAACCATTTGGATGCTCATACATTCTTCACCATACACTGACATTAAATTGCGATGAATATTGACCGCAGTTTCATTTTTCGCCGTGAAAAAACGAATTACAGAACGGAGTTCGCAAGTGGACACGTTCACCAGTGGTAGCTCCATGGAAACTGAAGCGCTACGGACTTGCGCGTACGAGTAGCGTGATTTTGAAGGTCACCAGCCTCCAACGCATCCTAGTGACCATTTATTCCATACTAACTAATTTTTACAACGTTTCGTTTGCAGAAAAAAAAAGGAAACTTATTTATTGGATGGCCCTCGTACATGCTAAAAGGTACAACTACCTTAGGTTTTGTCCATGAGTGTATCTTTCAGAATTATTGTCTGAATCCCGATATACATGCTAAAAGGTACAATTCCTTAGGTTTTGTCCATGAGTGTATCTTTCAGAATTATTGTCTGAATCCCGATATACATGCTAAAAGGTACAACATCCTTAGGTTTTGTCCATGAGTGTATCTTTCAGAATTATTGTCTGAATCTCGATATACATGCTAAAAGGTACAACTTCCTTAGGTTTTGTCCATGAGTGTATCTTTCAGAATTATTGTCTGAATCTCGATATACATGCTAAAAGGTACAACTTCCTTAGGTTTTGTCCATGAGTGTATCTTTCAGAATTATTGTCTGAATCTCGATATACATGCTAAAAGGTACAAATTCCTTAAGTTTTGTCCATGAGTGTATCTTTCAGAGTTATTATCTGAATCTCGATATACATGCTAAAAGGTACAAATTCCTTAAGTTTTGTCCATGAGTGTATCTTTCAGAGTTATTATCTGAATCTCGATATACATGCTAAAAGGTACAAATTCCTTAAGTTTTGTCCATGAGTGTATCTTTCAGAGTTATTATCTGAATCTCGATATACATGCTAAAAGGTACAACTTCCTTAAGTTTTGTCCATGAGTGTATCTTTCAGAGTTATTATCTGAATCTCGATATACATGCTAAAAGGTACAACTTCCTTAGGTTTTGTCCATGAGTGTATCTTTCAGAATTATTGTCTGAATCTCGATATACATGCTAAAAGGTACAACTTCCTTAGGTTTTGTCCATGAGTGTATCTTTCAGAATTATTGTCTGAATCTCGATATACATGCTAAAGGGTACAAATTTCTTAAGTTTTGTCAATGAGTGTATCTTTCAGAGTTATTATCTGAATCTCGATATACATGCTAAAAGGTACAAATTCCTTAAGTTTTGTCCATGAGTGTAATTGTCCTTTCATTTATTCATAGCACTCTAGATAGGCAGCGAAGTCACACTGTTATATAAAAAAAATGTTTTCACTAAATTTTGATTTATCAAAATATTTGCAAACTGTTACCTTTAGATTACAAACTCACAGAAATTCTATGTACATTCTGAGAAAATGTGATAAATTTTAGATACCACTATAGTCAGTATTCAGGAATGTTAAGCTAGACAGGCAACATGTGCCTATGTACAACCATCTGCTGAACTTAGCAGAATCTATCCTGTGAATCACTCAATGACTAAACACAGTCATAACGCCTACTGATAAGGAAAACTAATATATAAACTAAATCACACTTTACATAGCCATGTAAACGATTTAATAATTTATCAATATTTCATTTCATATATATCTGATAACCTTAATAAAAAAAGTGAATGTATCACATCATTTAAAAAAATATATTTATTAAATAATAAATTTATTTTATATCAATAATATTTATTTCAAACGTAAATATTTCGACAAGGTTGCTTGCTCAAATTATTCTGGTATTTAACTCGTAAAATTATTATCCACATTATATTTTTACAATCAATTTTTACAATAACGCTTTTAATTTATTTATTTATTTATTTATTTCAATCGAATATATGCCTTTCTATTATCTAAATATTATTTTATATATTAAAAATTGATTGCTCTATTTTCAACACTATATATTTTCTCAAATGTCTATATTCTAACACATGACAATAAAACCAAAAGACATTTCAATATATCAACCTTAAAAAAATCCTTTGTGGATAACCAAAGCTAACCTCTAAAAAAAGGTGAATGAGAAAGAACAAAGAAATAAATGAATCCCAATGTCAGGGCATATTTTTTTAGAGATCGTTTGGGAAACAATTAAAAGGCTTCGAATAATCCTTCAGAACCAGAAAACAACCAATGGGCAAAAAAAAGAACACAAATTAGGATTTTGTTTAATGAATTCTCTATTCCCCGAATGCAAATGGGCGAAATAATCTTTTCTTTTTATGTACTTGTACCTTTTTTTCCCCTCGTGTTAAGGGCAATTCGATTAAATTTTCTACAAAATGTACCATGTTTTGTAAAATGTTTAATCTTTCTTAAATCCTACTTAAGTTGTTTGGCCGTTTTAAAGTAAATCTTATTTTATAAAGGTTCTTTCCAATTTTTTCCTTTATACCATTAATATTTTCAAAAATAAAATATAACCGCAGCTTTTAAAATATATATTTAGTTTTATAAATATACAATCAAGATTTTAAACTATTTACATTATAAATTTGGTAAAGTATTATTAAATGCCCGGATAGTTGACGGTCTATGGATACGCTCCAGGAGCCTGGGTTATCTTATGTTATGTAAGTGTTCTTATATAATATATTTTATTAATTATATATTATTTTTTTATTAAGGACTTTTTTTTTTTGTTTGATAAAGATTTTAATTTTTATGTGTGAATAAGTCTTTGACACATTGAAGATAACATTGCAAAGTTTACACTTTTTTCGCCTAATATTAACATTTTAAGTGTATTGTACATAAATGCATAAAGAGGAAGCAATCCCTCGAAATATTTTGAATAAAAAGTTTGTTCTTCTCTTACAGATACAGGTACGCCTTTTTTAAAATCTTACGTTTTTATTATTCAATATAAATGTGTAGGCTAAATCTCAAAGGCAAAGCTCTCTAAAAAATAGTTGTTTATACAGTATAAACAAAAACGTTAAATGCCGTTATTAAAATAAAAACTTTTCTTAATGAAATCGCATACAGTCTTTTTATTAAGACATAATCTTATAAATGGAAATTTACCACAGAGTCTTCAAAGTAAGTAAAAAGTAAAAACTATTTTTATTTATATATAATGTTATATGTATAATAATAAAGATGATATATAAACAAAAAAAAACTAATTAAAACAAATTATTCTCATATATGAGGACTTGTATGATAATTCCAAGGAGAGAAAACAAAAAATTAAAATCAATAAAAAAAATTCTTAACGAAAAATGAAATGAAAAATAAAAAATGCCCATTTTGAAATATAAATGTATTTATTTTGAATTCAAAAATGATGTCCTTAATAAAAATCAAAAAGTAAATATCATTATTATTTTCTTGCAAAATAAATTTAAAAATAAGCTTTAGTAGTTGTTTTTTCGTCAGATTTTAAAATATATTCTTGAAGAGTTTTCGTTTGCTTTTAAAAACTTTTTTTTTTTTGCTTTTATTAATCTAAATTTTAAACATCCATTTACGCATTTTTAAATAGTTGTATTAATAGAAAAATGAGGTAAATATCGACTGGGGCAAAACATCTTGTCGATATTCTAATTACTTTGTTTAAGAAAAAAGAAATTTTCTGATGGCAAAATATTTTTTTCATATAATTATTTTATAATGAAATTTATTTTGTTTTATAGCGGGTGTTTATTTTCTAATTTATGGTTAAAACCTGTATGCTAATCACACATAATCTTCTAAGTTATTGATAATTTAAACATCGTTAACTACAAGGTTATCCCAAAAGTTCGTAACAACTTACAAATAATTGAAATACCAATATTATTCGCCGTTATGTATAATGTCTTTATATTATGTATAAAGTAATTGTATTATGTGTTATTATGTATATTCGCCGTAATAATATTATTCGCCAAGTAATAAGAAAAACACGAACTTTTGGGATAACCTTCTAATATTTGGTATTTTATGTTATACTAGCGGATGTGTACCCGGCTTCGCCCGGGTTTTATCCGAGTGAAAGTTTGCCTAACGAATATTATATATTATGAAGTATAATAAACAATGTTAAAGATTAGTTTTAATTATTAATCAAGATTGTGTGTGAATATGTGAGAAAGATGTAATATCGTTGTTGTTTTCTTGGCCGACTGTTTTACATATGGTGTTATCTTAAAATTGCTTGTTTTGAATATTTTTTTAGATTGAGTTGAATGAATTGCTGAATTTTTTTTGTATTTATATATAAATAAAATTAACTCTGTTGAATTTTTTTGTATTTAATCGATAACAGCGAAGTTACGCATGTTAAAGTTAGGAAAAATATTTTGATGTTAAGCAAAACCTGCTCCATCTCGTTTTACATAAATGTTGAAAATTTGGTCGAAATTGATGCATTGTAACGAAAGTTTTTAGCGAACACCACTTATGAAATTTGCATTTTATTAATATAGATATAAGATATAAAAACGTATATATTTCGTGTATATAAAAAAACGTGTATTTTAATATGATGCATTAGCGCGCCACCTATTATAAGAAAAATAAACTATTTTTGACGCGTATGATTCTTTTTGAAATAAAATAATTTTCTACTGCCATTACTGCAAAGGTAAAATGATAGGAGGATTCACTACTGAAAAACTTAGACCCTCCCATTAATTTATCGTTACAGTAAGGGCAGTAGAAGTGTTCAATTTAAAAAAAAGAAGCATACGTATCTAAAATAGGTATCTATAATTAAAAAGAAAATTAAATCATCCAGGGAATGTTTTTCTTTTAAGATAATATATATAAAATCTCCAGAACTTTTGGAAATAAGGGCCTTCTACAGACTAATTACACTCATGGACAAAACTTAATGTAGCTTCTTATTTTAAGTATATAAATCACTCCTTGTTCTTTTTTTTTTTTTTTTTTTTTGAAGGAGACAGAGGTTGTTCAAACTTGGTTTTCTCGTATGTCTTCAATAAAGATCACTGTAATATCTTTCAGAGTTATTGTATGAATCCCGATATGCATGCTAAAAGGTACAACTTCCTTAAGTTTTGTCCATGGGTGTATATAAAACAAATCTTTTAAAATGTTAAAAATTTGATTTCTCGCTTTATTTTGCTTATCCCTAGTACATGTGGTACAGGCCATGATAATCATGGTGGGTAGAAGTAGGCGCTGCTTTTTACTGTAAGTGCACCACATGTCTACACATGTGAAAAGCAGTTCGACTTTGCATTTACAAATTTGCCAGAGCTCCGTTTGGTTACTTGCACTTGCTGGTGGGGTTGGACTTTTGCAAGAATCGGGGGGCACTGGAGCATTTTTTTTTAATCAGAAAAAAAAAAGTGTCTAATGCGGGAATCGAACCCGGGTCTTAGCGGTCGAAAACCAACGGTTTAGACCATCTTTTAGACCACCGATACCCTTGAGGGCACACACTCTATGAAAGGATCCATCAACACCCCGTGATTGAAGTTTTGTGTCTATGAATATATATATGTATGTATCAAAAGAGGGGCACCTTTCCCTTCAAAAATTTATTAAAACAATACATTTTGGTTTATAACCCCAGTAAAAAACATAAAGGTGATGATAATTGGTTATGGTATGGGGCATGGTTATTGGGTGATGTATTAAAACACTATCTTCGTATTTTTAAATCTCCCTTACAACCTCTTGAACGTGCAACTAAACATTGATAATGGCACAACTCCATCTATCGGAATAAAAACCAACTGAGAAAAGGGGTATGGGGCTAAAAAAGTACAAGATTAGGATGATCTCAGCAAAGATGAAGAAGATCAGTGCATCTGACCATGGTAGGACATTAGAGCTCTTTCTTATGTCCAGTGGACAAAGACATTGGTAAGACAGTCGTGTCCCATTAAGGATAGGTACAGTAGAACCTCCCTTTAGCGGACACCCCGCTAACGGACACCTCTCTACAAAGGAAAGTTTTCATTTGCAAAATTACAATTTTTACTATTTAGCAACTCTCCAGTAAGAGGACACCTCTCCCTAAAGGACACTTTGGCTCTGCAATTAGGTGTCCTTTACAGAGAGGTTCTACTGTACTGAAAGAAGATACGTCGTTGCAGAGATCGTAGGACTCCCAACTTGCCCCTGGTACGTGAATGAAGAAGAGCTAACAGGGATAATTATAGAATTCTAAAGAGAAAGGTGCAATCAACAATGTATTCAGATCACAGACTGCACACAAAAGACTGGCCATAGAGAGGAAGCTCTAGGAGGACAGGAATACTGCCAGCCACCAACCTATGTCTGGTTGAGGAGAAAAAAATAGACCCAACGATAACATCAAAAGACTTGCCTTAGAAAGGAAGCTCTGAGAGGACAGGAATACTGCCAGCCACCAATCTATGGCTGGTTGAGGAGAAATAGAGAAATACTGGACACCCTCTCACCAATTTATAGTCATTTCTAAGGCATTCCCAATAGTAATAGGTACCAAGTACAAAAACCATAGTGCCGTTTCACAGCATATTTTTAATTGTATCCAAGCCACAAAATAAGATATTTGGGACCATCCACAAAAAACGATCCAGATGTAGAAAGATCGCTAACTAATAGAATTAGTTATTCTGATATTGTCAGACCCAAAATGAGAATAACAAAAAAATCACAATTAGATACAGAAAAACCTCCAATGAACAACCTCATCCGTTGAGAAACCGACAGACAACCTCAATGAGCGTTTTGTAAAAGCAAAAAAAAAGGATTTCACCAAACACAAGACGAACATCACCTATAATGGTCGTTCATTGAACGTAAAACTGTTTACATAAGAAATTAACCAATGTTTTCAAATCATAACTGTTACAAATAGAAATGTTTTTTTTAATGATCCATATAGATAAAACATAAGAGAAAAAATAACAGACGAACAATCATTATTATTTCTGTAAAAAAAAAAAAAAAAATCGGTCAGTTAAAGTTTTATTTTTCTCAACATTTCGCCTTCAGGAGAAATAAATAAAAATAAAGCATTTGACAAAGCGTTAAAAATTGTTGTGAGATTGAAAGGGCGTTCTTACGTGATTTTTCAAATTTAGTACAACAACTAAAGCACGAGTCAAAAACAAATATTTAACTCGTCAAAGACTATGATCTTGGAAATAATTTCCTTTGTCTCACTGCTTTGTTCTTATGCATACCTCTGGTGAATCCTGTATAGGGTCAGTAACCCTGAATAAAGGCTTTTTGTTGTTGTTGCTGTTGATCTTGGAAATCTAAGAATAATTTTTAACGCTTTTCCAGATGATTTATTTATTTCTACTGACGAAGACAAAAGATTTTTGTTGAAACTATGAGAAAATAAGACTTTAACTGGCCGAAGTGTCTATTTTTTTTATAGATATATGAATGCCGGCCAGGCGCAACCTCCATCTTCAAAATAAGCATTATTATTATCTATATAAAATACTAGCCGAATGGCCCGGGCAACGCCCGGGTTTTACCCGACTGGACCCAGCTTCGCCTGGGTAGTGTTCGAGCGAGGTTTACTCATGAATGGAGGCCCCAACTGTTTGTAAACTCAATGTAATGAATTTTCTTTCAGCAAAATGGAGATAAATTGCAAACAGCAATATCGAAAATGCTTGTAAAAAAATCTGAAATATAGGATCCATTTCACAAACACATCTAATGAATCGAGGCCAAAAACCTAATATGTACACTGTGTGACAAGGAAATTACTGAAGAACTCCCCCATTATCTGCTTAATTGTACAGCCCTTGATAGAGAGAGAAAGGTCCTATATCAACAAATTAAATGTACCAACATTTCACCCTACGTTTTGCTTTAAAAAATATCAGCAAACAAATCAAAGGCAATAGCTTACTATAAATATTTTAGATCATCATTATGTAAGGACCAGTCAACAAGTGAATGACTTTGAGACGAAGTGTAAAGCCAGTTCAATTTCTATGTAAATAACACAAGATGATTATTACCTTACCCAATTGGGAGAATCTGTATGGGGCAAGTCCCTAATAAAGGCTTTTGTGTGTGTGTGATATTATTTTGTTGTCGAATTATTCTGTGACATGAAATATTATTAATTAATCAATATTTCTATACATGCACATATATATATTACAACAATCAAAAAGTCAAAGATACTAAATCAGTCTATAATAATCTTGAGAATTGTAGCTTTTGATAATTACAACAACAACAAAAAGCCTTTATTTAGGGTTACTGACCCTATACAGGATTCACCAGAGGTATGCATAAGAACAAAGCAGTGAGACAAAGGAAACAACGATATAGACAAAAGAAAAAAAAACAAGAAAGAGAAAGAGGGAAGCAAGAAAAACAGCACAAAAAGAGTAGCAGTAAGAAAGTGAAGAGTGAGTGTCACTTGGCCTTCTTCTGAGATATGGACTTGTGGAAACCATAAAACGCCGTAGCAATATACTTATTCTGGGTCATATTGTCAATTATTGATGGGAGTGAAGCACAGAGTTGCCCAGTTTTGAGCATAAGGGTTCTTCTTTCAGAGCAGAGCAATCAAAAATATAGTGAGTGATTTCATTTTTTAGTTTTGAATTACAGAAGGTACAAATCGGGTCCTCACCGCAGAGCATCTTGGTGTGGTTTTCTCTAAAAAAACTTGAAAGTATTCTAATTTGATAATTACAAAAGAGTAAAGCCTGAAACGCTTTGCTTGATTAATCAAGAAAGACAATTTGATTAATATTCTTAAATAACTAATAATCAACAATTAATTGATAATTATTCCGATAGATGACGCAAGCCATCATTAACCTTTAGTTATACTAGTTATACGATCAGAAGATGCTTTTTTTTCTTAAAAAAAAGAGTTAAAGTTATGTCTGAAAACTCTTCTTTTTTGTACAGTGGAACTTGGATAATTCAAAGCCCAACGGACCAAAAAAAAAATCGAATTAACCAAAAATTTGAATTAAAAACGGAAATAATATTTATAGGAAATTCTAGGGACCAAGATAATTATTTGAATTAAAGACATTTTTGAATGATCCAAGTTTTTTTCTACTTTATTATTATTATTTGCTTATCCCTAGTACACGTGGTACGGGCCATGATAATCATGGTGGGTAGGAGTAGGCGACTGCTTTTACTGTAAGTGCACCACATGTCTACATATGTGAAAAGCAGTTCGACTTTGCATTTTTACAAATATGCCAGAGCCTCGTTTGGTTACTTGCACTCGCTGGTGGGGTTGGATTTGTGCAAGAATCGGGGGTCATTGGAGCATTTTTCTAATCAGAAAAAAGTACCCAATGCGGGAATCGAACCCGGGTCGTTGCAGTCGAAAACCAACGGTTTAGAACATCTGTATTATTATTTAAGACAGTGAAATACAAGAAGATATTTCTGTCAGAATCAGATGTTCTTAAAATATCACTTATAAAGAGGAAAGTTGTATTTCGCTTAAGTAATAAAGAGCTGATACAAGAAAATAAGACCTAAACCAAATAAAAAGTGTGTGACGTTTCGGTGACAGCATTGTTACTATCATCAGACAAAAGAAAAAATGATATTTATATTTTAATATGACATCAAACATTTATTCTTTTGTTCTGATGATGGTAACAATGTTGTTACCGAAACGTGTTAGCTTTTTTAAAAATTGTTTTTCATAGATTAATATATTTTTATTTTTGGCCAGATGACCGGGTTACTTTTCATATATATTTGGTTTTTGAAATGATGTAAATTATCCCCTGGCCACCCATCCCCAGGCCTCTCCAACAGTGCTTTGTATATATTCCGCTTTATTCGTCCATCGGGGCTCAAAAATCATTCATTCTGGTTAGCAGCTCCGTAACTAAAGATATTTCCTATGTAAATTAGTGTCCAGGGTAGCCTAGTGGACATGGCATCTGCCCGGTAAGCCGAACACTGTGGGTTCGATTCCCATCCCTGGACACTTTTATAAGACGAAATAGCTTAGTTGGGAGAGCGTTAGACTGAAAATCTAAAGGTCCCTGGTTCGATCCCGGGTTCCGGCATCTTTTTTTTTTTTTTTTTTTTTTTTTTTTAAGGTGGCGCATTAATAAAAAACGTTGTAAATTAGTTAGTTATGAAAGGAAATTAAAAAAGCATTATTTTCTCTTCGAAGTGTTGGTGATTATTCTGCTCGATATTAGGAAAGTCTTAGCTCTCAACAAAACGTCATACAGTATTAAATTATTTGGATTATGTCTTATTGGATCTGTTATGTACTCGTCTGCCTAATATTCAATAATCTTAGGTAGTGTAGTTTTTCATTAAAAGAGATTGTATGTATGTAACTGAAAAGTTATAAATTTGCATAATATTTTATTGTGGAACGACATTTAGAAATTATCCCGCATGTGTTTCTTTTGAACGAAAAATCGAAATTTATTTTCAAGTAGAAATAACGATTATTTCTAACCTTAGGGATGAAGTATGAAAGGATGAATTGTGAAGAGTAATGATAAACGGAAAAATAAAATGTCCAGAGATGGGAATTGAACCCAGAGTGTTCCGTGTAACGGGCAGATGCCATGTCCACTAAGCGGAACACTGTGGGTTCGATTCCCATCCCTGGACACTATTTTTCCGTTTATCATTTCTCTTCACAATTCATCCTTTCATACTTCATCCCTAAGGTTAGAAATAAGCGTTATTTCTCCTTAAAATAAATTTCGATTTTTCGTTCAAAAGAAACACATGCGGGATCATTTTCAAATGTCGTTCTACAATCTAAGCCGCATTATATTGTATTATAATATTTTATTATTACAGAATTATCATAAGAACTAAAAACATGAATATCTCACGCTATATATTGATTACATCACACAACAACAACCAAGTCCTTGGTCAAAACCATATATACATACTAGATTTTATCTTTCTCAAACTAATGCAAAGTTCAAGAATTTTTTTTTCTGAGAGATGTACCAAGCTTCATTACTCCTGATAAATACACTACTTTGTTCTTCACAGGCAAAGGACCCTTTTTAAGTTTTCTCTTTGACTTGAGAGTTATAAATAATCCAACATGTGAATGCTGTCTAGATGTTGAAACACCAGAGCATCTTTTGTTGGCTTGCCCTCAAATGCCATAATGCCAAATCATTTTTCTGTATATACTCAATCTTATGAAAACTTTGGTAAGTTTAGAGCTATTTGTACACAGATTTATAAATCACTACTAATTCAACGTGTAAATAATTAAATATATAGAAAAAAAAAAACAATCGAAGAAAGCCTACTACACGCTGACGAGCGCCAACAGCGCGAAACGCGTTCGTGGATGGCTTTTCTTGATTTATCAAGAAATTGGGTTGGCCAAATATCAGTTTACAGGCTAAATCAATGTTTAGTTGATTTCTGTTCCACCACATGGAGCTCTGCCTTCTGTAAAGCATATGTGCTCCTGGTCAGGATATGCCTTTTTTATTTTTAATATATATATGTAAATAATTCTAATATAGCACAATAGTCTGATAGACTTCGTGCTTCTGTAATAATAAAATAAAATAAAAAATATATATATTATATAGTACATTATCTATAATCTAAATTGTGCTTTATGGTAATAAAGAGTTGTAAGTAGGTTTCACGTGAAAGAGTTAGGTTTTAGAGGTACTCACCCCCACAGAAATCGGTGAAGTCAGGGCAACAATCACCCACGGCCAGGCAAGCATGGTCGCAGTAACATGGTTTGTCGGGGAGCGCTACGACGCAGGAAGAGTCGCGGCCCGGGCAGCATGTACGTCGCTCCCGGCACGAGGCCTCGGCTAGCAGGGGTAGGAGAAGGAGCAGGAGAAGAGGGGACATGGCTCGGCGAGGGACAGAGCGGGACTGACGCTGGTGGCACCCTAGCGGCGGGCGATGATACCGTACCCTACCCGCCCCCTATCGTCTCGCCAACCTCCCTCACTTCTAGCCGTCACATTTGTATTAATTTCACCATATATATATAAACACACACTTTCATGGACATCTTAAGAAAGTAGAAAGTCTTTGATATCGCCGGTCGTATATTTATGATTTTTTTTTTTTTTAGGGAGACAGAGGCAATTTTGTTCACACTTGGTTATCTATATACTACATGTATATACTTATGTATATAAGTATACTTATGTACCTATGTATATACTCATGGAGACAAAACTTAAGGAAGTGGAAAGTCTTTGATATCGACGGTCGTCTATTTATGATTTGAAAAAAAAAATTTTAGGAAGATAGAGGCAATTTTGTTCACACTTGGTTATATATATACATTCATTTGTCCACGAAGAAGTGGAAAATCTTTGATATCTCCAGTAGTCTATTTTTTATTAAGGAGACAGAGGCAATTTTGTTCACACTTGGTTATCTTGTGGGTCTTCAATAAAGGTTACTGTGCTATAAGAACAACGCTTCTTTGGACTGAAACCATTTATTCAAACAATTTTTCATATCTTCGAAATTGGCTAAACTTAGCCCTGTCAAGTAATGCACATTTGACCGTAACAATTGTTAATCTGATGGGGGAAAGTCTGGTGAATACGAAGAATGTGTGTTAGAAGAGCTCAATTTAGTATTTTGATGGTGTCCTGAACGATAGAATTATGATGGTAGGGAGCAATATGGTACTGTAGTATCACTCGATCGCATATCTCGTATATCGACAAAACTTAAGGAAGTTGTACCTTTTAGCATGTATATCGTGATTCAGACAATAACTCTGAACGATACACTCATGGATAAAACTTAAGGAAGTTGTACCTTTTAGCATGTATATCGTGATTCAGACAATAACTCTGAACGATACACTCATGGATAAAACTTAAGGAAGTTGTACCTTTTAGCATGTATATCGGGATTCAGACAATAACTCTGAAAGATACACTCATAGACAAAACTTAAGGAAGTTGTACCTTTTAGCATGTATATCGTGATTCAGACAATAACTCTGAAAGATACACTCATGGATAAAACTTAAGGAAGTTGTACCTTTTAGCATGTATATCGGGATTCAGACAATAACTCTGAAAGATACACTCATAGACAAAACTTAAGGAAGTTTTACCTTTTAGCATGTATATCGGGATTCAGACAATAACTCTGAAAGATACACTCATGGACAAAACTTAAGGAAGTTGTACCTTTTAGCATGTATATCGGGATTCAGACAATAACTCTGAAAGATACACTCATGGACAAAACTTGAGGAAGTTTTACCTTTTAGCATGTATATCGGGATTCAGACAATAACTCTGAAAGATACACTCATGGACAAAACTTAAGGAAGTTGTACCTTTTAGCATGTATATCGGGATTTAGACAATAACTCTGAAAGATACACTCATGGACAAAACTTAATGAAGTTGTACCTTTTAGCATGTATATCGGGATTCAGACAATAACTCTGAAAGATACACTCATGGACAAAACTTAAGGAAGTTGTACCTTTTAGCATGTATATCAGGATTCAGACAATAACTCTGAAAGATACACTCATGGACAAAACTTAAGGAAGTTTTACCTTTTAGCATGTATATTGGGATTCAGACAATAACTCTGAAAGATATACTCATGGACAACACTTAAGGAAGTTGTACATTTTAGCATGTATATCGGGATTCAGTCAATAACTTTGAAAGATCACTCATGGTAAAACTTAAGGAAGTTGTACCTTTTAACATGTATATCGGGATTCAGACAACAACTCTGAAAGATATACTCATGGACAACACTTAAGGAAGTTGTACCTTTTATTATGTATATCGGGATTCAGACAATAAATCTGAAAGATATACTCATGGACAACACTTAAGGAAGTTGTACCTTTTATCATGTATATAAGGATTCAGACAATAATTCTGAAAGATACACTCATGGACAAAACTTAAGGAAGTTGTACCTTTATCATGTATATCGGGATTCAGACAATAACTCTGAAAGATACACTCATGGACAAAACTTATGGAAGTTGTACCTTTTAGCATGTATTTCGGGATTCAGACAATAACTGAAAGATACACTCATGGACAAAATTAAGGAAGTTGTGCCTTTTATCATGTATATATGGATTCAGACAATAATTCTGAAAGATACACTCATGGACAAAACTTAAGGAAGTTGTACCTTTTAGAATGTATATCGGGATTCAGACAATAACTCTGAAAGATACACTCATGGACAAAACTTATGGAAGTTGTACCTTTTAGCATGTATTTCGGGATTCAGACAATAACTGAAAGATACACTCATGGACAAAACTTAATGGAAGTCGTGCCTTTTATCATGTATATATGGATTCAGACAATAATTCTGAAAGATACACTCATGGACAAAACTTAAGGAAGTTGTACCTTTTAGAATGTATTTCAGGATTGAGACAATAACTCTGAAAGATATTTGATACACCAGAAACCAAACAGTAGTCGAAGCAGTGGGTGGAAGCCGGTAGTTCAGCATCAAAGAAAGCGAAGTTGATCCCATCTACCAGAAAGACCATGGTCAATAGTGTGTTTTGGGATGACAAAGAGATCCTACTAATTGATTACCTTGAAAAAGACAGAACTATCACAGGTGAATATTACTGTAACCTTTTTTAACCAGCTGAATATCAAAATTCACGAGAAGAGGCCTGGCTTGAGGAAGAGTTAAAAAAAAAAACATCTTTCAGGACAACGCCTCTGAAAGGTCACACAGTGACCTTTATTGAAAACACGAGATAACCAAGTGTGAACAAAATTATATCTGCCTCCTTACAAAAAAAAAAAAAATAGACGATCGGCGATATCAAAAACTTTCCACTTTCTTAAGTTTTGTTAATGAGGGTAATTCACTATTCTCATACAAAGTTTAAGTCTATTACTGGTCTTTAGAGGCCTCATTGGTTATATAAGCAGAACAGTCCATTACAATACTAGAACGGTTTGGTAGATTAAATTGGCGAAACTGCTGGAAGTGTACACCACTGATGAGCCAGGCTCTCCAAATCTTTTTGTCATTAGAGTAATCGCAGAAAAATGTTGTTTTCTATATACACTCATGGACAAAACTTAAGGAAGGTGTACCTTTTAACATGTATATCGGGATTCAGACAATAACTCTGAAAAATATTTGATACACAGGGACCTTTATTGAAGACACAAGAGATAACCAAGGGTGAACAAAATTGCCTGTGTGTCCAAAAAAAAAAAAAAAAAAAAAACACAGACGACCGGCGATATCAAAGACTTTTCCCTCTCCTCTTTTCAAGTTTTCTCTCCATCATCGGCGGCGCGTATATATATATATATATAAAATAATCATTTAAAATATTTATTTTTATAAATAAGTTTTTTTTTTTATATTTAATTCTACATAAATGTATTTTACATTTGTTTTGAGAGGCAAAAATACCAATAAAATAAAAAAGGAAATTTTGACCAATTGCATCACCCCTCCATAGAATGTTATGAAATCGAAGCCGCCCCTGTACTGATGAAGTCCATAGCCCTATAACAGGGTATACAGGCTGTTGTCTGAATTTACCAAAACTGGTGTTATGGTTAATTCGTCATCGCAATCATCACGTTATGTACTGGAATGATAAACAAAATTCATTATTTTAATACATTTTTAAAGGGAGAGGTGCCTCTTTGAGGGTCACAATAGCAATTATATAAAACATCAAAAAGTTTTATTAAGACAGTTTAGTCTTATACAGTTTCTCCAAGTAGAATACATGCGGGAAAAACAGTAATAGTACCTTAATGGTAATATGATATTTATATACAACAGCAACAAAAAGCTTTATTAAGACCTTTTAGTATTATACACATTCTCCAAACAGAAATGTAGGATATATGCAGGAAAAACAGTAATAGTACCTTAATGGTATTAGAAATTTATATACAACAACAACAAGCTTTATTAAGACCTTTTCGTCTTATACAGATTCTCCAAGAAGAAATGTAGGATACATGCAGGAAAAACAGTAATAGTACCTTAATGGTAATATGATATTTATATACAACAGCAACAAAAAGCTTTATTAAGACCTTTTAGTATTATACACATTCTCCAAACAGAAATGTTAGATATATGCAGGAAAAACAGTAATAGTACCTTAATGGTATTAGAAATTTATATACAACAACAACAAGCTTTATTAAGACCTTTTCGTCTTATACAGATTCTCCAAACAGAAATGTAGGATACATGCAGGAAAATAGTAATAGTACCTTAATGGTAATATGATATTTATATACAACAGCAACAACAACAAAAAGCTTTATTAATACCTTTTCGTCTTATACAGATTCTCCAAACAGAAATGTAGGATACATGCAGGAAAATAGTAATAGTACCTTAATGGTAATATGATATTTATATACAACAGCAACAACAACAAAAAGCTTTATTAATACCTTTTCGTCTTATACAGATTCTCCAAACAGAAATGTAGGATACATGCAGGAAAATAGTAATAGTACCTTAATGGCGATATGATATTTATATACAACAGCAACAACAAGCTTTATTAAGACCTTCTCGTCTTATACAGATTCTCCAAGAAGAAATGTAGGATACATGCAGGAAAAACAGTAATAGTACCTTAATGGTAGTAGAAATTTATATACAGGAAAACTTAATTAAGACAATCAATCTAATAGATTAGTCTGGGTAAATAATAGCAATTATATATACAGTAGAACCTCCCTGTAAAGGACACCTAATTGCAGAGCCAAAGTGTCTTTTATGGAAAGGTGTCCTCTTACCGGAGAGCTACTAAATAGTAAAAATGGTAATTTTGCAAAGGAAAACTGTTCTTTGTAGAGAGGTTTCTACTAGCGGGGTGTCTGCTAAAGGGAGGATCGACTGTAAATACATTACATTATAATTTAATAATAATTTAAACATTTTTTTCATTTGAAATTCGAAGCTATTATAGACACGTATGGTTCTTTTGAAATTAAAACAATTTCTACTGCCCTTACTGCAATGGAGAACCCTCCCAGCGGTTTCGCCAGTTTAATCTACCAATATAACAGCGGTATGGTAGATTAAACTGGCGAAACCGCTGGGAGGGTTCACCACTGATGAGCCAGGCCCTCCCATTAATTTTTCCATTGCAGTAAGGGTAGTAGAAATTGTTTTAATTTCAAAAGAATCATACGCGTTTATAATAGTTTCGAATTTTCATAACAGATGGCGCGCTAATGCATCATTATATTATTTATTTATTTATTCATATCTTTATATTTTATATTATTTATTTCTTCAACAATAAATAGAGTTATTATAAATATAAGAATAAAATAAAATAAATGGGGCGCAGAAAAAGGGTATTAGCATTAAATTATTTGTTATTGTTATGTGTGTGAAAAGTTTTTGAAATTTAATACAAAATTTACACATAAAAAAACTGTGTTTATAATATTACCACGTAGACAATTAGGAAAGACAAACTTCAGGATGACACGACAATTTATTTAATGTAAAACCAAATTAAAACTAATAAAATAGCAGAGAAGTAATGAGAAAAGTTTTCAGTGTATCAAAATACAAATATCGAAATTAAAAAATCTTTTCATAGAATTAAAAGCTGCTATAATATATATTGTTAAAATACCACAACTCTAATAATTGATTTGAACAAAAATATATAGAACTTCTCTAAGATATTTATAGAAAAAGCCACAAAAAGAACTAAAGCAGAAGAAATATCTTATTAAAGAAGGCTAATCTTTTGGCCTGTCTCACTTCCCAACAAATAATGACAGACGATGGATCAGCGTGGTTTTAATATAGTGCTCATAGAACTATTCGCTCTTTTATATATATCCGTACAGTATCTCTCACAACTATTGAAAACTTTAAATATATCCGATATTAAGATGCATTTGCGCGCCATCTGTTATCAAAATTCGAAACTATTATAGACGCGTATGATTCTTTTTTAGAAATTGTTTGTTAAAAAAAAATAATAATAATCATACGCGTCTATAATAGTTTCGAATTTTGATTTCCAATATTCAATTTAAAAAAAGAATAAATTAAATTCAGATGAAGAATTTCTTTTAATTTTGATTTCGCAAGTTTTCGAGAAAATTTACTGCTCTTCAACGGGCAAATACTTCTATGTACAATATCAAGTTGATCTTTATACAAAAATAATTGAAAAAAATGTGTTATTGGCATGTGATCTCGTGGGCGTGCATCAGACTGTTTACAGATAAAATAATAGATATTATAATGGGATGAAATATTGTTTGTGTATATATATTTCATCCCAATATCTAATAGTTTAGCTGTAAACAGTCTGATGCACGCCCACGAGAACACCTACCAATAACTCTTTTTTTTCAATTATTTTTGTATACAGTTACGAGCGTCATGCGTTCTTCATCTCTGTCACCGTTTGCTTTTTTTAAATGACGCTCTCCTATTGGTTCGCTACGATGGCGCCGCCACTGCGCGAGACACTTTGCCCCCCCACTCGCTTTTTGGTTTTTGTAACTATTGTGTTGGAGCGGGTCGCTCCTTAAATAAATGCATATATTAGTTAATAACTAAATGGAATCCTCTCTTTCTTTTTCCCAGTAAGAGACGCGTACGGAAGCCAACAGTACATAGACAGATAAAGCACATAGGCTATAGTTATTAACTAATATATATGCATTTATTTAAGGCTCCAATTTATAATTGTAACAAATAGTATTTGAATAAAAACATTCAATCGGGTAAAACACGGGCGTTAATGATCCAACAGGTCCACGTGTCTAAATTAAAACACGGGCGTTGCCCGGGTTATTCGGCTAGTTTTTGTATAAAGATCATTTTGATATTGTACATTTTGATCTGTACGCTCCAGGAACCTGGGTTACTTAAATAAATAAAAATATTGTACATAGAAGTATTTGCCCGTTGAAGAGCAGAAAATTTGCTCTAAAGCTTGCGAAACAAAAATTAAACGAAATTCTTTACCTTAATTTTATTTATTGTTCCTTTTTCAAATAATTTCTAGCTAACTATTGTTCACAAAATATTCAATTTATATATGTGAAAAGAAACACATTACCAAAAATGATTATTATCAATCTCATCAATAGATTATACTAGCCGAATGACCCGGGCAACGCCCGGGTTTTACCCGATTAAATGCTTTTATTCAAATACTATTCGTTACAATTATAAATTGGCGCCGTGGATGTCATTCCTGTATAATATATAAATGAGTTTTATAAATTGTAAAAAAAAAAAAAATGCATCGGCCGGGAATCGAACCCGGGCCGTCCGCGTGGCAGGCGAGCATTCTACCACTTAACCACCGATGTTTATAAGAAATGGCCATATTTGGGTATTTATTCCATTCACAAAGGCAAACGGTGACAGAATTGATTAAGAATTGTTGCTTGATGACTCTGATACGTGTATATTTTATTAATATTGCCACGTGGAAAATTAGGAAAGAAAAAAACTTCAGGATGACACAGCAATTTATTTAAGGCAAGAACAAACTATGAAGGATAAACTACAAGATAAGCAATGAGGGAAGTTTACAAAGCAGAAAAATATAAACAT
Source organism: Cordylochernes scorpioides (assembly GCA_030710605.1). Taxonomy (NCBI): domain Eukaryota; kingdom Metazoa; phylum Arthropoda; class Arachnida; order Pseudoscorpiones; family Chernetidae; genus Cordylochernes; species Cordylochernes scorpioides. The sequence continues at coordinate 137,867,290 of CP092864.1, read as the reverse complement.
AAAAAGTGTGTTACTCTGTTAATAAAGTAATAAATACTGTGCTACAATATTAATATGATGTATTAGCGCGCCACCTGTTATATGAAATTTGAACTATTTTTGACGCGTAATTATTTTTTTATTAAAACTATTTCTACGGTCTTTACTGCAATGATAAATTAATGGGAAGGCCTGGCTCATCAGTGATGAACCCATCCATTATTTTACCATTGCAGTCCAAACAGGTGTTTAAACTGTGGTGTGTCGATTTATTAGTCCAGCGATGGCTCAGAAAGTATTTAAAAGTTAGTGTTTTATTGGTATTACTTATTAGCTACACTAGCCGAATGACCCGGGCAACGCCCGTGTTTTACCCGATTGAATGTTTTGATTCAAATACTATTTGTTGCAATTCTACTGCCTACCGCCCGTAATGCGCGCGCACAGGGAAGTCACGTGCTCGCCGGCAGCCAACGGGCGTGCGCCGCCGGCAGGGTGACGCAGCAAACGATGACACGTGATCGCCGGCAAACCGTGACAGAGTCGGCCGACCCGATGACTGCTTGATGACGGATGACGGATTAGGAAAAACGCTCGTGACTATATATAGTAATTTTCATAGGAAGACAAAGAGGACAACACCCTAGAATATCTATTCTGGTTCTCTCTGGTGTCCGCCGCTGTGCCGCGCCGCACAGCGGTGGTCATCTCCTATTTCATGGCGCCGCTTGTATGTTTGTTGACGGCGTGGTCCGTCATCCCAGCAGGCTGGAAGGAAGTCTCTCAGCCCCCACAAAACTGTTACATAATAATATAGATTTTTATTATTATCCCTACTACACGTTGTAGGGTCACAGGGTTACAAGAATCTGTAAAACAGATGATAATCATGGTGGGTAGGAGTTGACAACTCCTTTCATTGTATGTGCACCACATATCTACACATGTGAAAAGCAGTTTGAATTTTGTGCTTACAAGTATGCCAGAGCTCCGTTCGGTTACTTGCACTTACAAGTATGCCAGAGCTCCGTTTGGTTACTTGCACTTACAAGTATGCCAGAGCTCCGTTTGGTTACTTGCACTTACAAGTATGCCAGAGCTCAGTTTGGTTACTTGCACTTACAAGTATGCCAGAGCTCCGTTTGGTTACTTGCACTTACAAGTATGCCAGAGCTCCGTTTGGTTACTTGCACTTACAAGTATGCCAGAGCTCCGTTTGGTTACTTGCACTTACAAGTATGCCAGAGCTCAGTTTGGTTACTTGCACTTACAAGTATGCCAGAGCTCCGTTTGGTTACTTGCACTTACAAGTATGCCAGAGCTCCGTTTGGTTACTTGCACTTACAAGTATGCCAGAGCTCCGTTTGGTTACTTGCACTTACAAGTATGCCAGAGCTCCGTTTGGTTACTTGCACTTACAAGTATGCCAGAGCTCCGTTTGGTTACTTGCACTTACAAGTATGCCAGAGCTCAGTTTGGTTACTTGCACTTACAAGTATGCCAGAGCTCAGTTTGGTTACTTGCACTTACAAGTATGCCAGAGCTCAGTTTGGTTACTTGCACTTACAAGTATGCCAGAGCTCAGTTTGGTTACTTGCACTTACAAGTATGCCAGAGCTCAGTTTGGTTACTTGCACTAACAAGTATGCCAGAGCTCCGTTTGGTTACTTGCACTTACAAGTATGCCAGAGCTCAGTTTGGTTACTTGCACTAACAAGTATGCCAGAGCTCAGTTTGGTTACTTGCACTCGCTGGTGGGGTTGAACTCTTGCAAGAATCGAGGTTCATTGGATTTTTTTTTTTTTAAGTGTTCATTGCGGGATTCGATCCCGGGTCGTAACAGTCGAAACCCAACGGTTAAGACCACTACTCCACCGAACCACTTGAACAAAAGGAGTTGTTTTCTATAGTTCAATAATATTATAAAGGGAAATTCTGTATTTATAAGACCAGTAAATTATTGTCATTGTAATGGTTTTAAATAGAGGGAATTTACACACACTTTATATATATATATTTTTTGAAAATAGAGCAATCCATATTTAATTCATTAGATAATAAAAAGGCATATATTGAATTTAATAAAATATGGGAAAAATAAATATTTTATTAAATCCAATATATGCCTTTTTATTATCTAATATATATATATATATACTAGCGGATGTACCCGGCTTCGCCCGAGGTTTTACCCGAGTAAAGGTTTGTCTAACGAACATTCGTTAAAACATTTCTCTATAAACTTATAAAAAAAAAAAAAGATATATTTTGATAATTTGAAACCCGTAAATTTGAATCTCTCGATAAAGTGAACATTTTTTCCCGGTCCCTGTGTGCCGTATCATCCTGAATTTTGTCTTTCCTAATTTTCTACATTACAAAATCATCGTTTTATCTAGTGAACATATTTTCCCGGTCCCTTGAAAAATACTCGATAAGTTGAATAAAATCATGGTCGTGAATCTCACGATAAAGTGATCATTTTTTCCCGGTCCCTGTGTGCCGTGTCATCCTGAATTTTGTCTTTCCTAATTTTCTACATTACAAAATCATCGTTTTATCTAGTGAACATATTTTCCCGGTCCCTTGAAAAATACCCGAATCATGGTCGTTTATGGAAGATGGACGTAGTTCCCGGAGGTCACCCGCGAGGCTTTTTTCTTGTCTACTTTTCACAGCTGTGTCACCAACTCTGCCCCCGCGTGCCAGGACCTCTTGATCCCTCTGATTGGTCGGTGGGAACTTGGACTGTCCAACAACCGGCCGGCGGCCGGATGGGGGGGGGGGGGGGGAGATTCCGGGGATCCCTCTGATTGGTCGGTGGGAACTTTGGCCGGCGGCCGGACTACATTTTCTCGGTGGGGGGGCAGACCTAAGCCTATCTCCGTCGCAAGGTGGCGCTGCTTGCGAGTTAAAGCTACAAATCTGCAAATAACTCTAAGGATATTTAAGATATTCAAGAAATTATTTTTCGCAAACCTTTCCGGGGATACACCTAATAATATCCCAAAATTTCACGGCGATTGGATGTATGGTTTTTGAATCCATAGAGGACACACACACACACACAGACATTCAATTATATATATATATATAGACTAGCCGAATGACCCGGGCAACGCCCGTGTTTTACCCGACTGTAGATGTTACAACGGTGATCCTTAGGTCGCTGGGTCAAATCCGGCTCGAGGGAGCCGGCGAGCACGTGACCTCCCTGTGCGCGCGCATCCGTGACAGAGGCGGCCGGCCGATGAGGAAAGACGGTCGTGACTATATATATATACATTTTGTGTAGAAATAGTATTAGTTGAATTTATAAGGTAAACTTATTCATACAGTTTGTATCCCTCGATAGCTCAGTTGGCAGAGCGGAGGACTGTAGATGTTACAACGGTGATTCTTAGGTCGCTGGTTCAAATCCAGCTCGAGGGAGTTTTTTCAATTTTTTTTTTATTGGCTGCCGGCGAGCACGTGACCTCCCTGTGCGCGCGCATCCGTGACAGAGGCGGCCGGCCGATGAGAAAAGACGGTCGTGACTATATATATTAATATGAAAACAAAGAAAAAAATAAAAAGGTCAGGTGTTGATATTAAAAATACAAAAAAATAAAAAAGGCCTATCCTGACCAGGAGCACATGTGCTTTTCAGAAGGCAGAGCGCCATCTGGTGGAACAGAAATCAACTATTCATTGATTTAGCCTGTTCCCTGATATTTGGCCAACCCAATTTCTTGATAAATCAAGAAAAGCCATCCACGAACGTGTTTCGCGCTGTTGGCGCTCGTCAGCGTGGAGTAGACTGTACCACTGCGACCAGAAAGATTTTTGGTCCCAATGGCTTCCCGAAAAATCAAGAAATGGGTATTTAAGGCAAAATTTGCGTAAAGACGCTCAACACATGAAAAAACAATAGAAAAAAAAGTTAAGTGGGTCAGGTGTTGATATTAAAAATAAAGAAGGCATCTCCTGACCACGAACACATGTGCTTTTTAGATGGCAGAGCGCCATATATATATGCCAAATTATATTGACAAACATTTGCAGTTTTTCCTATCAGTTTCAAGAGGGAAGAATGTTGTTCGTTAAGTAAACCGATCTCTCACGTCTTCTCATTGGACGAATGCGGCCATGTTTGTATATAAGAGAGGACTATGGGAATGCGAGACACCAGTGAGGTTGATTATTGTGTGGAGACGCTTAAAGTGTTCCCTGCGTGATTTATCCGTGTCTGGTGTTCTCCTCGCATACCTGTGTGACCCGGATCTCTATCAACGCTACAATAAAAGATAAATACTGTTTAGGTTTTATTTTTACAAATCGTGAGTTTTTATTTACTTCCTTTTTGTTGTTGTTGTTGTACTCTTGAGTGTACTTTTTTCAGTGTATTAAGTTACTCTTACTTTAGGCTCTAGTAAATTAAATTTTTGTGTGATAACCCGTAATAGTACTTTTGTCATATCTATATCTATATCTATATATATAAAAATGAATGTTTGTATGTTTGTTTGTATGTCCGGTATACAAATTCGCAGTAGTTCACTAATTCAAACCAAAATTTCCATACATAGGTAAAAAAATACGGGGAAGACGATAGGCTATTTTAAAAAATATATAAATCAATTATTAAAAATATATATTCAAATTATTCTACTTAGCTCACGAACAGCGCCCTCTATCAAAGATTATATTAAATTATGCTGATGCGAACAAATAGATAATGCTAATAACAAACAATTATTAAAAAAAATCTTATCTAAATATATATCACTCGGGTAGATATGCACACGACGCAATCCCGGGGCGAAGCCCGGGTCACCCGTCTAGTTATAAATGAAGGTATAAAATGTTCAACACAATAGAAAACACGGGCCATACATTTAACTTAAAAGAACCAGAAACATTTTACATAAACAATTAACATAAAATATTAATTCTCAAAGCCATGATATCCGTCTAACACAATAACACCAATAGACATATAGAAATTCCAGAAGTTTTTAATAGATTTGTATATAAAGGTCAAAGACTCTTCCAGTAAGATATGTCAAGTAAGAAGTTTCAGAAGATGAGTTTCTTTTAATTGTAAAACATTACAAGCTCTCGGGCAATGCCCTTCTACAGGTAAAAAACTTTTTTACCTGTAGAAGGGCATTGCCCGAAAGCTTGTAATGTTTTACAATTAAAAGAAACTCATCTTCTGAAACTTCTTACTTGACAGATTTGTATATAGCCCAAATATATAGAATTATTTTACAAAATAACCATGTTGATGAATAAGTGTTTGTTTTATTTTGCTTAATTTGTATACAGTAGAACCTCCATGAGAGGACACTCGCTCTAGAGGACATATCTTTATAAAAGACAGTTTTCATTTGCAAATTTAGCTTTTTTACAATTTAGCAACTCTCTGGTAAGAGGACACCTCTCTATAAAGGGCAGTTTTCATTTGCAAAATTATCTTTTTCACAATTTAGAAACTCTCTGGTAAGAAGACACCTTACTACAAGCATGTCAAACTCAAATCCTAACACGGGCCAAATAAAAAAGTAATAAGATTATGTGGGCCGCAAAAAAAAGAAAACAAGTAATTAAATTTTTATAGTAACATTTATGTAGGTTTATTTTAAAAAATATTAATAAGAAAAAAGAAAGTAAAGTTAATATTTTCTCCCTGATATTTGGCATCTCTTTTCTGCTACCATCTTTCCTACTTTACTAAATTAGGCTACACATTTTTATTATTTTTTTTTATTTATAAAAAAAAAAATATTAAAATATATTGTCTGGTGGGCCGCAAATTTATTCGTTGTGGGCCGCATGAGGCCCGCGGGCCGCGAGTTTGACATGCTTGCCTTACTATAAAGGACAGTTTTCATTTGTAAAATTACCATTTTTACTATTTAGCAACTCTCCGGTAAGGGATACCTCTCCCTAAAGGACACTTTGGCTCAGCAATTAGGTGTCCTTTACAGGGAGGTTCTACTGTATAAAGGAAACACTCATTATTAATTATATTACCTCATTATACAAAAACATTGGATAAAAATTCTAAATAGTTTCTATACAAAATTTAAAAATGGAAATCTGGCAGGAATGAAATTTATCTATAAAAGCATAGGGCGCCATTTTGCCAGATAAACACCTCTTTGGCAGATTGTGAAGATTCCATTAGATCCCTTATAGATCTGATGGAATAAAGCCCGCCCTAGACTGACGAGGGCCATTAGCCTGAAACCATGGTCTCTAGGTGGACGCTTCTCAGTTTTCCAAAGCTGGTGTTGTGGCTTTGTTACCAACCCGAGGCCTCTAGTTTTCGGAGGCGGTCAATAGATGGCGTCTAGTTTTGACGTCTATTTTGACGAGAGAGACACCCTATGCTTTTTTTTTTTTATAGATCAATTTAAAATATTTAACTATTAATCATATATTTGAAAAAGGAAAAATAAAATTCAGGTAAAAAGTTTCTTTTAATATTAGTTTTTGCAATCTTTCAAGCAAATTTTCCGCTCTTCAACAAGCAAATACTTTATGTACAATCTCAAAATAACTTTATACAGAAATAATTGAAAATATTTTCAATTTGTTGAATAAAAATGCTAATTTTTCAATTATTTCGGTATAAAGATCATTTAGTGATTGTATATAAAGTATTTGCCTGTTGAAGAGCAGTATACGATGACTTTTTCTTGTTCCCTAAACAGAAGAGGCCCATGAAAAGGACGACGTTACGCTACACTTGACGAGATAAAGACGGCATCGAAGGAGGAGCTGAAAATATATATTTTTTTAAATGATTTTTTGAAGTGCTTCGAAGATTGGAAAAACCGTTGGCACAAGTGTATAATATCTCATGGGGATTACTTTGAAGGGTACAAAAAAGGTATTCATGAATAAATAAATAATTTTTGAAAAAAACACAAAAGTCGCGATACCTTTTGAACATACCTCGAAAGTTTTCAAAAACTAATTTTAAAGGAAACTTTTTACCTGAATTTTATTTTTCCTTTATCAAATATATGATTAATAGGCAAAGAATAAGAATCATTCTCTCATATACTCCTTTAGAAAGGTTTATAATACCTGAAAGCTTGAGAGAATGTATAAAATTAAGTAAGAAAATTATCCTTGGAGACCGTTTATTTATTATTACAAATTGGCTATATAATTCTCTAATCCTTTTGAAATAATAGCTTTTTCTTTTTTTGCTTATTCCTAGTACACCTGGTACAGGCCTCATCCCGGGTAGTTGGCGACTTCTGTACGCTCCAGGAACCTGGGTTACTTAAATAAATAATGGTACAGGCCATGATAATCATGGTGGGTAGAAATAGGCGATTGCATTTACTGTAAGTACACCACATGACAAAATTTAATACTTTTGCGGGTTAACACACAAAAATGGAATAAGCTAGGGCCTAAATTAAATGTACCTTAATACACAGAAAAGCGTACACTCAAGAGCACAACACTAACAACAAAAGGGAGATAAAAACAACTCACGATTTGTTAAATAAAATAAAACAGTACTTAGCTTTATTGTATCGTTGGCAGGGATCGGACTCGGGTGACACCGGGATGCGAAGAGGACAGCCAGACACGGAAAAACCACGTAGAAAAACACTTTTCGTGTCTCAACACCGATTCTCCACGCTCTGAGCCCCCCTCGCATTCCCTTAGTCCCCTCTTATATACAGACATGGCCACATTCGTCCAATGAGAAGGCGTGAGAGATTGTTTCACCAACAAACGAAGACAACATTCTTCCCTCTAAAACCTGATCAGAAAAAAAAAACTGAAAATGTTTGTAAATATAATTTGACACACATGTCTACACTAGTAAAAAGCAGTTCAACTTTTCATTTACAAATATGCCAGAGCCCCATTTGGTTACTTGCACTCGCTGGTGGGATTGTACTTATTACAAGAATCGGGGGCTATTGAAGCATTTTTTTTTATCAGAAAAAAGTGCCCAATGCGGGAATCGAACCTTGGTCGTAGCGGTCGAAACCCAACAGTTTAGACCATTCTTCCACCGAATCTTAAATAATAGCCATAAAAAAGAACAAAATTCACTTAGTTTATTATCAATAAAAATAGATATTTCTGATAATATTTAAATAAAGAAAATCAATATACTGCCCCAGAAATATTTATTTCAATAATTTACTGATAGTTTTATTATCGATTGATGCTTCAGGGGATTTTTTACTAAAAAACGGTCATAATTTATAGTAAAATATTTATCGTATGGTTTATTTCATCATTGGAAATCTATTCAGTAACTAGATATAGAGTTTCTGATAGCTCGGGTTCTCTCTTGGAGCGCAGAACACCATATAACGAGGTTAACAAAATGTTCTGTATGTTTTATTATAATCATATGTTATGGAAATTTGAAACTATTTTAGACGCGTAAGATTCTTTTTGAAATTAAACAATTTCTACTGCCCTTACCGCAATGGAAAAATTAATGGGAGGGCCTGGCTCATCAGTTGTGAACCCTCCCAGCGGTGTCGTCAGTTTACGCGTCTAAAATAGTTTCGAATTTTCATAACAGATGGCGCGCTAATGCATCATAATAATCGTATGTTATTTATTTATTACCAGTTGCGACACGCTATATCCGATCTGAATATTTGCGCATGAAACTATTTACAATAATTCGTATTGTAGTAGAGTAGGTAACAGAATTGTCAAAAAGAAAATGAACAATTAAGAAAAAGAGCATTGAATAAACATATGCATTAAACAAATAAGCATCAACATAAGCAGATAGAACACTTAGAAAATATGATATCAAAACTATGTACAATAATTCTCCAAATTTAGGTAATATGAATAGAAACTCATTTACAAAAAAAAAAAAAATCAATCCAATATTCCATTTAATAGAAAAGAAGCTATCTACTCCATATCTTGCAAAAACTGTAGTTCTAAATATGTAGGGGAGACTGGGAGAAAAGTCCATAAGAGAATAGCTGAACATAATAGGAATATTAACAATAGTGATCCAAGATCTTTAATAGTTCAACACATAAAAGAAACAGGTCATACATTTAACTTATCTCAACCAATAGTGTATTATGTCAATATCCATAGTAAATACAAAATGTGTTCTTGCCAACAATAAATAGTACTCACATAAATAATATTTACGTATGGAACTATATAAAGAGCTTCACATCCAAAGAGCAGTAAGTGGCTCGCGGGTCACAGTTTTCCGACCCCTGGTCTAACCCTTTTAAAATAAAACCCATAAATTATATAGCAATAAATAATAGCAATAAACTGGCGAAACCGCTGGGAGGGTTCACCACTGATGAGCCAGGCCCTTCCATTAATTTTTCATTGCAGTAAGGGCAGTATAAAGTGTTTCATTTTTGAAAAGAATTATACGCGTCTATAATAGTTTCGAATTTTTATAACAGATGGCGCGCTAATGCATCATGATATGTACAGTAGAACCTCCCTGTAAAGAACACCTAATTACAGAGCAAAAGTATCCTTAAGGGAGTGGTATCCTCTTACCGGAGAGTTGCTAAATACAGTAGAACCTCCCTGTAAAGAACACCTAATTGCAGAGCCAAAGTGTTCTTTAGGGAGAGGTATCCTTAAGGGAGTGGTATCCTCTTACCGGAGAGTTGCTAAATACAGTAGAACCTCCCTGTAAAGAACACCTAATTGCAGAGCCAAAGTGTTCTTTAGGGAGAGGTGTCCTCTTGCCGGAGAGTTTTTTATTTTTTGTTTATCCCTAGTACACGTGGTGGTACAGGCAATGATAATCATGGTGGGTAGTTAGCGACTGCTTTCTACTGTAAGTGCACCACATGTCTAAACATGTGAAAAGCAGTTCGACTTTGCACATACAAATGTGCCAGAGCCCTGTTTGGTTACTTGCACTCGCTGGTGGGGGTTGGACTTTTGCAAGAATCGGGGGCCATTGAAGCATTTTAATATTTTAATCAGAAAAAAGTGTCCAATGCGGGAATCGAACCCGGGTTGTAGTGGTCGAAAACCAAAGGGTTTAACCAGCCTTCCACCGACCCCCAAGTTTAAGCTGTAACTTCAGGAATTGATCTTGTGGCAGAAATTACTTTGTGTGTGTGAAAACTATCTAGATTAAAAAACTGGCTTTTCTTGTTTTAGTAATGTCAGGAAATATGAAACCAGTATAAGGTGTATGTGCCTAGAACACCAATGTTTATAGCCTAGAGTCTGTGGCTTGTTTAGAATGGAAGCTACAGGGAAGCCCACCGGAGAGTTACTAAATACAGTAAAACCTCTCCGTAAAGGACACCTAATTGCAGAACCAAAGTGTTCTTTAGAGAGAGGTGTCCTCTTACCGGAGAGTTGCTAAATAGTAAAAATAGTAATTTTACAAATGAAAACTGTCCTTTATAGAGAGGTGTCCGCTAGCGTGATTGTCCTCTCATGGAGGGTCTACTGTATATATTTGATTATTTTATTGTAAATTATATTTTTTATAAAACAAACTCTGTGAAGTCGACCGCCAAATAGGGCGGTTTACATTATATAAATTCCTTGTTGTTGTTTCACTTTGGCCGGTATCTCGCTTTCTTGGAGCTATCAAACAGGCTAAATCCCAGCTTCAGAGTAAAAAGGTAAAGAAGTTTTCTTTATTTTTAGGAACCTTTATTTTAGGACGTATAGTCTTATATGTGATTCCGGTGTCTGTTGAGAAAAAGCTATTTATATATAATGATTTAATTTAACTTTATTAACATCATGAAACGCGATATCCCAAACTCAGGGATATTAGCGTCAATACATTTCACTGCATTACAGAAATTCGGCTATATACAATCCTGTTCAATTCATTATTTTACATAAATTAACTAAAGAAAATTGTCCAAAGAGAAAAACAAACAACAAAGCAAAACACACAGAGCAAGCATCGCAGTTCTTTTTTTTTTCTAAGATTCCTTCTCTTTTTTCAAATTCAAGAGAAAGTTGTATATGTATTTACAAAATTGATCAAAATTTTTATACTTTTCTTTTTTGTCTACAAATTCATCAAGCTGTCCAATACGACCAAATCTATTTTCCCTAAAATCCCGGAAAATTGGGCACTCCAGAAGTAGATGTCTCGCGTCTTGAATTTCACCTCCGCAGAAGCATCCTGGTTCCTTCACGGCGCCGATAGTTGCCAAAAATTTCCCAAAATTGCCATGATCTGTAATGAATTGGATATTATAAAAATTTGGACGGAAAAATCTTGGAATTCCTAATACGAAAAAGCTTCTGAAAATTTCATTAGTATTCTCAAAATTTTCATTCATTTTTGCGTGTAAGAATGATTTGACTATACTTGGAGCATGGGGTTCGTAAGTAATTAGATCTTCAATGGACAGTTGAGCTAGATCAAATTTGATTATTCTGGATTCTATAAAGTCTGTTAAGAGTGGAATTTTTGCCAAGCTATGCACACAGTTTGATGAAGTGGTTTTGTATGCTCTAACTGCCCATAAAATGATCTGGTACTGCATGGAGTTCAGTTTTTGTTTACAACGATTGTTTAAATATTTGAACCAAATTTCAGAACCGTATGTAAGTACAGGCCTAATTATTGTTTTGAATAAAGTTAACCTCTTTCGAGTGTCTAAACCCCACATATTGCCACTTAATGAACATAATAAATTTTTCATACGTCCTGCCTTACACAGAATATCATTAACATGCGGTGTAAAGTTAACTTTGTTTTTCCATTTGTGATTAGAAAATTTCATTCCCAGAATTTTTACTTGCTTGACCGGCATTATTATATTGTTATTAACCTTAATAGGTATTTTTTGTCTGTTATGTAGGTATAGCATATTAGTCTTCTCTGTACTGATCGTTAATTTATTTCTATTACACCATTGGATCACATAATTTAAGGTGTATTCACTTGCGGTTTTTAGTCCTTCAATAGTCTTATTCCAGCAAATTATTGTAACGTCGTCTGCATAACATATAATATCTGCATTCATTGAATCAAAATTTATCAACAAATCATTTAGCAAAATATTCCATAGAAGTGGAGATAAAGGTCCACCCTGTGGACATCCTTTAGTTAGTTTCTTATAAAAAGTTTCTGATTCGTATGTAAATTTCACCTCCCTTTCATTATTCAAATAAGATTTTATGATCCGTATTAAATCTGAAGGAACATCATCATTATCCATTCTTTTTATAATAGCAGGCCACCATTCATTGTCGAATGCACCCGCAATATCTATAGCTATCAAGGAAGTCAATTCTTTTTGTTTATGTTTCAATATAGTTTCTATAATTTTATCCATTCCAGTAATTGTTGATCTAGATTTAATAAAACCATGCTGCCTTGAGCTCATTAAATTATTCTCTAAATAATAGTTACTTAATTTATTTTTTATTATATTCTCAAATGTTTTAGATAGATTAGATGTCAATGATATAGGTCTATAACTTTTATTTATTTCATAATTCGTTTTGCCTGGTTTTGGAATTATTTTTAAGAATGATTTTTTCCATTCATCCGGATAATATCCCAATTCTATACATTTATTGAATAATTTATGCAGAATTGGGATTATTTTTATTTTAGCCTGTCTAATCATATTGTTACTAATGTAATCAGGGCCCGGTGCTTTTTTAATATTTGTTTTTAAAATTGTTTCCTCTATTTCCTTAGATTCGATATAAACACTACTTTTATTTTTATATTTAGGCGTATAATTTCTAATCAAAATATGATCATCTTTATCCAAACCTCCAATATCATCCTGAAATAGATCGTTCATTAAACTTTTTATTTTGTCGGTCTTTAAATGATCTGGTAAATTATCTATTAGTGGTAATCCTAAATTTCTATTTTTCGATCTCAATGACTTGAATATCCTGTAAGCATTACCAAATGAGTTATTTGAATGACTTTCTTCTATAAAAATTTTCCAACCCGCTCTTTTTGCCTTTTTACTTTTATTTAAATATTTATTTCTCATTGATTTATAGGTCTTTTCAAGGACCTTTCCATGTCGGTAATACAAATTTCTAATATAGTGGAAATCGTTTTTCATTTTCTCCAGCTTCCCATCCCACCAGTATGTATTTGTTTTATGATTTCCGCTTCTTGTCTTGACATTTAGTGACAGATAAGCTGCCTCTTCAATTATTTGTGTGAGAGTCTTTACAATGTTGTCAATATCTTTGATGTTTGACGCGTGGTTTATCATGGTGATAATATTATCTACGTCTTGTATTGCTATTTTTTCGGTAAATGTTTTCCAATCAGCATCTTTTTCTATAAATTTCCATGTTGAGTTTTGAACTGTCCTTTGCCTGTTAAAATTGTGATAAATATCAAAGGTTATTGCTACGTGATCTGAAATGTGCGTCAATATAGTCGTCTTCCAGTTTTGTACCAAACTTATTGATTTTTTGTTTGAAATCGTAAGATCTATAAAGCTAGAATTTCGGCAGGTGGGTATCTTAAGATTATGAATAAATAGGTTATGTTCATCTATGATGGAGTGGAATTTGAAACCATTGGAGTTTGTTGTCGAATCAAACCAGACTGGGTGTCTAGAATTAAAGTCACCACATAGTATAATAGGTTGTTGATTGTAGGTCTCCAGAAGCTCTTGGATAAATTTTCGATGAGTGTCATTGAATCTATGTGGATGTATATAAAAGTTTGCGATAATAGTATTTGATTTTGCTGAATTTAAAGAAGTGGTTGTACAAAAGGAGTTTGTGAATTTATTGATTTTATTAAATTTTAAACTCTTATTCATAAAGATCGTTGCAGTGTAAATTTGTTCATCTGTCGTTGAATGCACTATTTGAGATTCCAAATCGAAAATTACATCTCTATCAATCAGATAAGGTTCCTGTATTAGGATGATATCTGGTGGGTTGTCTTTTATAGAAGCTTGAAGCTCATTCAGTGCCAAGATACTTTTTCTTACATTTTGTTGTAAACATTTAATTCCTTTTCCCTGCATGATATTCAAACTAAATAAACAATAATCTTAGCTGCGAAATTTGCCTAATTGTCGGTTGGATGATATCTCGTTCGTTGGATAATTCTGTCTATCTGTATTTTGTATAGAGGACAGTCCGAGGAATTAGCTCTATGATTCGGCGAGTTTCTAAATTTAGGATGTTTTAGACAGTTATAACAATTGCAAATTTTTCAACAGTCATGAATTCCTTGCGCGCCGCATAATTTGCATATCTCGACGTTAGTACAATCGGCCAATTTATGGTTGGGATTAAATTGAAGGCATTTCTGACATTGTTTTACCAGAATCTTATCTTCCACAAAACAGCGTTCAAAGTCAGTATATAATTTATTATTCATATTTTTAAGGATCTGGTAAACCTTTGGAGAAACCCTAAGAACTATGTTGTGGTGGGGCGTGTTCGATTTCATGCTAAACAGAACATGGATATCATTTTCCATTTCGTTCAATTCAGGGTTCATACTGCAGATTGTTTTAGTAAAATTAGCGGTTTCTTTAAGTTTATTAACATTTTTTACTACTACTGTAGGATCTCTTGGTTTGGGGATAAAAATTTTGCTGATATTTGCGAGTTCCTCTGCCCTGCCTAACTCATAATTTAGAGATTCCATGTCTGATTCTGTAGGGGTCTTTATTATTACAGATTTCCTAGCATTTATAATTTTGTTAATCTTTATTTTTTTTCCTTCGTCCCTAAGCTTTTTAACTTTGCTTGATATAGTTTGATACATTTTTGTATTATCTTCCACATTTATAGGTGTTGCCACTATTGTGAACTCCTTATGTAAATTTTGTTTTTTTTTAATGTAATCTTGTGATGTTTCTGTACGAGCTACTTGAGCATATGTTGGAGTTGTTTTAACTAATTCATCTTGGATCCCTTTCAGTTTTTGGTCCATAACATCTGTAATTGTTGTTTTCATTAGTTCCAATATATCTTGGTTATTTATTTCTTTTAAAGTTGAAATACCATCCTTGGTTTGCCTAACCATAGTTGACAAAAATGTAATATCATTTTTAGTTAGATTTTTTTTATTTTGTTGAACTTTTTTATCAAAATAGTTATAAATTTCATCCAACTTATCATTTAATGTTTGAATAATTATTTCCATATTCTATTTTTGCATATTTGTGCGAAAACAACAATTGAAAAGGCTTTCAAAAATGACTAAACTCTTAAACAGTGATTGCCAATTAAAAAAAGGTTATAATATTTTTAATTAAACAATTTATAAAACTTTTATAAATTATACAATAAGTATTTACCGGAACTAGCGGAGCCTAGCGACGCACGTCCGGACAGTTTCGCCTCCGTGAAAAAATAAAATCGGTTTGTAAAAATGTTAATAATATCCTTATAGATTTATTTTATTATAAATATATATATATATTTATTTTTTATATTTACAACAAAACAATATTTATTGCACATCAATATTGCAGACGGCTGCGTAAATATTTATTTAATGATAATAATAAAGATTATACAAGGTGCGTTCATTAATTTCCAGGACTGGTTAAAAAATAAAATAAATAAAAAAGCTAGAGAAAATATTTTTTACAGAGTTGAATATTGGACATTCTACCACACCTGACTGAAAGCACGAGTCTCGTGGCGCACGCGCCGATCTAAAAATAGAACAAAACAACTTCCTTGTAAGGTTCGCATTTCTAATTTTAAAATGGCCATTTTCGAAGAGCAGAGAATCTGCATTAAGTTTTGTTTTAAATTGAAAAAAAGTGCTACTGAGACGTATGAATTGATTAAAGAAGCTTTTGGCGATGCAGCTTTATCCCGTTCAAGAACTTTTGAATGATTTTCACGCTTCCAAAAAGGTCGGGAAAAGGTAAACGATGATCAGCATACTGGGCGTCCAAGATCATTTCGTTGCGAGGAAAACAAGCTCAAAATAAAGGAGTTAATTAAATCTAACAGAATAATTATCTTCAGTGACTGGACTATCTGTTTATTTGGGGATAATGAGGTGCTTAAGGGAGGCAGTGCGCCTTAAAAGAACTGAAAGATGGCAAAACAATGACTGGATACTTCACGTCGGTAATGCGCGGCCGCACACAGTCCATGTTGTTTTGCAGTTTTTGGCCAAGCATTCAACCATACAGATCCCTCATCCACCCTATTCCCCCGACTTAGCCCCCAATGACTTTTTCCTCTATCCTAAATTGAAAATTAACTTGAAAGGACGGAAATTTGACAACGTTGATATGATACAAGCTGAATCGAAGGCAACCTTGAGGAACCTCTCAAAAAGTGATTTTATCTCCTGCTTCGACAATTGGAAAAAAAGATGGAACGGGTGTATTGAGGCAGGAGGGGCATATTTTGAAAAATATTAAATTAGTTTTTTATTTGTTTTATTTTTTCAAAGATACAGAGCAGTCCTGGAAATTAATGAACGCACCTTGTACATACTGGTAAACTTAAGTAAGTAGAAAGTCTTTGATATCGCCGGTCGTCTGTTTTTTTTTTTTGTAGGAGTCACACTTGGTTATCTCGTGTCTTCAATAAAGGTCACTGAAATATCTTTCAGAGTTATTGGCTGAATCCCGATATACATGCTAAAAGGTACAACTTCCTTAAGTTTTGTCCATGAGTGTATCTTTCAGAGTTTTTGTCTGAATCCCTATATATACATGCTAAAAGGTACAACTTCCTTAAGTTTTGTCCATGAGTGTATCTTTCAGAGTTATTGTCTGAATCCCGATATATATGACAAAAGGTACAACTTCCTTAAGTTTTGTCCATGAGTGTATCTTTCAGAGTTATTGTTTGAATCCCGATATACATGATAAAAGGTACAACTTAAGTTTTGTCCATGAGTGTATCTTTCAGAGTTATTGTCTGAATCCCGATATACATGCTAAGAGGTAAAACTTCCTTAAGTTTTGTCCATGAATGTATCTTTCAGAGTTATGGTCTGAATCCCGATATACATGATAAAAGGTACAACTTAAGTTTTGTCCATGAGTGTTATCTTTCAGAGTTATTGTCTGAATCCCGATATACATGAAAAAGGTACAACTTCCTTAAGTTTTGTCCATGAGTGTATCTTTCAGAGTTATTGTCTGAATCCCGATATACATGCTAAAAGGTACAACCTCCTTAAGTTTTGTCCATGAATGTATCTTTCAGAGTTATGGTCTGAATCCCGATATACATGATAAAAGGTACAACTTAAGTTTTGTCCATGAGTGTTATCTTTCAGAGTTATTGTCTGAATCCCGATATACATGAAAAAGGTACAACTTCCTTAAGTTTTGTCTATGAGTGTATCTTTCAGAATTATTGTCTGAATCCCGATATACATGCTAAAAGGTACAACTTCCTCAAGTTTTTTTCCATAATTATATCTTTCAGAGTTATTGTCTGAATCCCTATATATATATATAAATGAATGTATGTGTGTGTCTTTTATGCCTGACCAAACCACTCATTGGAACGCCATGAAACTTTGGGAAGTTATTTAGTATAGTACTGGGAAGGTTTCTAGCAAATAAAATTTTTGAAATAACTTTTTGCCTAAAAATAATCAAGATAAATATTCTAATTTATCTGTTATAATTCAACAATCTGCTCTAAATACACTGCGTGGCATTGAAAATGGAACACCAGGAAATAGTGGCCAGAAAATTATGCAAATTTCAGGGTAGACGCGCCTAACCGAGTTATGCAAATGATGAAAAATGCGCAGCTCTCGTGCGCACATGGAGTAAGATAAAAGGGAAGGAACTTGCAGAAAGGACAGTATTCGTGTCGTTATTTCTTCAAGGAAAATCAATGTAGAAATTTTGTTCTTGTGTCAAAAGGCACGTGTAATAACAGAGGATGCCAGGTCATCGTAAACGGAGGCAGTTCAAGCAGACAGACGCTTTTACGAGGGGCATGGTGATCGGACTGAAAAGGGCAGGTTGGTCCATACGTCAAATCGCAGCTGATACACACCTTGGTGCGTCCACGGTGCACCGACTGTGGAGAAGATGGTTGGAACAAGGAAATGTGGCAATTTATAGGAATGCCGGTGCAACCAGAGTGACGTCAGCACGTGTGGATCGGCGTATCTTGCTAATGGCTTGCACTCATGCCGTCCGCTAAGAAGACTGCCATTGACCCCACCGAATAGGCGCCAAGGTTTGGAATGGTGCCGGGCTAGATCGACGTGGATGACGGAATGGCACAGGGTCGTGTTCTCAGATGAGTCGCGTTTCTGCTTGTCCAGTTATAGTCGCCGTGTACGCGTGTGGCGTCGACGTGGAGAAAGGTCCAATCCGGCAGCAATTGTGGAACGCTCCACCGTGCGACAACATGGAATCATGGTTTGGGGCGCAATCGCGTATGATTCCAGGTCACCTTTACTTCGTATTCAGGGCACTATGACGGCCCAACAATACGTTGATGATGTGCTGCGACCGGTGACACTCCCCTACCTTCAGGGGGTACCCAATGCCCTTTATCAGCAGGATAACGCCCGACCGCACACTGCTCGCATTAGCCAACAAGCTCTGCAAGATGTACAGATGCTTCTCTGGCCACCGTACTCTCCTGATCTCTCACCAATCGAGCACGTCTGGGACATCATTGGACGCCGTTTGCTTGCCTTGCCACAGCCGCGTTCAGAAGACGAACTGTGGCAAATGGTTGAGAGGGAATGGAGAGCCATCCCTCAGGACGCCATCCGTACTCTGATTGACTCTCTACCTAGACGTGTTGCTGCGTGCATCGCCGTCCGCGGTGGTCCTACTTGCTACTAAGCCGACGCCGTTCTCGCTCTGTATTATGACTATCATTTTGAAATAAAGATCACTTATTGTTCGTCCCTGTCTCTCTCTGTCTGCCGAGTTTCATCACTTTCTGGCCACTATTTCTTGGTGTTCCATTTTCAATGTCACGCAGTGTATTATCATTATGATACGATGATTTTGTAATGTAGAAAATTAGGAAAGACAAAATTCAGGATGACACGGCAATTTATTTGAGACAAGAATAATGATACAATTCCAAGGCAAGATACTATTCCTTTAACTTCCAATTACCGAGGGAACCAATTAATATTGATTTTATTCAATTTATCGAGTATTTTTCAAGGGACCGGGAAAAAATGTTCACTTTATCGAGAGATTCGTTAGACAAACCTTTACTCGGGTAAAACCCGGGCGAAGCCGGGTACATCCATACAAGAATAATGATACAATTCCAAGGCAAGATACTATTCCTTTAACTTCCAATTACCGAGGGAACCAATTAATATTGATTTTATTCAATTTATCGAGTATTTTTCAAGGGACCGGGAAAAAATGTTCACTTTATCCAGAGATTCGTTAGACAAACCTTTACTCGGGTAAAACCCGGGCGAAGCCGGGTACATCCATACAAGAATAATGATACAATTCCAAGGCAAGATACTATTCCTTTAACTTCCAATTACCAAGGGAACCAATTAATATTGGTTTTATTCAACTTATCGAGTATTTTTCAAGGGACCGGGAAAAAATGTTCACTTTATCCAGAGATTCGTTAGACAAACCTTTACTCGGGTAAAACCCGGGCGAAGCCGGGTACGTCCGCTAGTTATATATAACAAATGAAAACATTAAGACGCGAATATTTATTTTCACAATTAAATCAAATTTCTATTGTCCGGTCTGGTAATTAAGATTGGCGAAACCGCTGGGAGGGTTCACCACTGATGAGCCAAGCCCTCCCAATATTTTTTCATCTCAGTAAGGACAGTAGAAGTTTGATTTATGTATGAAAAGAAACATTCGCGTCTTAATGTTTTCATTTGTTATATATAGATGGTGCGTTATTGTTTTGTATTAACTTATTATACGAGTATGGTATTATTGTTTTAGTGTTTACGAACTTTTGGGATAACCTTATAAATAATGACGTGATACTGTTACAGATTAGCATTTTTGTGAAGGTTGAACTTTAAGAGCCATTGTTTACCGAATAGCGGTTTCTAGGCAAAATGAAAATAATTTAATCTATTGAAGTCATCAGCCTATCGACGCTTATCATTACTCATTAGAAATTGTCTAAGGTAAATGCCGAGATTCAAAGTTCCTGGATGATATTTGATGATTAGACACACTGTATAGTTGATAAATCAAGACCGAGACGAGGAACAAATTCGGAGATTCAAGAAACCACAATATCTTAAATGCTTTTATGCAATTATTATTTGATAAAATCAGAATCAGCGCGACTATCAAATGCTGAGACTCGTGAATCCTGCGTTGTCTTTGATGCTTTGAAGAATAGTTGATTAAATCAAGATCAACGCGAGATACGAATTCTGAGACTTTAGAATTCCACGTTGTGTTTGATGTTCTAATGAACTTAATAGTTGATAAATTAAGATCGCGTAAACAAAAGAAGAAATAGCTGATATTTAAGAATTCCCCGATATCTCAGATGCTTTGACAAACTGAATAATTGTTGAAATCAAGATGGACGCGAGATGAGAATGCTGAGATTCAAGAATTCCGCATTGTCTTTGATGCTTCGACAAACTGAAGAGTTGATACAATCATGATAATTCTCTCAATGCAAGGGTCAGATGCTGAGATTTAATAATCTGCGTTGTGTTTGATGCTCTGGAAAACTGAATATTTGATAAAAATAAAGATCTATCTTACATTCGACGCGAATTTCAATTGCCCATATTCATGAGTCCCGCGTTGTCTTTGATGCTTTGATCAACTGAAGGATTGATTGATTCAAGATCGACGCAAAATACGAATGCTGAGATTTAAGAATTCCGCGCTGTCTTTGATGCAATAATGAACTGAATAGTTTTTTAATCAAGATCTCCGTAGGTCTTCTTCACTCTTCATCTCCATGGGTCTTCTTCTCTCTTCATCTCCGTGGGTCTTCTCCCTTCATCTCCGTGGGTCTTCTATCCCCTTCATCTCCGTGGGTCTTCTTCTCCCTTCATCTCCGTGGGTATTTTCCCTTCATCTCCGTGGGTATTTTCCCTTCATCTCCGTGGGTCTTCTACTCCCTTCATCTCCGTGGGTCTTCTTCTCCCTTCATCTCCGTGGGTTTTCTTCTACCTTCATCTCCGTGGGTCTTCTTCTCCCTTCATTTCCAAGGGTCTTCGTCTCCCTTCATCTCCGTGGGTCTTCTTCTCCCTTCATCTCCGTGGGTCTTCTTTCTCTTCATTTCCGTGGGTCTTCTCCCTTCATCTCCGTGGGTCTTCTTTCTCTTCATTTCCGTGGGTCTTCTCCCTTCATCTCCGTGGGTCTTCTACTCCCTTCATCTCCGTGGGTCTTCTCCCTTCATCTCCGTGGCTCTTCTTCTCCCTTCATCGCCATGGGTCTTCTTCTCCCTTCATCTCCGTGGGTCTTCTCCCTTCACCTCCGTTGGTCCTCTCCCTTCATCTCCGTGGATCTTCTTCTCTCTTCACTCCGTAGGTATTCTTCTTCTTTTCTTCAAAACTACTGAACAACCTTTGGGAATTTGTGTCCGTGCAAGTATAGCTGAATATATAGTTAACATAAAATCCATTTAAATTTGAAGTTAAAAATGATCAGAATACATTCTAACTGAATGAACCAGCTTCTCTCCGAGTGAGGGTTTATGAATATATCATTATATACGAGTATAACTCTCTATTTCGTATTTCATTAAGATTATAATTAAAATATCATTATTACTATAATCATTATTTTGTGTTCGTTATATATTTTTAATTTTTTTTTTCAATATAATGATACTAGGGGATTTCCCTGTTCATTCTGCTAGTTATATATATTTTAAAATATTCTAAATATTTGAATTAACATCGTGAATAAGCAAGTTGGAAAAATACCAAAAAAAAAATTAATATATGGTTCAAATTCACATTAATAGGTACCGCTCAGCAAGAGCAACCTAGTTCATGATAATTGAAACAGTGAATAATATGTGAAGTTTATTCACATATTAAACAAATTTTAACGCGGGATTCAATCCCGGTTCATGACTGTCGGGAATCGAGCCTGTTACCCTCTCATCCACCGACTATAAAATTAATATATAAACTCTTTTATATCACAAATAAAAATTTATAAGATAGCAGATATCATTGTATATATGGTTAGAACAGATAAAAAATGCTTGTGAAACTTTTTTCTGATAATCACAGTTTTATAATATGATGCACTAGCACGCCATCTGTCATCAAAATTCGAAACTATTTTAAACGCGTAAAATTCATTTTGAAATTAAACAATTTCGTAAAATAAAGCTTATGTCCATAGCTCATCTAAAATACCCATTCCAATAGTCTAGCAACAGTATCACTATAAAAGGTAGATCGAAAAATTCAATATAACAGCGGTATGGTAGATTAAACTGGCGAAACCGCTGGGAGGGTTCACCGCTGATGAGCCAGGCCCTCCCATTAATTTTTCCATTGCAGTAAAGGCAGTAGAAATTGCTAAATTTCAAAAAGAATTTTACGCGTTTAAAATAGTTTCGAATTTTAATCAGTTTTATCATTCATTTACATTAAGTAAATAAAAAATATATTATGATGCAGTAGCGCGCCATCTGTAATCAAAAATGTAATTCTGCTGTCCTTAAAGCTTATGTCCATAGTAATTCTAAAATACCCATTCCAAGATTCTAGCAACAGTATCACTATAAAATGAAGTTGCAAAAATACAATATAACAGCGGTATGGTAGATTAAACTGGCGAAAGCGCTGGAAGTGTTCACCACTGATGAGCCAGGCCCTCCCATTAATTTTTTCCATTGCAGTAAGGACAGTAGAAATTGTTTTTTTTTTTAAGAATCATACACGTCTATAATAGTTTATAATTTTAAAAAATATATTAGTGAAACATATATAGTCTATCATGAAGATAGAGGTAGCCTGGCTGGCATTCATAATTTTAGAATTAAAGATACTTCCGTCAGTGAATAATTAAAAATATATACAGTAGAACTGCCTCCCTGTAAAGGACACCTAATTACAGAGCCAAACCGTGGACCACTTCATCTCTCTCTGTCCAACCTTCCAATACCAAAGATTCCTGACGGCCACCATCCTAGGGATCACCAACCTAAGTACAGCATCCATAGAAAATCTCCCAAGAAATAAATCTGCCTACCTCAGTAATTGGACTTCCACTGACATTGTGAATAAAACAAAGAAGACCCGGGTAGTTGGTGACTTCTGTACGTGGTGCCTCCAGGAACCTGGGTTAACTAAATAAATAATAATTATAATATTGACCTTAAATACCCATTTCCTGTTATCTCAGGAAGCCTCTAGGACCAAACCTTTGGTCATAGAGGTATAGTCTGCACCACGCACCCGGGCCAACAGCCCGAAACGCGTACGTGATTGACTTTCTTGATTTATCAAGAAATTGGGTTGGTAAAATATCTTTGGAACAGGCTAAATCAACGTTTAGTTGATTTTTGTTCCACTAGATGGCGCTCTGCCATCTAAAATGCTCATGTGAGCGGCAGGAAATACCAATTTTGTTTTTAATATATATATATATATATATATATATATATATAGTGTAGAAACTATATAACAAAATTATAACAGTGATTCTAATTTTAAAACTTAAGGAGCAAACTGATGATAATGATAACTTATATCAATTAGATTTGATTAGATTAGCAAGCTAAATCTAAATTAATTATAATAATAAATAGTTATTTAATTTTATAGTCCAGTTTTGTATTAAGATTATCTTCACTATTATGATCATTTAAATTCAAATTATAAAATTTGTAAAATGTTATTAATTTGTAGATAGAGAGAGAAAAGAGTATGTCTAAATGACGTGTAAAAGCCGATGTAATAGACGTTACGTTGTTAATTTTTATTGTTATTAATTATAAATATATAATTAACTTGAGGATGTATTAGAAGTAAAGGATTTTTTTTTCTCTCTCTATCTACAAATTAATAACATTTTACGAATTTTATAATTTGAATTTAAATGATCATAATAGTGAAGATAATCTTAATACAAAACTGGACTATAAAATTAAATAACTATTTATTATATATATATATATATATTGCGTATTTACGCAAGTTTGGCCTTAAATACCCATTTCTTGGTTTTTCAGGAAGCCATTGGGATCAAAAAATGTTTTTTGGTCGCAATGGTTCAGCCTACTCCACGCTGACGAGCGCCAAAAGCGCGAAACGCGTTCGTGGATGGCTTTTCTTGATTTATCAAGAAATTGGGTTGGCCAAATATCAGGGAACAGGCTAAATCAATGTTTAGTTGATTTCTGTTCCACCAGATGGCGCTCTGCCTTCTGTAAAGCACATGTGCTCCTGGTCAGGATATGCCATTTTTAATATATATATATATATATACAGTTAAATCTGTCTATAGCGCCCCCTCTTGGGACTCTCACCAAAATAGGGTGCTATAGAGAGGGGGTGCTATAGACAGGTCACTTTTAGTGTAAAATGTTTACAATTTAATGTTTAAAATCAGACGCTATAGAGAGGAAGGCGCTATAGACAGGTTTAACTGTATATATATATGTGATAACCGAAGGTCTCTCGCTGTGGAGTGGTAACCGAGAGGGACAGTAAGGGCGTGGAGATTTTTCCAGTACCTCTCTGCACCATGGAAGACCTTTAACAGTTCTCACAGAGTACAGGCAGTCGTGGTCGAGGCAGAGTGGAAAGCTTGGGGATGTCCATACAAAAAAGACGAAGAGACACAGTAGTAGTAGGAAAGTTCCATGAGAGCAGATAAAAGTCGAGCTAAGAGCAAGATGGAGATAGAAGAGTTCTAACTGCTCTACATGGTCGATGAGGTGGACCTGGGTACAACCGACGAGGGATCACGCTGATGGTGAAGTGACTATATTTTCGGCTAGGGCAGAGGTCTTATATATCTTTGCCGAGAGAGGAAGTATGTGGGAGTATTGACTTTCAGCGGGTGCAACAAGAGCGTGGTGCGGCAGCAATATTCTACACCCAATGACCTGATGGCAACTACCTGACAAATTCCTCTTTAGGGTTGTTGGACTTCTATCTCAACCTCTCGCTTTAGCTCAGCTCTTAATCTATTACAGAGTTTTATTTATTCATCCTCAGTTTGTACAAAGTATATTACATATGGTGATGCAATGACACATGCCAATCATGCGTATAATTATTTATCGATGTGTTTCTATTATACAACATGACAATCTTGTTATAAGTATTATACAATATAGGGTATGTGTACCCGGCTTCGGCCCGGTTTTATCCCGGTGAAATTTTGTTTAACGAATATTATTGAAATATATCATATCATAATGAAATTGAATCAAATTGAAAATAATATTCCGGAACGCACAGAATATTATGATAGTATTGATAATAATATTCGTTACACTATATACACTGGTGTCCAAAAAATAAGAAACTTTTGTTTTTTAATGATATGTTTTAAAATATACAACTCTAAAAGCTAAAAAGTAATTTAATTAGGTATTTTAAGTCTTAGAATTTATTTATCGCAACCATTCGATTCGGTAAAATTGAAAAGATGCAAATTTTTGCTTGTCTTTATAAGTGTGCTATTTGGCGTGTCGTTTACCCCATCTAAGAACTGTCCAATTATAATTTTATTTAATCCTTAGTTAATTATGAGTTTCGAAAAATTTTAGCAGATGATTTGAAATGGAGAGCTGTTGGAATAATGGAGTCAGGGCAATCACAAGTTGAAGTAGCAAAATGGCTAAATGTGAATAAATCTGTGGTCAGCAAAATATGGAAACAGTTCATTGAGACAGGAACCATCAAAAGGAAAGAAGGTTCTGGTAGAAAAAGAAAAACCTCTGAAGACCGTTATCTGGTCGTAACTGCCAAGCGCCATAGGGAGATGACAGCTATTCAACTCTCTAATGAACTCTCAAGTGCTACTGGAACGATAATTTCAAGACAAACTGTTTACCGAAGGCTTCACGAAGGTGCTCTTTATGCAAGACGTCCAATGGTCTGTATCCCTTCAACCTCTGCTCACAGGAGAGCCCGCTTGAATTGGTGCTTGGAACATCACGCCTGGACTCATGATCAGTGGGCCAATGTTCTCTTCAGTGACGAGTCAAGATTTAGTTTAACACAGATTCTCGACGAGTTTTCATCTGGAGGGAGCCTGGAACCCGCTATCATCCCACTAACATCAGGGAAATAGACAGTTTTAGAGGGGGCAGTCTCTTAGTCTGGGCTGGCATCAGTTCTAGCAGACGCACACCCCTCCACATTTTTTCTGGGGGCACTTTAACTGCCCAAAGGTACAGGGACGAGATCCTTGAGCCCTATCTAAGACCTTATAGAGATCAAATTGGTCACAATTTAATTTTTATGACGATAATGCTCGTCCGCATAGGGCTAGGCTAGTCAATGAATATCTCCAGAGTGAGAATATTCGAAGGATGGATTGGCCAGCCAGATCTCCGGACCTGAATCCAATAGAGCATGTGTGGGATGCTCTAGGGAGGCGTGTTGGAGCTCGTCACCCCTCTCCCAGAACCCTCGTTGAGCTAAGAACTGCTCTATTGGAGGAGTGGGGTTTACTACCCCTGGACCTCCTCCAAAGCCTGGTGAACAGTATGAGGGCTCGCTGTGAGACCTTGATAGCTGTTAGAGGTGATCATACTCCCTATTGATATCTTATTTCTTTAAGATCTGGAACCTTAGCTTTGGGTATGTTGGTAATAATTTGCATATTTCATAATTTCAAATATTTTTTTTTATTTTCATAAAGCTAGTCATATTTTCCATAGTTTAAACTATTTGCATACTAAATTTTATATTTGTTAATAAATTAGCTTTTGAGAAATTTCAATATTGGTTAAGTTTCTTATTTTTTGGACACCAGTGTATTTATATAATACTAGCGGACGTACCCGGCTTCGCCCGGGTTTTACTCGAGTAAAGGTTTGTCTAACGAATCTCTCGATAAAGTGAACATTTTTTCCCGGTCCCTTGAAAAATACTCGATAAGTTGAATAAAATCAATATTAATTGGTTCCCTCGGTAATTGGAAGTTAAAGGAATAGTATCTTGCCTTGGAATTGTATCATTATTCTTGTCTCAAATAAATTGCCGTGTCATCCTGAATTTTGTCTTTCCTAATTTTCTACATTACAAAATCATCGTATCATCATGATAATATTTAGAGCAGATTGTTGAATTATAACAGATAAATTAGAATATTTATCTTGATTATTTTAAAGCGAAAAGTTATTTCAAAAATTTTATTTGCTAGAAACCTTCCCAGTACTATACTAAATAACTTCCCAAAGTTTCATGCCGTTCCAATGAGTGGTTTGGTCAGGCATAAAGGACACACACATACATTCATTTTTATATATATAAAGATATAAAATATATTTTTCGAGCAAACATATCCACTCTCTCTACTGAAGATTTTAAAGAAAATATATATAAATAAAAATATCCAGAGATGACCTCGCTTCGTGTGTCTTCTGCTCGAGTGAATGTTTCGCTGGTAGAATTTTGTTCCTGCCTACTAAAAATTATTATCTGGCTTCGCCCGTGGTCTTCTATAGTGAATATTCCCCTAAAGAATTTTGTTTATGTCAATCAAGCATGATACAGCAATATTGTCATCATCATTTCTGACTTTAAAAAATATTGTTGCTCAGTATTTGGTTAATTATAATTTTTCTTGGCTAAAAGTGCGACAAAAACTCTTCCAGATTTAATTCTCTGTCCTGTTCAAATTTCAGCGATATTAGTTACATATTGAGGGCGTGCATAGCCGACAAACATATATATCTATATACATAAATACAATATATTATACTATTATGTATATATATATATATATATATAGATGGAAAACCATATATATATATATGTATTTATGTATATATGTATTTATGTATATATGTATATATGTATATTTATATATATATAAATGTATGTCTGTCTGTCTCTGTGTGTGTACTCTATAGATTCAAAAACCATACATCCAATCGCCGTGAAATTTTGGGATATTATTAGGTATATCCCCGGAAAGGTTTTCGAAAAATAATTTCTTGAATATCTTGAATATCCTTAGAGCTATTTGCAGATTTGTAGCTTTAACTCGCAAGCAGCGCCACCTTGCGACGGAGATAGGCTTAGGTCTACCCTACCCCCTGTCGAGCGAATGTAATCGTCCGGCCGCCGGCCGGACGGACAGTCCAAGTACCCACCGACCAATCAGAGGAGTCAAGAGGTCCTGGTGCGCGGGGGCAGAATTGGTGACACAGCTGTGCCAAGTAGACAAGAAAAAAGCCTCGCGGGGGCTTGCCCAAGATGACCATGATTTTATTCAACTTATCGAGTATTTTTCAAGGGACCGGGAAACATTGTTCACTAGATAAAGCGGTGATTTTGTAATGTAGAAAATTAGGAAAGACAAAATTCAGGATGATACGGCACACAGGGACCGGGAAAAAATGATCACTTTATCGAGAGATTCAAATTTACGAGTTTCAAATTATCAAAATATATCTTTTTTTTTTATAAGTTTATAGAGATTTGTTTTAACAAATGTTCGTTAGACAAACCTTTACTCGGGTAATACCCGGGTGCATCCGCTAGTCTATTCTATCTATATATATAAAATTGAATGTCTGTCTGTTTGTTTGTTTGTACTCTATAGATTCAAAAACCATACATCCAATCGCCGTGAAATTTTGGGATATTATTAGGTATATCACCGGGAAGGTTTTTGAAAAATAATTTCATGAATATCTTGAATATCCTTAGAGTTATTTGCAGATTTGTAGATTTAACTCGCAAGCAGCGCCCCCATTGTGACGATGATAACAAGTTTTCTTATCACTAAGTTTGTTATCTTAAATAT
This sequence comes from Cordylochernes scorpioides, assembly GCA_030710605.1. NCBI lineage: Eukaryota > Metazoa > Arthropoda > Arachnida > Pseudoscorpiones > Chernetidae > Cordylochernes > Cordylochernes scorpioides. The sequence goes on along the minus strand of CP092864.1, from coordinate 137,838,443 downwards.
TATTTATCAAAAGTAAGATTATCTCAGGATGACACTGCAATGTGACACGGGAAAAAATGTTCACTAGATAAAACTATGATTTATCTATATGATATAAAAAGCCAACAATGAAGAGTGAATGTAATATAAAAAGCCAACAATGAAGAATGAATGTAAGATAAAAAGCCAACAATGAAGAGTGAATGTAAGATAAAAAGCCAACAATGAATAGTAAATGTAATATAAAAAGCCAACAATGAATAATGAATGTAAGATAAAAAGCCAACAATGAAGAGTAAATATAATATAAAAAGCCAACAATGAAGAGTGAATGTAAGATAAAAAGCCAACAATGAAGAGTAAATGTAATATAAAAAGCCAACAGAGTGAATGTAAGATAAAAAGCAAACAATGAAGAGTGAATGTAATATAAAAAGCCAACAATGAAGAGTAAATGTAATATAAAAAGCCAACAATGAAGAATGAATGTAAGATAAAAAGCCAACAAAGAAGAGTAAATATAATATAAAAAGCCAAAAATGAAGAGTGAATGTAAGATAAAAAGCCAACAATGAAGAGTAAATGTAATATAAAAAGCCAACAGAGTGAATGTAAGATAAAAAGCCAACAATGAAGAGTGAATGTAATATAAAAAGCCAACAATGAAGAATGAATGTAAGATAAAAAGCCAAAAATGAAGAGTGAATGTAATATAAAAGGCCAACAATGAAGAATGAATGTAAGATAAAAAGCCAACAATGAAGAGTGAATGTAAGATAAAAAGCCAACAATGAAGAGTAAATGTAATATGAAAGCCAACAATGAAGAATGAATGTAAGATAAAAAGCCAACAATGAAGAGTAAATATAATATAAAAAGCCAACAATGAAGAGTGAATGTAAGATAAAAAGCCAACAATGAAGAGTAAATGTAATATAAAAAGCCAACAGAGTGAATGTGAGATAAAAAGCCAACAATGAAGAGTGAATGTAATATAAAAAGCCAACAATGAAGAATGAATGTAAGTTAAAAAGCCAACAATGAAGAGTAAATCTCTATATCTCTATATATTTATATATATATATATATAAGTCAATTTCTGTCTGTCTGTCTGTTTCGCGATAAACTCAAAAACTACTGAACCAATTGGTACCAAATTTTGCATGTCGCTTTTTATAAACCTGAGGAAAATTTTCGGCTGCATTTTGATTAGTATTTTTGGCTATTTCTTTTTTTCATTTGAAGAACTTTTTTTTACGCGGACTAATCCGGAATGGAATGAATACCTAAATATGGCCATTTTTTTAAGCATCGGTGGTTCAGTGGTAGAATGCTCGCCTGCCACGCGGGCGGCCCGGGTTCGATTCCCGGCCGATGCATTTTTTTTTACAATTTTTAAAACTCATTTATATTATCATATATATATATATAATTGAATGTCTGTCTGTCTGTACTCTATAGATTCAAAAACCATACATCCAATCGCCGTGAAATTTTGGGATATTATTAGGTATATCACCGGGAAGGTTTTTGAAAAATAATTTCATGAATATCTTGAATATCCTTAGAGTTATTTGCAGATTTGTAGATTTAACTCGCAAGCAGCGCCCCCATTGTGACGATGTTAACAAGTTTTCTTATCACTAAGTTTGTCATCTTAAATATTATTTATCAAAAGTAAGATTATCTCAGGATGACACGGCAATTTATTTGCGACAAGAATAATGATACAATTCCAAGGCGAAGATACTATTCCTTTAACTTCCAATTACCGAGGGAACCAATTAATATTGATTTTATTCAACTTATCGAGTATTTCTCAAGGGATCGGGAAAAAATGTTCACTAGATAAAACTATGATTTTCTAATGTAGAAAATTAGGAAATACAAAATTCAGGATGACAAGGCACACAGGGACCGGGAAAAAATGTTCACTTTATCGAGAGATTCAAATTTACGAGTTTCAAATTATCAAAATATATCTTTTTTATTTTTTAATAAGTTTTTAGCGAATTGTTTTAACAAATGTTCGCTAGGAAAACCTTTACTCGGGTAAAACCCCGGGCGAAGCCGAGTACGTTTTATAAGTTTAAAGAGAATTGTTTTAACAAATGTTCGTTAGAGAAACATTCACTCGGGTAAAACCCGGGCGAAGCCGGGCGGGTCCGCTAGTATATATATAAAATTGAATGTCTGTCTGTTTGTTTGTTTGTTTGTACTCTATAGATTCAAAAACCATACATCCAATCGCCATGAAATTTTGGGATGTTATTAGGTATATCACCGGGAAGGTTTTTGAAAAATAATTTCATGAATATCTTGAATATCCTTAGAGTTACTTGCAGATTTGTAGATTTAACTCGCAAGCAGCGCCCCCATTGTGACGATGTAAACAAGTTTTCTTATCACTAAGTTTGTTATCTTAAACATTATTTATCAAAAGTAAGATTATCTCAGGATGACACGGCAATGTGACACGGGAAAAAATGTTCACTAGATAAAACTATGATTTTCTATATGATATAAAAAGCCAACAATGAAGAGTGAATGTAATATAAAAAGCCAACAATGAAGAATGAATGTAAGATAAAAAGCCAACAATGAAGAGTGAATGTAATATAAAAAGCCAACAATGAAGAATGAATGTAAGATAAAAAGCCAACAATGAAGAGTGAATATAAGATAAAAAGCCAACAATGAATAGTAAATGTAATATAAAAAGCCAACAATGAAGAATGAATGTAAGATAAAAAGCCAACAATGAAGAGTAAATATAATATAAAAAGCCAACAATGAAAAATGAATGTAAGATAAAAAGCCAACAATGAAGAGTAAATATAATATAAAAAGCCAACAATGAAGAGTGAATGTAAGATAAAAAGCCAACAATGAAGAGTAAATGTAATATAAAAAGCCAACAGAGTGAATGTAAGATAAAAGGCCAACAATGAAGAGTGAATGTAATATAAAAAGCCAACAATGAAGAATGAATGTAAGATAAAAAGCCAACAATGAAGAGTGGATGTAATATAAAATGCCAACAATGAAGAATGAATGTAAGATAAAAAGCCAACAATGAAGAGTGAATGTAAGATAAAAAGCCAACAATGAAGAGTAAATGTAATATAAAAAGCCAACAATGAAGAATGAATGTAAGATAAAAAGCCAACAAAGAAGAGTAAATATAATATAAAAAGCCAACAATGAAGAGTGAATGTAAGATAAAAAGCCAACAATGAAGAGTGAATGTAATATAAAAAGCCAACAATGAAGAATGAATGTAAGATAAAAAGCCAACAATGAAGAATGAATGTAAGATAAAAAGCCAACAATGAAGAGTGAATGTAATATAAAAAGCCAACAATGAAGAATGAATGTAAGATAAAAAGCCAACAATGAAGAGTGAATTTAAGATAAAAAGCCAACAATGAAGAGTAAATGTAATATAAAAAGCCAACAATGAAGAATGAATGTAAGATAAAAAGCCAACAATGAAGAGTAAATATAATATAAAAAGCCAACAATAAAGAGTGAATGTAAGATAAAAAGCCAATAATGAAGAGTAAATCTATATATATAAAATTGAATGTCTGTCTGTCTGTTTGTTTGTTTGTACTCTATAGATTCAAAAACCATACATCCAATCGCCGTGAAAATTTGGGATATTATTAGGTATATCACCGGGAAGCTTTTTGAAAAATAATTTCATGAATATTTTGAATAACCTTAGAATTACTTGCAGATTTGTAGATTTAACTCGCAAGCAGCGCACCCATTGTGACGATGATAACAAGTTTTCTTATCACTAAGTTTGTTATCTCAAATATTATTTATCAAAAGTAAGATTATCTCAGGATGACACGGCAATTTATTTGCGACAAGAATAATGATACAATTCCAAGGCGAAGATACTATTCCTTTAACTTCCAATTACCGAGGGAACCAATTAATATTGATTTTATTCAACTTATCGAGTATTTCTCAAGGGACCGAGAAAAAATGTTCACTAGATAAAACTATGATTTTCTAATGTAGAAAATAAGGAAAGACAAAATTCAGGATGACAAGGCACACAGGGACCGGGAAAAAATGTTCACTTTATCGAGAGATTCAAATTTACGAGTTTCAAATTATCAAAATATATCTTTTTTATTTTTTAATAAGTTTTTAGAGAATTGTTTTAACAAATGTTCGCTAGACAAACCTTTACTCGGGTAAAACCCCGGGCGAAGCCGAGTACGTTTTATAAGTTTAAAGAGAATTGTTTTAACAAATGTTCGTTAGACAAACATTCACTCGGGTAAAACCCGGGCGAAGCCGGGCGGGTCCGCTAGTATATATATATAAATGAATGTATGTGTGTGTGTCCTTTATGCCTGACCAAACCACTCATTGGAACGCCATGAAACTTTGGGAAGTTATTTAGTATAGTACTGGGAAGGTTTCTATCAAAAAAAATTTTTGAAATAACTTTTCGCCTAAAAATAATCAAGATAAATATTGTCGCGGAGATAAATAAAGCAAGGGCAAATTTGGGAATAAATAATTTATTATAAGGGGTATCTGTAGGGAGAGAGAGTTTTGTACAACTTACCCCAAGTTAAAAAGTTAATCCTAATGAACGGCGTTAGCCACCGTCCCGTTTTCCTTATTTACATATCAGCTTCCCAGTAGCCCCCACACCTGTGGTCTCCCTCCCGGGGTCCAGGGATGATTGACAGTTGTCCCATCTGGATAGAGCTATTTGACATTACTCCCTCTTTAGAAAAAACAGCGACCCGCTGATTAGCTTGTCTCAGCCCTTGTTCTGGAAGGAAATCTATCACGGCCTGTGTTCCCTAGCAGAATGGAATGTTGTTCTTCAGGGTCCAGGTAGGGCTTCATCCGAATGACATGAACGATATCCTTGGATTTCCGTGATCGGGGAGACGGGTCCACGGGCTCTACTTCATACGTAACATCCGAAAGCTTCTTGGTCACCTTGTAGGGACCGAAGTATCTCTTCAGTTGCTTTTCTGAGAGCCCTACCTTTCGGATGGGAGTAAAAACCCACACAAGATCATCCTTCTGGTAATAGACTGGAGTATGTTTCTGGTCGTAAAGTCTACGGTCTTTCGCCTGTGATTGTAAAAGGCGTGATCGGGAGAGTTGACGCGCTTCCTCAGCTCTGGTCACAAGTTCCCCAACGTAGTCGTCAGAGATCTCATCTGGTAGGTAGGGTAGTACGGCATCGATGTAGGTCTCGGCCTCGCGGGCGTGGACAAGAAAGAACGGAGTGTAGCCGGTCGCCTCCTGTTTAGCAGTGTTGTAAGCAAAAGTCACGTAGGGTAAAACTTGGTCCCAGTCCTTCTGCTCGACACCTGTGTACATGGACAACATGTCTCCCAGAGTTTTGTTGAACCTTTCAGTCAGGCCATTGGTCTGGGGATGGTAGGCCGTTGTAAATCTGTGCACAATTCCGCACAGAGCATTGATCTCTTTTATTACTTGAGAAATGAAATTTCTTCCGCGATCTGTTATCATTTCTCTAGGAGCTCCATGCTTCAAGATAACATCTTCAACCAGGAACTTAGCTGTTTCGATTGCTCCTCCGTCTGGGATCGCTTTCGTTATGGCATACCTTGTCATACAATGATCCAACGGTTTCCATCTTTAGAAACTGGAAATCTTCCAAGGAGATCGACCCCGACCTTATAGAATGGCTTTTCTACGGGCGGTATGGATACAAGTTGTCCAGCCGGACGTCGAGGTAATTTCTTCCTTCGTTGACACCCCCGACAATGGCTTACATATTGGCGAACAGTTCTATAAAGGCCAGGCCAATAGAATCGTTTCTTGACTTTGTCATACGTTCGGGCGAAACCCAAATGCCCAGCTGTAGGAGCGTCATGTAAATCTGCCATAACTTCCGATCTTAAGTGCTTAGGGATCATCATAAGCCAGGGTCTTCCAGTTGTGCTATAGTTTTTCTTGTATAAGATGCCGTCGATAATGCTGAATTCCTTTCTGGTGTAGCCCGAGTTTAAATTATCGATTATTTTAGCTAAATCCGGGTCTTTAGTCTGCTCTATATCGACGTTGGTTAGTGACATCACAGCACTTGGTGGGTCGTTCTCAAGCGGGCTCCTTGACAGACAATCGGCATCCTTATGTTTGCGTCCGCTCTTGTAGATAACGGTCACGTCAAATTCTTGCAACTTCAGCGCCCATCTTGCCAAACGGCCAGAAGGATCTTTCTGCCCTACCAACCAACATAGAGAATGATGGTCAGTGACAACCGTGAATGGTCGACCAAACAAATATGGGCGGAATTTGCTAATAGACCAGACTACAGCAAGGCATTTTTTTTCCGTTGTAGAATAGTTATTTTCAGCCTTTGTCAAGCTTCTAGAATCTAGATGCATAAACTATAGGCCGCTCCTTTCCACCTTGTATTTGTAGAAGAACAGCTCCAATACCATGTCCGCTTGCATCCGTGTGTAGATGGGTATCAGCGGATTCATCAAAGTGTCCTAAGACAGGCTCTGAAATTAGAGCTGTTTTAAGGACTTCAAACGCTTTCTCTTGAGCTGCATCCCAATAAAATTGTTTTTCAGTCTTCAGTAGGTCATGCAAAGATCTAGCTTTGTCGGCAAAGTTCTCAATAAATCTTCGGTAATAGGAACATAATCCAAGAAAGCTCCTCAGTTCAAAGATATTCCTTGGCCTCGGAAATTTAGAGACGGCTTCAACTTTATCTGGATCTGGATGAATTCCATTGGCGTCAACAAGGTGTCCCAATATCTTTATCCTCCTTGATCCAAAAAGACACTTTTTGTGGTTCAAGCTTAGTCCAGCTTTCTGGATGCAGCTTAATACAAGTTGTAGACGACGTAGATGTTCCTCAAAGGTAGGTGCGTAAACTACGATGTCGTCCAGGTAGCAAAGGCACATGTTCCATTTAAGACTGCCCAGAACACTATCGATCATCCTTTCAAACGTTGCTGGAGCGTTACAAAGACCGAAAGGCATTACTTGGAATTCATACAACCCATCTGGAGTGATGAAAGCAGTTTTCTCCCTGTCTTTTTCGTCCACTTCAATCTGCCAATACCCGGACCGAAGATCCATCGTGGAGAAGTAACTAGAGCCGGGTAAACTATCCAAGGCATCGTCAATGCGTGGCAGAGGGTAAACATCTTTTTTTGTTATCTTATTTAATCGACGGTAATCTACGCAGAATCTCCAGGTCCCGTCTTTCTTTCGAACTAGAATAACTGGAGATGACCAAGGACTTTCAGAGGGCTTCACGACGTGATTTTCAATCATCTTGTTCACTTCATCTTGAATTAGTCGTCGTTCACTTGGTGCTACTCTATAGGGCCTCTGTTTGATAGGAGAGTGGTCTCCTGTGTTTATCTTGTGCTTCACAGTACTGGTGGGCTTAATAGAAGTACTCCCAAAGTCAAATATGTCGATAAACTCGTCAAGGCATGAAACAAGCTGTAACCTTTGAATTTCAGACAGCCCTGGATCTAGAGTAAGGTTTATCTTCTGTGACCATTCACGTGACTTTAGCTGCGTTTCTTGTAACTTATCGCTGGATTCAATAAGACTGCAGATATTCCCATTCTCATAACTTTCCATGGTGCACATATTCATACCTGATGGAATCAGTTGCGGCCAAGACGCTCCATTCGCCACCCAAATGCTACCTCGGCCGTGTCGAAATGTAACCAATGAGTTTGGTATAAGAACTTATTTTCTTAATAATAAGTCCTTAGAAGTTGAGACTAAAACATCTCTAACACCGCATACTTCTTCGTTTATCACACTGATCTTCTTTATTGATTTAGGCGGGATGACAAAGTCGTCGGAAGCAAACAATCTCTGGTTTTCCTCCTCTCGAGATTCCAGGACGGAGGTTTCCCTGAGATGGAGTTCATTTCTGCCACAATCAATGACGGCTTCGGTGGCCTTGAAGTAGTCCCATCCGAATATGATGTCATGGCTGCATTCCACCATAACAACGAATTCAAAGGATATCTTCAGACCATTAACTTCTATGTTCAGGACACATTTTCCTAGGGTCTCTATTAAATTTTTATTTGCGGCTTTAAGAATGGGACCTGGTTCTTTGAAGAGAGGTGTCTTTAGTTCGCGTCGAAATTTGTCTGAAATAACAGAAAAGTCGGCTCCTGAATCCACCAATGCTTTAATTTTGCGTCCATTTATTTCGACCATAACAAAATTTTCCTTTAATTTAGCGGCGATATACCCTGGAGGATTTTCCTCAATGGCGACCTCACCCCCGTTAGAAGCCGCTCCACTTAGTTTTTCACATTCTGAGGCTTGGGAGAACGGCTGAAACGACGGGTTGGCGACTGGGATTGTCTTCGGGCTGGCGACCTTGCGCGGCTTGGATGTGGGGAAGAGCTCCGGTAGAAGTACGTCGAGGTTTGGGGCGTTACATAGTCGTCGTCGGCGTCATATCTCGGGGGTCGACTCGAAAATCCAACATTTCTTCCTTCTCCGCCATTCCTTGTCCTGGCTTCAGCGAAGACCTGCCGTCGTTCCCTACAATAACGGACGACATGTCCGGGTCGTCCGCAGTGGAAGCAGATTGGTTTGTCGTCGTAGGTTCTGCAATGTTCCGTCTTCCTGGGTTGGGTTGGTCGGTCGATATTATAGGGCGTGCGTGGTTGTTGTTGTACCACGTTGATTTGTGCTCTGGTAGGTTGGATAACACGGCTAACTTCTTCCCTCACAGTCTGTTCCAGGGCGTTCACTTCTCGGAGAGGATTGACCACTTCAGGTGGTGAGAGGACCTTTTGTATTTCTTCTCTAACGATGCGGCGAATTAAGCCGGCCAAGTCGTCTGAGTCGTCAGCACATGAAATGGGCATTACGTTTGACAACCTGGCGAATTTCGTACGGCCGATCCTGCGCTGCTTGACGATTGTTAGATGACGGCAAAACTTCAGGATTTCATCTACCGTCTGTATGTCTTTCGCCACCAATACCTGGTATGTGTCCTCCGAAATTCCCTTTATAATGTGAGAAACTATCTCACCTTCTTCCATGCGAGGGTTCACCTGGTGGCAGAGACTAAGAATCTCCTGGATGTATGACTCGCTGGATTCTTCGGCCTTCTGTGCTCTTGACTTCAGAACTTCCTCGGCGCGTCGAGCAGAATCCTCCTGCAGTCCGAACACACCGCGGAATGCGTCTTCAAAGCTTCTCCACGAGTTTAGTGATTCTTCGTTATTATCAAACCACCTTCCAGCAGTTCCGTTCAAGTAAAATACGACGTTGGCAAGCTTCATGGTCTCGTCCCATCTGTTGTACTTCGAAACTCTCTCGTACTCTTTCAACCACTGTCCAGGGTTTATATTTCCATCTCCAGAAAAGGTAGAAGGATCTCGTTGGCGTTGACAAGGGAGGTAGGATCCGTTAACAGTAGGTCTGTGGTCGTCTTCCATTTCTATTCTTTGTGGCAAAGGTTGAAGAATTGGTTCACGTCCCTGTAGACGTCGACTTCTTCGAAGTTCCGTCACGCTACCCAGCGTCTCCACCAAAATATGGCGCGGAGATAAATAAAGCAAGGGCAAATTTGGGAATAAATAATTTATTATAAGGGGTATCTGTAGGGAGAGAGAGTTTTGTACAACTTACCCCAAGTTGAAAAGTTAATCCTAATGAACGGCGTTAGCCACCGTCCCGTTTTCCTTATTTACATATCAGCTTCCCAGAAGCCCCCACACCTGTGGTCCCCCCTCCCGGGGTCCAGGGATGATTGACAGTTGTCCCATCTGGATGGAGCTATTTGACAATATTCTATTTTTTCTGTTATAATTCAACAATCTGCTCTAAATATTATCATGATGATACGATGATTTTGTAATGTAGAAAATTAGGAAAGACAAAATGAGACAAGAATAATGATACAATTCCAAGGCAAGATACTATTCCTTTAACTTTCAATTACCGAGGGAACCAATTAATATTGATTTTATTCAACTTATCGAGTATTTTTCAAGGCACCGGGAAAAAAGGTTCACTTTATCGAGAGATTCGTTACACAAACCTTTACTCGGGTAAAACCCGGGCGAAGCCGGGTACATCCGCTAGTATATATATATCTTATTAATAAAATGCAAATTTTATAAGTGTTGTTCACTAAAAACTTTCGTTACAATGCATCAATTTCGATCAAATTTTCAACATTTATGTAAAACGAGATGGAACAGGTTTTGCTTAACATCAAAATATTTTTCCTAACTTTAAAATACATAACTTTGCTGTTATCGATAAAATACAAAAAAAAATTCAACAGAGTTAATTTTATTTATATATAAATACAAAAAAAAAATTCAGCAATTCATTCAACTCAATCTAAAAAAATATTCAAAACAAGCAATTTTAAGATAACACCATATGTAAAACAGTCGGCCAAGAAAACAACAACGATATTACATCTTTCTCACATATTCACACACAATCTTGATTAATAATTAAAACTAATCTTTAACATTGTTTATTATACTTCATAATATATAATATTCGTTAGGCAAACTTTCACTCGGATAAAACCCGGGCGAAGCCGGGTACACATCCGCTAGTATATATATACTAGCCGAGTGACCCGGGCAACGCCCAGGGTTTACCCAAAGGGCCTGCAGAGACTTTAAAAGTATAGATATATGTGATGATTTAAGACCATGGAATTGTTGTAAATAGTCTAAATATCCACTACCACATGTTCCACCCCATGACTGTATATAACTTCTTATGTACTGCACATAGAAAGCCTCAACTAACATCAATCTGTACCGCGTAAGAATCTAATAAAGTATTGCAACTGTACAGATAGAAGGAATGGAGAGAGACAGGAGAAAGTTAAGGTTAAAACAAATCAGGCTTAGAGGATCGTAGAAGTCAAACCTAAGAGGTAGGCCTAGAAGAGAACATAATTATTAATAACGCCACAGTTAACCTTCTGACCCCGGACACCCTGCGAGCTAAGTTTAAACCAATATTTCCGGACAAGACAGGACGTATCTTGTGACCAGAAGTTATAAAAGTTTGAGAGACGCCCAATTTCCGGAACAAGACCGGACGTATTTCTTCCGTCAAAGAGATAAGCCCGGCCCAATCAGAAGACAATACCTAAGTAGGTCAACCAATAGCCCACTACCACGTGAAAAAGTCCCACCAATTAGGAAAGAATCACCTAAATAGGTCAGCCAATTAGAAAGCAGCAAGGTCGTGGTGTTAAATCGAGGCCCTAGAATTGGGAGTCTTCGCTTGGATTCCAACGGTAACACTTGCTCTTAAGATCTCTCTCTCTCTCCTCATCCCATTCCTTCTTGACGTCAGACGCTTCTTAGTGGAATCTCTGTTTGTTTATTTCACCTTTGGCCCAGCTGTGTCGCCTTCCACCACGACTGCACGGTAGAGTTGACATCGAGGTTCGTCTAGCATCAGGTAACACTGGTCCCAGAGGTCCCAAGATATCACAGACTCCCCCGTAACGAAGAGTCGACAGGATAGTGGACGCCAAGGTACAAGTAAGCAAGTAGACCACTGTCTGTACAGAAAGATGGAACAGGGAAGAGAGGAGAATCCAAAGGAACCCATGGAGTCCGATCCCGACTCCGAAAGTGGCGAAAACACTTTTCCGAAGAAAGAAAACACCCTCGGTAGAACGGAGGAAATCGCCCCCGGCCAGGAAGACGTCAGATGTCCTGGGGAGTTTAGCCAGGACGATATATCAGCTCTCCTCGGCGACAGGACTATCGCGGGATGTGGAGCTACCGCGTTACGATGGTTCGTACGAGGCGCAGAGCTTCTTCGACAACTACGACGCCCAAGCTGATCTGGCCCAACTACACTACACCGACAGACTGAGAAGGCTTCCCAACCTCCTACAAGGTAAGGCCCTGCACTACTTCCGCAGCCTAAAATTAGACAAATTATATTACGTTGACGCAAGGCAGGCCCTGATAGACCTCTTTCCTGAAACCACAAACGCGTCATTTGCCCAATTCTTGGCCATTAAGTTGACAGATCGCTCCTCGTTAGAGGAATATTATCAAAAAAAGACGGTGTGTGGCCTACAGCTGAACCTTCCCCACAAAATCCTTTTAGAATCCCTGACTGATGGGTTACCCGTCGCTGATCAGCGCATTGTCGCTGCCGTGCAACCGAACACCCTCCAAGCGTGGTATAGTGTAGTATCGCGCGTAAGAGGAACCCACAGTGCGTCGCAAGTGTGCCAACAGACGACCAGAACAACGCCCAACCCTTCCTTCGCACCGTCACCGAGGTACAGTGCTCCGCGACCATGGTCAGCGCGACCCAACTACTCTGCCAATCCACCCCCTTCATCCTGCAGGTATTGTGGCGCCATGCACTGGCACGCCCAGTGCCCCAAACGGCCTGCACAGAGCGTCCAAGACCTGTGTACCGAGCCACAACTTATCCGCAGCACGACAGAACTGTGTTGTCCTCTCCCGCACCCTTCCAAGTTAACAACACGCGAGCGCATGTTACCCGCTCCCCTGATCCTCTCTACACCACGAGCCCAGCGCAAGCAGTGAACCCTAGCTGTCCCATAGGTACCTCGACCACGGCACCAAAACAGGCCTGTTCCGACGCCCAAGACAGCACAACAGTAGGTTCCTCCTCACATAACTTTCGTTGAACAATTGCTCGTTCGAGCTGAACTGCCCAATAATGTAAACCTTCCTCTACTACTTGATACAGGAGCATCTATCGATATAATTAGTCGGAATACTTTTAAAATAATAGAAACCAATTTGCAAAAGAAAATACCTGTTCACCCATTTAACTTAACTATTAATGCCATAGCTAACAATATTTTCACCATAGGTTATATCTTTTTAAACGTAAAAATAGGTAACATAACGCAGAACCTAAAATTCCATATTATAGATACCCCCTTGCCTTTTGGCATATTATCCCTTAACTCCATAAAAAGATTTCTACTAATTATAAAATGTCCTCAGCTACTCCTGTATCAAGATAATGTACCTCTACCAACTACCTTATACAAATTCACCTCGTGCAAGCAACACGTGTCCCATGGACAGGTTAATACAACTGTCCCATTTACTAAATCTTCCCCTCCTGGAACGGGTTGCTCACACGTGGTGAACTCCAACACTCTTATTTGGCCTCAATGTAATGTTCCTGATCCTATTGTCAACGCCTCTATGTCCTCCTCTTGCATATCTTTGGACACAAGTAACCTAGGTCACTGTCCCTATAATTTACACAAGGTACTGCATCAATTTACACCCGTTTTCGCCGCCAATAAATACGACGTCCCTAAGCTTAAAATACCTCCCGTAAAAATCAATACTACTTCGGACAAGGTAATTGCCTTACGTCCTTATCGCGTACCCCTAAATGACCAACTTGAAATACAAACCCAAATCGAACACATGCTTGAACACGGTATAATTACAACCTCAGTATCTCCCTATGCCAGTCCTATTACGCTTGTCACCAAACGTGACAAATCAAAACGCTTTTGTGTTGACTATCGTAGGATTAATGAAATCATTGCACCAGACGTCCATCCTCTCCCCTTGATAGAGAATATACTCGACAAACTCTCACGCGCCAAATACTTCTCCTCAGCCGACATATCTTCTGCCTACTGGCAGGTCGAAATAGATCCCAGTTCCCGTCACCTTTTAGCTTTCGTGACATTAGACGGGCAATACGAATTTTGTAGGCTTCCTTTTGGGATGCGCAACTCACCACAGATTTTTGAACGTGCAATAAACCAAATATTCCAAAAATATAAGTTAAACTTCATAGCCCACTATTTCGATGATTTTATTATCTTTTCGGATACCTTAGAAGAGCATATTCAACACGTAGAAAAATTCCTGGAGATCTGCCAACAGGAAAATATTAAACTAAACTATAAAAAATGTGAATTTTTGAAGACATCAATAGAATTTCTAGGATACACTGTTAAGAACGGAACTTACACACCGCAGACCCGTAACCTCGATATTATTAACGCTATCAAACCTCCCTTCAACCAAAAAACATTACAGTCCTTTTTAGGAGCCGTCAACGTATATAACAAGTTTATACCAAATTATGCCCGTCTCAGAACCCCACTCAACAATTTACTTAAAAAGGACACTAAATGGCAATGGGACGACAAATGTCAACAGGCATTCACGGCTCTCAAGGAGAGTTTAACACGTAAGCCCGTATTACATCTGTATCAGGATGGCTTACCCTGCCGCTTGTACTGTGACGCCTCCACCCAGGGAATCGCAGGAATTCTCAAACAAGTACATCCGGATGGAAAAACTCATCCCACACAGTATTACAGTAGAGCACTACGTCCTCACGAACGCAACTATACCATTTCAGAGTTAGAATGCTTAGCGATCGTAGAAAGCATCGAAAAATTCCGCATCTATCTATCCGGTACCAAATTCACTGTCTACTCCGACCACCAAGCCCTACAATGGCTTAAAACTATTAAAAACCCGTCAGGACGACTTTTTAGGTGGAGTTTAAGACTATCCACTTACGACTATGAAATACAGTACCTCAAGGGAACCCAGCAACACGAGGCCGATTTGCTTTCTCGCAATCCATTTTGTGGATTTATCAGTGCCCGTACTATTAAGAAACACCAACCGAATATCACAGATACCAGTGTCGCTGTAGACGTCAACGGTCTACACACCATACGGCGTAAAGGTGTAAATCGAATAATAATACCCGAAGCTCTTCAACACTCACTTATGAACCAGGTTCACAGCGAATACAACCATCCCGGTATCTCCCAAATGACTCGCCTAATCTCTACTCAGTATTACTGGAAAGGTATGGCCAAGTCCATACAAAAATTTGTAAATTCCTGTCATACCTGCCAAATCATCAAAAGACCCAAAGGTAAACCTTATGGCACCTTAGGACAAATTCCCCCACCACAACAGCCATTCGATTTAATATCAATAGATACAATAGCCGGATTTTCGAAATACGGACACTCCAAGACGTATCTCCATGTTATAGTGGATCACTTGACCAGATACGCTTGGGCATTCCCATCGAAATCTACAAGTACCTTAACGTACATCCAAACCCTAAAAAAGGTACTACAACAAGGGTCTCCAAAACGTCTACTTTCGGATAGAGCGCCCGCATTCACCTCCGAAAAATTCCGCAAATTTCTGCTATCTCGCGGGATACAACCACTGCTTACCACCAGTAACAATCCGCAAGCTAACGGATTGATAGAACGATTGAACGCCACCATCACTGGAAAACTAAGGTTACTTTATCTCGAAAACCCGAAGACATCTTGGACCAAACTAATTAAACAAGTTGTCCAAATCTATAACCAATCCCCGCACACCGTCACGGGTTTCCCACCGATCTTCTTGATGTTTAATAGCATCCCACCAGAACAAAAAAATCATTACAACCCGTTCCCCGACGTACAGAAGGCTAGGCAACTCGCCTCCAGCAGAACACAGCTTAAGCATGAAAGGGACAAACAAAGATATGATAAAGGTCATCAAGCCCCGCATTTCGAGATTGGTGACCTAGTCCTCGTAAAAAATTATAAACATCCCGATACGGGAAAATTGGCACCATACTTCACAGGTCCGTTTACAATTATAGAAATAATATCCCCAAACGTAGTCCGAATTAACAGACCCAATCGACCCCTAAATAAAGAAGATGATACAGTTCATGTGAACAAACTTAAATACTATACAGAAGATATCTTATTCCTCGCGCCCCAGCCTCTAATTCCAACACCTCGCGTAACACCTGATGTCCACTTGATAGAATTCGGCCATTTATGTCCCACAATATTTGACGCGCAGAAATCCCGTCTTATACCCCCGACTTGCTCAGCGCCTTTTCTGCACCTTAATGCAGAGATCTTCCAATAAGTTGGAAGAAGCAAGCAGCCCCACAAAAGGCCTCCCTGACCTACATCCGGAATCGCATTAAAAATAGCTTCGCTCCCCCTCGCCCCCCCCCCCGAGCAAACAAACAGCCGACATCTTGTTACATCCGTCGCCACCCCGTGTTATCTAATGAACTTTCGCCACCTATTAAATTAAATATTAGTGCGTGCCAAAGACAACACTTTACCTACAAAAATCACACACACCCACATAAGTTTAAAAAAAACGACAACATTAGGACTCAGTGAGTTTCACAGTTAGAAACAATGTGATCCACGAGTCGCACCAAACTTAAAACAAATTCGATAAGTTAGAAAAACTTAGGCCAACAAGACCAAAGATATCAATCGAGGACAATTTAAAGCTCTTTCTACCCATCCTAAAAAAACAGGAACATTCATTTGGCCTACAACTTTACATTCTTTCCCAATATATAATTTCTATTTATAATCTTACTTGCTCTTCTTTCTCGATGAACATTTTTTTTTCATTTTAATATCTTGTATATAATCATTATATAGCTCTTATATTTTATTTACCTCACCAATCAGTTTAGATTAGTGTCATTTTATTTTATTTTTCTTTACCAAAACTTATTTACTTTTGCTTTATGACTCTATTCTATAATCAACTTTATATTTAATCTTTCGTATCTAATAATCTCAAGTTTATATTTCATGTTTATATCACTAATTTGCATTTATCATTTTATATTTTTTCTCACTTTATAAATTAGATATTATTTACATTGTTTCACCTTCCGCTACCATGTCAATGCTATCGAGTATATTATTGCTCATTATTTTTTTTTTCATTTAATATTTTCACTTTCTATTACCCCTTATATACTGCTGTAGTGTGTAAATCTTTGTATCATATCATCACTATTTTTATTTTTTTTTTTTTAAGATTACTTTGCATTTAACTTCGCAATTCTATTTTCGATTTTTCAAATCCTTTAACGCTATATGCAAAGCCTTAATTTCGCAATTTCATATCTCAATGATATATTCTTTTATAATCAAACTAAAACTCATGATCTAAAAACAGGGCAATCTTCAATAACCTCTTAAACAACCACTTTAAAGGTCACTTCTTAAGAATTACTAACATTCCTTTTCCGCAGGAACTTTTAACTCCTTCGCAGGCTAGACTTGACCTCCTTTGATTTCGTAATTAACAATCTTGACACATCGTCCCCCAGATTTACCTTCTCCCAACTTCTGGCTTGGATACGTGCAAATTGTATTTTTTTTTATTCCAGGGCACTCTCATGCCACACGCTGGCACATTTTTTTTTTATTTTTCTCTTTTTCTCGCTAAGCCCCTGACGACTCTAATTAAAACTTTGATTTCTGGTCACTGATCTTCGCCCTCTTTATCCTGCATGCGTACGTCTTAACGACTAATTACTAAAACCCATAACAATCCCCTTATCTTACTTTTCGATTGTGGTACTGTAACTTTATTAGGTCCTTAAATTTACATGTGAAACATGGCCTAGGTTTTCCGCGCCGTGCACATTAAATGGTTTGGGACTTGAGTCAAAGTGACATTGCCTCAACCAAGTAATAACTAACCACTCAACCCTTTCTAACGCCCATCACGAAGAGATCATGATTTTCCCATCCAATCGTTTTTATTTTTACCTATCATCATTATATGTTCTCTATTAAATATTTTATTCATATTTTTATTTTTACTTGTATGTTTAATATTAGTTGTTTATGCTTTATTATCTCTTATGGATATACAGAAATTAACCCCATGTTATATAACAACTCACTTTAATTAATTTTTTTAAAATTACTTCCTTAATAACAGTCTTCCTATTCCGCTCTCTTAAATCCCTCCATATGAACCCTCTCACATCCGGGGCCATCTGTGATGATTTAAGACCATGGAATTGTTGTAAATAGTCTAAATATCCACTACCACATGTTCCACCCCATGACTGTATATAACTTCTTATGTACTGCACATAGAAAGCCTCAACTAACATCAATCTGTACCGCGTAAGAATCTAATAAAGTATTGCAACTGTACAGATAGAAGGAATGGAGAGAGACAGGAGAAAGTTAAGGTTAAAACAAATCAGGCTTAGAGGATCGTAGAAGTCAAACCTAAGAGGTAGGCCTAGAAGAGAACATAATTATTAATAACGCCACAGTTAACCTTCTGACCCCGGACACCCTGCGAGCTAAGTTTAAACCAATATTTCCGGACAAGACAGGACGTATCTTGTGACCAGAAGTTATAAAAGTTTGAGAGACGCCCAATTTCCGGAACAAGACCGGACGTATTTCTTCCGTCAAAGAGATAAGCCCGGCCCAATCAGAAGACAATACCTAAGTAGGTCAACCAATAGCCCACTACCACGTGAAAAAGTCCCACCAATTAGGAAAGAATCACCTAAATAGGTCAGCCAATTAGAAAGCAGCAAGGTCGTGGTGTTAAATCGAGGCCCTAGAATTGGGAGTCTTCGCTTGGATTCCAACGGTAACACTTGCTCTTAAGATCTCTCTCTCTCTCCTCATCCCATTCCTTCTTGACGTCAGACGCTTCTTAGTGGAATCTCTGTTTGTTTATTTCACCTTTGGCCCAGCTGTGTCGCCTTCCACCACGACTGCACGGTAGAGTTGACATCGAGGTTCGTCTAGCATCAGGTAACACTGGTCCCAGAGGTCCCAAGATATCACATATATATAGATATAAATAGCCGAGTGACCCGGGCAACGACCCAGGTTTACCCGAAGGACCCGCAGGTGAGAAACTATAGAAGAAAAATTTTAACAAATCAGAAAATGAAAGTGCAAACAACAGAACTACACTACTTTAAGGACATGAGAGCACATGCACAGTATCACCACACGTGTACCATTTTCAAAGACCCTGCTTAGGATTAAAACTTCTCAGAAGCATAACAATAGCACCAACCTAGAGTTTAACTGGTGTGGATGCATTCCTCTGGGAGTAAGACTATTGAGAAATTCAGTAGGGAGTTATTTTGCTTCTCCGCATTCTAACACTCCAACTGTTAACACTGAGGAAACACTGACTCATGTTTGGTAAGCAATTTCAGGGAAGAAACTATAGACATTGGATTAAATAAATTATTAAATAAATTGCATTAAATAAAAATTATCAGATTTAAATAAATATTATTAGAGTGAAAAAAAAAAGAAAAAATTAACAAATTAGAAAATAAAATTTCGAACAATACAACTATATTGCAGATAAGATAAGAGGACCTTATTAAAAAATAAATAAATAAACTGCAATTCGACACTATCGATAATTCGACACTATCGATAATTCGACACTTTCGATAATTCGACCATTTTAAAAATCAAATTTTCAAGGTTGATTGTTGTTTAAATACAACTTTACCAGTAAAAAGGTATTACAGAGGCGAAGGCAGCCACTTTAAAATTAAACACAGGCTCTTGTAGGAAGAACCCAAATATTCAGAATGAATGGAAGTCTGAAATCTGAAGGACCAAAAGATATGGGTCATCTTTACATGTATGCTATCCAATGTTCGCACACTTGAAAAAGCCACTTAAAGTTGTCCGTGCGTAAACACAGGCTCTTGTAGCCAAGGTTTGTCCTTGAGCCTTATTTATAGTCATAGCAAAAGCCAACCTTAGTGAAAACTAACGCCTCTCTAGAATTAAGCGAAGGTTGGTATCCGAAGGGGCCAAAGATATTTCAGACACTATACAGTGTGTTCAACTTTGGGCACTGTCAGTATATGTGCTTCAAGGACATGAGAGCACATGCGCTGAAACACCATACGTGTTCCATCACAAAGATCCTAAAGGCATTGGTGAAAGTCTAAATAAATATTTTGGAAATAAAAAAAAAATATATATATATATAAGAAAATAAATTGGAATATAAATTCACAAACTATATTTCAGAGTGGACACAAATATTTGAAAGGAAAAAAAAAAGAAAATTGCAAACAACACAACTATATTGCAGATATGACAACATATTAAAGGAATAAATTCATTTAAAAGACCTCATTAAAAACAACAATTCTATTTTTTTATATATACAATATAATCTAATTAAATCAACACACGATAATTCGACCATTTTTGATGTCTCGACCTACGGCCTATCATATGACAAACTAATTCGACACTTTCGATAATTCAACTATTTTGAAATTCAAATTTCAACAGTTGATATTTGTCTAAAACCCCTATTATTAACAACATATCAGACTGCAGAGTGCAAAAATGTAGAAAATTGTATGTATATAATTGCATGCATATATTTGTATGTATATAATTGTATGCAAATAATTGTATGTATAGATCAATGAGTAAAATAATTTTTTTTTTTGCTTATCGCTAGTACACGTGGTACAGGCCTTGATAATCATGGTGGGTAGAGTAGGCGACTGCTTTTACTGTAAGTACACAACATGTCTAAACATGTGAAAAGCAGTTCGACTTTGCATTTACAAATGTGCCAGAGCCCCGTTTGATTACTTGCGCTTGCTGGTGGGGTTGGACTTTTGCAAGAATCGGAAGCCATTGGAGCATTTTTTTTTTTATTTTTTCAGAAAAAAGTGCCCAATGCGGGAATCGAACCCGGGTCGTAGCAGTCGAAAACCAACGGCTTAAACCATCCTTCCACCAACCCCCAGTAAAATAAGTAAATAAAAAGAAGACCAAAAATAAGTGATAATAGTTTATTGAATAACAAATAAAATAAAAAATCTTTTCAGGTGAAAAATTATAGACATTGGTGAAAAAGTAAACTGGAGAAATAGCAATCGTGGTTTTGTTCCTGCAGCAAGTCATATTAGCACGCCTAGCGGTTAGGGGAGTGAGTCTTCCACGGCCTTTTCGAGGCATGACAGAAGACGCTGAAAAAAAAAGGTAAAATAAGAACCAAGCAGAGGAAAACTATAAAACTGAAAGCCAGGACAGGCATAAAAAGAAAATTCCAAGCATGTGAGGAAACAATTGAAGAAAAAAAAAAGGATTCCAAAAAAATACTGCAAAAAAGAAACCAGACACAAAAAGCAACAATTGAGTACACAAATACAGCATCAGCCTATTTATGAGAAGAAAAAAAACGACAGACACAAAAATGGAGCAAAATTCAAATGAAAAACTATAACAGATCAAGTAATCAAATCAGGCATAATGAAAGATACTGCAAAAAAGAAAATAAGACACAAAAATGGAGCTAAATATGTAAAAAAACATGTATACAAAAAAGCAAAGCCCAATTCCAAACCCAAATATTTTTTTTATGAGAAGAACATCAACATAATGCATGATTACGGCAGTCCATAGCTTCCCTGACAAAAATTCACCAAAAAAGTTAAATATTCCAAAATATTTCTGTGCATATATTGCTAAATGTGTAAATAACATGTATATAAAAAAGCAAAGCTCAATTTTAAATTTCATTATCCTTGTCACAGGAAAAGCATCAAAATACTGCATAAGTACGGCACTTTTGCAGCCCCCCTGACAAAAATTCACTAAAAGAGTTAAGTATTCAAAAAAATATTTTGGTATATATATTGCTAAATGTGTAACAAACATGTATATAAAAAAGCAATGCTTAATTCTAAGTTTTAATATTTTTTTTTTTAATAAAAGCTACAAAAGCAAATAGGGAGAAGTGGAGCCATTTAACCATTTTCAAAATTTGATTGTGAAAGAGTAAAAAAATGAGTAAATAAGAGCAAATATAAAGAAAAAGTATTGCTAAATGTGTAATAAACATGTATATAAAAAAGCAAAGCTTAATTCTAAGTTTTAATAAGAAAAGCTGCAAAAGCAAATAGGGAGAAGTGGGGCCATTTAGCCATTTTCAAAATTTGATTGTGAAAGAGTAAAAAAAAAGAATAAATAAGAACAAATATAAAGAAGAAATAATTAAGCAAAAGAAAGACATAAATAAATATTTCAATCTACAATTCGAAAAATAATATAACCTCAGCCTATTTATGAGAAAAAAAAACGTTGCCAAAGACATTAGGAAAGATAATGCAAAAAAGAAACATACACAAAAATTGAGCTCTATTTAAATGAAAAATTATAACAAAGTACTTACAAATTATAATCATAATCAAATGAAGCAGAAATTAGTAAAAATTAGTAAATAAGAATTAGTAAAAGGTAAACAAAAGAACGCATTTCAAAACAAAAGAATCGATGATGATAAATGCAAAAAATCTACGATTGTAAAATAGATTAAATTAAAAAATAAAAATAACTGTTAACATTAGGAAAATAAAAACAGGCCTATCATACGAAGAAAAAAATAACGAAAATTTTGGTATATAGATCGTTATGTGTAGTTCAGAATCTTCGGAGGAGATAGCTCAGGACTTTACAATGGAAAACTCTGTTACGGTATTATCTATATAGATATATGAAAAAACAATAGAAAAAAAAATAAAATATAAGTTGGTCAGGTGTTAATATTAAAAATAAAGAAGGCATCTCCTGACCACGAGCACATGTGCTTTTTAGATGGCAGAGCGCCATCTAGTGGAGCAAAAATAAACTAAACGTTTATTTAGCTCGCTCCGAGATATTTGGCCAACCCAATTTCTTGATAAATCAAGAAAAGCCATCCACAAACGCGTTTCGCGCTGTTGGCGCTCGTCAGCGTGGAGAAGGCTGTAACCACTGCGACCAAAAAGATTTTTGGTCCCAATGGCTAAAAACCGGGTGAAGCCGGGAACATATATATATATATATATATATGTTCCCGGCTTCACCCGGTTTTTAGCCGAGTAAAAGTTTTCCTAACGAACATTTGCTAAAACGATTCTAGCAAACATCCAACCTCTACTGAATCTATACTTGTCTATACTCTCGATAATTTGAGATTTTTTCCCGGTCCCTTGAAAAATACTCGATAAGTTGAATAAAATCAATATTAATTGGTTCACTCGGTAATTCGAAGTTGAAGGAATAGTATCTTGCCACAAACGAACATTTGTAAATAACTGTATTTAGCGAATGTACCCGGCTTCGCCCGATTTTTACCCGAGTAAAAGTTTGCCAAACGAACATTTGTTAAAACGATTCTAAAAAACATCCAATCCATCTATATTTAGATTTATAAACGTATATAAATATGGTTATATGCATTTAAATATATTTTGCAAACACATAATTTTTTTGAAAACATTTATTAAATTTTAAATAAGATATTTTCTTTAAATATATATTAATATTAATGCCAAGTTTTTTTACCACGTCATTGGAATATCATATTAATAAATCCTCAAATTAAATATTGAATTTATTATACTTGGAACACATTTCAGCATTTTTACAATTTATAAATGTAATTTCACCAGATTCCGCGAGAGGCGCTGTTTGCGAGTGAAAGTAGAAAATTTGCAAATAAAATTGCAACGAATATTTATTTCAAATCAAATTCAAACCAGAAACCTTGCCAGTAGTATAGTAAATAACTTCCTAAAGTTTCACGGCGATTGGATAATCTTACCTTTTAAAAACATTCATAGTGTAAACAAACTACGTGTAAATTATTAAACAATCAAATTCATTTATCGCCGCGACCAGTCCTGCGCCAAGCGGTAAAAGGCTGGACTAACGCTTTTTGTTTTACATAAAAAAGCACATTAACCTTTTTAGTTTTTTTGAATAGCCTATATTTTAAACAAAATCTTCAGCTACCTACATGCGAAATTTCATAAGGATTGATTCTGTATATTTTGCGCAACACGATAACAAACATCGATTTTGGATTTCATTTTTATATATATATAAAGGAAAAGGGATATATACAGGGTTAAGTTTTTTAGCCATCTTTATTTCTCTAGCTTTCGGGCTAAAATATCCTTTAATAGGAGTCCCTAGTAGTATAACTTCCAGCTAACTATACACACGTATATATGCACATAGAGGTTATACTTCTAGGTGACCCTGTTAAAAGGCATGAAACTTAAAACTCGGGCTTGCTTGTTGATATTATTAAATTACAAATCATGGGATGAACGTTTAGAGTAAAACTAGCGGATGTACCCGACTTCGTTCGGGTTTTACTTGAGTGAAAGTTTGCATAACGAATATTTGATTTAAAAAAAATAATTTTCGAGCTAACATCCACTCACTTATATATATACTAGACGTATGACCCGGCTTCGCCCGAGAATTCCCCCAATTGCAATTTCCTTCATACTGAAAGTAAATCAATAATAAATATTAGAAGTGCCATAGAATAGCAATACAGAAGTAACACATACACTACAGGAAAAAAGTGTGTGTGATGGCAAAAATTGTATTATATTAGTGTTTAGGTATTTGATTTAATTAATATAGTTGATATAATAATATATATTTACTAGCGGATGTGTACCCGGCTTCGCCCGGGTTTTATCTGAGTGAAAGTTTGCCTAACGAATATTATTGAAAATAATTTTCCGGAACATAGACTATTATGATAATAATGATAATAATATTCATTACATTATATTTTTTATTATATACTAGCGGATGTGTACCCGGCTTCGCCCGGGTTTTATCCGAGTGAAAGTTTGCCTAACGAATATTATATATTATGAAGTATAATAAACAATGTTAAAGATTAGTTTTAATTATTAATCAAGATTGTGTGTGAATATGTGAGAAAGATGTAATATCGTTGTTGTTTTCTTGGCCGACTGTTTTACATATGGTGTTATCTTAAAATTGCTTGTTTTGAATATTTTTTTAGATTGAGTTGAATGAATTGCTGAATTTTTTTTTTTTGTATTTATATATAAATAAAATTAACTCTGTTGAATATTTTTGTATTTTATCGATAACAGCAAAGTTATGTATTTTAAAGTTAGGAAAAATATTTTGATGTTAAGCAAAACCTGCTCCATCTCGTTTTACATAAATGTTGAAAATTTGGTCGAAATTGATGCATTGTAACGAAAGTTTTTAGCGAACACCACTTATGAAATTTGCATTTTATTAATATAGATTTATATAATACGAATGGCCCGGGCAACGCCCGGGTTTTACCCGAGTGCGTATATATTTTAAAAACGTTTTAATTCAAATACTATTCTTTACAATTATAAATTGGCGCCATGGATGTCACTCTTGTGAAACGTCCCGTTCCAAACTGTGTGTTTTTAAAATGTTTTAATTAAAATACTATTCGTTACAATTATAAATTTGAACGATAGGCTCATTATTTCTTTTAATAGGAAATCCCATAATATTATGTTCAAATCAATAAGCTTGAGGGATAAGTCTCTTTTAAAAGAGACTTATCCCTCAAGCTTATTGATTTGATCATTATTTCTTTATACCGTTATTATACCGTTATATTATATATATTATATTTATTATATATATATTACACGTTATTTGTTTTCTTGGCCGACTGTTTTACATATGGTGTTATCTTAAAATTGCTTGTTTTGAATATTTTTTAGATTGAGATTATTAGCTAGTATGTAAAAAAATTAACTCTGTTGAAATTTAATTTTGTATTTATATATAAATAAAATTAACTCTGTTGATTTTTTTTTATTTAATCGATAACAGCGAAGTTACGCATGTTAATGTTAGGGAAAATATTTTGATGTTAAGCAAAACCTGCTCCATCTCGTTTTACATAAATGTTGAAAATTTGGTCGAAATTGATGCATTGTAACGAAAGTTTTTAGTGAACAACACTTATGAAATTTGCATTTTATTAATATAGATATTATATATAACTAGACGAATGGCCCGGGCAACGCCCGGGTTTTACCCGAGTGCGTATATATTTTTAAAACGTTTTAATTAAAATACTATTCGTTACAATTATAAATTGGCGCTGTGGATGTCTCTCTTGTGAAACGTCCCGTCCCAAACTGTGTGTGTCTTGAAAATATAAAAATAAAAATGTGAATTTTCATAAAGATTTCATCATGTCGTTTTTTTTTTTTTTTGCATTTCACCTACTAAATCGATAGAGATAATTACATTTGCAACATGAACTTAGGTATATTGACTAAATAGAAAACTGCAGAGTAATAAAGATCATTTTTTAAAGGCACCATATCGTTTTTTTTTTTCAATAAAATCGAAACAAAAATTAACGATAAATAACGATAATTGCCTTAAAAAGAAATTGCCTTAAAAAAAAGAAACATTCGCGGTGATTTTGTCTTGCATTCGTTTATACAATTATTATATACGAATGACCCGGGCAACGCCCGGGTTTTACCCGATTAAATGCTTTTATTCAAATACTATTCGTTACAATTATAAATTGGCGCCGTGGATGTCATTCTTGTATAATATATAAATGAGTTTTAAAAATTGTAAAAAAAAATAAATGCATCGGCCGGGTATCGAACTTGGGACGCCCGCGTGGCAGGCGAGCATTCTACCACAGAACCACCGATGGTTATGAAAAATCCCATCCGTGAGCTTCAGACAGACAAACAAACAGACAGAATAAGGCAAATATATAAGTAGATATAAATGAGTTTTAAAAATTGTAAAAAAAAAAATGCATCGGCCGGGAATCGAACCCGGTCCGCCCGCGTGGCAGGCGAGCATTCTACCACTGAACCACCGATGCTTATAAAAAATGGCCATATTTGGGTATTCATTCCTTTCCGGATTACTCCGCGTAAAAAAAAAGTTCTTCAAATGAAAAAAAGAAATAGCCAAAAATACTAAGCAAAATGTAGCCGAAAATTTTCCTCAGGTTTATAAAAAGCGACATGCAAAATTTGGTACCAATTGGTTCAGTAGTTTTTGAGTTTATTGCGAAACAGACAGACATTGACTTTTATATATATAGAGATACAGTTAAGCTTGTCTATAGCGCCCCCTCTAAATAGCGTCTCTCTCTATAGCGCCCGATTTTGAATACGTAGTATGATGCGATTTACATTAAAAGTGACCTGCCTATAGCACCCCCTCTCTATAGCACCCTATTTTTGTGAGTCCCAAGAGGCTGCGCTATAGACAGGTTTGACTGTATATGCAAAAAATAGTACAAATGTGAAATTGTATTGGGATAAGGTGAATAAATTAAGAAAAACAGGATGCCTGAATGACCAGTTTTTTTTTTTTTTTTGTCATTGAGGTATAGCTTACACCATGCTGACGAGATCCAACAGCCCGAAACGCGTACGTAGCTAGCTTTTCTTGATTAATCAAGAATGGATATTTGGCCAATTCTGGAATAATTTTAAATCAACGTATAGTTGATATTTATTCCGATAGATGGCGCTAGTCATCAGAAACTTTGTTTCACGATAAGGAGATGCCTTTTTCTTAATTTATTTAAATATATAAGTTAAAAAAATATATTTATAAATCTATATATATAAAAATGAATGTATGTGTGTCTGTTTGTTTGTTTGTCCTTTATGCCTGACCAAACCACTCATTGGATCGCCATGAAACTTTGGGAAGTTATTTAGTATAGTACTGGGAAGGTTTCTAGCAAATAAAATTTTTGAAATAACTTTTCGCCTAGAAATAATCAAGATAAATATTCTAATTTATCTGTTATAATTCAACAATCTGCTCTAAATATTATCATGATGATACGATGATTTTGTAATGTAGAAAATTAGGAAATACAAAATTCAGGATGACACGGCAATTTATTTGAGACAAGAATAATGATACAATTCAAAGGCAAGATACTATTCCTTTAACTTCCAATTACCGAGGGAACCAATTAATATTGATTTTATTCAAATTATCGAGTATTTTTCAAGGGACCGGGAAAAAATGTTCACTTTATCGAGAGATTCGTTAAACAAACCTTTACTCGGGTAAAACCCGGGCGAAGCCGGGTACATCCATACAAGAATAATGATACAATTCCAAGGCAAGATACTATTCCTTTAACTTCCAATTACCGAGGGAACCAATTAATATTGATTTTATTCAACTTATCGAGTATTTTTCAAGGGACCGGGAAAAAGTGTTCACTTTATCAAGAGATTCGTTAGACAAACCTTTACTCGGGTAAAACCCGGGCGAAGCCGGGTACGTCCGCTAGTATCTTTATAAAAATCGAATATTCCCCGAAGGAATTTTTTTCTGGAAATCAAACATGATACAGCAATATTGTCATCATCATTTTCTGACTAAAAAAATAATTATTTTTTCCCAGTACTTGGTTAATTTTGATTTTATTGGTTAAAAATGCAACAAAAACTCTTCCAGAGATTTAACTCTATGCCCTGTTAAAATTTCAGCCATTTTAGTTACGTATTGAGGACGTGCATAGCCGACAAACATATATATACATACATTGACTTTTATGAAAATTCAAAACTATTTTAGACGTGTATGATTATTTTAAAAAAACAATTTTTTATTGATATTTGCGGAAGAGCGATTTCTCGAAGCATATATTTATAATTGTATGTAATTCTACTTTCCTCAAAGCTTATGTCCATAGTTAATCTAAAGTACCAATTCCAAGAGTCTAGCATCAGTATCACTATAAAAGGAAGATAAAAAAATGCAATATAACAGCGGTATGGTAGATTAGACTGGCGAAACCGCTGGGAGGGTTCACCACTGATGAGCCAGGTCCTCCCATAAATTTTTCCATTGCAGTAAGTGCAGTAGAAATTGTTTTATTTTTAAAAGAATCATACGCGTCTATAATAGTTTCGAATTTTGATAACAGTTGGCGCGCTAATGCATCATTATATAATTGACTTTTATATATACAGTAGAACCTCTCTGTAAAGGACACCTAATAGCAAAGTGTCCTTTAGGGAGAGATGTCCTCTTACCGGAGAGTTACTAAATTGTAAAAATGATAATTTTGGTGATGAAAACTGTCCATTTTAGAGAGGTGTCTTCCAACTGGAGAGTTGCTAAATTGTAAAAAATGGTAATTTTGCAAATGAAAACTGTCCTTTGTAGAGAGGTGTCCGTTAGCGGGGTTTTCGCTAAAGGGAGGTTCTACTGTATATAGGGTAGAGATATATATCTCTTAAGAAGGGCATAAACAATAAATAATATATATATGATAATTTAAACCAACAACCCTATATATTATAATATTTATAACAAGATTGTCATGTTGTATATAGAACTAATTATAAACTATAACTAATTATATGCATAATTGACATGTCTCCTTGCATCACCAAATGTAATGTTCTGAGGATGAATAAATAAAACTATATAATAGATTAAAAAATAAGTTAAAAGCAAGATTGAGAGATTTACAAAGTAACTTCTAAAGATAGATTGGGAGCCGACAGCCAGGCGCCATTCTCGAGTAACAGAGACACGTGTGACACGTGTATGACCCAATTCTCTTGGTCGGAGGCGTAGTATAAAAACGCCCGCGTAGCAACAGCCAGTTGAGTTCTAGTCAGTTCCGGTCAGCGTCACCCCTTATCGCCGGTTGTCACCAACTCATCGACCATGTAAAACAGTAAGGAATCTTCTATCTCCATCTTGCTTTTGGCTCGACTTTTTATCTATTCAAGGAACTTTCTTTCAACTGTGTCGCTTCGTTTTGTGTGTGTGGACATTCCCCAGTTTTCCACTCTGCCTCGACCACGACTGCCTGCACCCTGTGAGAACTGTTAAAGATCCTACAAGGTGCAGAGAGGTACTGGAAAACTCTCCACGCCCTGACTGTCCCTCGCGGTTACTACAGGTTTGACCCTCGGTTACATCACCTTATTACAGAGAGTCGACGAGGTACTACAAGAGTCAACCAGAACTCCAACGCATTATTACAGAGAGTCGACAGGATCCCTAATCACAGATAAGGATCTCAACACATTATTACATATATTAAATATAATTTAATTTTTCGTGGAGAATATATTTTTAAATATATACACACCTGGGTGTGTTTTAAATAAATAAATAACAATTATAAATACACTCTGTATCTGTCTTGCCGCATCCTCCTTACTCTCCTGATATCGCCCCATGTGATTTCTTCTTTCCAAAACTTAAAATGACGTTAAAAGGGAGGCGCTTTTCATCGTCATCAGAAGTAATTGAAAATGCGACGGTGGAGCTAAACAAGCTTAGAAAATTTGAATTTAAACTAGCAACAGATATTTTCAAGCTGTTAAAAAAAAGTGTGAATAACCAAGGCTCCTATTTTGAAAAATTTGATGTTTAAATTAGTATATACTATAAATAAATAATTAATTTTAGAAAAAGTTCGGGAACTTTTTGATCCTACCTTGTATAATGGGATAATAGTATACTATATGTTATATAAAGTTGCATAAATGAGATTATATAATGGAATAATTGTATGCATATATGTTATATATAGTTGAAAAATTCAGGAAATTTTTGATCCTACCTTATTTTTTTAAAATAAATTCAACAGCAATTCAGAGTTAAGTTTCTTGAACCATTTCTCTAGCTTTCGGTTTAACGTCCTTCAATAGGAGTCCCCTAGTAGTATAACTTTCAGCTTCTATACAAACGTATATATACACATAGAGATTATACTTCTAGGTGACCCTGCTGAGGGACATGAAACTTAAAACCCTGGCTTGATTGTTGATATGTAATAAAAGCAGTCGCCTACTTCTACCCACCATGATTATCATGGCCTGTACCACGTTTACTAGGAATAAGCAAAATAAAAAAATTATATATAGATGGCATGTTATTTGCTTTATAATTAATTTATGCCTAACTGGCCTTGTCCTTATTGTTTACGGAAGAGCATTGCTCGATGTAAATATTTATATGTAATTCTACTGTCCTAAAAGCTTATGTCCATAATTTGCTTAAATTCCATTTCTAATATTATAATGGCCTGTACCACGTGCATTGTGGATAAGCAAAAAAAAAAAACATATATACACTAGGGTAAAAATGCATTCGGCAAAAACCCGGGAATTGTCAAAATCAACTTATTTCATAGTACACTAAAACCTCCCTTTGGCGGACATCTATTAGAGAAGCCTTTTTTTTCATAGTTTTCTCTCTCTTATCTTCCCTGGCCTGGGGAATCTAACCATTTTTGAACAACCTTGGTGGCGTACAGCACCTTGATACTTTGATATAGTACATTGCGGCTTGTCTGATTGCTACATTATTTTTGGGCTGGAAAAACATATACTTTGGTTTGTAGCTCGTAAAACCATATTATCTCTTGGAAAGAAAGCTCCTACCCCAGATAATAAGGTTGTAATAATAAGTGGTATTATTAATCGAAATTAGTCTATCTCTGAAAAAGTTGCTCTATAAAAGGTTTTTTCCTATATAGACTCTCTGGTAAAAGTACACTCATAGACAAAATTTGAGTAAGTTATTCCTTTTTTAGCATGCATATAGCATTTTTGGGCTCGAAAATCATATACTTTGGTTAGTAGCTCGTAAAACCATATTTTCTCTTTTTTTTCATATTTTCTCGAACACCATCACCAAGTACAAACCTTCAAATATACAGACTATACAGAACAATACAATAGTTGTAGCGATCAGGTAGATTAAATTTGCAATAATCAATAGAAAGTTTCCTCGCATATATAAGTATAACGATACTTGAAGCTACACCGCATGAGTTTCTTTTCAACGAAAAATAAATATTTTATCTCAAGGTGAAATATCGATCATTTCTATCGTTTTTTTCTATCGTTCAAGTATCGTTTTACAACAACAGGCCGCAGTGTATTATATTGTATTATAAGTTACTTTATTATCATTTACGAACGGAGAAATACGTCCAGGGTAGCCTAGTCGACATGGCATCTGCCCGGTAAGCGGAACATTGTGGGTTCGATTTCCATCCCTGGACACTTTTATTTTTCCGTTCGTCATTACTCTTTATAATTTACCCTTTCATACCTCATCCAAAAAGGATAGAAATGATCGATATTTCACTTTGAGATAAAATATTTATTTTTCGTTGAAAAGAAACTCATGCGGTGTAACTTCAAGTATCGCTTTACAATCACAGGCCGCAGTGTATTATATTGTAATATATAGTTGGAAATTTTGCCGGGAGGATATTGATCTAAAAAGACCAAGGTCACCTCTCCTTGCTGGTGTTGTGGTTCTGTCACCGACCCGAGTCCGTTAGTTTGCGGCGACGGTCAATAGATAGCGTCTGAATTTGACGTTTGTTTTGACGGGATAGGTGTGATCTTTGTCTTTTTAGATATATAAGTATAGAGATTTTAATTTGCAAAATTGCCATTTTTACTATTTAGTAACTCTCTGGTAAAAGGACACCTCTCTCTAAAGGACATTTTGGCTCTGCAATTAGGTGTTGTCCTTTACAGGGAGGTACTATATTATCAAATAAATATTTTCTATAGAATTTATAATTTATAAATGTATTTTATTAAATATATATATATATATTTCTATGATATATTAATGCAACAGAATACATTTGATAAGAGATTAGAATGACTATTCAAAATTTTAGTTCAATTTATAGGTTGACAAAACAAAAAAAAAGTAGTCATTTTGAAAACTCTTAACCAAAATTTCGTTCTAAACTCGAGTAAAA
Source organism: Cordylochernes scorpioides (assembly GCA_030710605.1). Classification (NCBI taxonomy): domain Eukaryota; kingdom Metazoa; phylum Arthropoda; class Arachnida; order Pseudoscorpiones; family Chernetidae; genus Cordylochernes; species Cordylochernes scorpioides. The sequence goes on along the minus strand of CP092864.1, from coordinate 137,806,002 downwards.
ATGACTTTTTATCCAAAAAGGTTTGAAATATTTGGGTTAAACAAGAAAGGTGATCGAGCATTTGGGTATGTTGATGAAGAAGGGATAAAAATTTATAGTACCGATACTTTTAACCAACTTAGCTCAGTATCATTCCATCATTGTGGGCAGGTCACTTTGCTTGACGTTGTTGAGATTAATAGGAAGGATCATGTCCTCTTTGTAGGTGAAGGCATTCACCATGACAATCCTAAACGTACCTTATTCCTATGGAATCTCATTACAGGAGAATTAGTTCGTCATATCCAATTGGATAACGATATTACGAATATAATCGGTAGACAGAATTCTGTATTTGTTGTTACAAGTAATGAAATCATTGAGTATCTTCTTCCTTGTCTTACGCCACACAAAGTTATCTCTAATGTATCTTGTGCTACCGGGATATGTGCTGTTACATTGAATCCTGAGGCAGAAAATCAATTTCTTGCATATCCATCGAAAACTTTAGGAAAAGTTGTCCTCTACGATTTGAATATGGGAGCTATTCATGGAGAAGTTAAGAATAGCGTTGGTCCAATTGGATTTGTAGCTTTAAACTGGGAAGGTGAAATTCTAGCTATAGCAGGGGAAGGTGGAACTACCATTCGTATCTACAGAACATCTAGCAGAATGAAGACTGTTGAACTCTACCGTGGAATGTGGCCGGGGACGATTACTAGTTTGTCTTTCAGTCCAGATTCAGACTTTTTGGCCGTTACAAGTACCAGACAAACTATACATGTTTTTGCTATTCGTGATAAAGCTCTTAATCAACGATCTATGTTCTTCTGGAATACTCTTTGGTCTTACGTCAAGTTCACCTTGGAATCTACTAGTCCCTGCATTGCAGTCTTTAAATCGAGAGATCAAGTCAACGCTGTAAATAAGGATGGAAAGGCATACATGCTCAAATTTGAAAATGGAAGATTTTTCTCAAGACAGACCACTAATCTCCTCCGTCAGGTGGAATTGTAAGACAACATACACACTCCGGGTAAGTACATAATCTAAAAGAATTTTCTCTATTTTTTTTTTACCTTTTTTACTTTAAAAAACTAATGGCTATATTCAGTTGAAAACTAACTTTATATAATGCCTCTTAAAAATAACAACCCGGGTCATGATATATATATATACATCGATTAACTATATTAACATCCTATAACACGATATCCCAAACTCAGGGATATTTACGTCAATACATTTCTAACATCATAACAAATTGGCTATATACAAGGAGAAAAAAGACAAACACATACAAAAGCAATTCTCTCAAAATTTCCTTCCCTCTCTTTCCCAGTTCAAAAGATAGTTGTATATATACCTACAAAAATGATTAAACTTTTTATATGTTCTCATCTACGAATTCATGTAGCTGTCTGATGCCACAAATTTTATTTCCCTATAATTCCGAAAAATTGGGCATTCCAGAAGTAGATGTTTTGAGTCTTGAATTTCTCCTCCGCAGAACATATACAGATTTGTCTTATTTAGTGCTTTAACATATCTACGGAGGTTTGAATTGAGCGGAGGTTTTTTTTTTTCGATGGCCTCTAAATTTTACAAAAGTTCAACTCTACCAGTGTTAGTGTTGCTAAGTAACCAATTAGGCCTTAGGCATAATTGTAAGTGCAAAAGTCGAAATGCTTTCTATTTGTGTAGACATGTGGTGCACTTACAGTAAAAACCGTTGCTAACTATCCACCATGATTATCATGGCCTGTACAATTTATACTTGAGAGAAGTAAAACAAAGCGTATTTACTAAGATAGTATCTTGTGATACGTAATCCAAGGTTTGAGATGTTTTTCTTTTCCGAATTGTGTTGTTCCTCACGATTTTGTTTTCCGTAAAATTTTTCTTGTTTTTTTTTTTCTCAGTTTTTGTTTGGTGTTCTTTTTCTTAGCTTATTGTTTTAATTGATATGTAAATTAATGTTTCAAATACAGTTAAACCTGTCTATAGCGCCCCCTCTAAATAGCGCCTTCCTCTCTATAGCGTCCGATTTTAAACAATAAAATGTAAAAATTTCACTTTAAAAGTGACCTGTCTATAACACCCTATTTTGGTGAGTCCCAAGAGGGGGCGTTATAGACAGGTTTAACTGTATGTTTTATATATAGCCATGCAGGAATCAATGAATTGATAGTTTAATACACTTTTAATATCTATTTTAATCAGCCATGCAGGAATCAATTGATATCTTCATTAATTTCAGTGGCTATTCAGACATTCAAAAAGAATGAGGCAAAATGACAGGACCATTTGCTATTTACATAGATTATAATGTACACATACAATGTAAATATGGAACTACGTACACTTAGCAAATGTTAAAAAGCTTCCTTTTGTATAGGTTCAACTATATATATTCATTGGGACTGTAGTATATCAATGATTGACTCTGGGGGTCGGTGGAAGGCTGGTTAAACCGTTTGGTTTTCAACCACTAGGACCCGGGTTCGAATCCCGCATTGGACACTTTTTCTGTTTAAAAAAAATGCTCCAATGGCCCCCGATTCTTGCAAAATTCCAACCCCACCAGCGAGTGCAAGTAACCAAACGGGGCTCTGGCACATTTGTAAGTGCAAAGTCGAACTACTTTTCACATGTGTATACATGTGGTGCGCTTATAGTAAAAGCAGTCGCTAACTACCCACCATGATTATCATGGCCTGTACCACGTGTACTAGGGATAAGCAAAAAAAAAAAAAAAATTGTGACTGTAGTAAATCACTGATTGACTCATTTGTAAGTACAAAGTCGAACTGTTTTTAACACGTGTAAGACATGAGGTGTACTTACAGTAAAAGCAGTCGCTAACTACCCACCATGATTATCATGGCCTGTACCACGTGTACTAGGGATAAGCAAAAAAAAAAAATGTGACTGTAGTAAATCACTGATTGACTCATTTGTAAGTACAAAGTCGAACTGTTTTTAACACGTGTAAGACATGAGGTGTACTTACAGTAAAAGCAGTCGCTAACTACCCACCATGATTATCATGGCCTGTACCACGTGTACTAGGGATAAGTAAAAAAAAATGTGACTGTAGTAAATCACTGACTCATTTGTAAGTACAAAGTCGAACTGTTTTTAACACGTGTAAGACATGAGGTGTACTTACAGTAAAAGCAGTCGCTAACTACCTATAATGATTATCATGGCCTGTACCACGTGTACTTGGGATAAGCAAATAAAAAAGCTAACTGACTAACTACTGTATGGTGTTTTAGAGAACTCAGGAGCCACAAGAAATACTCAAGATTCAACTATGTCCACTATAACACTCCACGGTCAAGAATGAACAAAATGTATTACATAAATCCCCTTTCACTCTAATATTTCGTAATATCATAGATAGCATAAAATCATAGCCAAATAAAAGATTATCTTTTGTTAAATTCCTTATCATATTATAAATATGCAAATCATATCACGTGTCTTGTAAGATTAGATAACTTTACTACAAATTGATATGTTATCATCTAATAAAAAATATATATTTTTTTTATCAATAAATTATTTTGGGGTTATATTCTTGTATTATTCAAATAAGAAAAAGTGTCTTCGTGTACGTGTTTGAAAAAGGTAAGTTATTTTGAGTTGCTTATTTAAATTTTTCCTACAGTTCTCACATGTTTTATGAAAATTTACGATCTATGGATACGCATATATGGATATGTGTTGCTACCGTTCTTCCTGCGATAGAGAATATCTTAAGAAGGCCTGACTCATCAGTGGTGAACCCTACCAGCGGTTTCGCCAGTTTAATCGAAAATACTGCTTTATATTGTATTTGGGATGATAGGTTAGTATAAGAGATAAATTTGGTAAAGGTATTCCAAGAAAACTATGTAAATCAGCTTTTTGAACTGTAGAAATATACCTATAGATAAAAACAAAGGTCGCCTCTCCCGTCAAAATAGACGTCAAAGCTAGACGTCATCTATTGACCGTCGCCGCAAACTAGCGGTCTCGTGTAAGTGATAAAGCCAAAACACCAGCTTTGGCAAACTAAGAAGTGTCCACCTAGAGACCATGGTTTCGGACTAATGGCCCTCGTCAGCCTAGGACAGACTTTAATACATGAAATTCACAAGGGATTCAATGGAATCCTCACAATCTGTCAAAGATGTTATAGCTTTGATGTCTATTTTGACTAGAGAGAGATGACCTTTGTCTCAGATCAAATATCCCCCAACATCGCGCGACACATGGAAATGGAGTACACCATACTGGCCGGAAAGATGTCTGGGTGATACATACCAGGATGCCCACCGACACGCTTCGTGGACCAATCAAAGGAACTCACTGTCTTAACGGTCGCCGAGATGGTACATCGAGCTCAAGATGGCTGACGTCGTGTTTGGGATGTAATACATACAGTGGGCCACAACGTTCAATCGCGAATAAAATGATCGTTAAAGATAGATAGATCCTTCTGGTAAAATTTCCATCTATACCTTAAAAACACATGTGCTTTTGGACAGGATATGCCTTTTTCATTTTTAATAACAAAACCTGACCTTTTTTTTCTATTATTTTTTTCACATGTTAAGCGTATTTATGCAAGTTAGGCCTTAAATACCCATTTCTTGGTTTCTCAAGAAGCCTCTGGGACCAAAAATCACAGTTACGGTGGTACAGCTTGCTCCACGCTGACAAGCGCGAAACGCGTTCGTGGATGGCTTTTCTCGATTTATCAAGAAGATGGGTTGGCCAAATATCAGGGAACAGGCTAAATCAATGTTTAGTTGATTTCTGTTCCACTATATGGCGCTCTGCCATCTGTTGTTGTTGTTTCTTAGCCCTTGTGTAAAGATTACACGAATCCCATGAGTTCATGATCTCATGGAATGGGGTATAAGGGTGCAGCTTTCGTTGATCATGGCACCATGATCCAGGCACACTTTGGTGAAAGTCTGACTTTGCCTGTAGTTTAAGGCCATTCCTAACATGGAAGCCTTTGCTGCCGACTCTAACATGAGTACAGACACAGTTCCTCCATATCCCTGGAGTGGGACCCTTGCTGAGGTCTATCAACCGGGTCAGTTGAAGTCAGGATTTTTAAAGAGATCTTTCTCCTCTTCTGCCATCTAAAAAGGACATGTGCTTCTGGTCTGAATATGCCTTTTTTATTTTTAATACCTAGATATATGTGAGGAAACTTCCTATTGATTATTTCCAATTTAATCCACCTGATTTCTACAACTATTGTATTGTTCTGTATAGTCTGTATATTTGAAAGTTCATACTTGGTGATGGTGTTCGAGGAAACTATGAAAAAATATAAAATATGGTTTTACAGGCTACTACCCAAAGTGTATGGTTTTCGAGCCTAAAAATGCTATATGCATGCTAAAAAAGGAAAATCTTACTCAAATTTTGTCTATGAGTGTACTTTTACCAGAGTGTATATATAGGGAAAAAACCTTTTTTATAGCAACTTTTTCAGATAGACTAATTTCGATTAATAATACCACTTATTATTACAACCTTATTATCTGGGATAGGAGCTTTCTTTCCAAGAGATAATATGGTTTTACGAGCTACTAACCAAAGAATGATTTTTGAGCCCCAAAATAGATTTAGCAAGCAGACAAACCGAAATGTACTGTAGCAAAGTATTAAGGTGCTGCACGCCATCAAGGTTGTTGAAAAAAAAAGGTTAGATTCCCCAGGCCAGACAAGAGAGAGAAAACTATGAAAAAAGGCCTTTTTAATTATAGATTTCACAAAAATTAATACTTTTGCGGGTTAACACACAAAAATGGAATAAGCTAGGACCTAAATTACATGTACCTTAATACACAGAGAAGCGTACACTCAAGAGCACAACACTAACAACAAAAGGGAGATAAAAACAACTCACGATTTGTTAAATTAAATAAAACAGTACTTAGCTTTATTGTATCGTTGGCAGGGATCGGACTCGGGTGACACCGGGATGCGAAGAGGACAGCCAGACACGGAAAAACCACGTAGAAAAACACTTTTCGTGTCTCCACACCAATTCTCCACGCTCTGAGCCCCCCTCGCATTCCCTTAGTCCCCTCTTATATACAGACATGGCCACATTCGTCCAATGAGAAGGCGTGAGAGATAGGTTCACTAACAAACGAAGACAACATTCTTCCCTCTAAAACCTGATCAGAAAAAAAAAACTGAAAATGTTTGTCAATATAATTTGACAGATTAATCCAATATAAATCTCCGAGGATACGTTTCTTTATTACACTTTTAACGACTTTACAAGCTTTCGGGTTTTAAACGACCTTTCTACACGTAAATATTTTTAGAAAAGGAAACCATGCTGTATTGTAGTTGTAAATCACTATATTTACACATTTTGGGCTATTTAGATATTACTTTAAATATCAATTTATACAATTTGATATGAAAAATGTTAAAGTTAACTACAAATCTAAATATTTTACAAATTACCAATTTATTATCTATTAGAAAAGTTTTTGAATATGTTAATACACCTATCCCCCAATTTACACGGTAGATACGTTCCTGAGAAAAAAATGGTTGCCTGTAAAGTCGGTTTTACGGTCGAAGATTTTACGTGACAACGGTAGAATATTTATTGATATGAATATAATTAAATTGCACAATAGGAACAAGGAATTGAATGAAAATAAGAATTGCACAAATTTTAACTATAGAAATATATTTTGTTTACTAAAACATTGTACATGTAAACTTAAACTTAACTAATTCCTATTTGAGTGATTTTGTTGAGGATAGGACGATGATAGGAGAAATATGAAATGAAAGGAAGTGTTTCTGCTGTAATGTGTCTTGCGAAAGTCAAGTCGATAGTTGTTCCTTTTAACGTAGTTGACTTAGAAACGTTTGATACGCAATCAAGATTATACGTATTTTTCATGTAATTAAGAAACGAGTTGTCAGGCTTTACGTTTTTGTTAAAATCACCACACAGAAGAATCGGTATACTAGAATCAATTTGCACGAACGGTGGCACGTACTGGCTGTTGTGAATGTACGGACCGAGTCCTTGCCATAGTAACATTCCAATATCCTGCATACTAGCTCCTGGATGAATATATACAGCACCGAGTATAAACTTGAAGCTAGTATTAGCGGCGAAGCAAGTAACTTCAGTCATGCACATGTCACCCTTGGTTTTAATGACACGAGTTACGTCTGTAATCGCAACTTGGAACACTTCCGCCGTAGATGTCGATGATAATTTACGATAGATCGCCACTCCACCAGCCGCGTTGGTATCTGAGTTAGGTCGATTATTTTCCCTGGATACGCACTCATAACCCTTGATTGGAGTTGGTTCACAAGTGTCGCGCATCCACGTTTCAGTCAATACTAAATAGTCTGATCGTGGTATCACTGTATCTGTTTCAATGTCCGCGGCATGGGCACTTAAACTTTGACAGTTGATGTTCGTTACAATAAGTTGTCCAGCGTCGGTTGCGTCGTCACAGAATTTTACGGCTTGTTTGGTAATTGTGTCTAGAGTGTGTCCACGAAGTCGTAAGTATTCATTGCGAATATCTCGAGTAGTCTGTGAGTCGTTTCCATCTCGGCCATGTTTGAAAACCAATGGAGAGTCCTTTTCTGTTATGAAAGGTACTGCAGACGTTGACGGCACGATATCCTCCGTCTCCATTGAAGTACTGGAAGTTGAAGGCACCGTTTCCATTGTTTTGAGAGTGGTGATTCCTGTTGAACATTTGAAATTGAATGGATGAATTTTTAATTTTAAAGAATCAATTTGAAAATCAAAACACTTATTCAGATCGAAGGTTCATATTTTTGCTAAATAAATTTGAAATTAAATAAAATTTGTAATTGTAAATGATGAAGTTGAAAATTAAAACATTTACTTATATTAGATGTTAAAATTCTTGCTCAACACAGTTTAAATAAAGTTTTCTTATATCTGCCACTTTTCTTAATATTTGTAATTTTAAAGAATCAATTCGAAAATCAAAACATTTATTCAGATCGAAGGTTCAAATTTTTGCTAAATAAATTTGAAACTATTTAAAATTTGTAAAATAATAATTAATTAATTAATTAATTTTAAACTAATAATTTACTTAACACTATCAACATTTATCAATAGTATGACATAACCTATAAACTCAGTTTCTCAACTTTTGTGTCAATCTAACAATTAATCAATCAATCATAGTTTACGATAATGAAATATCAGTGTACAATTATTTACCTTTATTGTTGTAGTTGTTGTAAATGACGAATCTAAGCACTCCACATTTTCACTACAGACACAGCTGACGATACTTTAACCACACGTGTGAACTTGTATTATGACGCTTTCTTGTTTTTCCAACGCCAAGAACGTTCGAGAAAGACAAAGACAGAGACAAGCATGCGCCGATTCAATGCGCCTAATTCTCTAGCGCTGCGCGCGCTCTCGTTCGGTGACTCATCGTAACGTTACCGGGCGTTACACTTTTTCATAAGTGACTCCCAGCCGCAACCTAATTTAAGACGTTGTCACGTCAAAAACGTGTAAATCGAAAATTAAAAATTTTCGCGAAATTTTTATGCAAAGAAATACAGACACAGTGTGCGTGTGCAGCAAGTCAGCACATAAGCTCGGGATTCCTCGTGAGATGTGTACACAGCGCATGTGTTCAATCACAGTAGCATTTAGTATAGTGCGATAAAAACTTATTTGGAAAACCGTGTAAAAGCGAAAACGTGTAAAACAAGTACCGTGTAAATCGGGGGATAGATGTATGTTAATATTGTTTTTTGGATGAATAGAGTGATATTTTGTATTATATTTTTAACAGAAAAGTTTTAAGTTTTTTTTTTATAATTATGACTTTTTAACTAAACTATGATGCACCTCCGGAATTGATACAGAGGATTATAATTCTAATCTTTAATTATAGAAATTATATAAATAATTTTGCTCTTTACTGCATTAAATAACAGGACAACATGCAAAGGTTTGTTTTAAACAGAAAACCTATTGAGAAATATGAACTATCTTTAACGAGTATGAAATAAATCAATTTTATACTACTCTTACTGCAATGATAAAATAATGGGAGGGCTTGTCTCATCAGTGGTGAACTCTTCCAGCGGTTTCGCCAGTTTAATCTACCATATTGCTGTAATATTACATTTTTATGTTTTCCTTTTATACTGATACTGAAGCTAGACTCTTGGAATGGGTATTTTAAATGATATATGGACTTACGCTTTGAGTATAGTATAAATATATCCCTATATACATAAAAGTCAGTGTATGTATGTATGTGTGTTTGTTCCTATGTCGGCTATACACGTCCACAATACGTTACTAATCTAACTGAAATTTCGACAGTATATAGAGTAGAATCTGTAAAAAACTTATAGTGAAAATTTCAGGTCTCTCTCCCGAATATTCTTCGAGTTATTTGCAAATTTGCCCTTTCGCTCGCAAGTAGCGCCTCTAGCGGTGAAGATGGGAGATACTATCAGCTGACCTAATGTACATGTAAAACGTGTTTTAACAGGACGTAGAGAAAAATCTGGAAGAGATATTAATCGGATTTTTAGCCAATAAAATTTGAAATTGACAGGTTCTGGGCATAAATAGTTGTTTTTTAGTTGAAAAATGATGATGACAATATTTCTGTATCATATTTGATTATCAGATACAAAATCATATCGGGAAAAAATCCAAAAAGCAGAGACCACGGGTGAAGCCAGTTTATTTTTAGTATGCAGGGACAAAATTCTAACAGAAAAACATTCATTCGAGCAGAAGACACAAAGCCAGATCATCTCTCTATAAAAATATCGCTTCTCAGACACAAAGTTTGGAGCGGGACGTTTCACAAGAGTGACATCCACGGCGCCAATTTATAATTGTTACGAATAGTATTTGAATAAAAACATTTAATCGGGTAAAACTCGGGCGTTGCCCGGGTCATTCGGCTAGTTTGTAATATGATGCACTAGCGCGCCATCTGTTATGAAATTAGAACTATTTTGACGTGTAAGATTATTTTTGAAATTAAACAATTTCATATATTAAATATATTTCAAATTATATATTCATAATTGTATGTAATTCTACTGTCCTCAAAGTTTATGTCCATAGTTCATCTAAAATACCAATTCCAAGAGTCTAGCAACAGTATCACTATAAAAGGAAGATCGAAGAATGCAATATAACAGCAGTATGCTAGATTAAACTGGCGAAACCGCTGGGAGGGTTCACCACTGATGAGCCGGGCCCTCCCTTTAATTTTTCCATTTCAGTAAGGGCAGTATAAATTGTTTAATTTCAAAAAGAATCTTACGCGTCTAAAATAGTTTCTAATTTTCATAATGAAAAATATAAAATATGCTTTTCAAGCATAGCTCTTCCGTAAATTGCAAGTAAAAATTTTTAAGACAAAATATTGCCTATGTTTGTTATCAACACGAGACATCTAGGAGTCAAGAATCAACATACAACACATCAGTGTGTCATCTAGTGATCAAAAGGTAAGCTATAATGAGCCGATTATGTGGCTAAAAAAATGCCTTTTCCCTTCCAAGACCGTATTAAAAATATAAAAAAGAAGAAAGAAAGAAACAGTAACAAGCTCACTACAAAACCTGGGCTCAACTGGCCCGGCTGATAGTACCCTGTAAGGCAAGCAAGTCAAACTCAAATCCTAACACGGGCCAAATAAAAAAGTAATAAGATTATGTGGGCCGCAAAAAAAGAAAACAAGTAATTACATTTTTATAGTAACATTTATGTAGGTTTATTTTAAAAAATACTAATAAGAAAAAAGAAAGTAAAGGTAATATTTTCTCCCTGATATTTGGCATCTCTTTTCTGCTACATCTTTCCTACTTCGGGGGAAATCTTGTTCGCAGTGATTAATTTTAAAACTGACCCAAGGTGAACGTAAGTAATTCTCGATCTGATTGGAGACTTATTTCCTTTCATTGGATCCATACAGTGTAAGGTCTCCAGGTATACAGGATGAGTCTGTACTCCATATTAGGAGTGGCTGCACATGGCATCTGTTGTTCATGTCAGAGGTGGCCATTTCATATTTGAGCTAAGTCGGCTTGCTACTAAGTAGTGCTCCCAGTCTTAATGACAAAGTGGACACATTCTACTTCACCCAGTCATGATGGTAGAGATAAGAAAGAAGAAAGATGTAGATAAAACAACTTGGTTAGACAGGTGGAGTCGGCGCCATTTTGTCTCGAGAATTCCTTGTGGATATTGATTATCACTACTCGATAAATTTCAAATCAATTGATTGTGTGTGTGGCTAATCTATCAAAAGAAGACAGTAATTTATTTAGACCGCATGCCCCAACTATAATTCACAACTTCATAAAATCAAGAATGGCTGAAACAATAGCTAACACTAATGAAACATTCCGTAATTTTTTCCCATTTGGAATTCCTTACTATTTTCGTCCAATTTTTTTACAACGCACAGTTGTAATCGTGTACAAATCATGGTAATTTTGGAGAATTTCTGGCGAAAATCGGGGCAACGGAAGATCCTAGCTGCTTCTGTGGAAAAGAAAACCAAAACTCAATACATTTATTAATAGAATGTTCAATCTTTCACAGCTACAGAAGTAATCATTTTTATCCCATCGAAGCAATGTGCGAATGTAAAATTCAATAATTTTTGTAAATTCATTTTAGATTTTCTTTTCTGTTTGAGAAAATTAACCTTTCAGTTTTAATTTTGTTTTTAGTCTTGTTTATTGAATTGTATATAAGTTGCTAAAATGTATTTAGGCGCAAGTATCCCAACTTGGGATTATCGCATCCGATATGTCAAATAAAAATAAAAATATAAATTGATTTAAATCTCCTTGATATATAAATTAAATAATACAATAGGTTTCTGTAGATGCGTTTCTTTTCATATACAGTTAAGCCTGTCTATAGCGCCCCCTCTTGGGACTCACCAAAATAGGGTGCTATAGAGAGGGGGTGCTATAGACAGGTCACTTTTAATGTAAATCGCATCGTACTACGTATTTAAAATCTGGCGCTATAGAGAGGAAGGCGGTATTTAAAGGGGGCGTTATAGACAGGTTTTACTGTATATTAATGTGCTATCTCAAGTTTTCAGGCATCTCTGCCCTTCTACAGGAGTACATAAATAGGAATAAGTATCTAATAATGAGTGTCTGCATTACCTACGGCTTTTCTTCGTAGATGTCACTGGAGACCCGCTGGAAATTCTCCACCAAACTATGCAGTAATGTCAGAGGCGCCATATTCATTGTACATAGTGTTATATCATTTAAATAATATAACAGGATTCTGGGTATGAGTTTCTTTTCATTTTTATTGATGTTATCTTTCGGTTATCTCTGTTCTTCTACAGGAGTACATATTGTCAAGTAACTCTGCAGTCACAGGAAGCTCCATGGGACACCTGTCAATCATCACTGGACTCCGGGGGGACAGATGTGAGGGGTTCTCGGAATCTTATCGGCAAATAAGGAAAATGAGACGCCTCGGTGGCTGACCACTCTCATTATTATTATTTTTACCTTGGGATAAGTTGTTATCTCTCTCCCTATAAATACCTCTTGTATATAATTTTATTGGAGAACTAAAAGGTAAATACCCACCTTTTATAATAAATTAATTATTCCTAAATTTGCCCTTGGTTTATTTATCTCCGCGACAAAATAAAAACGAATAATAAAAAACGCCGTTAGATACTCATTATTAAACAATGGCATTAACATAATTTTATTGACATCTTGTCAATACATGCATAAGTCCACAGTCTGTAGACTAACGGCGCTTTATTAGTTTTTATGTACTCCTGTAGAAGGGCAGAGATGCCTGAAAACTTGAGATAGCACATTAATATACAGTAAAACCTGTCTATAACGCCCCCTCTAAATAGCGCCTTCCTCTCTATAGCGTCAGATTTTAAATACGTAGTATACGATGCGATTTACATTAAAAGTGACCTGTCTATAGCACCCCCTCTCTATAGCACCCTATTTTGGTGAGTCCCAAGAGGGGCGCTATAGACAGGTTTAACTGTATTATTTAAATGTTGTTGATTATATAATACTGCAATGATTGAAGTTATTAAAATGATAAAGAAGCAGAGGATCAATTCACTAAATATCGCATTCAACTATTTGATGCGATAATTAAATCAATATTAATGTATGCTGCGCCGATTTGGGCAGCTGACAATGCAAATATTATAGACCAATTACAAAATATATATATTTTTTTTTATTAAAAGTATTCTCAATTTACCAAGATATATCCCTGACAAATTTGTTAGACTGGAAACGGGTAGAGTAACACTTACACTAAACGCTACTAAATTAACCATGAAATACCTTTTAAGATTACAAAGAATGAGTAACCATAGGTTTCCCAAGATATGCTGGAATAGGTTAAGAGAAATATCCATAAATACAGGAAACCCTATTGGACGCTACAGGACTATTTTAGCAATTTACCACCACTGCGGCCTTGCCTGGACAAACAATGCTATCGACTATGAGACCATTCAAAACGAATTACCAGGGATTTTTCGTACAAAAACTGAACAATTAATTCAGCAGGACTTAGCAAAAATGGATCATACAAGATTATATTCTAATTATAAATTATTATATAAGTATTTAATGCCTGCACAATTTTTATCCTGGAACCTATCATTAGACATAAAAGGTTACATTACCCAAACAAGAATCACTTCGACTTTACTAAGAGAAAGTCGCATTCAAATAATTAAAAAGGAAGATGTAATTTGTGAATTCTGAAAAACTGAAAGCATAAAAGAAATGACCCACTACATCTCTGAATGCACTATTGTTAACGAGGAACGGAATAAGATCTTAAAGAAAATTATCCAAGTCTATGTGAACCCAGTTCAGCAAATCAGAATAATGTCCGAGAAAAAATATTTAGCGATAGAATTGTTTAACTTTCATAAAGCGTTAGAGAACAAACTCTAAGAACTAAAATTACAGAACAATTTCCTTCCATAGTTAATTTGTATAGTTATGTTGAATACTTTGATTTCATTTTCCCTTCTCTCCTTTGTTTATGTTTATTTTTTCCTTTTCTCCATGAAAATGATGGATGGTGAGTCTTTACAGGACGGAAATGTCCTAATAAAGCTGAGGTTGATATTGATTATACCATCTCTCTATATGATTTCATGGAGACACTATATTCTTAAATCTCTCTCTTTCTTTAGGTAACCTAGATTCCTGGAACGTAAAAAATGGTATCAAGCTGATTTCGTCCGTGACCAATAGAATTTGAAATTCACCATACAATTCCTAACATCAACTGACCCGCAATGAGTGTTAACCCATCACAGATTTTAACAGTCAAGGCTAATTTTCCGCCAGTTCTACCTGGTTCCCAGAGAATGACACTTCTGGTAAAGTGGTGACATCAATTAGAATAGGGTCATTTTACCGACCTTCCATCAACGCATAATTCTTAGATGGAAACAGATATTAAGGGGTTGATAAAATATAATCTTAAGATCCCAAGAGTCATCGACTCTTGATAACCTGTGATAAGAATCAACTTGTTATAGTCAGTCTTTTTTCCCTTTGAACCTTAGACAGGTTTTGGGATATCAATCTCCGATTCCGACGACCTGACACTTAGTTAGGAGCTCCAACAGCTGCAAGTTCTGGTGGGGCCATCTCTACTCCACCAACTCACCATGTGTAAATAACCAGCACAAGGTGACTGTGCTCGAATGTAAAACTGTAAACACACACAAAGCTTTATTAAGACCACCAGTCTTATACAGATTCACCACAGGAAGAAAGGAAGCATAGATAGAGCTCCTGTACTCCATACAGCACCCAACAACAGCTTTCAGGTCCGACACATGTCCAGTGACCACACCGTGCATAGGTTAGCGTATCACTGGTCTTATACAGATTCACCACAGGAAGAAAGAAAGCATAGATTGAGCTTCTATACTCCAGGTAGCGCAGCACCCAACAACAGCCTACAGGTCCGACACATGTCCAGTGACCACACGTTCCTTCGTGCACACGTTAAGGTTAGCGCATCACTGAAAAGACAAGTGATGAATCAGTCGCGTTCTAGTCTTCACTTTCCTCGTCCAAATGGACCACGACATTCGGCGATTCTATTAATCTCCTCCGAACGGTGACTGCGGCCTTGTAGAATTATAAACTGAGAGAAGCGAAATTAATAAAAAGACAAGGTTTTCTTTACTTTTAATTGATTCAATTAAATAATTAAAAAGGTTTCTGGAGATGAGTTTCATTTCATTTATGTTCTCCTCTTTTATTTATGTTCTCCTGTAGAAGGGCAGAGATACCCGAAAGCTTGGGACTACTTTAATAAAATAAAAGAAACCCATCTCCAGAAACCTTTTTAATCAATGTCAAGGAGATTTAAATCAATTGATCTTAATTGCTTTAAAATGTTATTGAATTCATTGAAAAATTATTCACGTCAGATTTTCGTTTTGGTTCTCATAGTATTGACTATTAAGGTTCTTCAGTTTTTATGAATTTGAGTAGATCCTTATCTCCAGTGACGTCATTCTTCGCATATCTTTATCTTTTTTTTATTTCTTTTCGTAGATTTCCATCTGTAGTTCTTCAGTCTGATCGTTACTGGTGTTTTCTTTCCATTTATTTTATCCCCTACGGATTTTTTTTTTAAATCGCAACTTTTCTATATGCTCCAGGATAACCCGAGTTAACTACA
>CP092864.1:137710545-137790136 GCA_030710605.1 Cordylochernes scorpioides | reverse complement strand
TTGTATCCAAGCCACAAAATAAGATATTTGGGACCATCCACAAAAAACGATCCAGATGTAGAAAGATCGCTAACTAATAGAATTAGTTATTCTGATATTGTCAGACCCAAAATGAGAATAACAAAAAAAAAAATCACAATTAGATACAGAAAAACCTCCAATGAACAACCTCATCCGTTGAGAAACCGACAGACAACCTCAATGAGCGTTTTGTAAAAGCAAAAAAAAAAAAGGATTTCACCAAACACAAGACGAACATCACCTATAATGGTCGTTCATTGAACGTAAAATTGTTTACATAAGAAATTAACCAATGTTTTCAAATCATAACTGTTACAAATAGAAATGTTTTTTTTTTCAATGATCCATATAGATAAAACATAAGAGATAAAAAATAACAGACGAACAATCTTTATTATTTCTGTAAAAAAAAAAAAACATTTCTGTCAGTTAAAGTTTTATTTTTCTCAACGTTTCGTCTTCAGGAGAAATAAATGAAAATAAAGCATTTGACAAAGCGTTAAAAATTGTTCAGAGATTGAAAGAGCGTTCTCACGTGATTTTTCAAATTTAGAACAACATCTAAAGCACGAGTCAAAAACAAATATTTAACTCGTCAAAGACTATGATCTTGGAAATCATTTCCTTTGTCTCACTGCTTTGTTCTTATGCATACCTCTGGTGAATCCTGTATAGGGTCAGTAACCCTGAATAAAGGCTTTTTGTTGTTGTTGCTGTTGATCTTGGAAATCTAAGAATAATTTTGAACGCTTTTCCAGATGATTTATTTATTTCTACTGACGAAGACAAAAGATTTTTGTTGAAACTATGAGAAAATAAGACTTTAACTGGCCGAAGTGTCTATTTTTTACAGATATATGAATGCAGGCCAGGCAGCCTCTACCTTCAAAATAAGCATTACAACAACAACAACAAAAAGCTTTATTAAGACAATTCATACTGCCAGCCACCAACCTATGTCTGGTTGAGGAGAAAAAAATAGACCCAACGATAACATCAAAAGTCTTGCCTTAGAAAGGAAGCTCTGAGAGGACAGGAATACTGCCAGCCACCAATCTATGGCTGGTTGAGGAGAAATAGAGAAATACTGGACACCCTCTCACCAATTTATAGTCATTTCTAAGGCAATCCCAATAGTAATAGGTACCAAGTACAAAAACCATAGTGCCGTTTCACAGCATATTTTTAATTGTATCCAAGCCACAAAATTACACGGATTCTCCAAGCACAGAAATGTAGGGTACATACAAGAATAGCCGTATTAACAACAACAAAAGTACCTGTTATGACCCTTTGGTCTTATACAACTTCTCCAAGTAGAAGAGGGTATATACAATAGTTACAATAATGCTATTTACAACGTGTCAAGGAAGAGAGAAGCAAAAAAGGGCTTGCTGGGGAACTAGGATATTATCATGGGTAGATGTTATTATATCTCTTGAGGAAAGATCGAAAATAAGCATTATTATTATCTATATAAAATATAAACAAAAATAAGTGATGATGATATTATTTTGTTGTCGTTCTGACGTTTTACGCCAAAAACTTAATATGTACACTGTGTGATAAGGAAATTACTGAAGAACTCCCCCATTACCTGCTTAATTGTACAGCCCTTGATGCAGAGAGAAAGGCCCTATATCAACAAATTAAATGTACCAACACTTCACCCTACGTATTGCTTTCAAAAATATCAGCAAAAAAATCTAAGGCAATAGCTTACTATAAATATTTTAGATCATCATTATGTAAGGACCAGTCAACAAGTGAATGACTTTGAGACGAAGAGTAAAACCAGTTCAATTTCTATGTAAATAACACAAGATGATTATTACCTTACCCAATTGGGAGAATCTCTATGGGGAAAGTTCCTAATAAAGGCTTTTGTGTGTGTGATAATATTTTGTTGTCGAATTATTCTGTGACATGAAATATTATTAATTAATCAATATTAATATACGCGCACATATATATTACAACAATCAAAAAGTCAAAGATACTAAATCAGTCTATAATAATATTGATCATTGTAGCTTTTGATAATTACAACAACAACAAAAAGCCTTTATTTAGGGTCACTGACCCTATACAGGATTCACCAGAGGTATGCATAAGAACAAATCAGTGAGACAAAGGAAACAACGATATAGACAGAAGAAAAAGAAAAAAAAAACTAGAAAGAAAAAGAGGGAAGCAAGAAAAACAACACAAAAAGAGTAGCAGTAAGAAAGTGAGGAGTGAGTGTCACTTGGCCTTCTTCTGAGATATGGACTTGTGGAAACCATAAAACGCCGTAGCAATATACTTATTCTGGGTCATATTGTCAATTATTGATGGAAGTGAAGCACAGAGTTGCTCAGTTTTGAGCATAAGGGTTCTTCTTTCTTCTTTCAGAGCAGAGCAATCAAAAATATAGTGAGTGATTTCATTTTTTAGTTTTGAATTACAGAAGGTACAAATCGGGGTCCTCACCGCAGAGCATCTTGGTGTGGTTTTCTCTAAAAAAACTTGAAAGTATTCTAATTTGATAATTACAAAAGAGTAAAGCCTGAAACGCTTTGCTTGATTAATCAAGAAAGACAATTTGATTAATATTCTTAAATAACTAATAATCAACAATTAATTGATAATTATTCCGATAGATGACGCAAGCCATCATTAACCTTTAGTTATACTAGTTATACGATCAGAAGATGCTTTTTTTTCTTAAAAAAAGAGTTAAAGTTATGTCTGAAAGCTCTTCTTTTTTGTACAGTGGAACTTGGATAATTCAAAGCCCAACGGACCAAAAAAAAAAAACGAATTAACCAAAAATTTGAATTAAAAACGGAAATAATATTTATAGGAAATTCTAGGGACCAAGATAATTATTTGAATTAAAGACATTTTTGAATTATTCAAGTTTTCTACTTTATTATTATTATTTGCTTATCCCTAGTACACGTGGTACAGGCCATGATAATCATGGTGGGTAGGAGTAGGCGACTGCTTTTACTGTAAGTGTACCACATGTCTACATGTGAAAAGCAGTTCGACTTTGCACTTACAAATATGCCAGAGCCTCGTTTGGTTACTTGCACTCGCTGGTGGGGTTGGATTTGTGCAAGAATCGGGGGTCATTGGAGCATTTTTTTTAATCAGAAAAAAGTACCCAATGCGGGAATCGAACCCGGGTCGTAGCAGTCAAAAACGAACGGTTTAGAACATCTGTATTATCATTTGAGAGAGCGAAATACAAGATTTCTGTAAGGATCAGATGTTCTTAAATCTAGTTTATAAAGATCAAAGTTGTATCCAGTGTATTAGTGTCCAGGGCAACCTAGTGGACATGGCATCTGCCTGGTAAGCCGAACACTGTGGGTTAGATTCCCATCCCTGGACACTTATAAGACGAAATAACTCAGTCGGGAGAGCGTTAGACTGAAGATCTAAAGGTCCCTGGTTCGATCCCGGGTTTCAGCATCTTTTTTTTTTAAGGTGACGCATTAATAAAAGACGATGTAAATTAGTTAGTTAAGAAAGGTAATTAAGAAAGTATTAATTACCTCGAAGTGTTGGTAATTATTCTGCTCGATGTTAGGAAAGTCTTAGCTCTCAACAAAACGTCATACAGTATTAAATTATTTGGATTAGGTCTTATTGGATCTGTTATGTACTCGTCTGCCTAATATTCAATAATCTTAGGTAGTGTAGTTTTTCATTAAAAGAGATTGTATGTAACTGAAAAGTTATAAATTTGCATAATATTTTATTGTGGAACGACATTTAAAAATTATCCCGCATGCGTTTCTTTTGAACGAAAAATCTAAATTTATTTTAAGTAGAAATAACGATTATTTATAACCTTAGGGATGAAGTATGAAAGGATGAATTGTGAAGAGTAATGATAAACGGAAAAATAAAATGTCCAGGGATGGGAATCGAACTCACAGTGTTCTGCTTAACGGGCAGATGCCATGTCCACTAAGCTGAACACTGTGGGTTCGATTCCCATCCCTGGACACTTTATTTTTCCGTTTATCATTACTCTTCACAATTCATTCTTTCATACTTCATCCCTAAGGTTAGAAATAATCGTTATTTCTCCTTAAAATAAATTTCGATTTTTCGTTCAAAAGAAACACATGCGGGATCATTTTCAAATGTCGTTCTACAATCTAAGCCGCATTATATTGTATTATAATATTTTATTATTACAGAATTATCATAAGAACTAAAAACATGAATATCTCACGCTATATATTGATTACATCACACAACAACAACCAAGTCCTTGGTCAAAACCATATATACATACTAGATTTTATCTTTCTCAAACTAATGCAAAGTTCAAGAATTTTTTTTTCTGAGAGATGTACCAAGCTTCATTACTCCTGATAAATACACTACTTTGTTCTTCACAGGCAAAGGACCCTTTTTAAGTTTTCTCTTTGACTTGAGAGTTATAAATAATCCAACATGTGAATGCTGTCTAGATGTTGAAACACCAGAGCATCTTTTGTTGGCTTGCCCTCAAATGCCAAATCATTTTTCTGTATATACTCAATCTTATGAAAACTTTGGTAAGTTTAGAGCTATTTGTACACAGATTTATAAATCACTACTAATTCAACGTGTAAATAATTAAATATATATGAAAAAAAAAAAAAACAATCGAAGAAAGCCTACTACACGCTGACGAGCGCCAACAGCGCGAAACGCGTTCGTGGATGGCTTTTCTTGATTTATCAAGAAATTGGGTTGGCCAAATATCAGTTTACAGGCTAAATCAATGTTTAGTTGATTTCTGTTCCACCACATGGAGCTCTGCCTTCTGTAAAGCATATGTGCTCCTGGTCAGGATATGCCTTTTTTATTTTTAATATATATATGTAAATAATTCTAATATAGCACAATAGTCTGATAGACTTCGTGCTTCTGTAATAATAAAATAAAATAAAAAATATATATATTATATAGTACATTATCTATAATCTAAATTGTGCTTTATGGTAATAAAGAGTTGTAAGTAGGTTTCACGTGAAAGAGTTAGGTTTTAGAGGTACTCACCCCCACAGAAATCGGTGAAGTCAGGGCAACAATCACCCACGGCCAGGCAAGCATGGTCGCAGTAACATGGTTTGTCGGGGAGCGCTACGACGCAGGAAGAGTCGCGGCCCGGGCAGCATGTACGTCGCTCCCGGCACGAGGCCTCGGCTAGCAGCGGTAGGAGAAGGAGCAGGAGAAGAGGGGACATGGCTCGGCGAGGGACAGAGCGGGACTGACGCTGGTGGCACCCTAGCGGCGGGCGATGATACCGTACCCTACCCGCCCCCTATCGTCCTCGCCAACCTCCCTCACTTCTAGCCGTCACATTTGTATTAATTTCACCATATATATATAAACACACACTTTCATGGACATATCTTAAGAAAGTAGAAAGTCTTTGATATCGCCGGTCGTATATTTATGATTTTTTTTTTTTTTAGGGAGACAGAGGCAATTTTGTTCACACTTGGTTATCTATATACTACATGTATATACTTATGTATATAAGTATACTTATGTACCTATGTATATACTCATGGAGACAAAACTTAAGGAAGTGGAAAGTCTTTGATATCGACGGTCGTCTATTTATGATTTGAAAAAAAAATTTTTAGGAAGATAGAGGCAATTTTGTTCACACTTGGTTATATATATACATTCATTTGTCCACGAAGAAGTGGAAAATCTTTGATATCTCCAGTAGTCTATTTTTTATTAAGGAGACAGAGGCAATTTTGTTCACACTTGGTTATCTTGTGGGTCTTCAATAAAGGTTACTGTGCTATAAGAACAACGCTTCTTTGGACTGAAACAATTTATTCAAACAATTTTTCATATCTTCGAAATTGGCTAAACTTAGCCCTGTCAAGTAATGCACATTTGACCGTAACAATTGTTAATCTGATGGGGGAAAGTCTGGTGAATACGAAGAATGTGTGTTAGAAGAGCTCAATTTAGTATTTTGATGGTGTCCTGAACGATAGAATTATGATGGTAGGGAGCAATATGGTACTGTAGTATCACTCGATCGCATATCTCGTATATCGACAAAACTTAAGGAAGTTGTACCTTTTAGCATGTATATCGTGATTCAGACAATAACTCTGAACGATACACTCATGGATAAAACTTAAGGAAGTTGTACCTTTTAGCATGTATATCGTGATTCAGACAATAACTCTGAACGATACACTCATGGACAAAACTTAATGAAGTTGTACCTTTTAACATGTATATCGGGATTCGGACAATAACTCTGAAAGATACACTCATGGACAAAACTTGAGGAAGTTTTACCTTTTAGCATGTATATCGGGATTCAGACAATAACTCTGAAAGATACACTCATGGACAAAACTTAAGGAAGTTGTACCTTTTAGCATGTATATCGGGATTCAGACAATAACTCTGAAAGATACACTCATGGACAAAACTTAATGAAGTTGTACCTTTTAGCATGTATATCGGGATTCAGACAATAACTCTGAAAGATACACTCATGGACAAAACTTAAGGAAGTTGTACCTTTTAGCATGTATATCAGGATTCAGACAATAACTCTGAAAGATACACTCATGGACAAAACTTAAGGAAGTTTTACCTTTTAGCATGTATATCGGGATTCAGACAATAACTCTGAAAGATATACTCATGGACAACACTTAAGGAAGTTGTACATTTTAGCATGTATATCGGGATTCAGACAATAACTCTGAAAGATACACTCATAGACAAAATTTAAGGAAGTTTTACCTTTTAGCATGTATATCGGGATTCAGACAATAACTCTGAAAGATACACTCATGGACAAAACTTAAGGAAGTTTTACCTTTTAGCATGTATATCGGGATTCAGACAATAACTCTGAAAGATACACTCATGGACAAAACAAAAGGAAGTTGTACCTTTCAGCATGTATATCGGGATTCAGACAATAACTCTGAAAGATACACTCATGGACAAAACTTAATGAAGTTGTACCTTTTAACATGTATATCGGGATTCAGACAATAACTCTGAAAGATACACTCATGGACAAAACTTGAGGAAGTTTTACCTTTTAGCATGTATATCGGGATTCAGACAATAACTCTGAAAGATACACTCATGGACAAAACTTAAGGAAGTTGTACCTTTTAGCATGTATATCGGGATTCAGACAATAACTCTGAAAGATACACTCATGGACAAAACTTAATGAAGTTGTACCTTTTAGCATGTATATCGGGATTCAGACAATAACTCTGAAAGATACACTCATGGACAAAACTTAAGGAAGTTGTACCTTTTAGCATGTATATCAGGATTCAGACAATAACTCTGAAAGATACACTCATGGACAAAACTTAAGGAAGTTTTACCTTTTAGCATGTATATCGGGATTCAGACAATAACTCTGAAAGATACACTCATGGACAAAACTTAAGGAAGTTGTACCTTTTAGCATGTATATCAGGATTCAGACAATAACTCTGAAAGATACACTCATGGACAAAACTTAAGGAAGTTTTACCTTTTAGCATGTATATCGGGATTCAGACAATAACTCTGAAAGATATACTCATGGACAACACTTAAGGAAGTTGTACATTTTAGCATGTATATCGGGATTCAGTCAATAACTTTGAAAAATCACTCATGGTAAAACTTAAGGAAGTTGTACCTTTTAACATGTATATCGGGATTCAGACAACAACTCTGAAAGATATACTCATGGACAACACTTAAGGAAGTTGTACCTTTTATCATGTATATCGGGATTCAGACAATAAATCTGAAAGATATACTCATGGACAACACTTAAGGAAGTTGTACCTTTTATCATGTATATATGGATTCAGACAATAATTCTGAAAGATACACTCATGGACAAAACTTAAGGAAGTTGTACCTTTATCATGTATATCGGGATTCAGACAATAACTCTGAAAGATACACTCATGGACAAAACTTATGGAAGTTGTACCTTTTAGCATGTATTTCGGGATTCAGACAATAACTGAAAGATACACTCATGGACAAAACTTAAGGAAGTTGTGCCTTTTATCATGTATATATGGATTCAGACAATAATTCTGAAAGATACACTCATGGACAAAACTTAAGGAAGTTGTACCTTTTAGAATGTATATAGGGATTCAGACAATAACTCTGAAAGATACACTCATGGACAAAACTTAAGGAAGTTGTACCTTTTAGCATGTATATCGGGATTCAGACAATAACTCTGAAAGATACACTCATGGACAAAACTTAATGAAGTTGTACCTTTTAGCATGTATATCGGGATTCAGACAATAACTCTGAAAGATACACTCATGGACAAAACTTAAGGAAGTTGTACCTTTTAGCATGTATATCAGGATTCAGACAATAACTCTGAAAGATACACTCATGGACAAAACTTAAGGAAGTTTTACCTTTTAGCATGTATATCGGGATTCAGACAATAACTCTGAAAGATATACTCATGGACAACACTTAAGGAAGTTGTACATTTTAGCATGTATATCGGGATTCAGACAATAACTCTGAAAGATACACTCATAGACAAAATTTAAGGAAGTTTTACCTTTTAGCATGTATATCGGGATTCAGACAATAACTCTGAAAGATACACTCATGGACAAAACTTAAGGAAGTTTTACCTTTCAGCATGTATATCGGGATTCAGACAATAACTCTGAAAGATACACTCATGGACAAAACTAAAGGAAGTTGTACCTTTTAGCATGTATATCGGGATTCAGACAATAACTCTGAAAGATACACTCATGGACAAAACTTAATGAAGTTGTACCTTTTAACATGTATATCGGGATTCAGAAAATAACTCTGAAAGATACACTCATGGACAAAACTTGAGGAAGTTTTACCTTTTAGCATGTATATCGGGATTCAGACAATAACTCTGAAAGATACACTCATGGACAAAACTTAAGGAAGTTGTACCTTTTAGCATGTATATCGGGATTCAGACAATAACTCTGAAAGATACACTCATGGACAAAACTTAATGAAGTTGTACCTTTTAGCATGTATATCGGGATTCAGACAATAACTCTGAAAGATACACTCATGGACAAAACTTAAGGAAGTTGTACCTTTTAGCATGTATATCAGGATTCAGACAATAACTCTGAAAGATCACTCATGGTAAAACTTAAGGAAGTTGTACCTTTTAACATGTATATCGGGATTCAGACAACAACTCTGAAAGATATACTCATGGACAACACTTAAGGAAGTTGTACCTTTTATCATGTATATCGGGATTCAGACAATAAATCTGAAAGATATACTCATGGACAACACTTAAGGAAGTTGTACCTTTTATCATGTATATATGGATTCAGACAATAATTCTGAAAGATACACTCATGGACAAAACTTAAGGAAGTTGTACCTTTATCATGTATATCGGGATTCAGACAATAACTCTGAAAGATACACTCATGGACAAAACTTATGGAAGTTGTACCTTTTAGCATTTATTTCGGGATTCAGACAATAACTGAAAGATACACTCATGGACAAAACTTAAGGAAGTTGTGCCTTTTATCATGTATATATGGATTCAGACAATAATTCTGAAAGATACACTCATGGACAAAACTTAAGGAAGTTGTACCTTTTAGAATGTATATCGGGATTCAGACAACAACTCTGAAAGATACACTCATGGACAAAACTTATGGAAGTTGTACCTTTTAGCATGTATTTCGGGATTCAGACAATAACTGAAAGATACACTCATGGACAAAACTTAATGGAAGTTGTGCCTTTTATCATGTATATATGGATTCAGACAATAATTCTGAAAGATACACTCATGGACAAAACTAAAGGAAGTTGTACCTTTTAGAATGTATTTCAGGATTGAGACAATAACTCTGAAAGATATTTGATACACCAGAAACCAAACAGTAGTCGAAGCAGTGGGTGGAAGCCGGTAGTTCAGCATCAAAGAAAGCGAAGTTGATCCCATCTACCAGAAAGACCATGGTCAATAGTGTGTTTTGGGATGACAAAGAGATCCTACTAATTGATTACCTTGAAAAAGACAGAACTATCACAGGTGAATATTACTGTAACCTTTTTTAACCAGCTGAATATCAAAATTCACGAGAAGAGGCCTGGCTTGAGGAAGAGTTAAAAAAAAAACATCTTTCAGGACAACGCCTCTGAAAGGTCACACAGTGACCTTTATTGAAAACACGAGATAACCAAGTGTGAACAAAATTATATCTGCCTCCTTACAAAAAAAAAAATAGACGATCGGCGATATCAAAAACTTTCCACTTTCTTAAGTTTTGTTAATGAGGGTAATTCACTATTCTCATACAAAGTTTAAGTCTATTACTGGTCTTTAGAGGCCTCATTGGTTATATAAGCAGAACAGTCCATTACAATACTAGAACGGTTTGGTAGATTAAATTGGCGAAACTGCTGGAAGTGTACACCACTGATGAGCCAGGCTCTCCAAATCTTTTTGTCATTAGAGTAATCGCAGAAAAATGTTGTTTTCTATATACACTCATGGACAAAACTTAAGGAAGGTGTACCTTTTAACATGTATATCGGGATTCAGACAATAACTCTGAAAAATATTTGATACACAGGGACCTTTATTGAAGACACAAGAGATAACCAAGGGTGAACAAAATTGCCTGTGTGTCCAAAAAAAAACATAGACGACCGGCGATATCAAAGACTTTTCCCTCTCCTCTTTTCAAGTTTTCTCTCCATCATCGGCGGCGCGTATATATATATATATAAAATAATCATTTAAAATATTTATTTTTATAAATAAGTTTTTTTTTTATATTTAATTCTACATAAATGTATTTTACATTTGTTTTGAGAGGCAAAAATACCAATAAAATAAAAAAGGAAATTTTGACCAATTGCATCACCCCTCCATAGAATGTTATGAAATCGAAGCCGCCCCCTGTACTGATGAAGTCCATAGCCCTATAACAGGGTATACATGTTGTTGTCTGAATTTACCAAAACTGGTGTTATGGTTAATTCGTCATCGCAATCATCACGTTATGTACTGGAATGATAAACAAAATTCATTATTTTAATACATTTTTAAAGGGAGAGGTGCCTCTTTGAGGGTCACAATAGCAATTGTATAAAACATCAAAAGTTTTATTAAGACAGTTTAGTCTTATACAGTTTCTCCAAGTAGAATACATGCGGGAAAAACAGTAATAGTACCTTAATGGCGATATGATATTTATATACAACAGCAACAACAAGCTTTATTAAGACCTTTTCGTCTTATACAGATTCTCCAAGAAGAAATGTAGGATACATGCAGGAAAAACAGTAATAGTACCTTAATGGCGATATGATATTTATATACAACAGCAACAACAAGCTTTATTAAGACCTTCTCGTCTTATACAGATTCTCCAAGAAGAAATGTAGGATACATGCAGGAAAAAACAGTAATAGTACCTTAATGGCGATATGATATTTATATACAACAGCAACAACAAGCTTTATTAAGACCTTTTCGTCTTATACAGATTCTCCAAGAAGAAATGTAGGATACATGCAGGAAAAACAGTAATAGTACCTTAATGGCGATATGATATTTATATACAACAGCAACAACAAGCTTTATTAAGACCTTTTCGTCTTATACAGATTCTCCAAGAAGAAATGTAGGATACATGCAGGAAAAACAGTAATAGTACCTTAATGGCGATATGATATTTATATACAACAGCAACAACAAGCTTTATTAAGACCTTTTCGTCTTATACAGATTCTCCAAGAAGAAATGTAGGATACATGCAGGAAAAACAGTAATAGTACCTTAATGGCGATATGATATTTATATACAACAGCAACAACAAGCTTTATTAAGACCTTTTCGTCTTATACAGATTCTCCAAGAAGAAATGTAGGATACATGCAGGAAAAACAGTAATAGTACCTTAATGGCGATATGATATTTATATACAACAGCAACAACAAGCTTTATTAAGACCTTTTCGTCTTATACAGATTCTCCAAGAAGAAATGTAGGATACATGCAGGAAAAAACAGTAATAGTACCTTAATGGCGATATGATATTTATATACAACAGCAACAACAAGCTTTATTAAGACCTTTTCGTCTTATACAGATTCTCCAAGAAGAAATGTAGGATACATGCAGGAAAAACAGTAATAGTACCTTAATGGTAGTAGAAATTTATATACAGGAAAACTTAATTAAGACAATCAATCTAATAGATTAGTCTGGGTAAATAATAGCAATTATATATACAGTAGAACCTCCCTGTAAAGGACACCTAATTGCAAAGCCAAAGTGTCTTTTATGGAAAGGTGTCCTCTTACCGGAGAGCTACTAAATAGTAAAAATGGTAATTTTGCAAAGGAAAACTGTTCTTTGTAGAGAGGTTTCTACTAGCGGGGTGTCTGCTAAAGGGAGGATCGACTGTAAATACATTACATTATAATTTAATAATAATTTAAACATTTTTTTCATTTGAAATTCGAAGCTATTATAGACACGTATGGTTCTTTTGAAATTAAAACAATTTCTACTGCCCTTACTGCAATGGAGAACCCTCCCAGCGGTTTCGCCAGTTTAATCTACCAATATAACAGCGGTATGGTAGATTAAACTGGCGAAACCGCTGGGAGGGTTCGCCACTGATGAGCCAGGCCCTCCCATTAATTTTTCCATTGCAGTAAGGGTAGTAGAAATTGTTTTAATTTCAAAAGAATCATACGCGTCTATAATAGTTTCGAATTTTCATAACAGATGGCGCGCTAATGCATCATTATATTATTTATTTATTTATTCATATCTTTATATTTTTATATTATTTATTTCTTCAACAATAAATAGAGTTATTATAAATATAAGAATAAAATAAAATAAATGGGGCGCAGAAAAAGGGTATTAGCATTAAATTATTTGTTATTGTTATGTGTGTGAAAAGTTTTTGAAATTTAATACAAAATTTACTCATAAAAAAACTGTGTTTATAATATTACCACGTAGACAATTAGGAAAGACAAACTTCAGGATGACACGACAATTTATTTAATGTAAAACCAAATTAAAACTAATAAAATAGCAGAGAAGTAATGAGAAAAGTTTTCAGTGTATCAAAATACAAATATCGAAATTAAAAAATCTTTTCATAGAATTATAAGCTGCTATAATATTAATTGTTAAAATACCACAACTCTAATAATTGATTTGAACAAAAATATATAGAATTTCTCTAAGATATTTATAGAAAAAGCCACAAAAAGAACTAAAGCAGAAGAAATATCTTATTAAAGAAGGCTAATCTTTTGGCCTGTCTCACTTCCCAACAAATAATGACAGACGATGGATCAGCGTGGTTTTAATATAGTGCTCATAGAACTATTCGCTCTTTTATATATATCCGTACAGTATCTCTCACAACTATTGAAAACTTTAAATATATCCGATATTAAGATGCATTTGCGCGCCATCTGTTATCAAAATTCGAAACTATTATAGACGCGTATGATTCTTTTTTAGAAATTGTTTGTTAAAAAAAAAAAAAATAATCATACGCGTCTATAATAGTTTCGAATTTTGATTTCCAATATTCAATTTATCTTATTGTTGCGTGTTGTTATTTGACAATGAATAACTACCGTGAGTACATAGGATCTTTAGGACTTTATTTAAGCTTAATCGATAAAATAATTACAGAAGAGTGCAAAAACAAAACAACAATAACGAAAACAGCAGTTACAAACTCACCAACTGCAGCACAGTGAAGTAAAGCAGGAGCAGAACAGGAGATAGAATTTTATTATTTTTATTATCATTTACAAAGCACGCGATATCCGTCTTGGATATTTGCATGCATAAACAAGTTTTAGATAGAATTTGGTAGAATCTTCCAGGAAGTACACCGGCGTCGACGGTAAGCAGCAGTCCGACCTCTTGAGACAGCAGATTGCTTGGAGTGCACCACGGTCATGGTTAGTCAGCCAATCAAAAAGCAGCCAGCACTAAGCCTTGCGCAATCGCTTTAGATTGGCCAATCAGTTGTTCTCCGAATTTTCTACATTATTCTTGAACGTTCTGAAACATTCTATTCTGGAATGCGCTCTTTTTTTTAGTCTACGTCAACAATATTATAAATCAGTGAAGAAAATTTATATTTCCTATACTCGTATAAGCATCCATTTCTTACTGATTACTTATTTCAGAGTTTCAATCTGTATAGAATACTTCTGTATAGTCTCCTCAGCGGCGAAACATGAGATCTACGTTTTCTTTGTAGATGTCGAAATACGTGGTGTCGCTGGAAACTCGCTGGTGATCTTCTATCAACCTCTGCAGCGGTGGAAGAGACGCCATGTACATATTCATTGTACATAGTATATATCTATTTTAATATATCTTCATTTTGTAAATTACTCATTATCATTACTTAAATAGTACGGACTGTACACTTTTTTCACCTTTATTCACAAGATGTCAATTAATTGTGTCAATTGTCTATATACAAGGTTATCCCAAAAGTTCGTAAACACTTATTATACAGGGTGATCCAAAGGTCTTGCACAACTTTAAAAATTAATAACTCCGCGAATATTTGCTCTAGAGCAATGCGGTAAACACCACTGTGTTCAGGATGCAATGGGAATTGTTAAGGCAAATAATGAAAAATTCGAAATTGATTTTAGTTACAATTTTATTCGCTAGATGGCGCTCTAACAGAATCAGAGATTCAGCGGTCAATTTGTTTGATAAATTGAAAAATATAACTGATCGACACGTATTTTTCCTTTTTGAATACTAGGAAAGAACCCTAATAATATCAAATGATAAATTAATAAAACACCATTTCGCCTAAAGTAGAAGAATTGGATGACGATTTTTAAATGCAAGCCGAGATATGTAAAATAGGTAAATGCAAATTAAAAC
Source organism: Cordylochernes scorpioides (assembly GCA_030710605.1). NCBI lineage: Eukaryota > Metazoa > Arthropoda > Arachnida > Pseudoscorpiones > Chernetidae > Cordylochernes > Cordylochernes scorpioides. The sequence goes on along the minus strand of CP092864.1, from coordinate 137,775,138 downwards.
ATATAGCAAAAATATTTATATTTTAGATGGGGTTTTATGAAATAGATTGAATGTTTGAAAAACACTGATGAAATCAATACACGATTTTTTTTATGTTAATATAGTACCAAAAATTATGATGGCACTAATAATAGGATTTCTTGCTATAAAAATGTATAGTTTCTTGACAAATTGGCGACACTTGACTATTTAACTGGATATTTGTCATGATCCAACAAATGAAATAAAAAGGAGGGGTAACAAAATCTATTTGTCGTACTTTATTCCAAATATCCTATGGTCTTGTCAAATGTTATCATTGCTCATTATACTGTACAAAATTTTAAAAATGTGTCCCCTCAAATAAAAATCATTTTTAGATCGACCTTTTGCGTTGAATAACGTGGTAGTGAAATCATTCGTATCATTTTTATGCGCAAAATTTCTAAAGTTGGGGGTGTACAGAGAATATTCCTTATGCTATTTCTTCTAATGAGCGGAAAGCGATAAACTAAACATAAGGGGTAAAATTGTGTGTACCAGTGTTATTCGAGAAGTTATAACACTTTGGTCTGCCCGACATAATATAAGATGCAAGCAAATGACAAACAAAAAAATTACTGTTCACAAAAAAAAAAGAAGAGTCAAAATGTGAGGACAGCATTTATTATCCCAATAACCCAACACAAAGAGCTGAAAAATATTAGTAGATAATATAATACATGGCAGCTTATATAACACATGAGGTAACTGCCTTCTCTCTTGTATTAGGTCACAATCCTTGCTCAATGTGGCTCCCTTCATTCTGAAACACCGCCTGCAGACGATAGATGACAGATTGGACAGCATTAAATAACATATCTGTTGAAATTGATGAAACGTGCCGTCTGATAGAAGCCTTCAACATGGCCAATGTGGTAGGCCGGCATCGATAAACACGCGACTTAATGTACCCCCATAGCCAAAAATTTCAAGGCGTCAAGTCTGGTGATCTTTGAGGCCACTGGTATATAAAGTGGCGACTTATCACACGAGTATTCACCAGACGTATCCTTCAGCAATTGTTTGGCACCGCGGGAGATATGAGGAGGTCCTCCATCTTGCATGAATGTTATTTCCGCTTAGGGCTTGTCTGTCCTGCAATATGGGAATAACCCTTTTTCTTAAAAGTTGAACATAACGTTCCCCGGTTCCAAAACGGTTTTAAAAGTTCTTCCATTGTAAAAATGGCCCAATAATAAAACAAGAAGTGAACCCACATCAATCTGTAAAATTCCTAGGGGTTCTGTTGCCCAAATGCGACTTTTTTGAGTGTTAACTTTTCCGTTTAGAGAAAAGTGAGCTTCATCTGTCCGCAGAATATTAGACAGCCAGTTTTCATCAATATCAATTTGCCGTAAAACCCTAGCGAATTCTTGACACTTTGCAAAATCGCCGACTTTTAGCTCGTGAAATCTTTGAATTTTGTATGGGTAATTTTTAAGAAAAATTCTTAGTGCTCTCCAAACTGTTCCATACGAAATCCTCGTTTGTCGAGAAACTGTCGAGCACTTACTTCTCCAAACGTGAATGGCGTTTCAATAGCTTCAAAATGCTGCGTAACCGTAACAGCCACTAACTTGCATGTCGATGGTGTTTCACTCCGAGGTTTTGCTTCCAGAGATCCAGTATTCTCATTTTTTTTATCAATAGCCTTAGAGAGTAACAACTTATGTTTTTTTTTTACCGCTTAGAATACCTTTAAAGGTACGAAACGCTCGTAAAGCCTTAGTGGCAGATTGCAATAATAAAATTTCATAAAGAGTGCTTTATCCTGTAGTGACGGCATTCCAGAGTAAAATAAATTATCGGAGATATAGGTTTTTAACTTTTAATTAGACAATTTTAATTTATATTTAGACATTTTTCATTCTAATTAAGACACTTTCCTTTTTATTTAGACATTTTCAATTTTAATTTAGACATTTTTTTTTAATTTTAATTTTGACATTTTTCATTTTTATTTAGACACATGGACTATTTATAGAAAAGTCCATGTGTCTAAATAAAAATGAAAATGTCAAAATTAAAATAAAAATGTCTAAATTAAAATTGAAAATGTCTAAATTAAAATTGAAAATGTCTAAATAAAAAGGATAGTGTCTAAATTAAAATGAAAAATGTCTAAATTAAAATGGAAAATGGCTTAATTAAAATTGAAAATGTCTAAATTAAAATAGAAAATGTCTAAATTAAAATGAAAGTGTCTAAATTAAAATGAAAAATGTCTAAATATAAATTAAAATTGTCTAATTAAAAGTTAAAAACCTATATATAAATATTTTTCAAATGGATTAAAATAAATATAATCGATACTGAGAGAGAGTTGAATCAAAAAAATAGAAATTTATTATCTTCGAAATTTAAATAGCTGAAAGGATTCCAGCAAACCGCATCTAAAATATCTTTTTTTTTTTTTTTTTTGCTACATGTTTTAATTTGCATTTACCTATTTTACATTTCTCGGAGTGCATTTAAAATTCGTCATCTCTGATTCTGGTAGAGCGCCATCAAGCGAATAAAATTGTAACTAAAATCAATTTCTAATCTCTCAGTATTTTCCATAAAATATCCCATTGCAACCTTGACAAAAATGGTGTTTACTGCCTAGCTCTAGCGCAAATATTCGCGGAGTTATTATTTTTTAAGTTGTGCAAGACTTTTGGATCACCCTAATATAACAAATGAAAACATTAAGACGCGAATATTTCTTTTCACAAATAAATCAAACTTCTACTGTCCGGGCTTGTATATTAAATTGGCGAAACCGCTGTGAGGGTTCACCACCGATGAGCCAAGCCCACCTAATATTTTTTTCGTCGCAGTAAGGACAGTAGAAGTTTGATTTATTTATCAAAAGAAACATTCTCATCTAAATGTTTTCATTTGTTGTATATAGATGGCGCGTTATATCGGCGCTCGTACTAGCGGACGTACCCGGCTTCGCCCGGGTTTTACCCGAGTAAAGGTTTGTCTAACGAATCTCTCGATAAAGTGAACATTTTTTCCCGGTCCCTTGAAAAATACTCGATAAGTTGAATAAAATCAATATTAATTGGTTCCCTCGGTAATTGGAAGTTAAAGGAATAGTATCTTGCCTTGGAATTGTATCATTATTCTTGTATGGATGTACCCGGCTTCGCCCGGGTTATATCCGAGTAAAGGTTTGTCTAACGAATCTCTCGATAAAGTGAACATTTTTTCCCGGTCCCTTTAAAAGTACTCGATAAGTTGAATAAAATCAATATTAATTGGTTCCCTCGGTAATTGGAAGTTAAAGGAATAGTATATTGCCTATGAATTGTATCATTATTCTTGTCTCAAATAAATTGCAGTGTCATCCTGAATTTTGTCTTTCCTAATTTTCTACATTACAAAATCATCGTATCATCATGATAATATTTAGAGCAGATTGTTGAATTATAACAGATAAATTAGAATATTTATCTTGATTATTTTTAGGCCAAAAGTTATTTCAAAAATTTTATTTGCTAGAAACCTTCCCAGTACTATACTAAATAACTTCCCAAGGTTTCATGGCGTTCCAATGAGTGGTTTGGTCAGGCATAAAGGACAGACAAAATCACACACACACACACATACATTCATTTATATATATAGAAGACTAGCGGACGTACCCGGCTTCGCCCGAGGTTTTACCCGAGTAAAGGTTTGTCTAGCGAACATTTGTTAAAACAATTCTCTAAAAACTTATTTAAAAAAAGATATATTTTGATAATTTGAAACTCGTAAATTTGAATCTCTCGATAAAGTGAACATTTTTTCCCGGTCCCTGTGTGCCGTGTCATCCTGAATTTTGTCTTTCCTAATTTTCTACATTAGAAAATCATAGTTTTATCTAGTGAACATTTTTTCCCGGTCCCTTGAAAAATACTCGATAAGTTGAATAAAATCAATATTAATTGGTTCCCTCGGTAATTGGAAGTTAAAGGAATAGTATCTTCCCCTTGGAATTGTATCATTATTCTTGTCTCAAATAAATTGCCGTGTCATCCTGAGATAATCTTACTTTTGATAAATAATATTTAAGATAACAAACTTAGTGATAAGAAAACTTGTTATCATCGTCACAATGGGGACGCTGCTTGCGAGTTAAATATACAAATCTGCAAATAACTCTAAGGATATTCAAGATATTCATGAAATTATTTTTCAAAAATCTTCCCGGCGATATACCTAATAATATCCCAAAATTTCACGGCGATTGGATGTATGGTTTTTGAATCTATAGAGTACAGACAGACAGACATTCAATTTTATATATATAGACTAGACGGGTGACCCGGGCTTCGCCCCGGGATTGAATTTTAAATAATTGTTTGTTATTAGCATTATCTATTTGTTTGCATCAGCATAATTTAATCTAATCTTTGATAGAGGGCGCTGTTCGTGAGCTAAGTAGAATAATTTAAATATATAGTTTTAATAATTGATTTATATATATATTTTTTTAAATAGCCTATCGTCTTCCCCGTATTTTTTACCTATGTATGGAAATTTTGGTTTGAATTAGTGAACTACTGCGAATTTGTATAACGGGCATACAAACAAACAAACATACATACAAACATTCATTTATATATATACTAGCGGATGTACACGGCTTCGCCCGAGGTTTTACCCGAGTAAAGGTTTGTCTAACGAATATTTGTTAAAACAATTCTCTATAAACTTTTTTTTTTTTTTATAATAAAAAAATATATATATTTTGATAATTTCAAACTCGTAAATTTGAATCTCTCGATAAAGTGAACATTTTTTCCCGGCCCTTGTGTGCCGTGTCATCCTGAATTTTGTCTTTCCTAATTTTTTACATTACAAAATCATCGTTTTATCTAGCGAACATTTTTCCCGGTCCCTTGAAAAATACTCGATAAGTTGAATAAAATCAATATTAATTGGTTCCCTCGGTAATTGGAAGTTAAAGGAATAGTATCTTCGCCTTGAATTGTATCATTATTCTTGTCTCAAATAAATTGCCGTGTCAATCTGAGATAATCTTACTTTTGATAAATAATATTTAAGATAACAAACTTAGTGATAAGAAAACTTGTTATCATCGTCACAATGGGGGCGCTGCTTGTGAGTTATATCTACAAATCTGCAAATAACTCTAAGGATATTCAAGATATTCATGAAATTATTTTTCAAAAACCTTCCCGGTGATATCTATATAGATAATACCGTAACAGAGTTTTCCATTGTAAAGTCCTAAGCTATCTCCTCCGAAGATTCTGAACTACACATAACGATCTATATACCAAAATTTTCGTTATTTTTTCTTCGTATGTTAGTTCTGTTTTTATTTTCCTAATGTTAACAGTTATTTTTATTTTTTAATTTAATCTATTTTACAATCGTAGATTTTTTGCATTTATCATCATCAATTCCTTTGTTTTGAAAGCGCGTTCTTTTTATTCTAGCATTTATTTCTTTTATATTTCTTTATAATTATTTTTGTTTTGTATCTTTGTAATTATATTTTGTAAGTATAAGTTTTTCCCCCTTTACAGCAATGTCTTTATGGCATTTTGAAAATAAACTACTAAAAAAAATGCAAATATATTATTTTTTGCTTTACATGACCGTTTTATTTTTATTTTCCAAATATTAATAGATATATTTATTTTCAATTTGTTAGATTTTGCAATCGTAAATCTTTTGCCTTCAAATGTTGTTTATCTTATATTATTTGTTATTTTTCATCATCGGATTGTTTATTTTTAAAACACGTTCTTTTTTATTATTAACTTTTACTAATTTCTAATATATATTTTGTATTTCTGATTCAATTAATTTGTAAGTACTTTGTTATAGTTTTTAATTTAAATTTAGCTCAATTTTTGTGTCTGGTTTTCTTTTTTTGCAGTATCTTTCATAATGTCTTTGGCATCTTTATTTTTCTCATTAAGAGGCTAATGATTTATTTGTATAATCAATTGTTGATTACTTAATTTGTTATATGATAAAGCACAATTTGAATTATAGATTATACAAGAAAATAAGACCTAATCCAAATAATTTAATAGTGTGTGACGTTTCGGCAACAGCATCAGACAAAAGAATAAATGAACTAAAGAATAAAATCTCATTTATTCTTTTGTCTGATGATGGTGACATTGCTGCTGCCAAAACATCACACACTATTAAAATATTTGGATTAGGTCTTATTTTCTTGTATTAATTTGTTATAGTTTTTTCATTTAATTTAGCTCCATTTTTGTGTCTGATTTTCTTTTTTTTGCAGTATCTTTCCTAATGCCTGATTTGATTACTTACTTTGTTATAGTTTTTCATTTGCATTTTAGCTCCATTTTTGTGTCTGTCATTTTTCTTCTTCTCATAAATAGGCTGATGCTGTATTTGTGTAGTCAATTGTTGTATTTTGTGTCTGGTTTCTGTTTTGCAGAGCTGCTCAGCTCTGCATTTCCCTTGGAAACTGTTGGTAGCACATTAGAAATTAATGATAAAGTACTGAATTGCTTACCAAACAGGTAGGTTTATTACAACCTTGTAAGTTTGTAAGTTTAACCCACATATATATAAAATTAGAAATGTAGTTTTTAATGAGGTCTTTCAAATGAATTTATTCCTTTAATATGTTGTCATATCTGCAATATAGTTGTGTTGTTTGCATTTTCTTTTCTTTTTTTTTTTGGTTTCAAATATATTTATTTATACTTTTTACCAATATACCTATAATTTCTTACCCGAAAAGATTTTTTAAATTTTATTTGTTATTCAAAAAACTATTATCAATTATTTTTGGTCTTCTCTTTATTTACTTATTTTACTCATTGATCTATACATACAATTATTTGCATACAATTGTATACATACAATTTTCTACATTTTTGCACTGTGCAGTTTAATATGTTGTTAATTAAAGGGTTTTGAATTTTGAATTTTCAAAATAGTTGAATTATCGAAAGTGTCGAATTACAGTTTGTCAATGATAGGCCGTAGGTCGAGATATCAAAAATGTCGAATTATCGTGTGTTGAATTAAGGAGGTAATATTGTATATATATATAAAATAGAAATGTAGTTTATAATGAGATAGTGTCTGAAATATCTTTGGCCCCTTCGGATACCAACCTTCGCTTCATTCTAGAGAGGCGTTAGTTTTCACTAAGGTTGGCTTTTGCTATGACTATAAATAAGGCTCAAGGCCAAACCTTGGCTACAAGAGCCTGTGTTTACGCACTGACAACTTTAAGTGGCTTTTTCAAGTGTGCGAACATTGGATAGCATACATGTAAAGATGACCCATATCTTTTGCTCCTTCAGATTTCAGACTTCCATTCATTCTGAAGAGGCATCAGTTTTCACTAAAGTTGGCTTTTGCTATGACTATAAATAATATTTGGGTTCTTCCTACAAGAGCCTGTGTTTATGCATGGACAGCTCTATGCGGCTTTTTCATGTGTTTGAACTTTGTACAAAATACATATAAAGTTGAACCCATGTATGAATTATTTTGATTTTGGACTTCTCTTTATTTACTAATTTTTTCCCATTTCTCTATACATAAATTTCGTGCATTTTCAGTGGCTGCCTTCGCCTCTGTAATACCTTTTTACCGGTAAAGTTGTATTTAAACAACAATCAACCTTGTAAATTTGATTTTTAAAATGGTCGAATTATCGAAAGTGTCGAATTATCGATAGTGTCGAATTACAGTTTGTTTATTTATTTTTTAATAAGGTCCTCTTATCTTATCTGCAATATAGTTGTATTGTTCGAAATTTTATTTTCTAATTTGTTAATTTTTTCTTTTTTTTTTCACTCTAATAATATTTATTTAAATCTAATAATTTTTATTTAATGCAATTTAATTAATAATTTATTTAATCCAATGTCTATAGTTTCTTCCCTTAAATTGCTTACCAAACATGAGTCAGTGTTTCCTCAGTGTTAACAGTTGGAGTGTTAGAATGCGGAGAAGCAAAATAACTCCCTACTGAATTTCTCAATAGTCTTACTCCCAGAGGAATGCATCCACACCTGTTAAACTCTAGGTTGGTGCTATTGTTATGCTTCTGAGAAGTTTTAATCCTAAGCAGGGTCTTTGAAAATGGTACACGTGTGGTGATACAGTGCATGTGCTCTCATGTCCTTAAAGTAGTGTAGTTCTGTTGTTTGCAATTTCATTTTCTGATTTGTTAAAATTTTTCTTCTATAGTTTCTCACCTGCGGGTCCTTCGGGTAAACCTGGGTCGTTGCCCGGGTCACTCGGCTAGTACCTAATAATATCCCAAAATTTCACGGCGATTGGATGTATGGTTTTTGAATCTATAGAGTACAGACAGACAGACAGACATTCAATTATATATATATAGATATAGCTATTGTTTTTGTGTTTAAGAACTTCTGGGGCAACCTTATAAATGATGGCGTGATACTGTTACAGAGTAGCATTTTTGTGATGGTTGAACTTTAAGAACCATTGTTTACCGAATAGCGGTTTCTAGGCAAAATGAAACAATTTATTCTATTTGAAGTCATCAGCCTATCGTCGCTTATCTTTGCTCACTAGAAATTGTCCAAGTTAAATTCCGAGATTCAAAGTTCCTGGATGATATTTGATGTTAGACACACTGTATAGTTGATAAATCAAGACCGAGACGAGGAACAAATTCGGAGATTCAAGAAAACACACTATCTTCAAGGCTTTTATGAAATTATAATTTTATAAAAACAGAATCAACGCGACTATCAAATGCTGAGACTCGTGAATCCTGCGCTGTCTTTGATGCTTTGAAGAATAGTTGATTAAATTAAGATCAACGCGAGATACGAATTCTGAGACTTTAGAATTCCACGTTGTGTTTGATGTTCTAATGAACTTAATAGTTGATATATTAAGATCGCGTAAACAAAAGAAGAAATTGCTGATATTTAAGAATTCCCCGATATCTCAGATGCTTTGAAAAACTGAATAATTGTTGAAATCAAAATGGACGCGAGATGAGAATGCTGAGATTCAAGAATTCCGCATTGTCTTTGATGCTTCGACAAACTGAAGAGTTGATACAATCATGATAATTCTCTCGATGCAAGGGTCAGATGCTGAGATTTAAGAATCTGTGTTGTGTTTATTGCTCTGGAAAACTGAATATTTGATAAAAATAAAGATCTATCTTACTTTCGACGCGAATTTCAATTGCCCATATTCATGAGTCCCACGTTGTCTTTGATGCTTTGATTAACTGAAGGATTGATTGATTCAAGATCGACGCAAAATACGAATGCTGAGATTTAAGAATTCCGCGCTGTCTTTGATGCACTAATGAACTGAATAGTTTTTAATTAAGATCTCCGTAGGTCTTCTTCACTCTTCATCTCCATGGGTCTTTTTCTCTTTTCATCTCCGTGGGTCTTCTCCCTTCATCTCCGTGGATCTTCTACTCCCTTCATCTCCGTGGGTCTTCTGCTCCCTTCATCTCCGTGGGTCTTCTTCTCCCTTCATCTCCGTGGATCTTCTTTCTCTTCATTTACGTGGGTCTTCTCCCTTCATCTCCGTGCGTCTTCCTCTTCCTTGATCTCCGTGGGTCTTCTCCCTTGATCTCCGTGGGTTTTCTCCCTTCATCTCCGTGGGTCTTCTTCTTTCTTCATCTCCGTGGGTCTTCCTCTCCCTTTATCTCCTTGGGTTTTCTTCTCCCTTCATCTCCGTGGGTCTTCTCCCTTCATCTCCGTGGGTCTTCTTCTCCCTTCATCGCCATGGGTCTTCTTCTCCCTTCAACTCCGTGGGTCTTCTCCCTTCATCTCCGTTGGTCCTCTCCCTTCATCTCCGTGGGTCCTCTCCGTTCATCTCCGTGGGTCCTCTCCCTTCATCTCCGTGGGTCTTCTCCCTTCATCTCCGTGGGTCTTCATCTCCTTGAGTCTTCTATTACCTTCATCTCCGTGGGTCTTCTCCCTTCATCTCCATGGGTTTTCTCCCTTCATCTCCGTTGGTCCTCCCTTCATCTCCGTGGCTCTTCTTCATCTCCGTGGTTCTTCTTCTCCCTTCATCTCCGTGGGTCTTCTTCATCTCCGTGGTTCTTCTTCTCCCTTCAACTCCGTGGGTCTTCTTCATCTCCGTGGTTCTTCTTCTCCCTTCATCTCCGTGGGTCTTCTCCCTTCATCTCCGTTGGTCCTCTCCCTTCATCTCCGTGGGTCTTCTTCTCCCTTCATCTCCGTGGGTCTTCTCCCTTAATCTCCGTGGGTCTTCTCCCTTCACCTCCGTTGGTCCTCTCCCTTCATCTCCGTGGATCTTCTTCTCTCTTCACTCCGTAAGTATTCTTCTTCTTTTCTTCAAAACTACTGAACAACCATTGGGAATTTGTGTTCGTGCAAGTATAGCTGAATATATAGTTAACATAAAATCCATTTAAATTTGAAGTTAAAAATAGTCAGAATTAATACATACTAGCTGAATGAAGCAGCTTTTCTCCGAGTGAATGTTTATGATTAAATCCTTATATCTATAAAAATGAAATCCAAAATCGATGTTTGTTATCGCGTTGCGCAAAATTTACAGAATAAATCATTATGAAATTTCGCATGTAGGTAGCTGAAGATTTCGTTTAACATATAGGCTATTCAAAAAACTAAAAAGGTTAATGTGCTTTTTTTAAATAATAAAAAACAATAAAGCGTTAGTTCTAGCCATTAAATATTAACGATAAATGAATTTGATTGGTTAATAATTTACACGTGGTTTGTTTATACGATAAATGTTAGTTTGTTCACATGATGAATGTTTTTAAAAGGTAAGATTATCCAATCGCCGTGAAACTTTAGGAAGTTATATTTACTATACTATTGGGAAGGTTTCTGGTTTGAATTTGGTTTGAAATGAATATTCTTTGCAATTTTATTTGCAAATTTTCTACTTTCACTCGCAAGCAGCGCCTCTAGCGGATTCTGGTGAAATTATATTTATAAATTGTAACAATGCTTAAAATGTGTTCCAAGTATAATAAATTTAATTTGAGAATTTAGTAATATAATATTCCAATGACGTAAAAAAAACTTGGAATTTCAATATTAATATATATTTAAAGAAAATATTGTAACGTTTTTGTGTTAAATGTTAAAATGTAATGTTAAAATATATTTTTACATTGTTAATTTAATTTGTTGTTGTTTTATAATAGTGAAGATGCAAATTACATTGTTGTGGTTTTTTATTTATTTCGTCTCAATTTACAGGTGTTACATTCGAGCACAGGTCGTCGGAATCGGGGATTGATATCTTCTTTATTTTGTAGAATATCTTGTATGGTTGGATTATTTGAATTTTGCATTTGAAGGTATAATTTCTTAACGGAAGTTTGGTACATATCTTCTAGATCGGGTTGGTTCAAGTCCTCCCTCAGTATCTTGTTTGATAGGTTGAAAGGAGCTTCTATACTTGTCCGAAGGCAGATTCTCATAAATGCGTTTATCCTATTTTGTTTGTGGTTGTAATATATTTACACCAAATTGGGAGTGCGTATGTTACTATCGGGAGGATACAACTTCTGTATAGAGTAAACTTTTGTTTTGTAGTCAATTTGCTTCTATAGTTGAACAGGCTTGATAATGTTATTTTTGCTTTCTTTATGACATTTTTGACATGCATGTTGAATTTCAACTTGGAGTCTAAAAGGTAACTCCAAGATATTTAACGCTGTCAGTCCAGTTAATAGGGCTCTGGTTTACCTTTAGGATGGATTGTGGCTTGAATTTTTTATTGTCTAGTGGAGGAAAAATTATTGCCTGAGACTTTTTTGGGTCGATGTCTAATTTCCAATCATTGCACCATTTGGTTATACTGTTTATGTAATGTATTGTTGTGTTGTGAGAGAGAAAATATGGTTTTACGGGCTACTAACCAAAAGTTATGGTTGTTGTGTTGTTTATTTATTATTATTATTATTCTGTACATAACCCGGACTCCTGGAGCGTACGAAAGTCGCCAACTGTCCGGGTTTGTCTTCTGACTTATTGTCTATTTGTTGCAGTTGACATCCAACTGATTAGATGTCACCAGGCTGTTTTATTTTTGGGGAGGTTCTTCAATGCTTCTTGGTTGGATGTGCTGGTGTTAAGTAGAGTTGCAGTCTGGAATCTCTGAAGATGGTAGGATGGGCAACTGAATAGGACGTGGTCGACTGTTTGATTTTCTTGGTGACAGTGTTGGCATACGGGGTCGTTGTTTTTGGAGGTTCTGGCGATGTCGGCTTGAACGAAGCCGTGTCCTGTCAGAATTGTAGAGGTGATGTTGCAATATTTTAGTTTTGGGAGAATTGAGATTAGAAGACTAGGAGATGCAGCTACTCTTCTGAGGTTTCTTGTAGCATGGTCTGTGGTGTAGAGGTCGGTCCATAGTTGGAGGGCGAGCTGTTTGCTTTGAGAGCGGACATATTTCCCAGGAAGGGTTGCGAAGTGTAAAGGCAATTTGGATTGGGCTGCGGCTTTGGCGACTTCATCAGCCTGTTCATTTCCAACGATGCCGCAATGACTCCGGACCCAGCAGAGTTGAACATTGTCCAGAGTATTGAGGTTTCTGATTATCTCTGCAGTAAGTGGGGTTCTAGGGATATCGGGGTGACAGATAGCATGTAGAGCTGCCTGGCAGTCGAAAGCAATGACAAAGTCTTGTCGCGGCATGATCCTAATAGATCTGGTGGCATAAAGAATGGCCAAAAGTTCCGCCTGGAAGGAGGTACAGCTGTTGTGGAGTTTAAGTTTCAGTGGTGAATAGGGAGGTGGGAGCACCACTGCTGCGCCAACCCCATTGGTTGACCGAGAGCCATCTGTATAAACAATAGTGGCCCGTTCTGGCAGTGACTTGGAGAATTGGAGAGGTCTTCTAAGAGGTGGGTAGGGTACCGAGGAGGGACTGGGACGTGACTCAAAAGGGCCTTCTCTTAGCGCTTCCAAGTATGCTAGATGGGATTTGATAGATATATCCAGTGGAGGACAACCTGTGAGGGAGATTGCTGGGATAGTTGGAGGTTGTGTTGTTTATTATCGTTTGTTTATATAAAAACTTACATTGTGTGTGATGATGATAACAAAATGAATTTTTAAATTAATATATATAATTCATTGAGAAAAAGAAATAATTAATTATCAAATTCACAAAAGTGACAATATCTTATTTAAAATATAATAAATGTTTTCAAAAAATTATGTGTTTCAAAATTATATTTAAACGCGTATAACAATTATTATATTTATATACGTTTATATATCAATATATAGGTGGATTGGATGTTTTCTAGAATCGTTTTAACAAATGTTCGTTAGGCAAACTTTTACTCGGATAAAAACCGGGCGAAGCCGGGTACATTCGCTAAATACAGTTATTTACAAATCTTCGTTTGTGGCAAGATACTATTCCATCAACTTCAAATTACCGAGTGGACCAATTAATACTGGTTTTTTTTCCAACTTATCGAGTATTTTTTCAAGGGACCGGGAAAATTTTCAAATTATCGAGAGTATGACAAGTATAGATTCAGTAGGGATTGGATGTTTGCTAGAATCGATTTAACAAATGTTTGTTAGGCAAACTTTTACTCGGGTAAAAATCAGGCGAAGCCGGGAACATATATATACAGGGTGTACCAGGTAAATTGGGAATTTCAACAATGGTATTTTAACTGAAATTTTTTGCAAGTAAAAATTAAAATATCCGAATGAAATTTGACACAGTAGTAGATAAAAGGATATAGTTTTTATTTATTCAATGTAGTTTCCATTATTAGCTACAACAGTCTCGAGGCGAGTGCGGAATGAAGCACAGGCCTTGGCGACGATGACCTTGTCCATTTGGGTCATCACCGTGTGAACTGCTTTCTTGACAGACTGGATGGTGGTATGAGGAGCTTTGTTGACATCTCTCTCAACAACGCCCCATACATAGTAGTCGAGGGGATTGCAATCTGGAGAATTAGGGGGCCAAATATCAGGACCCCAGTGACTAGGGACGTTAAGTGTCAGCCACGATTGTGTCTTTTTTGCCTTATGGGCTGGAGCTGAGTCCTGTTGGAAGACATACTTCCTTCCTGCGGCCACCATGTCCATCAAGGCTTCACAACGGTCTCCAGAACATTGATGTAGGTGTCAGCGTTCATCCTAAGGCCCTTCTCAAAGAAATGGGGAGGCATGACATCACCTTCACTGCTGATAACGCCAAGGACCATTACGGAGGCAGGAAATTTCGTGTGCATCACGACAGGTATCTCTGAGGGGTCTTTACAGATCCAGCGATCATTCCTGGGATTTACTTTTTGGTCCACGTCAAAGTTCTTTTCGTCAGAGAAGAACCTTAGCATGCCAAAAGAGTCGTGTTTCAGGTTGTTGAGGAGGGCAGCAGCCTTTCCTTTTCTGTTATTCTTCATATTCTCAGTCAGCAACTGACCTTTCCGAAGGGCATAAGACTTGAGACCAAGGTCCTCATGGATAGTTCTGACAATTGTCATAGAGCCAACGTCCATTTCCTTGGCTATGGCCCTCATGCTCTTCCCAGGGTTTCCATCAATCTTCTCCTTGACATTTTTGACAAATTCTTCGCCTCTTACCCTGTCCGATCGACGCGAGTGCTTTTTCCTTGTAGCTATCCCCTCTTTGTTACTGTCGGCCTCATCAAACTGCTTCCTGACACGATAAATAGTGGTTTTGGGCAACTTAAGAAAATCCACTATCTCTTTGGGGCTCCTTCCGGCGCGCAGAGCAACGATGATGGCAGCTCGATTTTCAAATTCTCGGTTACTCTTCATCACTACACTGCGCACACATGTACTGTTGCATTTTACATGAATATGGCTACGTAATGAAAAAAAAAAACAAGTTTTTAATCTCAAGTAGTTTTTGTTTTATGGACTCTCAAAGTTAGTCCCAATTTACCTGGTACACCCTGTATGTTTGTCGGCTATGCACGTCCTCAATATGTAACTAATCTCGCTGAAATTTGGAAGTTAAATCTGGAAGAGTTTTTTTGTCGCACTTTAACCAAGAAAAATTATAGTACTGAGCAACAATATTTTTTTAGTCAGAAATGATAATGACAATATTGCTGTATCATGCTTGATTGACATAAACAAAATTCTTTAGGGGAATATTCACTAAAGCAGTCCACGGGCGGAGCCAGATAATAATTATCAGTAGGCAGGAACAAAATTCTACCGCGAAAAATTCACTCGAGCAGAAGGCCTACGAAGCCAGGTCATCTCTACATATAAAATATCGTTTCTCGGCCTTTTGGCTAAGATCATGTAGTACAAACTCTAATTTGTATTTCATTAAGATTATAATTGAAATATCATTATTACTATCATCATTATTTTGTGTTCGTTATATATTTTTCAATTTTTTCAATATAATGATACTAGGGGATGGCCCTGTTCATTCGGCTAGTTATATATATATTAAAATATTCCAAATATTTGAATCAACATCGTGAATAAGCAAGCAGGAAAAAAAAATAATATATACCCTCTTTTATATCACAAATAAAAATTTATAAGATAGCAGATATCATTGTATTTATGGTTAGAACAGATAAAAAATGTTTGTGAAACTTTTTTCTGATAATCACAGTTTTATAATATGATGCACTAGCGCGCCATCTGTCATCAAAATTCGAAACTATTTTAAACGCGTAAAATTCTTTTTGAAATGAAACAATTTCATAAAATAAAGCTTATGTCCATAGCTCTTCTAAAATACCCATTCCAAGAGTCTAGCATCAGTATCACTATAAAAGGAAGTTCCAAAAATACAATATAACAGCAGTATGGTAGATTAAACTGGCGAAACCGCTGGGAGGGTTCACCGCTGATGAGCCAGGCCCTCCCATTAATTTTTTCCATTGCAATAAAGGCAGTAGAAATTGTTAAATTTCAAAAAGAATTTTACGCGTTTAAAATAGTTTCGAATTTTAATCAGTTTTATCATTCATTTACATTAAGTAAATAAAAATATATTATGATGCATTAGCGAGCCATCTGTTATCAAAAATGTAATTCTGTTGTCCTCAAAGCTTATGTCCATAGTAATTCTAAAATACCCATTCCAAGATTCTAGCAACAGTATCACTATAAAATGAAGTTTCAAAAATTCAATATAACAGCGGTATGGTAGATTAAACTGGCGAAAGCGCTGGAAGGGTTCACCACTGATGAACCAGGCCCTCCCATTAATTTTTCCATTGCAGTAAGGACAGTAGAAATTGTTTTTTTTTTTTAAGAATCATACGCGTCTATAATAGTTTATAATTTAAAAAAATATATTGGTAAAACATATATAGTCTATCATGGAGATAGAGGTAGCCTGGCTGGCATTCATAATTTTAGAATTAAATATACTTTGGGGTCAGTGAATAATTGAAAATATATACAGTAGAACTGCCTCCCTGTAAAGGACACCTAATTTCAGAGCCCAAACGTGGACCACTTCACCTACCCAATCTTCCAATACCAAAGATTCCTGACGGCCACCCTCCTAGGGATCACTAACCTAAGTACAGCATCCATAGAAAATCTCCCAAGAAATAAATCTGCCCACCTCAGTAATTGGACTTCCACTGACATTTTAAATAAAACCAAGAAGGTGTCAACCCGGGTAGTTGGTGACTTCTGTACGTGGTGGCTCCAGGAACCTGCTGGGTTAACTACATAAATAATAATTTTAATATTGACCTTAAATACCCATTTATTGTTATCTCAGGAAGCCTTTAGGACCAAACCTTTGGTCATAGAGGTATAGTCTGCACCACGCACCCGGGCCAACAGCCCGAAACGCGTACGTGATTGACTTTCTTGATTTATCAAGAAATTGGGTTGGCCAAATATCAGGGAACAGGCTAAATCAATGTTTAGTTGATTTCTGTTCCACCAGATGGCGCTCTGCTTCTGTAAAGCACATGTGCTCCTGGTCAGGATATGCCATTTTTAATATTGATTTCAACACCTGATCTTTTTATCTTTTATTTTTTTCTTTCGTTTTTTAATATATATATATATATATATATACAGTTAAATCTGTCTATAGCGCCCCCTCTTGGGACTCTCACCAAAATAATGTGCTATAAAGAGGGGGTGCTATAGACAGGTCACTTTTAATGTAAAATGTTTACATTTTAATGTTTGAAATCGGATGCTATAGAGAGGAAGGCGTTATAGACAGGTTTAACTGTATATATATGTGATAACCGAAGTTCTCTCGCTGTGGTGTGGTAACCGAGAGGGACAGTCAGGGCGTGGAGAGTTTTCCAGTACCTCTCTGCACCTTGTAGGACCTTTAACAGTTCTCACAGAGTACAGGCAGTCGTGGTCGAGGCAGAGTAGTAGTAGGAAAGTTACGTGAACAGATAGGAGTCGAGCTAAGAGCAAGATGGAGATAGAATATTTCTTACTGTTCTACATGGTTGATGAGGTGGACCTGGGTACAACCGACGAGGGCTCACGCTGATGGTGTAGTGACTATATTTTCGGTTAGGGCAGAGGTCTTATATATCTTTGCCGAGAGAGAAAGTATGCGGGAGTATTGACTTTCAGCGGGTGCAAAAAGAGCGTGGTGCGGCAGCATTATTCTACAACCCAATGACCTGATGGCAACTACCTGACAAATTCCTCTTTAGGGTTGTTAAAACTTCTATCTCAAACTCTCGCTTTAGCTCAGCTCTTAATCTATTACACAGTTTTATTTATTTATCCTCAGTTTGTACAAAGTACAATACATATGATGATGTAATGACACATATCAATCATTCGTGGATGGCTTTTCTTGATTTATCAAGAAATTGGGTTGGCCAAATATCAGGGAACAGGCTAAATCAATGTTTAGTTGATTTCTGTTCCAGCAGATGGCGCTCTGCCTTCTGTAAAGCACATGTGCTCCTGGTCAGGATATGGCCATTTTTAATATTGATATCAACACCTGATCTTTTTATCCTTTATTTTTTTATTCGTTTTTTAATATCAATCATGCGTATAATTATTTATAGATGTGTTTCTATTATACAACATGACAATCTTGTTATAAGTATTATACAATATAGGGTTGTTGGTTTAAATTACCATACTCGTATATATGTGGTAATTAAGAATCATAAACACCTGTGTAAATACTCACCACCTCTTCTTACACCCCCTACTCTAATATGGACTTTTAATCATGGTACCCAATCCTCCTGTAATCAATTTAACTTTGTATGTATCGTTTTTGAGTGTTCAATTAAATAAAGAGGTACATCTAGAGGGAACGTAGAAACCAGAAGGGCTTACCCCGCAGACAATGAGGTCAACCGCCCCGTCAACGCGGCGCCAATAAAATGACGTAACAGGGCTTACCCGCAGCCAAATAAGGTAAACCGTCTCTTCGACGCCAGGGCGCCAGACGTCCGGTGACGTAACACTTGAGCATATAAAAAGGGCTTGCCCCGCAGCCAAAGTATTCAGTCAGTTCATTAGATGCCAGATAGCGGACAGCAGCAGCAGGTAGATCGTTAGTGGATGGCCCGCCGGCCGCAACTTGTACTCTTCGTTCCCTCTCTCTGATGCCTCGGATTCCCCTGTGATTCGTCTCTGTGTGCCTTACCACTCACCACCAACACGACTGCGCAATCATCATCATTCCCCACTACTCAATACAATAAACCAGATCACCGAAATACCACAGCTAAAAGAAGAAAGTCGACAGGATTCGTCATAGAGTCGACAGGATTCGACATATATATACTAGCCGATGTGTAACCGGCTTCGCCCGGGTTTTATCCGAGTGAAAGTTTGCTTAACGAATAATATTCCGGAACACACAGAATATTATGGTAGTATTGATAAAAATGTTCGTTACATTATATATTTTTATAATATATAAAATATATTTTTCGAGCAAACATATCCACTCTCTCTACTGAAGATTTTTAAGAAGATATCTATATATATATATAAAATTGAATGTCTGTCTGTCTGTACTCTATAGATTCAAAAACCATATATCCAATCGCCGTGAAATTTTGGGATAATATTAGGTATATCCCCGGGAAGGTTTTCGAAAAATAATTTCTTAAATATCTTGAATATCCTTAGAGTTATTTGCAGATTTGTAGATTTAACTCGCAAGCAGCGCCCCCTAGCGGGGATAACAAGTTTTTTTATCTATAAGTTTTATTATCACTAAGTTTATTATCTTAAAGATTATTTATCAAAAGTAAGATTTTCTACCTATTAATTACGCACAAGTCAAAGTTAGTTTTATCATTTATCTACAATATATATATTGGGAGAATAGATAAAATGATGATTTTGTAATGTAGAAAATTAGGAAAGACAAAATTCAGGATGACACGGCAATTTATTTGAGACAAGAATAATGATACAATTCCAAGGCATGATACTATTCCTTTAACTTCCAATTACCGAGGGAACCAATTAATATTGATTTTATTCAACTTATCGAGTATTTTTCAAGGGACCGAGAAAAAATGTTCACTTTATCGAGAGATTCAAATTTACGAGTTTCAAATTATCAAAATATATCTTTTTTTTATAAGTTTATAGAGAATTGTTTTAACAAATGTTCGTTAGACAAACCTTTACTCGGGTAAAAACCGGGCGAAGCCGGGTACATCCGCTAGTATATAAATAAAAATATCTAGAGATGACCTGGCTTCGTGTGTCTTCTGCTCGAGTGAATGTTTTCGCTGGTAAAATTTTGTTCCTGCCTACTAAAAATTATTATTTGGCTTCGCCCGTGGTCTTCTATAGTGAATATTCCCCTGAATAATTTTGTTTATGTCAATCAAGCATGATACAGCAATATTTTCATCATCATTTCTGACTTAAAAAATATTGTTGCTCAGTACTTGGTTAATTATAATTTTTCTTGGTTAAAATAAAGACAAAAAAAAAAAAAACTTTTCCAGATTTAACTCTCTGTCCTGTTCAAATTTTAAGCGAGATTAGTTACATATTGAGGGCGTGCATAGCCGACAAACATATATATATTTATATGTTCCCGGCTTCACCCGGTTTTTAGCCGAGTAAAAGTTTGCCTAACGAACATTTGTCAAAACGATTCTAGCAAACATCCAATCTCTACTGAATCTATACTTGTCTATACTCTCGATAATTTGATATTTTTTCCCGGTCCCTTGAAAAATACTCGATAAGTTGAATAAAATCAATATTAATTGGTCTACTCGGTAATTTGAAGTTGAAGGAAATTTATCTTGCCACAAACGAACATTTGTAAATAACTGTATTTAGCGAATGTACCCGGCTTCGCCCTGTTTTTTACCAGAGTAAAAGTTTGCCAAACGAACATTTGTTAAAACGATTCTAGAAAATATCCAATCCACCTATATATAGATTTATAAACGTATATAATGTTAGGAATATTAATTCAAAGAATTTTTCTCTATGTAAATAAATTATATAGATATATGAATAAATATAAATTGATGATGATAATATTAGCTAGCATATGTTAATTAACAATTTGGCAACGTAGTTAGTGCCTTCTTGATCCTTTCTTGTTTGTTTTTTTTTTGTATTTCTTCTTAATCCTTAAATTTTACTTTTGTACTTTCTATGCATAAAGATAATATTAAAAATATATTTAAGTATCATTTTCTGTTTTTTACCCCAAAAACATCAACATATAAATATTGTTATATGCGTTTAAATATATTTTGGAAACACATAATATTTTTGAAAACATTTATTAAATTTTAAATAAGATATTTTCTTTAAATATATATTAATATGGAAATGCCAAGTTTTTTTTACCACGTCATTAGAATATTATATTAATAAATCCTCAAATTAAATATTGAATTTATTATAATTGGCAAACATTTCAGCATTTCTACAATTTATAAATGTAATTTCACCAGATACCGCGAGAGGCGCTGCTTGCGAGTGAAAGTAGTAAATTTGCAAATAAAATTGCAACGAATACAGGGTGTACCAGGTAAATTGGGACTAACTTTGACAGTCCATAAAACAAAAACTACTTGAGATTAAAAACTTGTTTTGTTTTCATTACGTAGCCATATTCATGTAAAATGCAACAGTACATGTGTGCGCAGTGTAGTGATGAAGAGTAACCGAGAATTTGAAAATCGAGCTGCCATCATCGTTGCTCTGCGCGCCGGAAGGAGCCCCAAAGAGATAGTGGATTTTCTTAAGTTGCCCAAAACCACTATTTATCGTGTCAAGAAGCAGTTTGATGAGGCCGACAGTAACAAAGAGGGGATAGCTACAAGGAAAAAGCACTCGCGTCGATCGGACAGGGTAAGAGGCGAAGAATTTGTCAAAAATGTCAAGGAGAAGATTGATGGAAACCCTGGGAAGAGCATGAGGGCCATAGCCAAGGAAATGGACGTTGGCTCTATGACAATTGTCAGAACTATCCATGAGGACCTTGGTCTCAAGTCTTATGCCCTTCGGAAAGGTCAGTTGCTGACTGAGAATATGAAGAATAACAGAAAAGGAAAGGCTGCTGCCCTCCTCAACAACCTGAAACACGACTCTTTTGGCATGCTAAGGTTCTTCTCTGACGAAAAGAACTTTGACGTGGACCAAAAGGTAAATCCCAGGAATGATCGCTGGATCTGTAAAGACCCCTCAGAGATACCTGTCGTGATGCACACGAAATTTCCTGCCTCCGTAATGGTCCTTGGCGTTATCAGCAGTGAAGGTGATGTCATGCCTCCCCATTTCTTTGAGAAGGGCCTTAGGATGAACGCTGACACCTACACCAATGTTCTGGAGACCGTTGTGAAGCCTTGGATGGACATGGTGGCCGCAGGAAGGAAGTATGTCTTCCAACAGGACTCAGCTCCAGCCCATAAGGCAAAAAAGACACAATCGTGGCTGACACTTAACGTCCCTAGTCACTGGGGTCCTGATATTTGGCCCCCTAATTCTCCAGATTGCAATCCCCTCGACTACTATGTATGGGACGTTGTTGAGAGAGATGTCAACAAAGCTCCTCATACCACCATCCAGTCTGTCAAGAAAGCAGTTCACACGGTGATGACCCAAATGGACAAGGTCATCGTCGCCAAGGCCTGTGCTTCATTCCGCACTCGCCTCGAGACTGTTGTAGCTAATAATGGAAACTACATTGAATAAATAAAAACTATATCCTTTTATCTACTACTGTGTCAAATTTCATTCGGGTATTTTAATTTTTACTTGCAAAAAATTTCAGTTAAAATACCATTGTTGAAATTCCCAATTTACCTGGTACACCCTGTATTTATTTCAAATCATTCCCTCCTGCAAGGTCCGGGGGACCACCTCTACTCCATCAACTCGCCATGTGTAAATAGCCAGGACAAGGTGACTCGCGAGCTGTGCTCGAATGTAACACCTGTAAATTGAGACGAAATAAATAAATAAAATTTCAAATCAAATTCAAACCAGAAACCTTGCCAGTAGTATAGTAAATAACTTCCTAAAGTTTCACGGCGATTGGATAATCTTACCTTTTAAAAACATTCATCGTGTAAACAAACTAACATTCAACGTCTAAACAAACTACGTGTAAAATTATTAACCAATCAAATTCATTTATCGTCGCGACCAGTCCTGCTCCAAGCGGTAAAAGGTTGGATCTAACGCTTTTTGGTTTTATATTTTAAAAAAAGCACATTAACCTTTTTAGTTTTTTTTGAATAGCCTATATTTTAAACAAAATCTTCAGCTACCTACATTCGAAATTTCATAAGGATTGATTCTGTATATTTTGCGCAACGCGATAACAAACATCGATTTTAGATTTCATTTATATATATATATATAAAGGAAAAGGGATATATATCTTAATTTATAATAATATCAACAAACAATTCAGGGTTAAGTTTTTTAGCCATCTTTATTTCTCTAGCTTTCGGGCTAACATGTCCTTTAATAGGAGTCCCTAGTAGTATAACTTCCAGCTAACTATACACACGTATATATGGACATAGAGTTTATACTTCTAGGTGATCCTGTTGAAAGGCATGAAACTTAAAACTCGGGCTTTCTTGTTGATATTATTAAACTAGCCGAATGACCCGGGCAATGCCCGTGTTTTACCCGTTTAAATGTTTTGATTCAAATACTATTTTTTACAATTATAAATTGGCGCCTTATATAGATGCATATATTAGTTAATAACTATAGCCTATGTGCTTTATCTGTCTATGTACTGTTGGCTTCCGTAGGCGTCTCTTACTGGGAAAAAGAAAGAGAGGATTCCATTTAGTTATTAACTAATATATGCATTTATTTAAGGTGCGACCCGCTCCAACACAATAGTTGCAAAAACCAAAAAGCGAGTGGGGGGGGGGGGGGGGGGAGGGGAATGATGGGGGGGGGGGGGGGGGGGCAAAGGTTGGCGTGATCGTAGCCAACCAATAGGAGAGCGCCATTCCAAAAAAAAAAAGCAAACGGTGACAGAGATGAAAACTGAAGAATTAAGAACGCATGACGCTCGTAACTGTGTATATAGAATTACAAATCATGGGATGAACGTTTAGAGTAAAACTAGCGGATGTACCCGACTTCGTCCGGGTTTTACCTGAGTGAAAGTTTGCATAACGAATATTTGATTTAAAAAATAATAATTTTCGAGCTAACATCCACTCACTTATATACATATATATACAGTTAAACTTGTCTATAGCTCCCCGTCTGAATAGCGCCTCCCTCTCTATAGCGCCCGATTTTAAATACGTAGTATGATGCGATTTACATTAAAAGTGACCTGTCTATAGCACCCCCTCTCTATAGCACCCTATTTTGGTGAGTCCCAAGAGGCGGCGCTATAGACAGGTTTGACTGTATATGAAAAAAATAGTACAAATGTGAAATTGTATTGGGATAAGGTGAATAAATTAAGAAAAACAGGATGCCTGAATGACCTTTTTTTGTCATTGAGGTACAGCTTGCACCACGCTGAAGAGGTCCAACAGCCCGAAACGCGTACGTAGTTAGCTTTTCTTGATTAATCAAGAATGAGTATTTGGCCAATTTCGGAATAATTTTAAATCAATGTATAGTTGATATTTATTCCGATAGATGGCGCTAGCCATCAGAAACTTTGTTTCACGATAAGGAGATGCCTTTTTCTTGATTTGTTTAAATATATAAGTTAAAAAATATATATTTATAAATATCTTTATAAAAATCGAATATTCCCCGAAGGAATTTTTTTCTGGAAATCAAACATGATACAGCAATTATGTCATCATCATTTTCTGACTAAAAAAATAATTATTTTTTCCTAGTACTTGGTTAATTTTAATTTTATTGGTTAAAAATGCAACAAAAAAACTCTATTCCCTGTTAAAATATCAGCCATTTTATTTAGGTATTGAGTACGTGCATAGCCGACAAACATATATATATATATATGAAAAAACAATTTAAAAATCTAATATAAGTGGGTCAGCGCTCTGCCATATAAAGAGCACATGCGCTCGTGGTCAGGAGATGCCTTCTTTATTTTTATATATATATATATATATATATATATATATATATATATATATATATATATATGTGGCAATATCGTTGCGGGGTTCCTTGTTGTTGGGTGCGAATGGTGAGATTTGATTGAAGCGCAGTCGTTGAGTGGTAAGTGAAGCACACAGTTAGGAATAATCAGGACACATGGTGAGGTTTGAAAATAAAAGGCAACTGGATTGGAGGGAAGAAAGCTTGAGAAGGCGGAGCGATTTTGATTGTTAATTAACTGATCACATGATGGTGCTTGTACTTAGCTATGAGCTGAGTGGGGAGAGGTCCAGGGCCGATGTCACCTCGTTGGAAGCGAAGGAGCAACTGATCCGAACTCGGTGAGAGCCAAGTCGCTACTGCAGGTGTTGATCCTATGCGAGCTAAAACACTACTGACCATCCTTGCCTTTCGATTTAACACCAAGATTCCGTTTCTCTCTGATTGGTTGAGAGGTGATCACCTGATCTTTCCCTATTGGTTGACCTATTTAGATGCTATCTTCTGATAGGTCGGCGGTTTCCTTTGGTATTAGTTACGCCCGGCTTGGGTCAAGAAGCCTCGTGTTTGCTTGACTTTATTTACTGCCGCGGCTATCAAACTACGTCCGGTCTCTGTCCGGAAGTATTGGATATCTCTCAAACTTTTATAACTTCTGGTCACTCGACACGTCCTGTTTTGTCCGGAAGTATTGAATGCATCTTGGCGAAAATAACTTCTGCGGTTACTAGAGACGCCCGGTCTCTGCCCCTGCAGTATTGACACAGGGGTCCCCAGAATAGTCGTGCCAATCTTAGATCTACTTCCTATATCTTAATGCTACTTGCTTCCCTCCAGTTACCTTGTTCTTTATTAAGTCTTTGAAAATCATACATGGTACATACATAGTGGGTCGGGGTTGCATTTAATTATATACAAATTATGACAGATGCGCCCCCTACATGTGAAGAATTCAAGAAGGGGTTAGCCTGAGAGAATTCTGTAAAATGAAAAATAATTTTGTGGGAAAATTAGTTGTAGGTATTGAGGGGCTATATACAAGCATTGCTGGTGACATAAGTAAGATAGAATGGGGTTGATGATATAGGTTGAGTATAATTAATAGAAATCAAAATTTTTTAATTGTAAGAAATCAATGAATGTTATGGTACATAGTGGGTAAAACAAAGAAAATGCGCCTAAACGAATTCTACCCGAGATAAGAAATGATATCGAGGGAGTTCTATTAAGGCTTTTGAAATCAAATAAAAATAATATAAAAATAGTTGAATGAAATCAAAATTGAATGTGTTTGGTTGAAAAAGAGAAATATTTTGTTGCATGGTGACAAAGACAACTGCTTAGTTACTTTTTTGCTCGAATTCTGAGAAAAAGGAATCGAGGAAATTTCATAAGGTGCTTTGAAATCAAAACAAAATGAAATAAGAGTAGTTGAATGAAATCAAAGTGAAGGTTTGGTTGCACAAAAAAGGAAAAAGCTTTGTTGTATGAAAAAAAAAGAGAAAATGCTTTGTTGCGTTGGTGAAAAAAAAAAATTGCCTAATTACTATCCTACTTGAGATTGGGAATGAAATCGAAGGGGTTTTCATTAGGTCTTTTGAGAAATCAAAATAAAAATAAAAATAAGAGTTGAACGAAATCAAAGTGAATGCTTGGTGCGTGGTGAAAGAAAAAAAAAGGAAAAATGAAAAATAAAAAGGTTTCAACAATAAAGGGTGATTTAATGTTTTTAGTTTAATCGAAAACCAGTGAGTTTTCGTTAATAATTGAGTTGTGGCAATATAAGTCAAGTGGTAAATAGAATGATAATTGATAAATAAAAATGATAATATAAACTAATTGGGGAGAAAAAAAAAAAATGATAATTAATGATAAAAGTGGTAATAAGTTGAAATAATTGATAAATTGATTAAATATTTAAATTTTAATTGAGAGAAAATAATAAAAATGATTGATATGAAAAAATAAGATGTATTGGTTGGAACCCTTTGGTATCTACATGCCCTGATCTAAATGTATTGATTGTTCCATTTTGCCCTATAAATGTTTTACTTGCTCAATTATGTCCTATAAATTTTTTGTCTCGTCTGTATCGACACTTAGGTGAAAAACGTGATTCTAGCCCTCAAGTGCGTTTATGCTGTGTACAGGAGACATGGAAATCTATATAACCTTTATGTGTAATTTTTATCTTTGTGTGTGTTGTGAAAAAATGTTAGAAGTCGGTTGTGTAAGAAATGTGTGAGTTAGTTCTAGGTGTTGTTTCGTGGATGTGTAATTGGTTGGTAAAGAATCGATATATAGATTTGAACTGGAATCAAAAATCGGTGGTATAGCGAAATCTGTGGCTGGGGAGAGCGGTGACCTAATTTGGATGAGCGGGGCTTTGTAATGAGACGCCGGAAGCGGGACTCGGGGCGCGAGGTCCGGTCTAAATTTATCCACCCCCTGTTTGCGTAATTGGAGTCGGAAACGAGGCGTGTGGGGCTTGTTTTTGGAGCGTGGTTTCTCCGACATTGTTTGGTCATCTTTTCAGCTACTGTTATCTCTTCGGAGTTTATTTAGATTTTCTGCGAAGATGGTTCCTAAAATTATGAGAAGTTTTATAAATACTTGTCCACAATGAAGAATTGCTTGTCCACAATGAAAAATTGCTTGTCCTAAATTAAAAACTACCTCTTGTAGTTCGAAAATTTTCTGATCGGGCATAGCATAGATAAACAAGTACTTAATGAATAAAATTGGGATACAGTTGTACGGTAGAACTAATAAACAAAGGGTAAAAATCAGATGAAAGATAGGATATTGTCCCATGTTCGTCCACATTTTTGTAACTAGGGACTCTGAAATATTGGCTTGAACCTTATGAATTGTAGAGTTTGAATGATTGGTAGGTTCGCAGTTTTCCTGTTTGATATCTTTAGGGAGTGGTGTGATATGATTGGATTGGTTGTCAGATTTATAGTTCTCCTGTTTGACCGTCAATGGTTTTATTAGAGATATGTCGGCGGTAATTGGTTTAGGTTGAGATGTGTGATCTTTTCTCTGACGTGGATGTGGTAATTTTGGCATTGTTTGTGTTGTGTGTACGCTGTGCTTTATGTACGAATTTTGTTTTGTTTGGGTACCTGTGTCGGTATTTTTACGTGCAGGTTGTTTGTATTCATCGATTCTTCTAGCGAATCGGCAGGTGGGGCAGGTTTTTACCTGTTTTGCGATGTCTTGTGTCATGTTCTGCCAATAATATTGTGCTGAGATGAGTCTCGTCATCTTGGAGATGTTTGGGTGGTGGTGTTGTGTGTGTACGGACTTAAGAAGTCTGGTTGTAAATGAATTTGGGACTATAGTTTTAAGTACTCCTTTTCGGGAGACGGTGCGCAGTTTATTGGGATCCATAGTCACGCGGGATTTTCCCGGTGGAGAAGATTGTTGGTTCTTTATGAGTGGCGCATCTAGAAAGCCACAAAACGGGATACGAGTTACAACGCCCGTTTCATATTGTTGTACTCCATTTATGCTACGGACCTCATATTCGTATCTTGACAGTCTTAACCTCCATCGAAACAATCTGCCTGACGGGGCTTTGATCTCTTTCAACCACTGCAATGCAGGATGGTCAGAAAATATTGTAAACTTTCTGCCCATTAGACAGGTGCGGAAATTATCCACACTTTCCACAATGGCTAGGCATTGTAGTTCCAAGTCTGAATAATTTCGCTCGTGACTACGCAGAGATCGGCTGAAATGTTGAACGGTGTATGTCTTTCCATCAGGGTAGACTTGCTTAAGAACGCCTGTAATACTGAATGTTGAGGTGTTACAGTACACCTGGCATGGCATACCTTCCTGGTAAAGGTGTAATGTGGGGTGTGTTGTAAGGTTTTCTTTCAGGTTAGTGAACGCTTTCTGGCATTCGTCATCCCAGACCCACATGACATCTCTTTTTAGAAGGTTGACAAGTGGCGTCCGCAAGCGGGCGTGGTCTGGAATGAATTCTTTAAAGACGTTCACAGCTTTTAGGAAAGATCGTAATGTTTTTCGATTGTGTGGTTGTTTGGTGTCGTGAATTTTTTCTATATTTTGTGTAGACGGGATGATTGTATTATTCTTAACGGTTGTGCATGCGCTTGTTTGTCGTTGTTGTTGTCTTTTGGCGTGCGTGTTGCGTTTGTTGTGCGGGT
The DNA here is from genome assembly GCA_030710605.1 of Cordylochernes scorpioides. Taxonomy (NCBI): domain Eukaryota; kingdom Metazoa; phylum Arthropoda; class Arachnida; order Pseudoscorpiones; family Chernetidae; genus Cordylochernes; species Cordylochernes scorpioides. The sequence continues at coordinate 137,746,431 of CP092864.1, read as the reverse complement.
TGTGCGTGTTTGTCGCGTGGTGACGTATGGGTGCGTGTATGTTGTGAGGTACATTTGCGTAATTGTGGTGTGGCGAAGTGTGGTCATGTGTGAATTTTGTGTGGTAAGTGGGTGAGCTGTGTCGGTGTACGGACACTTGTTTGGGCATTAATGGAGTTGTAGATTGAAGTCGTGGTGGCTTTATATGTGGTGGGCATAAAGTATTGGCAATTGGGTTGAGCGAAAAGTTGTGTGGTGTGAGATTAGAATGGTGGCATGTAAATATTTGGGGTTTGGGCAATGAATGCAGGCAAGGTTTTCCATGTGTGAAAGCTTTGGGTGCTGTGCGAGTCCTTTGGGACAGGTTTTGGCCTAGCCCGTGCTTGCATTCATTTGATACATGTTTAAAGTGGTAGATAGTATTAGACAATGGGACGCCAAGTTGGAAAATAGTGCCGCGATTATAATTTAGTTTTAATTTATATTGATAAAGGGTTTCTAAGGTAAGAACTCCAAATGGCAAGGATGCATTTACCACGTGGAAGTTCTCTCTACGGGTTATTTGGCCTATTGTCAGAGGGAAAGTTAAATGTCCTATTATTTTCGTAAAACTATTTAGGGTGGATAGATCAAGGGAAGGTTTTTTAATACTTAAATTGGGGAGTTGTGCTTTTAATCTATTGTATAAATGATACGGCAATATGTTCGAACCTGCGTCTGGTTCAATGAGAAAGGTACATGGTAGGTCCTGGGTCAGATACAAGTCCAAAGTTAATTTGATGATGTCATTGGGTGGATTGCCTACCTTAGTCTCGAAAAGTCTCCATTGTGGCGTCTTCGGCTTGGTGTGGTTGGCTTGGAATATCTGTTGAACCGGATCGGGACCTTTTGCACTGTCCGCGCGATTGAAAGGGAAATCTAGTCATTTGTACTGCTTCCATTCGAGTGGAACGCGTTGTCGGTACACTGGGTCCGTGTCGCGTGGGTTGCTTCCGGGTGTACTGGTACGGCATGGCGGGTGGTGATTCCTCGGTGGGTGTCAGGCTGTTTGGACACGTACCGGCGGTGCGGGCGGCGGTTGCCCCTTGTAGCGCGGCGGTCAGTTCTAAAATTACCGTCGCCAGGGTATATCTTGTCGCCTCGTTCGTTGTCAGCTTCTTTCCGTTCGTTGCCAGTTCCTTCTCTCTTGGGTTGTCATTGCCTTTTGTTGTGCTGGTGCCTGGGTTAATTTCCATCTTCATCCTGATTAAGTTCCATAATCTTTATCCTGTCGACTTAACCGTTCTGTGGCAATATCGTTGCGGGGTTCCTTGTTGTTGGGTGCGAATGGTGAGATTTGATTGAAGCGCAGTCGTTGAGTGGTAAGTGAAGCACACAGTTAGGAATAATCAGGACACATGGTGAGGTTTGAAAATAAAAGGCAACTGGATTGGAGGGAAGAAAGCTTGAGAAGGCGGAGCGATTTTGATTGTTAATTAACTGATCACATGATGGTGCTTGTACTTAGCTATGAGCTGAGTGGGGAGAGGTCCAGGGCCGATGTCACCTCGTTGGAAGCGAAGGAGCAACTGATCCGAACTCGGTGAGAGCCAAGTCGCTACTGCAGGTGTTGATCCTATGCGAGCTAAAACACTACTGACCATCCTTGCCTTTCGATTTAACACCAAGATTCCGTTTCTCTCTGATTGGTTGAGAGGTGATCACCTGATCTTTCCCTATTGGTTGACCTATTTAGATGCTATCTTCTGATAGGTCGGCGGTTTCCTTTGGTATTAGTTACGCCCGGCTTGGGTCAAGAAGCCTCGTGTTTGCTTGACTTTATTTACTGCCGCGGCTATCAAACTACGTCCGGTCTCTGTCCGGAAGTATTGGATATCTCTCAAACTTTTATAACTTCTGGTCACTCGACACGTCCTGTTTTGTCCGGAAGTATTGAATGCATCTTGGCGAAAATAACTTCTGCGGTTACTAGAGACGCCCGGTCTCTGCCCCTGCAGTATTGACACAGGGGTCCCCAGAATAGTCGTGCCAATCTTAGATCTACTTCCTATATCTTAATGCTACTTGCTTCCTCCAGTTACCTTGTTCTTTATTAAGTCTTTGAAAATCATACATGGTACATACATAGTGGGTCGGGGGTTGCATTTAATTATATACAAATTATGACATATATATATATATATATATATATAACGATAAAAACGGTCTTTATTTAGTCAAAGGCAAGTACAGTCGAGGGGTAGTAACATTCAGGGATAAATTCCAGCCCTAATATTCGCGTAGAATTCTTTGGAGATATCGTCTTGTTCGTCCCACTTCTTCATGATCCATTCGGCCTCTTCTATTTTCTTGTCGTAGATCATCTTCAAGTCACTGTCAGGGTCTTCGAGATTCTTTCTTCTTTCCCGGAGTGTCTCGGCGAAGACTTGTATTTGATGATCCAGGGAATGATTTTTTCTCTTCATCTCTCTTATGGTGTTGATTTGGTCGTCTGAACAGATGATGAATTCGATGATATTTTTGTAGGTATCATTTTCAGTGTCAAGGGATATAATCGATGTCGTGGACTTGTCTGTGATATTTTATGTCTCTGTCTCCATATCAGTGGACAGCGGTAGGATTGTCTTCATTCCTGGGGGGGGTCGACTTCTTCCTTTTTTCTTGTCTTTTTCTTTCTCGTTGATCGAGATTATCATCTTGAGACGCCTTAAAGGGTCTCTTTTTCGACGTTGGTGTTTCTACGTTTCCGGTAGACAATTTGGTAAGCTCATTTAGAATTTGCTTCATTTTTCCAATTTTGATGTTAAGGGCTCTCCTCTGGTCACTTTTGAGGTCACTATAGGTCTTGGATTTAATGTCTTCCTGTCTCTCGAGGTAGCTGGAGATCATGAACTCCAGGTCGGGATGTTGTATTAACTGCCGCTGGACCTTAATTGTTCTAGAGATACCAGCCCTCTCGTAGATCGCGGCAATTATTCTCTCTACTTCTGGATTTTCACATTTTTCGCATTCAATCAATTCTCTTTGGAGTTGGGTGGAGTCCAACGACCCTATGGAGCATATGCTAGATGTTTCATCATCTTGGTATTCATTCCTTGCGATGGTGTTCATTGTGACAGTTTCCGTTGATGGGCCCGGCATGACGGGCAGGGCTGTGGGGTTGATTGCCTCTGAGTAGGTTCTTGAGATGTTATTTCTAATTTTTGGGTTGAAGGGGGCATTTGGATATAATATGACCATGTCTCCTACAACCTAGGCAGATGGTGTCTTCGCCCACAAAGATCTTAAAGGTCCTCTGCATGTAGTCGATTGGGATGATTGCCGGCATGTCAGTTGATTCACTTCTCTTCAGCACGACCTCTCTTCTAAGAGATGAAAGGTGTTTAAATAGTGGGTTCTCGGTGGGGAAAGGCAGGGGCCTGATGCTGAGGATCTCTCCGAATGGCGCCAGGGCTTTGGTGACCTCTTCATCCGGGATGAAGGCAAGGATTCCCGATAGAATGTATTTCTTTGGGGGGTTGAATAGGGGCGTTGGGTAGATGGTGTTGCCTCTGACTGCAAAGCCGTTGTTAATAAGCCGTAAGGCTTGTTCACCGTTGGCAACCGATACAACGGCCTGGCTGTTCATTTTTCCAACCGAGTGGATGTTTTCATGTCCTATTATTTTGGCTATTGAGGAAAGGTGCTCCTCAGCACTGCACTCTGAGAGGGCGGTGAATTGGATGGTGGAGTTTATGTTTTTACTTCTTTTTTCGTATGTTTCTTTTCGAGATTCTTCAAATTTTTTCCACTCTTGAGGCGAAAATTGTCTTCTTTGGGTATGCAAATTGTCTTGCTGTTTGTTTTTCTTTTGAGATGGTAATTTAGCGATTGATGGCTTTGATGTAAATGAAATTTCTTCATGAGGGTGAGCAACCAATGAGACTACCGCAGCAGATGACGTGTTTGATGACGCAACGACCAACTTGGCCGTTGCCATGGTAATGATGCAAAGCTACGACTTGTAGCTTTGCTAAATTATGAAAAATAGGAAAATATGAAATTTGATGAGATTCTTTGAGAGATGGGTTGAAATGATGCCTGGATTAAGGCGAACAAGATGATATGAAATTAGTTAAATAAAAATTGACTTTACGGATGAAAAAGGAGAAAAACACGGAGCTCGTGCGACGCGTGGCCGCACGGTCAACGTCTATCTATCTATATATATATATATATATATATCTATATATATATATATATATATAAAACTAGAAGAATGGCCCGGGCAACGCCCGGGTTTTACCTGAGTGCGTATATATTTTTAAAACGTTTTAATTCAAATACTATTCGTTACAATTATAAATTGGCGCCATGGATGTCTCTCTTGTGAAACGTCCCGTTCCAAACTGTGTGTTTTTAAAGCACGATAAGGAGATGCCTTTTTCTTAAAATACTATTCGTTACAATTATAAATTTGCGCCGTGGATGTCTCTCTTGTGAAACGTCCCGCCCCAAACTGTGTGTGTCTTGAAAATAAAAAATAAAAATGTGAATTTTCATAAAGATTTCATCATGTCGATTTTTTTTTTTTTTTTTTGCAAATTAAATCATATATTAACTTTATGAACGGAAAAATATGTCCAGGGTAGCCTAGTGGTCTTGGCATCTGCCCCGGTAAGCGGAAGGTCGTGGGTTCGATTCCCATCCCTTGACACTTTTTTTATTTTATGCATTCTGACCAAAATCTATCCGTGAACTTCACACAGTGAACTTCACACAGACAGAATAAGGCAATTATATAAGTAGATTGAATGTCTGTCTGTGTGTACTCTATAGATTCAAAAACCATACATCCAATCGCCGTGAAATTTTGGGATATTATTACGTATATCCCCGGGAAGGTTTTTGAAAAATAATTTCTTGAATATCTTGAATATCCTTAGGGTTATTTGTAGATTTAACTCGCAAGCAGCGCCACCATTGCGACGATGATAACAAGTTTTTTCATCTATAAGTTTTATTTTCACTAAGTTTATTATCTTAACGATTATTTATCAAAAGTAAGATTATCTCAGGATGACACGGCAATTTATTTGAGACAAGAATAATGATACAATTCCAAGGCAAGATACTATTCCTTTAACTTCCAATTACCGAGGGAACCAATTAATATTGATTTTATTGACCGGGAAAAAATGTTTACTTTATCGAGAGATTCGTTAGACAAACCTTTACTCGGGTAAAACCCGGGCGAAGCCGGGTACATCCATACAAGAATAATGATACAATTCCAAGGCAAGATACTATCCCTTTAACTTCCAATTACGAGGGAACCAATTAATTCAATTCAAAATTCAATTTTATTTTATTCAACTTATCGAGTATTTTTAAAGGGACCGGGAAAAAATGTTCACTTTATCGGGAGATTCGTTAGACAAACCTTTACTCGGGTAAAACCCGGGCGAAGCCGGGTACATCCGCTAGTCTCTATCTCTCTAAATATAAAAGTCAATGTCTGTCTGTCTGTTTCGCGATAAACTCAAAAACTAATAAACCAATTGGTACCAAATTTTGCATGTCGCTTTTTATAAACCTGAGTAAAAATTTCGGCTACATTTTGATTAGTATTTTTGGCTATTTCTTTTTTTTTTTTCATTTGAAGAGCTTTTTTTTTACGCGGAGTAATTCGGAATGGAATGAATATCCAAATATGGCCATTCTTTATACGCATCGGTGGTTCAGTGGTAGAATGCTCGCCTGCCACGCCTGCGGCCCGGGTTCGATTCCCGGGTTTTACCCGATTAAATGTTTTTATTTAAATACTATTCGTTACAATTATAAATTGGCGGCGTGGATGTCACTCTTGTGAAACGTCCCGCTCCAAACTTTGTGTCTGAGAAGCGATATTTTTATAGAAAGATGATCTGGCTTTTGTTTTCTGCTCGAATGAATGTTTTTCTGTTAGAATTTTGTTCCTGCGTACAAAATAATGAGCTGGTTTCACCCGTGGTCTCTGCTTTTTGGAATTTTTCCGATATAATTTTGTATCTGATAATCTTACATGATACAGCAATATCGTCATCATCATTTTCTGACTAATAATATATAGTTTTAATAATTGATTTATATATTTTTTAAAATAGCCTATCGTCTTCCCCGTATTTTTTTACCTATGTATGGACATTTTGGTTTGAATTAGTGAACTACTGCGAATTTGTATACCGGACATACAAACCAACAAACAAACAAACAAACATTCATTTATATATATATAGAAGACTAGACGAATGACTCGGGCAACGCCCGGGTTTACCCGATTAAATGTTTTATTCAAACACTATTCGTTACAATTATAAATTGGCGCCGTGGATGTCACTCTTGTGAAACGTCCCGCTCCAAACTTTACAGTCAGATTAGTTACGATATAAATCTTCAAATCGAGCGAGCGTCTATAAATATTTCGATTTAGATCAAGTATTCTAATTATTAAGCGAACTATCTATATATATAAAAATGAATGTATGTGTGTGTGTGTGTGTGTGACAATTGACAATTAAAAAATAGTTATTGTCATCTTAGACAATATTAGATCAATCAATCAAAGAGAGAGCGAAATAGAAGAAAAAGAAAAAAAAAATTACAAAAAGAATGAATGAAAGATTTACATATATATTACATATATTTTACAAGGGGGATGGAGATAGGAAACCTCGACGCTGGAGGGTCCTGGACCAGGCGATGAGCGGGTCCTCCACCGCTTCTCCGAGCCCAACCTGGACAAAGTAACGATAAATTCGCAACTTTGCCGACGCCAGGATGGAAAGGGCGTCGTCCTCAAGGCCGGACCCGCCGAAGATCCAAGCCTGCAGGTCAGGGGGGCCGCCCTATGATGTTGAAGGCCTCTCTGATGAGAGGCCTGATGGAGCGGCAGCACCAGTAACGGTGGCCGAGGGAGCGGTCGATGGACCCGCAGGCAGGACAGGAGGGGCCGACCGAAGCAGGATGGGCCGGATGAGGCAGGGCGTGGAGGGCCAACTTGAGGGCCGCGTCAGCCTCGTGGCCGAGTGGGCGCAGCGCCGCAGCGAGGCCCAGTCGATCCAGGATGGTGGTGGACCGATGGTGGGCGACCATCTCGAGGTAAACCTTGAGATGGGCGTGGCGGCGAGGCGCGGGCGATCCAGGGCCCGTCGGGCCGAGCGGGTCGTGAGGCCGTTGAGGAACGGCGTAGCCGTCCCTCGCAGCACCACGGCCGCAGCTAAAGAGCTAGATGAGGGTGCAGACTCCGCCCCGAAGCCCACGGCGTTCTCGGAGGTCAGCCTCCGACAGAAGGCGCCCAGGGCCGCGGCGTCAGCCAGGGCCGAGCGCGTAGGTCGGGCGATGAGGTGGCCCTCCGCGAGAAGGTCCCGGACTCGGGCTCCGCGCCAGCGGGCAGGGGCCAGGAGGTCGGGAGGGCGAAGGAACCGGCAGCCACCGATGATTGGGATGTCCAGCAGCAGGGATGCGGGGACCGCCCGGTGATTGAGGCTCAGGATCTTGGAGGCCTCCTCCCACAGCTTCAGCAACCGGAGACGGCGGGGCTGGAGACGCGTGCCGTCTGGTGGAGGGCGGATCCAGGCCTCGCTGCCGCTGGCGACCAGCCAGTCGAAGCCGTTCCTGCCTCCGCGGAGCGCGACCTGCACACCCTTGAGGCAGGCGAGCTGGAGTTGGGTTGCCAGGTCGAGGAGGCCGAGGCCTCCGATGGCTACGGGCCTCGCCATGACGGCGGCGGGAAGCCACGCCGTGTGCTCGGGCCCCCAGACGAACCTCGCTAGTCTGGCCTGCACCCCCGATGGTCGGGGGTGATGGCAGGTACCCGTGCAGGTGATGCTGGATGGTGGAGCCCACCAGCGAGTTCGCCGCTCTAGCTCGTCCGACGAAGGATAGGCCGCGGGTGAAGGGCGTCCATCTGCGGCAGGCGGACTCCAGGAAGGCGAGAAGATGCTGCTCCTGATGGGCTACGGAGCTTCTGGGGGCGATGTCGAGCCCGAGGACCCTGATGGAGGTGGTCGACCAGGAGGCGCCGAGAGGGGAGTCGCCGCGGTTGTGCCAGGCTCCGCACCAAAGGCCCGCGCTCTTCCCGAGGTTGACGGCGATACCGGAGGCCCGCTTGAAGTCTTCGAGGACGGTCGCCACCCGCTCGAATTCTTCGTCGCGATGGAAAAGGAGGACGATGTCGTCGGCGTAGGCGATGACGTTGCCCACGCCGAGGGTCAACTCCAGGCGACGAAGCAGCGGCCCCGTAGCGATGCTAAAGAGGGCGGCACTCCACGGCGCAGCCCTGTCTTAGGCCGTTGAGGAGGGGGAAGGCGGTGGTGTGAAAGCCTCCAGCCCGGATCGTTGCGTCCGCCCCGGCGTACAAGATGTTAATCCAGCCCATGAAGGCCGGCGGGAGGTGGAGGGACGTCATCAGGGACTCCAGGAAGCCGCGGTCCAGGGAATCGAAGGCGGACTCCAGGTCGACGCCCATGACGGCCAGCGGCGAGACCATGGCGGTTGCCTCCTCAACAGCATCCGTCACCTTGGCGATGTTCCAGGACGGGGACCTCCCGGGGACGGCGTAAGTCTGGCATTCCGGCACAAGGGTCCGCAGGTGGGACTTGAGGCGCCGGTGAAGGATGGCGGCCAGGACCCTGTAGTCGGCCGAGGGCAGCGCGACGGGCCTGTAGCCGTCAAGGCCGCGACCTCCGCGGGCCTTGGGCACGAGGCAGATGGAGCTGCGCCGCGTCGACGGAGGCAGGGCACCGCGGAGCCGTGATGCCGCGAACACCCGGGCCAGAGCTTCCGCGAAGAAGTCCTCGTTGAAGGCGACGAGGAGTTCGCACGGCAAGCCGTCCCAGCCGGGGGCCTTTCCGCGAGGGAGGTGCTCGATGGCATTGGCGATCTCGCTGGGGCTGATGTCCGACCGGTGGAGCGGGTCCTCCTCACTCAGCTCGCAGGTGGTGGTGGGCGCGCTGCTGGCGATGAAGGCAGCTCCCGCAGCTGGATCGGTGGTGGGACGGGCGAAGCGGGGCCGGAAGGTTGCGAACGCCCTCCGCCGAAGCTCGGGGCCCTCGATGACGTTATCATCGTCGTCCCTGATGACGCTGACCGGGCGTCGGAGGCGGATGGCGCGTGCCAGGTCCGGCAGCGATGGGTAGTCGGCCCGGATGGAGGAGGCCTCGAGCTGCGCCGCGATGTAACGTCTCGCCCTGTAGACGTAGCTGTCGCTGGCAGCGTGGCGTGGGTCGTGCAGGGATCTGGCCTCCGCCAGCAGCCCCGCCTTGATGGAGGTCCACCTATCCCAGAAGGTCCCGTCGTCGTCATCGTGCGCTGCGTCTTCCTCCAACTTCCGGATGTAGCCAGCCAGATGTTCGAGAGCAAGGCTCGAGCGGAGCATCGCGGCCAAGCGAGGCTGGGTGGGAGAGGAGACGGCGGTGGTGGGCGGGCCCACCTGGAGCAGCACGAGGCGGTGGTCCGAGAGGTGGTAGTGGCTGGTCGCGTAGATGGACACGCGATCCAGGACTCCAGCAGGGACGAGTATCCGGTCCAGGCGGTTCGATTCGACTTGGTCGCCGTGCATGGCGACTCTGGTGGGCAGGTGGGCGGCGTCGAACTGGGTGGCCACGTCGACCAGCGCGGCCAGGTCCAGAAGAGCGGCGAGGGCATCTGACGATGATGATGATGAGGGCCCCCGATCCCTGATATTAAAATCGCCGATGATCCAGCAGGCCCCCTCCTCCTCCTGTGCCGCTGTCGCCGCCAGGAGCTCCAGTTGCCGGTTTCGCTCCCGGGGTTCATGTGCCAGATGAACGGCGATGGCCGTCATCTCCTCGCCGTGGACATCTATTGTTGCCAAGGCGATGTGGCCCGGCCACAGGATACGCTGTCGTAGCACGGCGACGCCTGGTCCGAAGACGCAGGCGAGTCCGGATCCCGAGATGGCTACGGGATGGGCCAATATAACAGCGCTGTAGCCGAGGCAGAGGTCTTGGCCGCTGCCCAGGTGAAATGCGTTTGTCTCCTGGACAAACGCGATGTCCACGTGATGTTGTTTGAGGAGATGACAAAGGGCAAGGCTCCTCCCCCGAGTGGCGAGCCCTCGCGCGTTGATGGTGGCGACGCGGTGGTTCATTGGCGCTGTAGATCTCGCCGGACCTTCCTGGTCTTCTGGAGGGTCTTGCGGATGGTGGAGTTGGAGTCTGGGCACGAGGCCTTGAAGGTGTCGTGCAACTTGTCGAGGGTGGCGACCTGTTCTTCTGTCAGCGTGGGCGCTAGCCTCTTCATGGTGGTCTCAGAGGTGAGGAGCTGCTGTGCGTCCTTGCAGTTAAGGCCGGGCAGCTTGTGCCAGTCGATGGAAAGGGTTGGGGTCTCCTCGATGTGCTTCAGCAGCTGTTTGAGTGCGGATTCTCCCCGGGCAGGCGTGGATGGAGGTGAGGTCAGCCCCTCCACCGACATCTCGTGGTCGAGCGGAGAGATGCGAGGCTCGGGGGGGCCGCGGGGCAGCCAGGGGAGCAGGGTGGGCAGCAGGGGCGGGGTGGGTGACATCCATCTGTTCGGCAGGCTGGTGTGCCGAGGGGATCGCCTGAGCCTCGGTTGAAGTCTTCGCCGGTTGGACAGGGGACGCCAGTGTTGCGGGCGCCGGTGCCAGCTTCCTTGGCTGCTGAGGAGGAGGAGGAGGGGGAGGCCTTGCGTCGGTGGGAGACGCTGCTTGCCTGGGGTTGCCGTTCCCTTGCCTGGCGAGCGCTGGGCAGTTGGCTCTGCGGTGGCCCTGTTTACCGCATTTGGAACACTTGATTCCAAAGGAGAGGAAGGCCGTCAGGGTGTCTCCCTTGGAGTGGATGGTTAGTCGGGTGGGCAGCGTCTCTAGCCTTACGCCATCGCGGAGCAGGATGAACGCCTCCCGGCGGCCGTCGGTGAAGGTGAACTCCCCCATTTTGACCAGGATGGGGGCGATGGAGGTGACTCTCCCAAACTGGCCCAGGGCGGACGCGATGGTGCTGTCCTCCACAAAGCCGGGCAGGTTGGCCACGACTATGCGCTCCGCCCTTTTGCGGAAGGGGAAGACCTTGAGGGTCGTTCCCTCGATTTCTAGGCCGTCCGCGACCAGACGGTTCGCATGTTTCTTGTCCGCAAGACCCACGATGAAGTGGCCGTTCATTCGATGGAATTGCGTGATGCTCCTTGGCCCCCCGAGTAGCGTGCTCATGGCCTTGAGGTAGGAGTAGTCCGGGATGTCTGGGCACAGCTCCACGAAGACGTAGTTCTCGTGGTTGGTAGTGGCCTGCCTCACCCTGGCGTCGGCGATGTTGGCGCGCGTCGCATTGATTTCCTGGGGCGGAACTGCTCTCGGCCCTGTTTGACGCTTCTGCTGCTGGGAGCTGCGCTGGTTTCCAGGCTTGTTGGGCTGCCTAGCAGCGTGCTCAGGTGAAGTTGAGCCGAGGCGCCTCTTCTTGCCCTTCACGACGATGAAGCCCTCGTTGTCATCCACCTCCGCCATCTCGCTGTCGGCCCAGTTGAGCGAGGCCGGGCTAGCTGGAGTTGCGCTGGTCGTAGCAGCAGTCTTCGGCGCCGTGACGTCACCACGCGCGGCGGCCAGATTTACATGCTTAGCGCCTACCGGCGGATTTGCATATTTTTGATTTTCAGAAATTTCTTCAGAAGTTTTCTTCTGTAGGTTGTTTTTTGGTGATTTTTCCTCACCAGTTTCGGATACAAAGCTGGGCCTTTCAGGCACTGAATCAGCTGATTCCGGGCTATTCGCCAGTACCAAATTCGGCATATTAACTGCCATCAACACGCACGCCAGAGGCGAAAACGGCGGAGCTCGCAAAAACGCGGCCGCTCGCCAGCGTGTGTGTGTGTGTGTGGTCTGTTTGTCCTTTATGCTGACCAAACCACTCATTGGAACGCCATGAAACTTTGGGAAGTTATTTAGTATAGTACTGGGAAGGTTTCTAGCAAATAAAATTTTTGAAATAATTTCTCGCTTTAAAATAATCAAGATAAATATTCGAATTTATCTGTTATAATTCAACAATCTGCTCTAAATATTATCATGATGATACGATGATTTTGTAATGTAGAAAATTAGGAAAGACAAAATTCAGGATGACACGGCAATTTATTTGAGACAAGAATAATGATACAATTCCAAGGCAAGATACTATTCCTTTAACTTCCAATTACCGAGGGAACCAATTAATAATGATTTTATTCAACTTATCGAGTATTTTTCAAGGGACCGGGAAAAAATGTTCACTTTATCGAGAGATTCGTTAGACAAACCTTTACTCGGGTAAAACCCGGGCGAAGCCGGGTACGTCCGCTAGTTATTAATAAAATTTTGAGAAGATTTCGATTTTAAACGTATTTATAACCTTGATAGAGGGCGCTGTTCGTGAGCTAAGTAGAATAATTTGAATATATAGTTTTAATATTTAATTTATATATAATTTAAAATAGCCTATCGTTTTCCTCGTATTTTTTTACCTATGTATGGAAATTTTGGTTTGAATTAGTGAACTACTGCGAATTTGTATACCGGACATACAAACCAACAAACAAACAAACAAACAAGCATACAAACATTCATTTTATATATATACTAGACGAATGACCCGGGCAACGCCCGTGTTTTACCCGATTGAATGTTTTTATTCCAATACTATTTGTTACAATTATAAATTGGAACCGTGGATGTCACTCTTGTGAAACGTCCCGCTCCAAACTTTACATGCACATTAGGTCAGCTGGTATTACCCCTCATTTTCACCGCTAGAGGCGCGAGCGAATTGACTTTTTGTAAATATACATATTTATAAAGATAGAAGCTTCTATAGAAGATAATGATCATAATGATGATGCGCGCGCATCCGTGACAGCGATGAGGAATTGAGGAAAGACGGTTGTGATTAAAAATTATAATAATAATAATACTATAATAATAATAATTATTATTATTATCATTAGATAATGATATAATGATCATAATGATGATGCGCGCGCATCCGTGACATGAGGAAAGACGTTCGTGACTATATATGTTGATGACTATATATTAATAATAATAATAATAATATAATAATAATAATTATTATTATTATCATTAGATAATGATATAATGATCATAATGATGATGCGCGCGCATCCGTGACATGAGGAAAGACGGTCGTGACTATATATGTTGATAATAATAATAATAATATAATAATAATAATTATTATTATTATCATTAGATAATGATATAATGATCATAATGATGATGCGCGCGCATCCGTGACATGAGGAAAGACGGTCGTGACTATATATGTTGATTGAGGAAAGACGGTCGTGACTATATATTATTAATAATAATAATATAATATATTAATATTTATTATTATCATTAGATAATGTTATAATGATCATAATGATGATGCACGCGCATCCGTGACATGAGGAAAGACGGTCGTGACTATATATGTTGATAATAATAATTATCATTAGATAATGATAATTATCATAATGATGATGCGGGCGCATCCGTGACAGAGGCCATGACGGTCGTGACTATATATAGGGATAGAAGATCTACTTATATATTTGCCATATTCTGTCTGTTTGTCTGTTTGTTTGTCTGAAGCTCACGGATGGGATTTTTCATAACCATCGGTGGTTCAGTGGTAGAATGCTCGCCTGCCACGCGGGCGGCCCGGGTTCGATTCCCAGCCGATGCATTTTTGTTTACAATTTTTAAAACTCATTTATATATTATACAAGAATGACATCCACGGCGCCAATTTATAATTGTAACGAATAGTATTTGAATAAAAGCATTTAATCGAGTAAAACCCGGGCGTTGCCCGGGTCATTCGTATATAATAATTGTATAAACGAATGCAAGACAAAATCACCGCGAATGTTTCTTTTTTTTTAAGGCAATTTCTTTTTAAGGCAATTATCGTTAATTTATCGTTAATTTTTGTTTCGATTTTTATTGAAAAAAAAACGATATGGTGCCTTTAAAAATGATCTTTATTACTATGCAGTTTTCTATTTAGTCAATATACCTAAGTTCATGTTGCAAATGTAATTATCTCTATCGATTTAGTAGGTGAAATGCAAAAAAAAAAATCGACATGATGAAATCTTTATGAAAATTCACATTTTTATTTTTATATTTTCAAGACACACACAGTTTGGGGGCGGGACGTTTCACAAGAGAGACATCCACGGCGCCAATTTATAATTGTAACGAATAGTATTTTAATTAAAACATTTTAAAAACACACAGTTTGGAACGGGACGTTTCACAAGAGTGACATCCATGGCGCCAATTTATAATTGTAACGAATAGTATTTGAATTAAAACGTTTTTAAAATATATACGCAATCGGGTAAAACCCGGGCGTTGCCCGGGCCATTCGTCTAGTATATTATAAATGAGTTTTAAAAATTGTTTTAAAAATGCATCGGCCGGGAATCGAACTCGGGCCGCCCGCGTGGCAGGCGAGCATTCTACCACTGAGCCACCGATGCGTTTACAAAATGGCCATATTTGGGTATTCATTCCATTCCGGATTACTCCGCGTAAAAAAAAAAGTTCTTCAAATGAAAAAAGAAATAGCCAAAAATACTAAGCAAATTGTATCCAAAAATTTCCTCAGGTTTATAAAAAGCGACATGCAAAATTTGGTACCAATTGGTTCAGTAGTTTTGAGTTTATCGTGAAACAGACAGACAGACAGAAATTGACTTTATATATATAGAGATTAGTGTTTAGGTATTTGATTTAATTCATATAGTTGATATAATAGTATATATTTAAATTATATTTTTTATAAATTTGTTTTAAAAATTGTAAAAAAAAAAAATGCATCGGCCGGGAATCGAACCTGGGCCGCCCGCGTGGCAGGCGAGCATTCTACCACTAAGCCACCGATGTTTAAAAAAAATGGCCATATTTAAGTATTCATTCCATTCGGATTAGTCCGCGTAAAAAAAAAATAGTTCTTCAAATTAAAAAAAGAAATAGCCAAAAATAATAAGCAAAATGTAGCCAAAAATTTCCTCAGGTTTATAAAAAGCGACATGCAAAATTTGGAACCAATTGGTTCAGTAGTTTTTGAGTTTATCGCGAAACAGACAGACAGACAGGAATTGACTTTTATATATATAGAGATATAATATGAATGAGTTTTAAAAATTGTTTAAAAAAATGCATCGGCCGGGAATCGAACCCTGGCCGCCCGCGTGGCAGGCGAGCATTCTACCACTGAACCACCGATGCTTTAAAAAATGGCCATATTTAGGTATTCATTCCATTCCGGATTAGTCCGCGTAAAAAAAAGTTCTTCAAATGAAAAAAGAAATAGCCAAAAATACTAATCAAAATGCAGCCGAAAATTTTCCTCAGGTTTATAAAAAGCGACATGCAAAATTTGGTACCAATTGGTTCAGTAGTTTTTGAGTTTATCGCGAAACAGACAGACAGACAGAAATTGACTTTTATATATATAGAGACTAGACGTATGACCCGCTTCGCCCGAGAATTCTCCCGATTGCAATTTCCTTCACACTGAAAGTACATCAATAATAAATATTAAAAGTGCCATAGAATAGCAATACAGAAGTAACACATAAACTACAGGAAAAAAGGTGTGTGTGATGGCAAAAATTGTATTATATTAGTGTTTAGGTATTGATTTAATAAATATAGTTGATATTATAATATATATTTATATTATATAAAATACTAGCGGACGTACCCGGCTTCGCCCGAGGTTTTTACCCGAGTAAAGGTTTGTCTAGCGAACATTTGTTAAAACAATTCTCTAAAATTTATTTAAATAAATATATATATTTTGATAATTTTGAAACTCATAAATTTGAATCTCTCGATAAAGTGAACATTTTTTCCCGGTCCCTGTGTGCCGTGTCATCCTGAATTTTGTCTTTCCTAATTTTCTACATTAGAAAATCATAGTTTTATCTAGTGAACATTTTTCCCGTGTCACATTTCCGTTGTCATCCTGAGATAATCTTACTTTTGATAAATAATATTTAAGATAACAAACTTAGTGATAAGAAATCTTGTTAACATCGTCACAATGGGGGCGCTGCTTGCGAGTTAAATATACAAATCTGCAAATAACTCTAAGGATATTCAAGATATTCAGGAAATTATTTTTGAAAAACCTTCCCGGTGATATACCTAATAATATCCCAAAATTTCACGGGCGATTGGATGTATGGTTTTTGAATCTATAGAGTACAGACAAACAGACAGACAGACAAACATTGAATTTTATATATATAGATGAGTTTTTAAAATTATAAAAAAAATGCATCGGCCGGGAATCGAACCCGGGCCGCACGCGTGGCAGGCGATCATTCTACCACTGAACGACCGATTCTTATTTAAAAAATGGCCATATTTGGGTATTCATTCCATTCCGGATTACTCCGCGTAAAAAAAAAAAAGTTTTTCAAATGAAAAAAAGAAATAGCCATCGGGGGAATTCTCGGGCGAAGCCGGGTCATACGTCTAGTCTATATCTATATATATATAAAATTGAATGTCTGTCTGTCTGTCTGTACTCTATAGATTCAAAAACCATACATCCAATCGCCGTGAAATTTTTGGATATTATTAGGTATATCACCGGGAAGGTTTTTGAAAAATAATTTCATGAATATCTTGAATATCCTTAGAGTTATTTGCAGATTTGTATATTTAACTCGCAAGCAGCGCCCCCATTGTGACGATGATAACAAGTTTTCTTATCACTAAGTTTGTTATCTTAAATATTATTTATCAAAAGTAAGATTATCTCAAGATGACACGGCAATTTATTTGAGACAAGAATAATGATACAATTCCAAGGCGAAGATACTATTCCTTTAACTTCCAATTACCGAGGGAACAAATTAATATTGATATTATTCAACTTATCGAGTATTTTTCAAGGGACCGGGAAAAAATGTTCACTAGATAAAACGATGATTTTGTAATGTAGAAAATTAGGAAAGACAAAATTCAGGATGACACGGCACACAGAGACCGGGAAAAAATGTTCACTTTATCGAGAGATTCAAATTTACGAGTTTCAAATTATCAAAAGATATCTTTTTTTTTTATAAGTTTATGGAGAATTGTTATAACAAATGTTCGTTAGACAAACCTTTACTCGGGGAAAACCTCGGGCGAAGCCGGGTACATCCGCTAGTATTATATATAATATAAATGAGTTTTTTAAAAATTGTAACAAAAAAATGCATCGGCCGGGAATCGAACCCGGGCCGACCGCGTGGCAGGCGAGTATTCTACCACTGAACCACCGATGCTTATAAAAAATGGCCATATTTAGGTATTCATTCCATTCCGGATTACTCCGCGTAAAAAAGTTCTTCAAATGAAAAAAAGAAATAGCCAAAAATACTAATCAAAATGTTGCCGAAAATTTTCCCCAGGTTTATAAAAAGCGACATGCAAAATTTGGTACCAATTGGTTCAGTAGTTTTTGAGTTTATCGCGAAACAGACAGACATTGACTTTTATATATATACATGCATACATTGACTTTTATGAAAATTCAAAACTATTTTAGACGCGTATGATTCTTTTTAAAATATAAAATAATTTTTTATTGATATTTGCGGAAGAGCGATTTTTCGTAGCATACCATATATTTAAAATTGTATGTAATTCTACTTTCCTCAAAGCTTATGTCCATAGTTCATCTAAAAATACCAATTCCAAGAGTCTAACAACAGTATCACTATAAAAGGAAGATCGAAAAATGCAATATAACAGCGGTATTTATTTATTATCACTTACAAAGCACGCGATATCCGTCTTGGATATTTGCATGCATACACAAGTTTGGGAGCTTATTTACAGTAATTATTAATATGAAATTAGTTATTATAATAGAAATTATTAACAGATTTGTCAGTTAGTTAACGATTTAATTACCCTATAATGAATATTAGTGAACATCACATAAGAACAGAAATTTAGAGCTATTTACAGCATATAACTATATTACAGCCCAGGCTATCTATTACTAAAAAACATTCTACAAAATCTATTAAAATTTATATACATATATCTATTATTAACTATTTGATTTAGACAATTTATATTTATTTGATTTTTGACTCTCAAGTCCTCTACAAGTCGACAGTCCGTTAAAATATGTACAGGATTTTCTTCTTCTGCACCACATGAGCATTTAGGCGAATCCGTCTTTCTGACTTTGTACAAATATGATCTAAAGTTACCGTGTCCAGTAAAAAATTGGACATTGTAAAAATTTGGCTTGACATATTTGGGTATTTGGGAATCAGTGAAGAAGGACTTGAAAATGGTATTAGTCTTCTCATAGTATTTCTGCAATTTTTCCCTTATGTAATTAGAAATTATATTCCTACTTGAAGATTCAAATCGGTTGTAATTTATTTCGGTTTTCAACATATTAGATTCAATATATTCAGTAAGTTTGGGGACTTGTGCAAGTATATATGTACAATCCGATGATGTTGTACTGTAGGCCTGTATACAATGTTTTAATATATAATATTGAAGAGAATTAAGTTTGTCTTTAGACTTTTTGTTTATGAATGGATACCATATTGGATAACCATAAGTAATTGTACTTCGATATAATGTCTTATACAATATCAGTCTTCGTCTAAAGTCCAGACCCCATGCTTTCTTTGTCAGGCCAAATAGGTATCCACTAGCTCTAGTTACCTTTATGATCATTTCATTAACGTGAGGCGTAAAGTCCAGTTTGCTTCTGACTCGGTGATTTTTAATAGTCACTCATAGAATCGGTATGATAGATTAAAAACTGGCGAAACCGCTGGGAGGGTTCACCACTGATGAGCCAGGCCCTCCCATTCAATAACTCATATCATTGCATTAAGGTCTGTAGAGATAATATTTGATGATATTTAAAAAAGAAACGCATTTCCAGTAAATTTATTTGTGTAAAATACTAAAAGCTTATGTCCATAATTTGCTTAAATTCCATTTCTAAGATTATAATGGCCTGTACCACGTGTACTGTGAATAAGAAAAAAAAAAAAAAAACATATATACACTAGGGTAAAAATGCATTCGGCAAAAAGCCGGGAATTGTCAAAATCAACTTATTTCATAGTACACTAGAACCTCCCTTTGGCAGACATCTATTAGAGAAGCCTTTTTTTATTCATAGTTTTCTCTATCTTATCTTCCCTGGCCTAGGGAATCTAACCATTTTTGAACAACCTTGGTGGCGTGCTGCACCTTGATACTTTGATATAGTACATTGCGGTTTGTCTGCTTGCTACATTTATTTTTGGACTCGAAAATCATATACTTTGGTTTGTAGCTCGTAAAACCATATTATCTCTTGGAAAGAAAGCTCCTATCCCAGATAATAAGGTTGTAATAATAAGTGGTATTAATAATCGAAATTAGTCTATCTCTGAAAAAGTTGCTCTATAAAAGGTTTTTTCCTATATAGACTCTCTGGTAAAAGTACACTCATAGACAAAATTTGAGTAAGTTATTCCTTTTTTAGCATGCATAGAACATTTTTGGGCTCGAAAATCATATACTTTGGTTAGTAGCCTGTGAAACCATATTGTCTCTTTTTTCATATTTTCTCGAACACCATCACCAAGTACAAACCTTCAAATATACAAACTATAAAGAAAAATACAATAGTTGTATCGATCAGGTGGATTAAATTGGCAATAATCAATAGAAAGTTTCCTCACATATATAAGTATAACGATACTTGAAGCTACACCGCATGAGTTTCTTTTCAACGAAAAATAAATATTTTATCTCAAGGTGAAATATCGATCATTTCTATCGTTTTTTCTATCGTTCAAGTATCGTTTTACAACAACAGGCCGCAGTGTATTATATTGTATTATAAGTTACTTTATGTATCATTTACGAACGGAGAAATACGTCCAGGGTAGCCTAGTCGACATGGCATCTGCCCGGTAAGCGGAACATTGTGGGTGCGATTTCCATCCCTGGACACTTTTATTTTTCCGTTCGTCATTACTCTTCATAATTCACCCTTTCATACCTCATCCAAAAAGGATAGAAATGATCGATATTTCACCTTGAGATAAAATATTTATTTTTCGTTGAAAAGAAACTCATGCGGTGTAACTTCAAGTATCGTTTTACAATCACAGGCCGCAGTGTATTATATTGTAATATATAGTTGGAAATTTTGCCGGGAGGATATTGATCTAAAAAGACCAAGGTCACCTCTCCTTGCTGGTGTTGTGGTTCTGTCACCGACCCGAGTCCGTTAGTTTGCGGCGACGGTCAATAGATAGCGTCTGAATTTGACGTTTATTTTGACGGGAGAGGTGTAATCTTTGTCTTTTTAGATATATAAGTATAGAGATTTTCATTTGCACACACAAAATTATCATTTTTACTATTCAGCAACTTTCTGGTAAAAGGACACCTCTCCCTAAAGAACACTTTTGCTCTGCAATTAGGTGTTGTCCTTTACAGGGAGGTACTATGAGTATTTTATCAAATATATATTTTCTATCGAATTTATAATCTATAAATTTATTATATTAAATATATTTCTATGATATATTAATGCAACAGAATATATTTGATAAGAGATTTGAATGACGATTCAAAATTTTAGTTCAATTTATAGGTTGACAAAACAAAAAAGTAGTCATTTTAAAAACTCTAACCTAAATTTCGTTCTAGATTTGACTAAAAATGACTTTTTATCCAAAAAGGTTTGAAATATTTGGGTTAAACAAGAAAGGTGATCGAGCATTTGGGTATGTTGATGAAGAAGGGATAAAAATTTACAGTACCGATACTTTTAACCAACTTAGCTCAGTATCATTCCATCATTGTGGGCAGGTCACTTTGCTTGACGTTGTTGAGATTAATAGAAAGGATCATGTCCTCTTTGTAGGTGAAGGCATTCACCATGACAATCCTAAACGTACCTTATTCCTATGGAATCTCATTACAGGAGAATTAGTTCGTCATATCCAATTGGATAAACGATATTACGAATATAATCGGTAGACAGAATTCTGTATTTGTTGTTACAAGTAATGAAAATCATTGAGTATCTTCTTCCTTGTCTTACGCCCCACAAAGTTATCTCTAATGTATCTTGTGCTACCGGGATATGTGCTGTTACATTGAATCCTGAGGCAGAAAATCAATTTCTTGCATATCCATCGAAAACTTTAGGAAAAGTTGTCCTCTATGATTTGAATATGGGAGCTATTCATGGAGAAGTTAAGAATAGCGTTGGTCCAATTGGATTGTAGCTTTAAACTGGGAAGGTGAAATTCTAGCTATAGCAGGGGAAGGTGGAACTACCATTCGTATCTACAGAACATCTAGCAGAATGAAGTCGGTTGAACTTTACCGTGGAATGTGGCCAGGGACGATTACTAGTTTGTCTTTCAGTCCAGATTCAGACTTTTTGGCCGTTACAAGTACCAGACAAACTATACATGTTTTTGCTATTCGTGATAAAGCTCTTAATCAACGATCTATGTTCTTCTGGAATACTCTTTGGTCTTACGTCAAGTTCACCTTGGAATCTACTAGTCCCTGCATTGCAGTCTTCAAATCGAGAGATCAAGTCAACGCTGTAAATAAGGATGGAAAGGCATACATGCTCAAATTTGAAAATGGAAGATTTTTCTCAAGACAGACCACTAATCTCCTCCGTCAGGTGGAATTGTAAGACAACATACACACTCCGGGTAAGTACATAATCTAAAAGAATTTTCTCAATTTTTTTTTTACCTTTTTTACTTTAAAAAACTAATGGCTATATTCAGTTGAAAACTAACTTTATATAATGCCTCTTAAAAATAACAACCCGGGTCATGATATATATATATACATCGATTAACTATATTAATATCCTATAACACGATATCCCAAACTCAGGGATATTTACGTCAATACATTTCTAACATCATAACAAATTGGCTATATACAAGGAGAAAAAAGACAAACACATACAAAAGCAATTCTCTCAAAATTTCCTTCCCTCTCTTTCCCAGTTCAAAAGATAGTTGTATATATACCTACAAAAATGATTAAACTTTTTATATGTTCTCATCTACGAATTCATGTAGCTGTCTGATGCCACAAATTTTATTTCCCTATAATTCCGAAAAATTGGGCATTCCAGAAGTAGATGTTTTGAGTCTTGAATTTCTCCTCCGCAGAACATATACAGATTTGTCTTATTTAGTGCTTTAACATATCTACGGAGGTTTGAATTGAGCGGAGGTTTTTTTTTTCGATGGCCTCTAAATTTTACAAAAGTTCAACTCTACCAGTGTTAGTGTTGCTAAGTAACCAATTAGGCCTTAGGCATAATTGTAAGTGCAAAAGTCGAAATGCTTTCTATTTGTGTAGACATGTGGTGCACTTACAGTAAAAACCGTTGCTAACTATCCACCATGATTATCATGGCCTGTACAATGTATACTTGAGAGAAGTAAAACAAAGCGTATTTACTAAGATAGTATCTTGTGATACGTAATCCAAGGTTTGAGATGTTTTTCTTTTCCGAATTGTGTTGTTCCTCACGATTTTGTTTTCCGTAAAATTTTTCTTGTTTTTTTTTTCTCAGTTTTTGTTTGGTGTTCTTTTTCTTAGCTTATTGTTTTAATTGATATGTAAATTAATGTTTCAAATACAGTTAAACCTGTCTATAGTGCCCCCTCTAAATAGCGCCTTCCTCTCTATAGCGTCCGATTTTAAACAATAAAATGTAAAAATTTCACTTTAAAAGTGACCTGTCTATAACACCCTATTTTGGTTAGTCCCAAGAGGGGGCGTTATAGACAGGTTTAACTGTATGTTTTATATATAACCATGCAGGAATCAATGAATTGATAGTTTAATACACTTTTAATATCTATTTTAATCAGCCATGCAGGAATCAATTGATATCTTCATTAATTTCAGTGGCTATTCAGACATTCAAAAAGAATGAGGCAAAATGACAGGACCATTTGCTATTTACATAGATTATAATGTACACATACAATGTAAATATGGAACTACTTACACTTAGCAAATGTCAAAAAGCTTCCTTTGTATAGGTTCAACTATATATATTCATTGGGACTGTAGTATATCAATGATTGACTCTGGGGGTCGGTGGAAGGCTGGTTAAACCGTTTGGTTTTCGACCACTAGGACCCGGGTTCGAATCCCGCATTGGACACTTTTTTTCTGTTTAAAAAAAAAAGGCTCCAATGGCCCCCGATTCTTGCAAAAGTCCAACCCCACCAGCGAGTGTAAGTAACCAAACGGGGCTCTGGCACATTTGTAAGTGCAAAGTCGAACTGCTTTTCACATGTGTAGACATGTGGTGCGCTTATAGTAAAAGCAGTCGCTAACTACCCACCATGATTATCATGGCCTGTACCACGTGTACTAGGGATAAGCAAAAAAAATTGTGACTGTAGTACATCACTGATTGACTCATTTGTAAGTACAAAGTCGAACTGCTTTTAACATATGTAAGGACATGAGGTGTACTTACAGTAAAAGCAGTCGCTAACTACCTATAATGATTATCACGGCCTGTACCACGTGTACTTGGGATAAGCAAAAAAAAATCTAACTGACTAACTACTGTATGGTGTTTTAGAGAACTCAGGAGCCACAAGAAATACTCAAGATTCAACTATGTCCACTATATAACACTCCACGTTCAAGAATGAACAAAATGTATTACATAAATCCCCTTTCACTCTAATATTTCGTAATATCATAGATAGCATAAAATCATAGCCAAATAAAAGATTATCTTTTGTTATAATTCCTTATCATATTATAAATATGCAAATCATATCACGTGTCTTGTAAGATTAGATACTTTACTACCAATTGATATGTTATCATCTAATAAAAAATTTTTTTTTTTTAATCAATAAGTTATTTTGGCGTTATATTCTTGTATTATTCAAATAAGAAAAAGTGTCTTCGTGTACGTGTTTGAAAAAGGTAAGTTATTTTGAATTGCTTATTTAAATTTTTCCTACAGTTCTCACATGTTTTATGAAAATTTACGATCTATGGATACGCATATATGGATATGTGTTGCTACAGTTCTTACTGCGATAGAGAATATCTTAAGAAGGCCTGACTCATCAGTGGTGAACCCTACCAGCGGTTTCGCCAGTTTAATCGAAAATACTGCTTTATATTGTATTTGGGATGATAGGTTAGTATAAGAGATAAATTTGGTAAAGGTATTCCAAGAAAACTATGTAAATCAGCTTTTTGAACTGTAGAAATATACCTATAGATAAAAACAAAGGTCGCCTCTCCCGTCAAAATAGACGTCAAAGCTAGACGTCATCTATTGACCGTCGCCGCAAACTAGCGGTCTCGTGTAAGTGATAAAGCCAAAACACCAGCTTTGGCAAACTAAGAAGTGTCCACCTAGAGACCATGGTTTCGGGCTAATGGCCCTCGTCAGCCTAGGACAGACTTTAATACATGAAATTCACAAGGGATTCAATGGAATCCTCACAATCTGTCAAAGATGTTATAGCTTTGATGTCTATTTTGACTAGAGAGAGATGACCTTTGTCTCAGATCAAATATCCCCCAACATCGCGCGACACATGGAAATGGAGTACACCATACTGGCCGGAAAGATGTCTGGGTGATACATACCTGGACGTCCACCGACAGACTTCGTGGACCAATCAAAGGAACTCACTGTCTTAACGGTCGCCGAGATGGTACATCGAGCTCAAGATGGCTGACGTCGTGTTTGGGATGTAATACATACAGTGGGCCACAACGTTCAATCGCGAATAAAATGATCGTTAAAGATAGATAGATCCTTCTGGTAAAATTTCCATCTATACCTTAAAAACACATGTGCTTTTGGACAGGATATGCCTTTTTCATTTTTAATAACAAAACCTGACTTTTTTTTTCTATTATTTTTTTCACATGTTAAGCGTATTTATGCAAGTTAGGCCTTAAATACCCATTTCTTGGTTTCTCAAGAAGCCTCTGGGACCAAAAATCACAGTTACGGTGGTACAGCTTGCTCCACGCTGACAAGCGCGAAACGCGTTCGTGGATGGCTTTTCTCGATTTATCAAGAAAATGGGTTGGCCAAATATCAGGGAACTGGCTAAATCAATGTTTAGTTGATTTCTGTTCCACTTGATGGCGCTCTGCCATCTGTTGTTGTTGTTTCTTAGCCCTTGTGTAAAGATTACACGAATTCCATGATCTCATGGAATGGGGTGTAGGGTGCAGCTTTCGTTGATCATGGCGCCATGATCCAGGCACACTTTGGTGAAAGTCTGACTTTGCCTGTAGTTTAAGGCCATTCCTAACATGGAAGCCTTTGCTGCCGACTCTAACATGAGTACAGACACAGCTCCTCCGTATCCCTGGAGTGGGACCCTTGCTGAGGTCTATCAACCGGGTCAGTTGAAGTCAGGATTTTTAAAGAGATCTTTCTCCTCTTCTGCCATCTAAAAAGGACATGTGCTTCTGGTCTGAATATGCCTTTTTTATTTTTAATACCTAGATATATGTGAGGAAACTTCCTATTGATTATTTCCAATTTAATCCACCTGATTTCTACAACTATTGTATTGTTCTGTATAGTCTGTATATTTGAAAGTTCATACTTGGTGATGGTGTTCGAGGAAACTATGAAAAATATAAAATATGGTTTTACAGGCTACTACCCAAAGTGTATGGTTTTCGAGCCTAAAAATGCTATATGCATGCTAAAAAAGGAATAACCTACTCAAATTTTGTCTATGAGTGTACTTTTACCAGAGTGTATATATAGGGAAAAAAACCTTTTTTATAGCAACTTTTTCAGATAGACTAATTTCGATTAATAATACCACTTATTATTACAACCTTATTATCTGGGATAGGAGCTTTCTTTCCAAGAGATAATATGGTTTTACGAGCTACTAACCAAAGTATGATTTTTGAGCCCCAAAATAGATTTAGCAAGCAGACAAACCGAAATGTACTGTAGCAAAGTATTAAGGTGCTGCACGCCATCAAGGTTGTTCAAAAAAAAAGGTTAGATTCCCCAGGCCAGACAAGAGAGAGAAAACTATGAAAAAAGGCCTTTTTAATTATAGATTTCACAAAAGTTAATACTTTTGCGGGTTAACACACAAAAATGGAATAAGCTAGGACCTAAATTACATGTACCTTAATACACAGAGAAGCGTACACTCAAGAGCACAACACTAACAACAAAAGGGAGATAAAAACAACTCACGATTTGTTAAATTAAATAAAACAGTACTTAGCTCGTTGGCAGGGATCGGACTCGGTGACACCGGGATGCGAAGAGGACAGCCAGACACGGAAAAACCACGTAGAAAAACACTTTTCGTGTCTCCACACCAATTCTCCACGCTCTCGGCCCCCTTCGCATTCTCTTAGTCCCTTCTTATATACAGACATGGCCACATTCGTCCAATGAGAAGGCGTGAGAGATAGGTTCACTAACAAACGAAGACAACATTCTTCCCTCTAAAACCTGATCAGAAAAAAAAAACTGAAAATGTTTGTCAATATAATTTGACAGATTAATCCAATATAAATCTCCGAGGATACGTTTCTTTATTACACTTTTAACGACTTTACAAGCTTTCGGGTTTTAAACGACCTTTCTACACGTAAATATTTTTAGAAAAGGAAACCATGCTGTATTGTAGTTGTAAATCACTATATTTACACATTTTGGGCTATTTAGATATTACTTTAAATATCAATTTATACAATTTGATATGAAAAAGGTTAAAGTTAACTACAAATCTAAATATTTTACAAATTACCAATTTATTATCTATTAGAAAAGTTTTTGAATATGTTAATACACCTATCCCCCAATTTACACGGTAGATACGTTCCTGAGAAAAAAATGGTTGCCTGTAAAGTCGGTTTTTACGGGCGAAGATTTTACGTGACAACGGTAGAATATTTATTGATATGAATATAATTAAATTGCACAATAGGAACAAGGAATTGAATGAAAATAAGAATTGCACAAATTTTAACTATAGAAATATATTTTGTTTACTAAAACATTGTACATGTAAACTTAAACTTAACTAATTCCTATTTGAGTGATTTTGTTGAGGATAGGACGATGATAGGAGAAATATGAAATGAAAGGAAGTGTTTCTGCTGTAATGTGTCTTGCGAAAGTCAAGTCGATAGTTGTTCCTTTTAACGTAGTTGACTTAGAAACGTTTGATACGCAATCAAGATTATACGTATTTTTCATGTAATTAAGAAACGAGTTGTCAGGCTTTACGTTTTTGTTAAAATCACCACACAGAAGAATCGGTATACTAGAATCAATTTGCACGAACGGTGGCACGTACTGGCTGTTGTGAATGTACGGACCGAGTCCTTGCCATAGTAACATTCCAATATCCTGCATACTAGCTCCTGGATGAATATATACAGCACCGAGTATAAACTTGAAGCTAGTATTAGCGGCGAAGCAAGTAACTTCAGTCATGCACATGTCACCCTTGGTTTTAATGACACGAGTTACGTCTGTAATCGCAACTTGGAACACTTCCGCCGTAGATGTCGATGATAATTTACGATAGATCGCCACTCCACCAGCCGCGTTGGTATCTGAGTTAGGTCGATTATTTTCCCTGGATACGCACTCATAACCCTTGATTGGAGTTGGTTCACAAGTGTCGCGCATCCACGTTTCAGTCAATACTAAATAGTCTGATCGTGGTATCACTGTATCTGTTTCAATGTCCGCGGCATGGGCACTTAAACTTTGACAGTTGATGTTCGTTACAATAAGTTGTCCAGCGTCGGTTGCGTCGTCACAGAATTTTACGGCTTGTTTGGTAATTGTGTCTAGAGTGTGTCCACGAAGTCGTAAGTATTCATTGCGAATATCTCGAGTAGTCTGTGAGTCGTTTCCATCTCGGCCATGTTTGAAAACCAATGGAGAGTCCTTTTCTGTTATGAAAGGTACTGCAGACGTTGACGCCACGATATCCTCCGTCTCCATTGAAGTACTGGAAGTTGAAGGCACCGTTTCCATTGTTTTGAGAGTGGTGATTCCTGTTGAACATTTGAAATTGAATGGATGAATTTTTAATTTTAAAGAATCAATTTGAAAATCAAAACACTTATTCAGATCGAAGGTTCATATTTTTGCTAAATAAATTTGAAATTAAATAAAATTTGTAATTGTAAATGATGAAGTTGAAAATTAAAACATTTACTTATATTAGATGTTAAAATTCTTGCTCAACACAGTTTAAATAAAGTTTTCTTATATCTGCCACTTTTTCTTAATATTTGTAATTTTAAATAATCAATTCGAAAATCAAAACATTTATTCAGATCGAAGGTTCAAATTTTTGCTAAATAAATTTGAAACTATTTAAAATTTGTAAAATAATATTTAATTAATTAATTAATTTTAAACTAATAATTTACTTAACACTATCAACATTTATCAATAGTATGACATAACCTATAAACTCAGTTTCTCAACTTTTGTGTCAATCTAACAATTAATCAATCAATCATAGTTTACGATAATGAAATATCAGTGTACAATTATTTACCTTTATTGTTGTAGTTGTTGTAAATGACGAATCTAAGCACTCCACATTTTCACTACAGACACAGCTGACGATACTTTAACCACACGTGTGAACTTGTATTATGACGCTTTCTTGTTTTTCCAACGCCAAGAACGTTCGAGAAAGACAAAGACAGAGACAAGCATGCGCCGATTCAATGCGCCTAATTCTCTAGCGCTGCGCGCGCAGCACTCTCGTTCGGTGACTCATCGTAACGTTACCGGGCGTTACACTTTTTCATAAGTGACTCCCAGCCGCAATCTAATTTAAGACGTTGTCACGTCAAAAACGTGTAAATCGAAAATTAAAAATTTTCGCGAAATTTTTATGCGAAGAAATACAGACACAGTGTGCGTGTGCAGCAAGTCAGCACATAAGCTCGGGATTCCTCGTGAGATGTGTACACAGCGCATGTGTTCAATCACAGTAGCATTTAGTATAGTGCGATAAAAACTTATTTGGAAAACCGTGTAAAAGCGAAAACGTGTAAAACAAGTACCGTGTAAATCGGGGGATAGATGTATGTTAATATTGTTTTTTGGATGAATAGAGTGATATTTTGTATTATATTTTTAACAGAAAAGTTTTAAGTTTTTTTTTTATAATTATGACTTTTTAACTAAACTATGATGCACCTCCGGAATTGATACAGAGGATTATAATTCTAATCTTTAATTATAGAAATTTTATAAATAATTTTGCTCTTTACTGCATTAAATAACAGGATAACATGCAAAGGTTTGTTTTAAACAGAAAACCTATTGAGAAATATGAACTATCTTTAACGAGTATGATTATTTTAAAATAAATCAATTTTATACTACTCTTACTGCAATGATAAAATAATGGGAGGGCTTGTCTCATCAGTGGTGAACTCTTCCAGCGGTTTCGCCAGTTTAATCTACCATATTGCTGTAATATTACATTTTTATGTTTTCCTTTTATACTGATACTGAAGCTAGACTCTTGGAATGGGTATTTTAAATGATATATGGACTTACGCTTTGAGTATAGTATAAATATATCCCTATATACATAAAAGTCAGTGTATGTATGTATGTGTGTTTGTTCCTATGTCGGCTATACACGTCCACAATACGTTACTAATCTGACTGAAATTTCGACAGTATATAGAGTAGAATCTGTAAAAAACTTATAGTGAAAATTTCAGGTCTCTCTCCCGAATATTCTTCGAGTTATTTGCAAATTTGCCCTTTCGCTCGCAAGTAGCGCCTCTAGCGGTGAAGATGGGAGATACTATCAGCTGACCTAATGTACATGTAAAACGTGTTTTAACAGGACGTAGAGAAAAATCTGGAAGAGATATTAATCGGATTTTTAGCCAATAAAATTTGAAATTGACAGGTTCTGGGCATAAATAGTTGTTTTTTAGTTAAAAAATGATGATGACAATATTTCTGTATCATATTTGATTATCAGATACAAAATCATATCGGGAAAAAATCCAAAAAGCAGAGACCACGGGTGAAGCCAGTTTATTTTTAGTATGCAGGGACAAAATTCTAACAGAAAAACATTCATTCGAGCAGAAGACACAAAGCCAGATCATCTCTCTCTAAAAATATCGCTTCTCAGACACAAAGTTTGGAGCGGGACGTTTCACAAGAGTGACATCCACGGCGCCAATTTATAATTGTTACGAATAGTATTTGAATAAAAACATTTAATCGGGTAAAACCTGGGCGTTGCCCGGGTCATTCGGCTAGTATAATGATAAATATTAGGATGCACTAGCGCGCCATCTGTTATGAAATTAGAACTATTTTAGACGTGTAAGATTATTTTTGAAATTAAACAATTTCATATATTAAATATATTTCAAATTATATATTCATAATTGTATGTAATTCTACTGTCCTCAAAGTTTATGTCCATAGTTCATCTAAAATACCAATTCCAAGAGTCTAGCAACAGTATCACTATAAAAGGAAGATCGAAGAATGCAATATAACAGCAGTATGCTAGATTAAACTGGCGAAACCGCTGGGAGGGTTCACCACTGATGAGCCGGGCCCTCCCTTTAATTTTTCCATTTCAGTAAGGGCAGTATAAATTGTTTAATTTCAAAAAGAATCTTACGCGTCTAAAATAGTTTCTAATTTTCATAATGAAAAATATAAAATATGCTTTTCAAGCATAGCTCTTCCGTAAATTGCAAGTAAAAATTTTTAAGACAAAATATTGCCTATGTTTGTTATCAACACGAGACATCTAGGAGTCAAGAATCAACATACAACACATCAGTGTGTCATCTAGTGATCAAAAGGTAAGCTATAATGAGCCGATTATGTGGCTAAAAAAATGCCTTTTCCCTTCCAAGACCGTATTAAAAATATAAAAAAGAAGAAAGAAAGAAACAGTAACAAGCTCACTACAAAACCTGGGCTCAACTGGCCCGGCTGATAGTACCCTGTAAGGCAAGCAAGTCAAACTCAAATCCTAACACGGCCAAATAAAAAAGTAATAAGATTATGTGGGCCGCAAAAAAAGAAAACAAGTAATTACATTTTTATAGTAACATTTATGTAAATTTATTTTAAAAAATACTAATAAGAAAAAAGAAAGTAAAGGTAATATTTTCTCCCTGATATTTGGCATCTCTTTTCTGCTACCATCTTTCCTACTTCGGGGGAAATCTTGTTCGCAGTGATTAATTTTAAAACGGACCCAAGGTGAACGTAAGTAATTCTCGATCTGATTGGATACTTATTTCCTTTCATTGGATCCATACAGTGTAAGGTCTCCAGGTATACAGGATGAGTCTGTACTCCATATTAGGAGTGGCTGCACATGGCATCTGTTGTTCATGTCAGAGGTGGCCATTTCATATTCGAGCTAAGTCGGCTTGCTACTAAGTAGTGCTCCCAGTCTTAATGACAAAGTGGACACATTCTACTTCACCCAGTCATGATGGTAGAGATAAGAAAGAAGAAAGATGTAGATAAAACAACTTGGTTAGACAGGTGGAGTCGGCGCCATTTTGTCTCGAGAATTCCTTGTGGATATTGATTATCACTACTCGATAAATTTCAAATCAATTGATTGTGTGTGTGGCTAATCTATCAAAAGAAGACAGTAATTTATTTAGACCCGCATGCCCCAACTATAATTCACAACTTCATAAAATCAAGAATGGCTGAAACAATAGCTAACACTAATGAAACATTCCGTAATTTTTTCCCATTTGGAATTCCTTACTATTTTCGTCCAATTTTTTTACAACGCACAGTTGTAATCGTGTACAAATCATGGTAATTTTGGAGAATTTCTGGCGAAAATCGGGGCAACGGAAGATCCTAGCTGCTTCTGTGGAAAAGAAAACCAAAACTCAATACATTTATTAATAGAATGTTCAATCTTTCACAGCTACAGAAGTAATCATTTTTATCCCATCGAAGCAATGTGCGAATGTAAAATTCAATAATTTTTGTAAATTCATTTTAGATTTTCTTTTCTGTTTGAGAAAATTAACCTTTCAGTTTTTATTTTGTTTTTAGTCTTGTTTATTGAATTGTATATAAGTTGCTAAAATGTATTTAGGCGCAAGTATCCCAACTTGGGATTATCGCATCCGATATGTCAAATAAAAATAAAAATATAAATTGATTTAAATCTCCTTGATATATAAATTAAATAATACAATAGGTTTCTGTAGATGCGTTTCTTTTCATATACAGTTAAACCTGTCTATAGCGCCCCCTCTTGGGACTCACCAAAATAGGGTGTTATAAAGAGGGGGTGCTATAGACAGGTCACTTTTAATGTAAATCGCATCGTACTACGTATTTAAAATCTGGCGCTATAGAGAGGAAGGCGGTATTTAAAGGGGGGCGTTATAGACAGGTTTTACTGTATATTAATGTGCTATCTCAAGTTTTCAGGCATCTCTGCCCTTCTACAGGAGTACATAAATAGGAATAAGTATCTAATAATGAGTGTCTGCATTACCTACGGCTTTTCTTCGTAGATGTCACTGGAGACCCGCTGGAAATTCTCCACCAAACTCTGCAGTAATGTCAGAGGCGCCATATTCATTGTACATAGTGTTATATCATTTAAATAATATAACAGGATTCTGGGTATGAGTTTCTTTTCATTTTTATTGATGTTATCTTTCGGTTATCTCTGTTCTTCTACAGGAGTACATATTGTCAAGTAACTCTGCAGTCACAGGAAGCTCCATGGGACACCTGTCAATCATCACTGGACTCCGGGGGGACAGATGTGAGGGGTTCTCGGAATCTTATCGGCAAATAAGGAAAATGAGACGCCTCGGTGGCTGACCACTCTCATTATTATTATTTTTACCTTGGGATAAGTTGTTATCTCTCTCCCTATAAATACCTCTTGTATATAATTTTATTGGAGAACTAAAAGGTAAATACCCACCTTTTATAATAAATTAATTATTCCTAAATTTGCCCTTGGTTTATTTATCTCCGCGACAAAAATAAAAACGAATAATAAAAAACGCCGTTAGATACTCATTATTAAACAATGGCATTAACATAATTTTATTGACATCTTGTCAATACTTGCATAAGTCCACAGTCTGTAGACTAACGGCGCTTTATTAGTTTTTATGTACTCCTGTAGAAGGGCAGAGATGCCTGAAAACTTGAGATAGCACATTAATATACAGTAAAACCTGTCTATAACGCCCCCTCTAAATAGCGCCTTCCTCTCTATAGCGTCAGATTTTAAATACGTAGTATACGATGCGATTTACATTAAAAGTGACCTGTCTATAGCACCCCCTCTCTATAGCACCCTATTTTGGTGAGTCCCAAGAGGGGCGCTATAGACCAGGTTATAACTGTATTATTTTAAATGTTGTTGATTATATAATACTGCATGATTGAAGTTATTAAAATGATAAAGAAGCAGAGGATCAATTCACTAAATATCGCATTCAACTATTTGATGGCGATAATTAAATCAATATTAATGTATGCTGCGCCGATTTGGGCAGCTGACAATGCAAATATTATAGACCAATTACAAAATATATATATATTTTTTTATAAAAAGTATTCTCAATTTACCAAGATATATCCCTGACAAATTAGTTAGACTAGAAACGGGTAGAGTAACACTTACACTAAACGCCACTAAATTAACCATGAAATACCTTTTAAGATTACAAAGAATGAGTAAACCATAGTTTTCCCAAGATATGCTGGAATAGGTTAAGATAAATATCCATAAATACAGGAAACCCTATTGGACTCTACAGGACTATTTTAGCAATTTACCACCACTGCGGCCTTGCCTGGACAAACAATGCTATCGACTATGAGACCATTCAAAACGAATTACCAGGGATTTTTCGTACAAAAACTGAACAATTAATTCAGCAGGACTTAGCAAAAATGGATCATACAAGATTATATTCTAATTATAAATTATTATATAAGTATTTAATGCCTGCACAATTTTATCCTGGAACCTATCATTAGACATAAAAGGTTACATTACCCAAACAAGAATCACTTCGACTTTACTAAGAGAAAGTCGCATTCAAATAATTAAAAAGGAAGATGTAATTTGTGAATTCTGCAAAACTGAAAGCATAAAAGAAATGACCCACTACATCTCTGAATGCACTATTGTTAACGAGGAACGGAATAAGATCTTAAAGAAAATTATCCAAGTCTATGTGAACCCAGTTCAGCAAATCAAAATAATGTCCGAGAAAAAATATTTAGCGATAGAATTGTTTAACTTTCATAAAGCGTTAGAGAACAAACTCTAAGAACTAAAATTACAGAACAATTTCCTTCCATAGTTAATTTGTATAGTTTATGTTGAATACTTTGATTTCATTTTCCCTTCTCTCCTTTGTTTATGTTTATTTTTCCTTTTCTCCATGAAAATGATGGATGGTGAGTCTTTACAGGACGGAAATGTCCTAATAAAGCTGTTGTGATATTGATTATACCATCTCTCTATATGATTTCATGGAGACCCTCTATTCTTAAATCTCTCTCTTTCTTTAGGTAACCTAGATTCCTGGAACGTAAAAAATGGTATCAAGCTGATTTCGTCCGTGACCAATAGAATTGAAATTCACCATACAATTCCTAACATCAACTGACCCGCAATGAGTGTTAACCCATCACAGATTTTAACAGTCAAGGCTAATTTTCCGTCAGTTCTACTGGTTCCCAGAGAATGACACTTCTGGTAAAGTGGTGACATCAATTAGAATAGGGTCATTTTACCGACCTTCCATCAACGCATAATTCTTAGATGGAAACAGATATTAAGGGGTTGATAAAATATAATCTTAAGATCCCAAGAGTCATCGACTCTTGATAACCTGTGATAAGAAGCAACTTGTTATAGTCAGCCTTTTTTCCCTTTGAACCTTAGACAGGTTTTGGGATATCAATCTCCGATTCCGACGACCTGACACTAGTTAGGAGCTCCAACAGCTGCAAGTTCTGGTGGGGCCATCTCTACTCCACCAACTCACCATGTGTAAATAACCAGACAAGGTGACTGTGCTCAAATGTAAAACTGTAAACACACACAAAGCTTTATTAAGACCACCATTCTTATACTGATTCACTACAAGAAGAAAGGAAGCATAGATTAAGCTCCTATACTCCATACAGCACCCAACAACAGCTTTCAGGTCCGACACATGTCTAGTAACCACACCGTGCATAGGTTAGCGTATCACTGAAAAGGCTACTGGTCTTATACAGATTCACCACAGGAAGAAAGGAAGCATAGATTGAGCTCCTATACTCCAGGTAGCGCGGCACCCAACAACAGCCTCCAGGTCCGACACATATCCAGTGACCACACGTACTTGTCACGTTAAGGGCATCACTGAAAAGGCTATCTGTCTATACAGATTCCACAGGAAGAAAGGAAGCATAGATTGACTCCTATTACTCCAGGTAGCGCGGCACCCAACAACAGCCTCCAGGTCTGACACATGTCCAGGTGGCCACACCGTGCATACGTCAAGTTAGCGTATCACTGAAAGGGCTAATGGTCTTATACAGTTCACCACATGGAAGAAAGGAAGCATAGATAGACCCCTGTACTCCCAGGTAGCACTCAACAACAGCCTCCAGGTCCGACACATGTCCAGTGACCACACGTTCCTTCGTGCATACGTCAAGGTTAACGTATCACTGAAAAGACAAGTGATTGAATCAGCCGCGTTTAGTCTTCACTTTCCTCATCCAAATGGACCACGGCATTCGGTGA
>CP092864.1:137653842-137710445 GCA_030710605.1 Cordylochernes scorpioides | reverse complement strand
GCATAAAATTCGAACATTTTGACCTAGAAACTTTTTGAAAGGTAAATTGAGATGCCTCGAAGAATGCTACTCCTAGTCATGAAAGTCCAAGTTGAATGGATCTTCTGTAGTAGCGAGTTGCTATAAGAAAGTACCTATAGGGAAAGAGAGAGATAATTGACAATTAACATACTTTTATTGACATCTTATCAATACAAGAGTGTAAAATCCGCACTAATCAGGAAATTTAAAATGATTAAACTATACAGTTATCAGCGTCATAATCAATTCTTTCTTAATCAATTCTGTCACCGTTTGCTTTTGTGAATGGAATAAATACCCAAATATGGCCATTTCTTATAACCATCGGTAGTTCAGTGGTAAAATAATCGCCTGCCACGTGGGCGGCCCGGGTTCGATTCCCGGCCGATGCTTTTTTTTTTAAAGTAGTAGTAAAAAGTTAGAAATAGTAGATATTTCTCTCTAAATAAATATTGATTTTTCATAGAAAAGAAACTTATGCGGTGCAACTTTAAGTATTGTTTTATACTCATTTATATATTATACAAGAATGACATCCACGGCGCCAATTTATTATTGTAACGAATAGTATTTGAATAAAAGCATTTAATCGGGTAAAACCCGGGCGTTGCCCGGGCCATTCGGCTAGTTTTATTATATTACGAAAAAAAAATAAAATATCTATATACAGTCAATATGTACATGGCGCCACCACTGCAGAGTTTGATGAAAGATCGCCAACAGGTCTTCAGCGACACCACGCCATTTCGACTTCTACAAACAAAATGTAGATCGCATGCTTCGCAGCTGAGAGATTTGAGATTTTAAAATATGTTATCGACATCACAAAATCCAATGGTAGCATAGATAGAATAAAATATATACAGTAAAACCTCCCTCTAAAGGACATCTAGTTGCAGATCCAAAGTGTCCTTTAGGGAGAGGTGTCCTCTTACCGGAGTGTTGCTAAATAGTTAAAATGGTAATTTTGCAAATGAAAATTGTCCTTTGTAGAGAGGTGTCCCCTAGCAGGAGAGTCCTTTCATGGAGGTTATACGGTATATATATAGATATAAATAATTTAAAATAAAAAAGAAGACCATATACAGTTATGTAACGTCCGGGAGACTCCCCAACGACAAAGAGTCCTTCTCCAGACAGTAAGGGAGTTTTCCCCCTCACCTCAAGGCTCAGAAAGAACCTGTGTATGGATAACTTGGCAGACGATGGCGCTGTCATCCAGCCCTTTGGCCGAAGAGCCAGTATCCTTTCAGGTCGGATTTACAAGCCAAGACAATGAAAGACCGCACACATCAGCCCAAACATTAGACTTTTTAGCCAACTCTGGTGTCCAATTAGTCACTCATCCACCATAATTCACCAGAGCTAGCACCTTGTGACTTTTGTTTATTTCCAAAATTCATTGTTAAAAGGGATAAAATTTTACACTGATGATGAAGCACTGCAGGCCTTTATCAATGCCGTAAGAGCGATTATCGCTTGAAATATAGCGTTTTGAAATAAAAAGAAACTCATTGTGAGAAAATATTTTGTAATTTTAAAACAAATGAAATATTTAGATGTTTTTTTTTTTTGTGCTTGGAATTCCAAGTTTTTTCCGTCGAGATTTTTATAATGTCCAATATATCACTGATCATGGAAATTTTGGCAACTATCGGTGCGGTGAAGGAACCGGGATGCTTCTGCGGAGGAGAAATTCAAGACTCGAAACATCTACTTCTGGAATGTCTAATTTTTCGAGATTATAGGGAAATAAAATTTGGTGGCATCAGACAGCTACATAAATTCGTAGATGAGAGAAGAACATATAAAAATTTTAATCAATTCTGTAGATATATATACAACTATCTTTTGAACTAAGAAAGAGAGGGAAGGAAATTTTGAGAGAATTGCTTTTGTATATAGCCAATTTGTTATGATGTTAGAAATGTATTGACGCTATGAGTTTGGGATATCGTGTTATAGGATATTAATAAAGTTAATGATGATGCTAAGGATGAATACTCTTAGAAACTCTGAAAATTTGAAAGTTGCAGGTTTAATAAAAATATAAATGATTGCAAAAACCTTTGAAGTGACCCTTGTATGATGTTGGGTTTAGGGTGGCCTTCCGTATGAGGAGTCTGATAGAGCTACAGGACCAGTACCGGTGAGAGAGAGAGTGGTGAAGTGTCGTAGAGAGTAGTTCATCTCAAGTTAATTTGCATATTATAAATGCTATTTACTCAATTTTATTTACATACTAGCGGACGTACTCGGCTTCGCCCGGGTTTTACCAGAGTAAAGGTTTTTCTAACGAATCTCTCGATAAAGTGAACATTTTTTCCCGGTCCCTTGAAAAATACTCGATAAGTTGAATAAAATCAATAATAATTGGTTCCCTCGGTAATTGGAAGTTAAAGGAATAGTATATTGCCTTGGAATTGTATCATTATTCTTGTCTAAAATAAATTGCCTTGTCATCCTGAATTTTGTCTTTCCTAATTTTCTACATTACAAAATCATCGTATCATCATGATAATATTTAGAGCAGATTGTTGAATTATAACAGATAAATTAGAATATTTACCTTGATTATTTTTAGGCGAAGAGTTATTTCAAAAATTTTATTTGCTAGAAACCTTCCCAGTACTATACTAAATAACTTCCCAAAGTTTCATGGCGTTCCAATGAGTGGTTTGGTCAGGCATAAAGGACAAACAGACACACATACATTCATTTTTATATATATACTAGCGGACGTACCCGGCTTCGCCCGGGTTTTACCCGAGTAAAGGTTTTTCTAACGAATCTCTCGATAAAGTGAACATTTTTTCCCGGTCCCTTGAAAAATACTCGATAAGTTGAATAAAATCAATATTAATTGGTTCCTTCGGTAATTGGAAGTTAAAGGAATAGTATCTTGCCTTGGAATTGTATCATTATTCTTGTATGGATGTACCCGGCTTCGCCCGGGTTTTACCCGAGTAAAGGTTTGTCTAACGAATCTCTCAATAAAGTGAACATTTTTTTCCCGGTCCCTTGAAAAATACTCGATAAGTTGAATAAAATCAATATTAATTGGCTCCCTCGGTAATTGGAAGTTAAAGGAATAGTATCTTGCCTTGGAATCGTATCATTATTCTTGTCTCAAATAAATTGCCGTGTCATCCTGAATTTTGTCTTTCCTAATTTTCTACATTACAAAATCATCGTAATCATGATAATATTTAGAGCAGATTGTTGAATTATAACAGATAAATTAGAATATTTATCTTGATTATTTTAAAGCGAAAAGTTATTTCAAAAATTTTATTTGCTAGAAGCCTTCCCAGTACTATACTAAATAACTTCCCAAAGTTTCATGGCGTTCCAATGAGTGGTTTGGTCAGGCATAAAGGAAAAACAGACCACACACACATACATTCATTTTTATATATATAAGATATAGAAATATAGATATAGAATAGAATAGATAGACTAGACGGGTGACCCGGGCTTCGCCCCGGGATTGACCCGTGTGCATATCTACCCGAGTGATATATATTTAGATAAGATTTTTTTTATAATTGTTTGTTATTAGCATTATCTATTTGTTTGCATCAGCATAATTTAATCTAATCTTTGATAGAGGGCGCTGTTCGTGAGCTAAGTAGAATAATTTGAATATATAGTTTTTTAATAATTGATTTATATATTTTTAAAATAGCCTATCGTATTCCCCGTATTTTTTTACCTATGTATGGAAATTTTTGTTTGAATTAGTGAACTACTGCGAATTTGTATACCGGACATACAAACAAACATACAAACATTCATTTTTATATATATAGAAGATATACATCCTCTTTAAACCTATACCCCAAGGGATCATAATTTTAAATTGATTTAAAGTAAGGTTTGAATATATAGTCAGTTTTATATATATAAATGATAAATAATAAAAAGTCAACCACGAACGCGTTTCGGGCTGTTGGTACGGGTAGTCTGCACCACGCTGATGAGGGCCAACAGCCCGAAACCCGTTCGTGGTTGACATTTTTTTTATTTAACAAGAAATTGGGTTGGTCAAATATCACGGAACAAGTTAAATAAACGTTTAGTTTATTTTTGTTTCACTAGATGGCGCTCTGCCATCTAGAAATGCTCATGCGAGCCTGGTCAGGATATGTCTTTTTATTTTTAATATATTATTATATACAAAAATATTAAATCTAATACCATTAGGTTTTTTTCATTTAGAATGCTTCAATATTCCCTTTTAGTGAAAGATAATATTGAATTAATATTTTTTAAAATTTATTTATTTACTAGCCGAATGACACGGGCAACGCCCAGGTTTTACCCGATTAAATGTTTTTATTCAAATACTATTCGTTACAATTATAAATTGGCGCCGTGGATGTCACTCTTGTGAAACGTCCCGCTCCAAACTTTGTGTCACAGAAGCGATATTTTTATAAAGAGATGATCTGGCTTTGTGTCTTCTGCTCGAATGAATGTTTTTCTGTTAGAATTTTGTTCCTGCATATTAAAAATGAACTGGCTTCACCCGTGGTCTCAGGTTTTTGGAATTTTTCCCGATATAATTTTGTATCTGATAATCAAATATGATATAGCAATATTGTCATCATCATTTTCTGACTAAAAAAACAACTATTTTTGCCCAAAACCTGTCAATTTTATTTTTTATTGGCTAAAAATCCGATAAATATATTTTCCAGATTTTTCTCTATGTCCTGTCAAAACACGTTTTACATGTACATTAGGTCAGCTGATATTACCTCCCATCTTCACCGCTAGAGGCGCTGCTTGCGAGCGAAAAGGCAAATTTGCAACGCAATTTGCAAATAACTCGAAGAATATTCGGGATAGAGACCTGAAATTTTCACTATAAGTTTTTCCAGATTCTACTCTATATACTGTTAAAATTTCAGTCAGATTAAGTACGTATTTTGGACGTGTATAGCCGACATAGGAACAAACACACATACATACATACATACATACACTGACTTTTATATATATAGGGATTTCAATTCAAAACGCTATGTCCCCCTAGGGACCATTGCGCTAAATGAACATGTGTTCATAAAGTATCGCGACATTTGTGTTTTTTCAAAAATTATTTATTTATTCATGAATGCCTATTTTGTCCCCTTCAAAGTAATCCCCATGAGATATTATACACTTGTGCCAACGGTTTTTCCAATCTTCGAAGCACTTCAAAAAATCATTTTTTAAAATCTTTTTCAGCTCCTCCTTCGATGCCGTCTTTATCTCGTCAAGCGTAGCGTAACGTCGTCCTTTCATGGGCCTCTTCAGTTTAGGGAACAAGAAAAAGTCACAGGGGGCCAGTTCTGGGGAATACGGTGGCTGCGGCATCATTAGTGTGTTTTTTTCGCCAAAAAGTCGCGCACAAGCAACGATGTGTGAGCAGGGGCGTTATCGTGGTGCAAAAGCCAATTTTTGTTCTTCCACAAATCCGGGCGTTTCTGGCGGATTGCTTCGCGCAAATTGCGCATAACTTGCAGGTAATATTCCTTATTGACCGTTCTACCCTGTGGCAAGTACTCATGATGCACCACGCCCCTGCAATCGAAGAAAACTGTCAGCAAAACTTTCACATTCGACCGAACTTGGCGCGCTTTTTTCGGTCTTGGTTCGTGCGGCAGCTTCCATTGAGATGATTGAGCTTTGGTTTCCACGTCATAACCATAAACCCACGCTTCCTCACCAGTTATGACCCTCTGGAGCAAATTTGGGTCGTCGCGGACAGAGTCCAACATCTCATTAGCAATGTTCATGCGATGCTGTTTTTGGTCGCAATTGAGCAATTTTTGGTACGAATTTCGCGGCGACCCGTCTCATGCCCAAATCATTGATAAAAATCGAATGGCACGAGCCAATGGCACGCTTCTCTAACGGTGATTCGACGATTGGCCAATATCATTTTCTCCACTTCATTAATTTTTTCGTCTGTTGTTGAAGTGCTCGGGCGTCCGGCACGTTCGTCGTCGTTCACATCTTCTCGGCCTTCTGAGCACATTTTGTACCACCGATAAACGTTGCTTCGGTCCAAGGTAGCTTCTCCGTATGCCACAGTCAACATTCGGAATGCATCCGCGCACTTAATTTCGTTTTTCACACAAAATTTGATACAGGTTCTTTGATCCATTTTTTTAATAGGTAAAAATCGAAGACGATCCAAAACACCTGCAAGCAAAGCAGCTGTCAACAATTAAGTGAACATTCAAAATGGCCGAGCTTGTCGGCATAAGTAAGAGACATGAGTACCAACATAAAGCCACAAAAAGATCGAAATTCGAATATACGTAACCCGCGAAAATTCAAAATTCGCGATACTTTTTGAACACCACCTCGTACAAATATAACAAAGAAAATATTTAACATGGAAAAATACACAGAAAGCGACTTAGAAAGATTCATAAATATACACTTTTTTTTTAAATATAAAGCTTACAAATACTGTTTTATTCTGTCAGTAATAAATTATTATATACATATATGAAAATTCGAAACTATTATAGACGCGTATGATTCTTTTTTAAAAATAAAAGTTTTCTACTGCCCTTACTGCAATAGAAAAATTAAGGGAGGGCCTGGCTCATCAGTGGTGAATCCTATCATTAATTTTCCTATTGCAGTAAGGGCAGTAGAAATTGTTTAATATAAAAAAAAATCATACGCGTCTATAATAGTTTCTAATTTTCATAACAGATACCGTGTTAATGCATCATAATATATACATATATTAAAAAAAAAAAGTATATCCTAACCAGGAGCACATGTGCTTTCAGATGGCAGAACGCTATCTAGTGGAACAGAAATCAACTAAACATTGATTTAGCCTGTTCCCTGATATTTGGCCAACCCAATTTCTTGATAAATTAAGAAAAGCCATCCACGAAGAAATTGGGTTGGCCAAATATCAGAGAACAGGTTAAATTAATGTTTAGTTGATTTCTGTTCCACTAGATAACGCTCTGCCATCTAAAAAGCACATGTGCTCCTGGTCAGGATATGCCATTTTTATTTTCAATATCAACACCTAACCTTTTTATTTTTTATTTTCTATCTTTTTTTTTTCACATATACATATATGAAAAAAATAGTACAAATGTAACATTGTACTGGGATAAGGTGCATAAATTAAGAAAAAGGCTTCTCCTTATCGTGCAACTGAAAGTTGCTGATGGCTGGCGCCATCCATATGTATATACATATATACAAATGGAAATGTAAGATGAATGAATTAGGAAAATAAAGGAAAACACTATGCAAATTAATAAAATGGTTTAAATATATTTTTTTTATGGTTTTGTTTGCTTTTGGATTATACTTCCTTATTTAAGGTATATTCTAACTGATCAATCTTCAAAAGACACTCATTTCTTTCTTCGTCTGAAAGATCTTTTACATAACAAAGAATCTTGATTGTGTTAAAGGCATCCATTGCTGATTCAGGTGTTATTGTTTTTATCTTTATATCGTCATCTAGTTTTACTTCTTCTTTTTCTTTCTTTATCATTACCTCACAATTACGTTTCCTTTCAGATTATGTTTTTCGAAAGCAGATTTTATTTCGATCTTTTTTTTATAAAATCTGCTTATGGTAGGCCTTGGGATATCCCTTTCTCGAGAAATTTGTGAATGTGATTTTCCTTGTTCGATTTCTTCAATGATTTTTGCTTTCTCATATAGACTAAGTTGTTTACGAATTCGACGTTTGCAAGATTTTTTAGCAGATTTTTCTGTATTAATTGCTCTCATATTTATTTATTAAAATAATAAATATATATAATAAATTATTTACAAATACACTCTATAGATGTAACCTGGAATCCTTGAGCTACGTACTAAAATCGTCAACTATCCGTTTACTAACACGAAAATAAAATTGAATACATAAATAAAACATTCTTACATCAATTGAATTCAATATGACGAATGAATTTTGTTTATTCAAACAGATTATATGTTCGAAAATTAAATTATATATTTTTTTATTTTCATATATCTTCTATATTAATAAAATGGAAATTTCATAAGTGGACATCACTAAAAACTTTCGTTACAATGCATCAATTTCGACCAAATTTTCAACATTTATGTAAAACGAGATGGAGCAGGTTTTGCTTAACATCAAAATATTTTCCCTAACTTTAACATGCGTAACTTCGCTGTTATCGATTAAATACAAAAAAAAATCAACAGAGTTAATTTTATTTATATATAAATACAAAAAAAAAAAAAATTCAGCAATTCATTCAACTCAATCTAAAAAAAATATTCAAAACAAGCAATTTTAAGATAACACCATATGTAAAACAGTCGGCCAAGAAAACAACAACGATATTACATCTTTCTCACATATTCACACACAATCTTGATTAATAATTAAAACTAATCTTTAACATCGTTTATTATACTTCATAATATATAATATTCGTTGGGCAAACTTTCACTCGGATAAAACCCGGGCGAAGCCGGGTACACATCCGCTATATATATATAAAGAGACAAAAGTCGCCTCTCCCGTCAAAATAGACGTCCAAATCTAGACGCCATCTATTGACCGTCTCTGCAAACTAGCCGACTCAGGTCGGTGACAAAGCCACAACACC
Source organism: Cordylochernes scorpioides (assembly GCA_030710605.1). Lineage (NCBI taxonomy): Eukaryota > Metazoa > Arthropoda > Arachnida > Pseudoscorpiones > Chernetidae > Cordylochernes > Cordylochernes scorpioides. The sequence goes on along the minus strand of CP092864.1, from coordinate 137,701,797 downwards.
AGCTTTGGTAAACTGAGAAGTGTCCACCTAGAGACCATGGTTTCGGGCTAATGGCCCTCGTCAGTTTAGGGCGGACTTTATTCCATGAGATCCACACGGATCTAATGGAATCTTGACAATCTGCCAAAGAGGTGTTTAGCTGGCAAAGTGGCTGAGCCAAATCTATGGCTGAAATATAGATGGAAATTTTGCCGGGAGGTTATTGATCTAAAGAGACAAAGGTCGCCTCTCCCGTCAAAATAGACGTCAAATCTAGTTTGCCAAAGCTGGTGTTGTGGCTTTGTCACCGACCCGAGGCCGCTAGTTGCGGCGACGGTCAATAGATGGCGTCTGGTTTTAGACGTCTATTTTGACGGGAGAGGCGACCCTTGTCTCTTTATATATATGTGTATGAAAAAATAATAGAAAAAATAAAATAAAAAGGTCAGGTGTTGATATTAAAAATAAAAATCGCAGTGGTACAGCCTACTCCACGCTGACGAGCGCGAAACGCGTTCGTGGAAGGCTTTTCTTGATTTATCAAGAAATTGGGTTGGCCAAATATCAAGGAACAGGCTGATATCAATGTTTAGTTGATTTCTGTTCCACTAGATGGCGCTCTGCTATCTGAAAAGCACATGTGCTCCTGATCAGGTTACGCCGTTTTTATTTTTAATACCTCTCTATGTGTGCTGATAATTTTTTTAAAATAAATAATATATTGATAAAAAAAATAGATATAAACATAATCCTGCCCTGACACTTAGTTAGGAGCTCATCACCCAATCGCTGCAAGGTCTGGGGGGGGGGGCACCTCTACTCTAGTAAACAGCCAGGACAAGGTAACTGCTCGAATGTAACACCTGTAAATAGAGACGAAATAAATAAATAAACATAATTCATTAAACTATTTTGACTGTCGACCACCACAGATGTACCACCTTCAAAGGTTCCCCCCAAATAGCCATCCTCCTAGGAATAAGTATATTCACCCTTGAAGACCTACAGAACCTTCCCAAGTACAGTACATCTGATAAACTGGATATCCGCCATTAGAGTTTACTTAAATACCATTTCTAAGATTCCACTCTTCATTGCATCATATATAAGAAGAATTGCTCAATACAGTATTAGAGCTCTAAGAGAAGCGGTCTGGTAGATTAAATTGGTGAAACCGCTAGGAAGGTTCACCAATGATGAGCCAAGCTCTCCCAATATATTTTTCATTGCAGTAAGGACAGTAGAAGTTTGTTTTATATATAAAGAATTCGTGTTTTATTGATTCCACTTATTATACATAGATGGTACGTTATCGCCTTATAATTAAACGTAAAGTCTAAAGACCAACCTGTATAGCTGACGAATAGCACATGTGTTTGCGCCTAGTTATGTAAATAACTTGCTAGGCTGCATTGATTTATAATCATGTAAATTTTTCTTTCTTTCTTTTAATTATGTAAATATATATGTATATAAAATGAGTGAAAGATTCAATAAAGTCAGTCAGTTAGCTAAAACGAGTGAGGCGTCCTTCCTCTATTCAAACAGCTTGCTACATCTCAATCTTGCGAAGACACAACATTCTCGGTAGTCAATCCGCCGGTCTGGTCTCATAAAGTACATTCATCAATAAGCTCTGCCACATATCGTCACTCACCTGAGACCAGACTATTTAGGCTGAAGGAGCGAAAGGAAGTCCTGGCTAACATTGTCAGGAACCAAGCTCCAACAACGTGGTTTACATCAATAGAGACAGAAACACTGTTTTTGACACGTTCTTCTTAAAAATAAAGCAATTTACTACTGCCCTTACTGCAATCCCATAAGTCCATCTTCAGTATCGGTCTAAAAGCCAAACAGCCCAATATAACATTAAAGCTGTATGGTAGATTAAACACTGGCGAAACTGCTGGGAGGGTTCACCACTGATGAATCAAGCCCTCCCAATATATATTTCATCACAGTAAGGACAGTAGAAGTATTTTTTATATCTAAAAAAGAAACATTCATGCTTTGTCGCTTCCATTTATTATATATAGATGGAACGTTATCGCCTTATAATTAGACGTGGCTCCAGGAATCCATGTTGCATCAAGAGAGTGAAATTATTCTTGGCACGTATGCTTCATCTTAAAAATAAAACAACTTTTACTGCCCTTTCTGCAATTCCATGAGTCCATCTTCAGCATCGGTATAAAAGCCAACAGCCCAATATAACATTAAAACACTATCAAAACTCGAAACTATCTTAAAGGCGTAAGACTCTTCTTGAAATCAAACAATCTCTACTGTCCTTACTGCAATGTTTATTCAACTGGCGAAACCGCTGGGAGGGTTCACCACTGATGAGCCAGGCCCTCCCTTTGATTTTTACATTGCAGTAAGGGCAGTAGAGATTGTTTGATTTCAAGAAGAGTCTTACGCCTTTAAGATAGTTTCGAGTTTTGATAACAGATGGCGCGCTGGTGCATCATATTAAAACACTATGTTAGATCAAACCGGTGAAATTACTGATGAGCCGAGTCTTCCCATTAATTCATCATTGCAGTAAGGGCAGTATAAAATTGTTTTATGTAAAAAAATACATACGCGTCACAAAAAAAAGTTTAAATTTACATATAAGAGTTGTATATGTATGTATAAATGTGAAGATTTCAATGACATGAGAAATTATTTCAATTTTTATCTCATTTTAAAAAATCATTGTAACTTTTAATGTTATTATTATTTATTTAGTTTACTCTTTCTTATCTCTCTCTAATTTTGCCCCAAACTAGCTATCTATTTTATATCTTACTAGCGGACGTACCCGGCTTCGCCCGGGTTTTACCCGAGTAAAAGTTTTTCTAACGAATCTCTCGATAAAGTGAACTTTTTTTTCCCGGTCCCTTGAAAAATACTCGATAAGTTGAATAAAATCAATATTAATTGGTTCCCTCGGTAATTGGAAGTTAAAGGAATAGTATCTTGCCTTGGAATTGTATCATTATTCTTGTGTGGATGTACCCGGCTTCGCCCGGGTTTTACCCGAGTAAAGGTTTGTTTAACGAATCTCTCGATAAAGTGAACATTTTTCCCGGTCCCTTGAAAAATACTCGATAAGTTGAATAAAATCAATATTAATTGGTTCCCTCGGTAATTGGAAGTTAAAGGAATAGTATCTTGTCTTTGAATTGTATCATTATTCTTGTCTCAAATAAATTGCCGTGTCATCCTGAATTTTGTCTTTCCTAATTTTCTACATTACAAAATCATCGTATCATCATGATAATATTTAGAGCAGATTGTTGAATTATAACAGATAAATTAGAATATTTATCTTGATTATTTCTAGGCGAAAAGTTATTTCAAAAATTTTATTTGATAGAAACCTTCCCAGTACTATACTAAATAACTTCCCAAAGTTTCATGGCGATCCAATGAGTGGTTTGGTCAGGCATAAAGGACAAACAAACAGACACACATACATTCATTTTATATATATAGATAAATTTTCCCCTCCCAAAAAGTGTTGCACGCTCAACGCTCTCGTCTGTCCTTCTGTCCAACGCTCTCCCGCCATGGATTCCTGCAAGAAGAAGAAGAAAGCCAGCAAACCCTCTCAACCCTCGGTGGACATCGCGGCTCTTTTTGAAGAAGACGACATGGTCATCTCCCGCCACTACCAAATCTTGCAATCCCTCGGCCAGCCCTCCCTCGCAGCTCTTCACCTGGACCTTGTCCGCTTCATTGAGCAGCGGACGGAAATAATCAAGTGTCTAGTTAGGGATGTGAAGAACCTCGCGGGCACCGTGAATGACTTCCTGGACCTGGAGGAAATCATGGATGCCCAAAAGCCCAAGACTACCTGTCAAACCACCCAAACTAGCCCTACGACCACCTGCAAGGACTCTAGCGCTCAGACCGAGCCCATCAAGCCTGCCACCCCCCGATCCAGCTGCTGTCCCTGTGGCAGCACCAGCTCCCAAGAAGCCAGATCCTGCTCCAACCAAGAGGAAGCAGCCAAAGGCGTCAAACCCGCCCGCTAAGAGAACCAAATCACTGGTTTCAGCCAAGCCTGCATCTTCCCGCGACCCCAAGCCTGCCGTGGCCAATGGCACACTCAATGGAGAGAAATCTGCGGCCCACATCGTGGTTATTGCAGATAACTCGCAGGCTGACCCACGGGCATCCTCAAAGCTGTCCGAGGCGTCTGGGCGTCTCTGCGCACCAGGGCAAAACTGGTGCTGCACTCCAACACTCCAGAGGCCATTCCTGCCGTCAGTCTGCCCTGGACAACAAGCTCCAAGGCCTGAAAGTTCGGAACATAAGCAATTCCTCCCAAGAATCTGCCTCTTCAACGTGGAGGCGGAAAACGCGGGTGAGGACATTGTCAAGGCCTTCCTTTCCACTGATGCCCTCAGCCAGATTCCTGGAAACAAGTCTGTCCGCGTGGCACACAGATCTCCGACCAGAAATGGCACCTGCACGGTCTTCATCGAGCTGGACTTGGCTTCCTACAAGGCCATTGAAAGACGCGGCAGGATCATTGTGGACCAACTGATCCTGAACTACGAGGAGTCTGCCCGCGTCTGCTACCGCTGCTGTGGCTACAGCCACAACGCCGATAGGTGCACCAAGGCTACAGTCGCCTGCTTTCACTGCGCTTCTGGTGACCACCAAGGCCGAAGCTGTCCAACTCTCGCCAACCCGCGCACGGCTAAGTGCGCTAACTGCTCAGCCAAGGGCCTCTCTGCCGACCACGAGGCAAGATCAATGTCTTGCCCAACTCCCAGAGCTAGAGCTGCAAAGTTCTAGTCTCCCGCCCTCTTCCTGCCTCCTGACCTCCGCGGACCCAATCCGGCCTAACCTGCCTCTTCCCTGACGGAGATCCTGTCCCTTGCCTCTCCAGCCTGGTCATAGTTGTTTGTATATATTCCGCTTTATGCGGCCATTAAGGCTCAAAAATCATCCAATAAATAAGTGTCCCTATTTTTTAACAAATAAACCACATTATTTACAATTATGCAGTTATTTTATTTTCATTATACAACTCATAGACTACCTCTCTAAATAATCACCATTTCTGTCCAAACATTTTTGGTACCGTTGTAGCAATTTTTAGATACCACTGTTGTACCAAGCCGTGTCCTGTCTTCGTAGCCAGTGGTTCGCCTCCGCCTGCACTTCGTCATCATTCGCAAAGTGCTTGCCTCCAAGGTGCCACTTGAGTGCTGGATAAAGATGGAAGTCGCTTGGGGCAAGTTCCGGAGAATAAGGTGGATGTGTGAAAATTTCCCATTTGAAGTTTTCCATAGCCATAACTTTGCCTGCAGAGATTGTGACCTTCGCCTTTTTTTGGTGCACTTTCCTCAGGCTTCTTCCACACCATGCTTTGTCGTTTTGTTTCTGGAGTTGAAATATGCACCCAGCTCTTTCATCTCCAGTGACAATACGGGAAAAAAGTTGATCTCCATCTCTTTGATGCATTTCCAGGAAAGCTCGGGCTGCCTCCATCCGTTGTTGCTTGTGATTTTCCAAGAGCAAACGCGGGACTCATCTTGCGCAGACTTTGCGAAAATTCAAAACATCTGACATGATTGTTCCAATCGAAGAGCGTCTAATTTCGATTCCAGGAGGCATTCGAATCATTATTTCGTCAATGGTGACGCGGCGATCTGCTTCCACCTCATTCCGAACAGCAGCAACGGCTGCATTGTCCGTAGCAGTAACGGGGCTGCCGCTTCGCTCGTCATCATGCACGTTTTGCCGTCCTTCTAAGAACCATGAACGCCATCGGCGAACCATTTGGATGCTCATACATTCTTCACCATACACTGACACTGATTTGCAATGAATATTGACTGCAATTTAATTTTTCGCCGTGAAAAAACGAATTACAGAACGGAGTTCGCAAGTGGACACGTTCACCAGTGGTAGCTCCAGGGAAACTGAAGCGCTACGGACTTGCGCGTACGAGTAGCGTGATTTTGAAGGTCACCAGCTTCCAACGCATCCTAGTGACCATTTCTTCTATACTAACTAATTTTTACAACGTTTCGTTCGCAAAAAAAAAAAAAAAAATAGGGAAACTTATTTATTGGATGGCCCTCGTATTTTGGTTAGCAGCCCGTAAATAAAGATATTTCCGAGTGTTGCACGAGGTAAAAAAAAAAGAACAGATAGCCCATAAAATGTGGACAGACTACATCCAAGATGACTTCACCAGAAATCTACGAAGATTTGCTGCCACCCTAAAACTAATGCTCTCAATGCTTTACATTCAGGCAGATTTGCAAAGGTATTGAAAGAAGACCCAACTTTGCCCCCATTGCCAAGATGAAGACCAAACCGTGGACTACTTCTTCCTGTCCAACCTTCCAACACCAAAGATTCCTGATGCCCACCCTCCTAGGGATCACCAACCTAAGTACAGCATCCCTAGAAAATCTCCCAAGAAATAAATCTGCCCACCTCAGTAATTGGACTTCCACTGACATTGTAAATAAAACAAAGAAGGTGTCAACCCGGGTAGTTGGTGACTTCTGTACGTGGTGGCTCCAGGAACCTGGGTTAACTAAATAAATAATATAAATCTCCCCCAAGTCCTGTTAACTGTCAGTATGGCGGGGTGGTGACCACGGGCAGGACAGTATGTCTGGAGTCTTGAACTCCTGGTACCCTAAACATGAAAGCTGTCCTACAAAGCTCAGCTAAATGTGAACAGTCGTACCTTTGTATGATGTCCCCATCAACAGGAAACACATCCAATTATTCCGTATGAATTCTACTCTTCTATATCAAAGCTAGAGAATAGTGAACTTCTAGACATGTTCTAAGAAGATAAGCACAACCACCATATCTTGAAAATAAAGTAAAATTTCGAAAAATGAAGGAAAATTTTCCCCAGCAGTCAGCATGTATCTAACATGAGAAAGACCCACGTTGGGTTCACTAACTTTGTAATAGTATCATCACGATTTTTTTATTTAAAAGAAAACATAAATGATTTCATAATAAAACAAGCTTTTAACTTTTATGATAAATGAGATAATCTTGAAATATATAACATTCAGAGAAGCCTGTAACTACAAACAAGAAACAAAGAGAAGGAAACCAAGGCAACTCTTATATCAATTGAGAACAAATGTAGAAAAATGGAAAACCCGAAAGAGAAAACACGTATCTAGAAAAAAATTAACGAGGATAACAGCCCATCTTGGGTAAGGAACACACCGAATTCAAAACCCTGCACAAAGCTCTAACCTTGTAAATATATGAATACACTGTAAATGTGAAAAACCTGTATATGGTGGTTGGTGGACGAGTTGCTACTGCTCTCAATGCTTTACATTCAGGCAGATTTGCAAAGGTATTGAAAGAAGACCAAACTTTGCCCCCATTGCCAAGATGAAGACCAAACCATGGACCACTTCATCTGTCCACAACCTTCCAACACCAAAGATTCCTGATGGCCACCCTCCAGTGGACCCTCGATTCCCGACAGTCATGAACCGGGATCGAATCCCGTGTTAACATTTTGTTTAATAGGTGAATAACCTTCACCATTGTTGTAAATATCATAAACTAGGTTGCTCTTGTTGAGCGGCACCTAATAAAGTGGTTTTGTAAGAAGTCGGTGGACGAGTAGGTAACACTCTCGATTCCCGACAGCCATGAACCGGGATCGAATCCCGCGTTGGACATGTTTTTTAAATACACCTATCCCCCCGATTTACACGGTACTTGTTTTACACGTTTTCGCTTTTACACGGTTTTCCAAATAAGTTTTTTTTTTTTGTTTTTATCGCACTATACTAAAATGCGATATTCTACTCTATACTACCTATGTTGAAAAGAATATTGGGAGGCTCTGATTCATGAGGGGGCGAACACCTATTCAGATTTGATAGTTTAATATACACCTATCCCCCGATTTACACGTTTTTCTCAGGAACGTATCTACCGTGTAAATCGGGGGATAGGTGTATGTGAATAACCTTCACAGACATATATATATATTTCATTGTTGTAAATATCATAATCTAGGTTGCCCTTTTTGAGCGGTACCTAGTAAAGTTTTTTTTGGAACCAGAAAGATATTTTTTAAATTTACACACCAGTTTTATATGATGCATTTGCACGCCATCTGTAATGAAAACTTTGAACTATTTTTGAAGCGTATGATTCTTTTAAAAATAAATCAATTTTCTACTGCCCTTACTGCAATGATAAAATAATAGGAGGACCTGGCTCATCAGTGGTGAACCCTCCCAGCGGTTTCGCCAGTTTAATCTACCTTAAGAGGTATTATATACAGATTACATATAACAAGACTCAGAACGAAACACTATAAAGGAATGACAATACACTCAGATGGTAAAAGAAGCTACAGGACATGCAACAACTGTCCTGGTGTGGAACTAACACCTACCCAAATATTCTCATGTCCAGCAATAGAGATGCACGGGGACATCGGAGGCTCTTCATTGGACACGACAACAACAGATTAAAGTGACGAAACTGCTGGGAGGGTTCACCACTGATGAGCCAGGCTCCCCCATTATTTTATCATTGCAGTAAGGGCAGTAGAAAATTGATTTATTTTTAAAAAAGAATCATAAGCGTGAAAAATAGTTAAAAGTTTTCACACTAGTTTTATGGCAAATCCCATGTTTATTTGTACGTCAATCCTGACCTCAGAATATATCCTACCAGTTGACTTAGTGTATCATCCAGTCTTCAGAACAATGCTATTGACAGAATGAGACGAAGATGGCATATAGCTGTGAGGAACTGTCAAGAAATGATACACCATCAAATTTCGACAACCACGATCGAATCCCGCATTAATCTTTTTTTTTTTTTTGCTTCATTGACCCCTGTTTATTTCACAAATCCATCCCTGCCACTAAGTACAAATAATCAAAAAGTTGTCTTTCACCTTGGAATTTGAAAAAATCCTAAATCTTTTATACGTGTGCTATAATTATAATATCAAAGTCGCTAAATACCTTGTACCACATGTAACTGGGTAATTTCTGGGAAGGTTCACCACTGATGAGCCAAGCCCTCCCAATATTTTCCCATCGCAATAAGTACATTTGAAGTTTGTTTTATGCGAAAAGAAACATCCGTGTTTCAATGTTTTCATTTCCTATATATATATGGTGTGTTATTTTATCTTATAAGTGGTTTCTCCTAAAGCATTAATATATACAGTCATCAGCGTCATATTCAATTCTTTCTTAATCAATTTTGTCACCGTTTGCTTTTGTGAATGGAATAAATACCCAAATATGGCCATTTCTCATAACTATCGGTGGTTCAGTGGTAGAATGCTCGCCTGCCATGCGGGCAGCCCGGGTTCGATTCCCGCCCGATGCATTTTTTTTTTTTTTTACAATTTCTAAAACTCATTTATATATTATACAAGAATGGCATCCACGGCGCCAATTTATAATTGTAACGAATAGTATTTGAATAAAAGCATTTAATCGGGTAAAACCCGGGCGTTGCCCGGGTCATTCGGCTAGTTTCCTTTTATGAATACAAGGTGTTTTTTTTAATTATTATTATCCCTAGTACACGTGGTACAGGCCATGATAATCATGGTGGGTAGTTAGCGACTGCTTTTTTTACTGTAAGTGCACCACATGTCTACACATGTGAAAAGCAGTTCGACTTTGCACTTACAAATGTACCAGAGATCTGTTTGGTTACTTGCACTCGCTGGTGGGGTTGAACTTTTGCAAGAATCGGGGGCCATTTTTTTTTAATTAGAAAAAAAGTGCCAAATGCGGGATTTGATCCCTGGTCGTAGCAGTCGAAAACCAACGGTTTAGACCACCCATCCACCAAAATCCTATAAATAAGACCAAATCCAAATAAATAAATAGTGTGTGACGTTTCGGTAACAGCGTTGTTACCATCATCAGACAAAAGTTTTGAATAAGAAAATATATCACAGCATGTTTTTAAAAATATTTGGATTTGGTCTTTTTACCTTGTATTTATTATGTCAGTCTCCATATCAGGGGCGGCTCCCTCAGAACTGCTACAGTGAGTATCTCCAGCTTTTCATAGACAACAACAGTCTTAACCCACCATGATGGTTGAATTGTATTTATTTATTTATTTATTTATTTTTATTAATCAACCAGGCTTGATATTGAAATATTTATGCATAATTACCATATATTTATAATCTACTAGACGGGTGACCTGGGCTTCGCCCCGGGATTGACGCGTGTGCATATCTACCCGAGTGATATATATTTAGATAAGATTTTTTTTAATAATTGTTTGTTATTAGCATTATCTATTTGTTTGCATCAGTATAATTTAATCTAATCTTTGATAGAGGGCGCTGTTCGTGAGCCAAGTAGAATAATTTGAATATATAGTGTTAATAATATATTTATACATATATTTTTAAATAGCCTATCGTCTTCCCCGTATTTTTTTACCTATGTATGGAAATTTTGGTTTGAATTAGTGAACTACAGCGAAATTGTATACCGGACATACAAACAAACATACAAACATTGATTTTTTATATTATAATCTATGTTCCAAATTGTGTTTTATTATTTCCTTTTATATATCCATATATATGAACTAATCTTCTAAGAGAAATGAATGGAAATGAGTGTCTACCATCTCATACTTAAGATCTGTTTTGGTCCTTGAGTATATTAACAGTCAAATAGTGTGTTTTGTTCCTTTAAGAATTTCTTTGTTAGAGAGACATCAGAATATATAACTTTCCATTCTTCTTATCAACACACTCTAACTAGATATTAAACAAGGGGATCGGTGGAAGAATGGTCTAACGACCAGGGTTCGAATACCGTATGGGCACTTTTTTCTGATTAAAAAGAAATGCTTCAATGACCCGCGATTCTTGCAAAAGTCCAACCCCACCAGCGAGTGCAAGTAAGCAAACAGGGCTCTGGAACATTTGTAAGTACAAAAGTTGAACTACTTTTCACATGTGTAGACATGTGGTGCACTTACAGTAAAAGCAGTCACCTACTTCTACCCATCATGATTATCATGACCTGTACCACGTGTACAAGGGATAAGCAAAAATATATATATATATTAAACACAAGGTAATAAGACCAAATCTAAATAAATTAATAGTGTGTGACGTTTCAGCAACAGCATTATTACCATCATCAGATAAAAGTCCTGAATGCATTATCATCTTCAAACAAAGTACTGAAATTCCATTCAGTACTTTTGTCTGTAACAGGCTGTTACCGAAACGTCACACACTATTTATTATTTAGATTTGGTATTATTACCTTGTATTTATAATCTATAATTCAAATTGTGCCTTATCACTAACTAGATATGTAAATTTGAGGTAATATTGATGACAAGTTATGCAAATTAAAAAGCCACATATGCAAAGAAAGAAAATATTTATTGAGAATGTTCATCAAAAGAAAATTTTGAATTTTATGAATGAACCAATCAACACCTTCCTTTTATATACGGATCAATTAAAACTAATGTTTAATATTTGTATAAACTAATTATTAATTCAAATTTCTGTTGTTAATGTTCATTTAGTCAAGTTTGACTTTTGGTAAGTATATGAACAAATATTCTCCAATTTGATCTGTTAATAAGCATCACTCACAGCTCAGCCTTCTGGTAGCTCAAAATTTATACTTCAATGTAAAAATCGGATCCATAAATCCAATGAGATCTATGTAAATAGCTGAATAAGATTGGCCATTGTTGAAAAAAACAAGTTTCAACCATTCTTATAACTTTCATAAATGGCAATAAACATAAATACTTATTATTTTTATTGGAGAAATTCAATTTTTTACTAAAATTTCTATACTTAATTGTATAAATTTTCCTATTTTAGTAAAAATATATTGTTACACCTGCCTCGACCGTAGGTGCTTCTAAGGGTTTCTGATCAGCGTTCGCCATCTCATAAAATAAACCAGACCGCGTTCTCATAAAGCAATCAACTATTATTTATTAATAATGAAAGAAGTTAAACTGATTTAGAGTAACAACGAACTAAACTCAAAAAAACAAAAGAAGCTCTATCAACTAATTGTATATCGCTCTTATATCAAAAGCCTTATTTACATAAATTTCTATTACCAATTATATTTTATACTAATTTACATATTTTTACAAAATAACTATGCAGAGTGTGACACTTCTCCCTCCTCCGAAATGGTCGCGTCCTCGTGACCGTCTTCCATTCTCGCAAAGTAAGGCTTGATTCTGCTTATGTGAACTGTTGTAGGCTGTGTGCGGTTCCCAGGGTTATCTTCTGGCACGATGGAGTAGTTCACATCGGAAATTTTTTTCAGCACGATGTAGGGTCCGAAATAGCGTCTCAAAAGTTTCTCACATTTTCCAGGTTTTCTTATTGGAGTCCACAGCGCTACCAAGTCACCTGGTTCATAACCAGTTTGCCGATGTTTTTGGTTGTAATAATTAATCATTTTTTTCCTGACTTTTCTCGGTATTAACTTTCACAATATCTCTCGTTCTCACGATTTTTTCCATCAACTTGCTCACGTACTCGTCATAATCCTCCGAATCGGGCTCAATGAAGATATTCGTGTCATCCAAAATCGAGACTGGTTCCCTTCCATACAAAAGGAAGAACGGGGAATATTTGGTTGTTTCTTGTATTGTCGTATTGTAAGCATGGGTTATGAATGGTAGTATCTCGTCCCAATTCCTTTGATCTACGTTCACGTACATGCTTATCATATTGATCAATGTTCTGTTCAATCGCTCTGTGAGGCCATTTGTTTGTGGGTGATAGCTTGTTGTGAGGCAATGCTGAATTTGACATATCTTGGTTATTTCTTTCACCAAATTGCTCGTGAATTGGCTTCCTCTATCGCTAATCAGATACCGTGGGGCTCCATGTTTCAAAATCACATTTTCTGTCAGAAATTTAGCAACCTCCCTCGCTGTGGCATCGATGACAGCTTTCGTTTCCGCATATTTTGGGTAATAGTCGGTCAATACTATCATCCACTTCTTTCTGTTCTTCGTAGATGGCAATGGTCCCAAAAAGTCGATCCCAACTCTCTCGAAGGGATAATTTGCAGCAGGGATCGGATGAAGTAGGCCAGCAGGCAACTGATTAGAACCCTTCCTGCTTTGGCACAGATGGCAGGTCCTAACATATTCCACCACATCTTTCAGCATGGATGGCCAGAAATATTCATCCTTTAGACGGTGCATTGTTCTGGTCACACCTAAATGGCCACAGATCATATGATTGTGGTACTCTTTTAAAATGTCCCTCCTTCTCACTCTGGGTACCACCAGCAGCCAGGCTCTTCCTTCTGGCCTCGGATTTCTTTTGTACAGACATCCGTTTTCTTCTTTAAAATTTTCAACGATCGATCGCTTGCCCTCCGTGTCACCGAGGCATCTCTTGATGTTTTCGATATATTCGTCGGAATCCTCGATGACTGGGTTGAAAAACAAACTATCATAGTTATCGTCAAAATCAGCCTCTGGTAATGGACCTCGTGAAAGACCATCTGCATCCAAATGTTTTTTCCCGGATTTATAAATTATTTCGAAGTCATATTCTTGTATTTTTAATGCCCATCTTGCAAGTCTACCTGTTGGATCCCGTAGGTTTCTTAACCAACATAATGCGTGATGGTCCGTCATAACTTTGAAGCGCCTTCCATATAGATAAGGCCGCAACTTCGACATTGACCATACTAATGCCAAGCATTCCTTCTCCGTTGTCGAATAATTACGTTCTGGCTTGCTTAATGATCGACTTATGTATGAAATTACTTTTTCTTGACCATTGATAGTTTGAACAAGGGTAGCACCTAGGCCAATATTTGATGCATCGGTGTGGATCTGGGTCGGTGCTTCTGGGTCAAAATGTGACAATATCGGGGGATTTGTTAGCAAAGATTTCAGAGTTATAAATGCTTCTTCCTGAGATTCTGACCAGATGAATGGAGAATCCTTTCTTGTTAGTTTGAACAGTGGGTCAGCTATTCGCGAGAAGTTCTTAATGAATTTCCTGTAATATGAGCAAAGTCCTATGAATGACTGAATTTCTTTTGTCTTTGAAGGACGGGGAAAATCTCTAATCGCTTTAACATTATGATCTGCCGGTTTAATTCCATGTTTGCTTGTCACGTGACCGAGTATTTCAATTTCTTCAAATCCAAATCGGCACTTTTTCCCATTAAGCCTCAGGTTCGATTCACGAAAGCACTTTAAGACAGCCTCAATCCTTCCGAGATGAGTGGTAAAGTCGGGACTGTAGATAACAACGTCATCTAGGTAACAGAGGCAAAATTTCCATTTAATGTTTTTTAGTACATTGTCCATAATTCTTTCGAAAGTAGCTGGGGCATTGCACAACCCAAATGGCATAACATTAAATTCGTATAAGCCGTGGGATGTTGTGAAGGCCGTCTTCTTCTTGTCTTGTTCCTCGATCTCTACCTGCCAGTATCCCGATCTGAGATCTATGGCCGTGAAATATCTAGATCCCTGAAGTGTGTCCATAACATCATCAATTCTGGGGATCGGATAAACATCCTTTACCGTTATGCTGTTCAGTTTCCTGTAGTCCACACAAAATCGCCAATTGCCATCTCTCTTTCTAACCAAAATAACCGGAAAAGCCCATGGACTAGAAGATGCCCTTATTACTCCCTCCTGGAGCATATCCTGAATTTGTTCTTTGATGATGTCTCGCTCCTTAGGGCTAACTCTGTACGGTTTGTGTTTTATCGGCTTCGCATTTTCTGTTTCAATTCTATGTTTGGCCAAATTCGTCTTGCCCAATTTTGATGAAAATAGATCACTGTATTTCGATAAAACTTGCCTTAATTCATTCTTTTGGCTTAATGTCAGGTCCTCGTTTATCTGAATTTCCGTCACCTTATCTTCCTCATCATTTTCTATATAATTAACCGTGGTGGGAGGACTTGCGTAGCCCAAGGTCTGATTCTTCATTATTTTTAATGTTCGAGGATAAGGATTAGTTATCCATAAATCTGCTAATTTGTTTCTTACCGTGATCAGACATCTAGCAATTCTAAGCCCATTTGTAAGAGTTAGCCTTTCATTTGGTTCAACCACGTATTCGCCATCACCGGCCTTCACGGTTACCCTGACTAGTTTAACACAAAGCCGAGGCACTACTTCATCCTGCTGATTGATTATCTTCCTGGGTGCTTCGTTCGAGTCTTGACACTCGGTCACAATGTCATATTCTAAAATATCCCGTTTGCAATTTATTTTCGCATTTAAACGCCTGAGAAGATCTCTTCCAATTATTAATGACCTCATATTGGACTCCAGAACTACAAATCTATGATTCAACGACTTTTCGTCAATTTTTATAGCCATTGAAATGCTTCCCAATATATTAAGCCTTTTACCATCTGGGCCAATACACTTTCCATTATAGGTCTCAATACGAACGCCAGTTTCGAGAGCAGTTCTCAAATCCACAATCGAGAGATCCGCGCCTGTGTCAACCAAGGCTTCCAATATTCCAATTCTATCAACGCTCACATTTATTCGGCTTTTTGAATCCATCTCTGTGATCGCGCCTATTTTCGACATGCCCTGGTTGACTGGAACAGGCGCGCTTTCTAGTTTAAATCATCCAACACCTCGAATCTGTTGTGAGTTGGAATGCTTGGTCTCTCACACACATCGGCGTATACCTCTGGGCTCAGGTTCCGGGTGTTCAGCGGTTTTTTGTCATCAGACGGGCTGTCTAGGCTAGGGGGAACTTCCTCAACCATGCGAACATATTTTATCCTGCAATACTTTGCCACATGACCCGGTCTATTACATCTAAAGCAGATAGGTCGTCCGTCCTCGGTTCTACCTCTATCATTCCGAGGTTTTCTATCATAAGTGTTGCCAGAAGGAGTTCGTCTATATGTATCCCTTTGAGTGGATCGGGGAAATGTACGAGTCTCCTGTGGGGGGAAGTAAGTTTGGTTTTGTCTTGGTGTTCCCATCATAGGCCTCGAGTAATTTTCAGTTTTATATGATTGAAACTCTCTTGGTCGCCTGTTCCATCCGGCATGATTAGTTTTTTTTTGAGAAATCCGATTCATAAGAATTTTATTCTTCTCCTTTCGTTCCAGGTATTCCTTCTCGAACCCATCGATTCTCTTACATGCTTCCAGAAGTTCGTCGATGGTTTTAGGGGGGTTGAGATATAGCGCCAGCGCGTACTCTTTCTTTAGACCTCCGATTACAAATTGAATTTTTTTCCATCTCTTCCATATTGGGCTGGACTTTGCTGCATTGAAGCAATATATCTTCAGCAAATCGCATCGCGAGTTCATTCCACCCCTGCATTCTGTTCAGTTTGAGCATCATCTCGTCCTTGTTCTCTAGCGACGCGAAGTCCTGGATGAGGCGAGTCTTGAAAATTTCCCAGGTGGCAAGATTGACCTTGTGGAATTCATACCAAGTTTTAGCAGGTCCGACTAGGTTCATGGCGGCGTAGCGGGTGATGATGTAATCCGCCCAGCGGTAAAGAAACCCAACTTCTTCAAGAGAAGTGATCCATTGGCGTGGTCTTCGTCTCCAGCATACTTCCTGATGTTCAAGCTTGGATTAAAGGGTATAGGGTCGAAACCGGCATCTCCACCAGTTGTTACACCTGCCTCGACCGTAGGTGCTTCTAAGGGTTTCTGATCAGCGTTCGCCATCTCATAAAATAAACCAGACCGCGTTCTCATAAAGCAATCAACTATTATTTATTAATAATGAAAGAAGTTAAACTGATTTAGAGTAACAACGAACTAAACTCAAAAAAACAAAAGAAGCTCTATCAACTAATTGTATATCGCTCTTATATCAAAAGCCTTATTTACATAAATTTCTATTACCAATTATATTTTATACTAATTTACATATTTTTACAAAATAACTATGCAGAGTGTGACAATATATATAGTTATGAACCTCACAATTACATCCCTTGTTACAGTAGAACCTTCATGAGGACACTCCGGCTAGAGGACACCTCTCTATAAAATACAGTTTTTATCACTAAAATTACCATTTTTACAATTTAGTAACTTTCCGGTAAGAGGACATCTCTCCCTAAAGGACACTTTGCAATTAGGTGTTGTCCTTTACAGGGAGGTTTAAGTGTACCAACATTTTGTTATTACCATGGTTAAAATAATTTAAATTTTTGGAAAATTTAGAATTATGTAGGTTATTTTAACAACTTGCTGTTATAAGACAGATAAAATGAAATTCCACTGTATATATATATGTTTCTAAAACATAAATCAATACAGTAGAACCTCCCTGTAAACGACAACACCTAATTGCAGAGCCAAAGTGTTCTTTAGGAAGAGGTGTCCTCTTAGCAGAGAGTTGCTAAATAGTAAAAATGGTATTTTTACAAATGAAAACTGTCCTTTGTAGAGAGGTGTCTGCTAGCAGGAGGTTCTAATGTACTATTAAAAAGGTACAGTAGAACCTCCACTACAGAGAACACCTTTCTACAAAGAGGACAACAGTCATTGCTAAAATTACCATTTGTACCAATTTACTAGTCTCCAGTAAGAGGACACCTTTCTCTCTCTCTAAAGGACATTTTGGCTCTGGAACTAGATGTTGTCCTTTAGAAAGAGGCTCGGTTGACGTGTAGTTAAAACCCTTTTTTTTTACTTATCCTTTTAGTCTAAATTAGACAAGATCTTGGAGGTCGTGCTCGTAAAGAAGCTCAAGAACTCTTCTTGGTTCTCTGTACAGGGATCTTTTGTCCTTTCCAATGCAATTTAGTAAATGTTGGGGAGTGGCCTCTTCGGTTTTGCACCTAGTGCACATGGGGAAGCTTTTGGCTCCCTCTTTATAGACTAGAGGGCGCAGGTGACCAGATTTCCATCTGGCCAACTGTGTCGATTCCCTTCTGTTTAGTTGGAGGGTCTGTTTTTTGGGGTTTTCTACCTGGTACCAAGAATGATGGAAACTATCTCTATGGTTCCTTATTAGTTGTAGTTGTAGTTTCAGTTTGTTGTTAAAACCCTTGATTCCCGATATCCATGAACTGGGATTGAATCCCACATTCTACACTTTTTTTCTGGGAAGAACCTGTTCATATATTTCATTGTAAATAGCATAAGCCAGGTTGCTCTTTTTGAGCGGTACCTAATAGTTATTTTGAAACAGGAGAGATAAGTTCTACTGTAAAAAAAAGACAGATTCATGCTTAAGACCACTTAAGAGTTATAGTAGAACTACACCTACCTGTAAAGGACACCTAATTGCAAAGCCAAAATGTCCTTTAGAGAGAGGTGTCCTCTTATCGGAGAATTGCTAAATAGTAAAAAAATGGCATTTTTGCAAATGAAAACTGTCCTTTGTGGAGAGGTGTCTGCTAAAGGGAAGTTCTACTATACTTTGCAATCAAAAGAGTTGACCAACTGACCAGTGACATATTAATCTTTGAATTAAAGACTAAATTTATTTGCATATCATTAGTTTTTTTTAAAGTTGAATGCGAAGGCCTTTTATAAAGGCCATTGCATATCCAAAATAAAAATGAAGATAAATAAAAAAAAAATTGCTATAAGGAAGGTGTGAATTGGTTATCATATAGCAATGACAGCGTATAGATTGACATAGATGCATAACGACAAAAGCTATACATAAACCAACCAGCAATACAACCTAGCAGAAAATTTTAGAGATTTTTGTTACACATATCACTAAAAAAAGCTGTTTTTTAAATCATTATTATCCCATTAAAATAGTTTTAGTTATGTATGGGTATATAGAGAAAGATTCCATAAATATATTATTTTGATAATTGCATTGAATACCCATATATTCATATATTAGAATAGAAAATCTAATTGTCCTATATATATATATATATATATATATATATATATATATATATATATATATATATAGATATACATAGAGGAAATTTTAGCATATTCATTATATATTTTGCATATATACCTATAGCACAAAACGAATTGCTGGCTTCCAATTTGATAAATTGTAAGAGATAAAATATAATAAAGATGTTAAAAATGAGAGTAAAAATAGATATAAAGAAATATAGGAATACAATCAGAGTGAATGGTAGTGGTATGTTAGCTTGATTTTATACAAATATATTTGCATATTGAAAAACGAAAGAAAAAAATAAAAGATAAAAAGATCAGGTGTTGAAATCAATATTAAAAATGGCATATCCTGACCAAGAGCACATGTGCTTTACCAGATGGCGTTCTGCCTTCTGTAAAGCACATGTGCTCTTGGTCAGGATATGCTATTTTTAATATATATTTGCATATATAACATAAAGTTGCATAGAATGGTATTCATACAATAAAAGAGGCATATCTACCTATGGATCATTCTTTATCATCGCCATTATATTTTGTACTGGAATAATATGAAAAAATGCATTGTTTTATGCATTTTCACAAATAGAGATGCCTCTTTTGGCAATATATATAATACTTAGTATGAAGCTGTATGCAATTGTAAGTGTAAAGATATCAGGTGCATTAGTGAACAAACATGGACAATAAAAAGATAAATGAGAATAGCATTTTTCATTTATATGTAAATAGATAGTAAACGAAAAATAAGAAAGAATGTGAAAATAATGGATTAAAAAGAGAAAAGAATTGGGTAAACTGATGACAAAGATATTCACATTTGTATAATTGAATGTTTTTGATGGCTAGCACCATCTATCAAACTAAATATATGCTCAATAATCTTTCCCCATTTGTATTTTGCAGAGAAAAAAGCAACTTATGCAAATTATTTTGAAAAATTATCGCCATTTATATACCAGGTCTATTAGTATGAAACGCGAAAATGGCTGCCAGAGGGCGCTGTGCAACTTTATTTGAGCCGACGGTGGCGCAGTTGAAGGCATTTTGTTTTTTGACTTACGTGGCATCAGCATGCGTGGAGTTTTAGAAAAATTCAAATCGTGGAAAATTTCTGGAGCCCGTGGAAAATGGTGATTTCCGATCCAAAAAGTGCCCATTTGCGGGAAGTTTTGTTGTTCGCCTTCAACTGGAAGAAAAGTGCCACTGAAGCCCACCGAATGCTCGAGGAAGTTCACGGCGACCACGCTCTGAGCAAATCGCAGTGTTACAGGTGGTTTAAAAAATTCCAAAGTGGCGATTTCGAACCTTATAATGAACCACGTGGAAAACCGCACCAAAAGTTCGAGGACGCTGAACAGCAAGCTTTGTTGGATGAGGACAGTACCCAAACGCAGGAGAAACTCGCGAAACAGCTCCAGGTGTCTCAAGGTGCTGTTTCCCTACGTTTAAACAGCCTCAGAATGACCCAAAAGCTTTCCAGATGGGTCCCCCACGAGTTGAGCGAAAGGCAACAAGAACGGCGTCTGGTAACCTGCGAAGGGCTGCTCGCCAGGCATGAAAAGAAGTCATTTTTGCACCGAATCGTAACTTCTGATGAGAAATTGATCCACTTCAGCAATCCTATGCGCCAAAAGTCGTGGGGCCTGCTCGGCCAATTTCCAAAACAGAAGCCTAGGCCCAATCGCTTAGGAAAAAAGGCAATGCTTTGCGTATGGTGGGACCAGACCGGCGTAGTATATTTCAAGCTCCTGAAACCTGGCGAAACGGTCAATACTGGTCGCTACGAACAACAAATGCACAGTTTGAGAAAGGCATTGAATGAAATAAGACCGGAATTGCGTGAAAAGCACAACAAGCTGATACTGCAGCATGACAACGCTCCAGCCCACAACGCTACAGTGGTCAAAAACACCATAAAAGACTTGGGCTGGGAACTCTTACCCCACCCGCCGTACTCACCAAACTTAGCGCCGTCGGACTACCACCTTTTCACATTTTTAGGACACGCCCTAAAAAAACCAGGAATTTTCGAACTCAGACATACTCCGAAAATGGCTTGTTGAATGGTTCGACTCAAAAGGAATAGAATTTTTCAGACAAGGAATTCGAAAATTGCCTGAAAGGTGGTCCGAGTGTATAGCTAATCAGGGCAATTACTTTGAATAAAAAATCTTTTGTTGTATGGAATTGGTGAACTTTTGAAATTACTGAAAATTTTCGCGTTTCATACTAATAGACCTGGTATATACAGTAGAACCTCCATGAGAGGACACTCGCGCTAGAGGACACCTTCTAAAAAGGACAGTTTTCATTGTCAAAATGATCATTTTTACTATTTAGCAACTCTCCGGTAAGAGAACACCTTTCTCTAAAGGACACTTTGGCTCTGTAATTAGGTGTTGTCCTTTACAGGGAGGTTTTCTACTGTATATCTTTAATTAGTGCTTAAATATTTCAAGATACCAGAGACTGTGCTTTATAATCTTATTTGTAATTTATCTCTAACAACTCTTCATAAGATGTGCTAAAGAAATGTGACCTTTTGAAAGGTGATCGAAGTTTATCAATGCATCAAGCGAGCAAATTTTTGTTCTTTAAAAAATGACAAAGCACAATTTAGATTATAGATACAATAAAATAAGACCTAATCCAAATAATTTAATAGTGTGTGATGTTTCGGTAACAGCATTTTACCATCATCAGACAAAAGAATTTTTAAAAGAGGCAAATTTGAGCTTTAACATAAGGCCTAAACAAAGTTTTGATTGGTGCTGAAATTCCCTGCAGAATAATAAAAGTTTCAAGATATCCATCATCAAAGAATCTGAAACTAATCAGTTACAGTAGAACCTCCATGAGAGGACAATCCTACTAGAGGACATATCTCTATAAACGACAGTTTTCATCTCCAAAATTGACCTTTTAGCAACTCTCCAGTAAGAGAACATCTCTCCCTAAAGAACACTTTAGTTCTGAAACTAGGTGTCCTTTACAGGGAAGTTCAGGTATACAGTAGAACCTCCATGAGTGGACAATCCTACTAGAGGACATCTCTCTATAAATGACAGTTTTCATCTCCAAAATTAACCTTTTTACCGTTTAGCAACTCTCCAGTAAGAGGAAACCTTCCTCTAAAGAACACTTCAGCTCTGAAACAAGGTGTCCTTTACATGGAAGTTCATGTATACAGTAGAACCTTCAGGAGAAGACAATCCTACTAGAGGAGATCTCTCTATAAAGAACAGTTTTCATCTCCAAAATTGACCTTTTTACCATTTAGCAACTCTCCAGTAAGAGAACATCTCTCCCTAAAGAACACTTTAGTTCTGAAACTAGGTGTCCCTTTACAGGGAAGTTCATGTATACAGTAGAACCTCCAGGAGAAGACAATCCTACTAGAGGACATCTCTCTATAAAGAACAGTTTTCATCTCCAAAATTAACCTTTTTACCGTTTAGCACTCTCCAGTAAGAGAACATCTCTCCCTAAAGAACACTTTAGTTCTGAAACTAGGTGTCCTTTACAGGGAAGTTCATGTATACAGTAGAACCTCCAGAAGACAATCCTACTAGAGGACATCTCTCTATAAAGGGCAGTTTTCATCTCCAAGATTGACCTTTTTACCATTTAGCAACTCTCCAGTAAGAGGACACCTCCCTCTAAAGAACACTTTGTCTCTGCAACTAGGTGTCCTTTACATGGAATTTCACGTATACAGTAGAACCTCCAGAAGACAATCCTACTAGAGGACATATCTCAACAAAGGACAGTTTTCATCATAAAAATTGACATTTTTACTTTTTAGCAACTCTCCAGTAAGAGGACACCTCTTCCTAAAGAACACTTTGGTTCTGCAATTAGGTGTCTTTTTCAGGGAAGTTCAAGTATACAAGAAAAATAGCTAAGATAGTACTTTTATTATAAACTTTTTATCAGTGTTAGGCGGATTAAAGCAATTCCATCGTTGATGTACAATTATAAAAATTTAAATGCTAAAGTCTCATTATTACATATTGTCCTTTGATCTGTGTTCAAACTTTTTTTTTTTTTTGCTTATCCCTAGTACACGTGGTACAGGCCATGATAATCGTGGTGGGTAGAAGAAGACGACTGCTTTTACTGTAAGTGTACCACATGTATACATATGTGAAAAGCAGTTCAACTTTGCACTTACAAATGTGTCAGAGCCCCATTTGGTTACTTGCACTTGCTGGTGGGGTGTGTTCAAACTAAAAATAAAGTGTGAATTTCTATAATAACAAATTACTAATTCTTCAAACACCATGACTAAAAGATCTTCCAATGCAGATAATATAAGCAGAATTAACATTACCATAGTTGGTCAGGTAGATTATACTCATGGACAAAACATAAGTTAGAGTCTTTGATGTCCCTGGTCGTCTATTTTTTTTAAGGAGACAGAGGTAATTTAGTTCACACTTGGTTATCTCATGTGATTCCAATCATTCCAATGATTGACTCATCTATTGATGAGCTCTACTCTTCCCCGGCAGACACCATCAAAAATCTCAAGCTTTACAAGCTTGATACCTTAGTGTGATTGAGTGGAGATAAGAAAGAAGAAGAAGATGTGATTCCAATAAAGTTCACCGTGTATCAAATATCTTTCAGAGTTATTGTTTGAATCCTGATAAACATGTTGAAAGGAACAACTTCCTTAAGTTTTGTGCGTGTGTGTGTGTCCATGAGTGTATATTAAAACCATTTGGATGCTTTACCAAGCCTTTCCAATTTTCCCATTCCATAAACATGAAATAAGACCTAATCCAAATAATTTATTAGGGTGTGACGTTTCGGCAACAACATTGTCACCATCATCAGACAAAAGAATAAATGAGAAAAAAATATTACAGCAAGTTCTTATAGAGTACTGTTATCAAGTGTTTTTACAAGATAACAGATAAGAAAAATAGTTTTTTAAGTTAATTTATCTGTTATCTTGTATAAATACTTGATAACAGTACTATATAATAACTTGGTGTAATATTTTTTCTCATTTATTCTTTTGTCTAATGATGGTGACAATGTTGTTGCCGTCACACACTAATAAATTATTTGGATTAGGTCTTATTTCCTTTATTATAATCTATAATCCAAATTGTGCTTTACCATTCCATAAATGTATAAATTTGTCAAACACAATTGAAAAAAATTTGCCACAAAATAATGTAATCTTTTCAATATCAATATCTTTAGTATATAAATTTGCAGAAGGATGATATTCATTGCATCAAAATAGGCACCTCTCCCTTTAAAAATGCATTAAAAAAATACATTTTTGTTCATGGGGGTCGGTGGATGAGTGGTCTAAACCGTTGGCTTTTAACCGCTACGACCTGGAATCGAATAGCACATTGGGAACATTTTTTCTAGTTAAAAATTGCTCCTATGGCACCCGATTCTTGCAAAAATCCAACTCCCACCATTGAGTGCAAGTAAC
The DNA here is from genome assembly GCA_030710605.1 of Cordylochernes scorpioides. Taxonomy (NCBI): domain Eukaryota; kingdom Metazoa; phylum Arthropoda; class Arachnida; order Pseudoscorpiones; family Chernetidae; genus Cordylochernes; species Cordylochernes scorpioides. The sequence goes on along the minus strand of CP092864.1, from coordinate 137,677,482 downwards.
CATATGGGGCTTTGGCATACTTTTAAGTACTAAAGTCAAATTGCTTTTCTCATGTGTATACATGTGATGCACTTACAGTAAAAGCAGTCACCAACTTCTACCCACCATGATTATCATGGCCAAGTATCATGTGTACTAGGGATAATAATTTTTTTCACAATGTTGTTCATCAAGCCAGTTTTAAGGCATTTTAAAAGGAGAGGCGCCTCTTTTGGTACAATATCACTTTAGTTTAATTATTCAGAAATAGATACAGTAGAACATACTCCATGGGAGGACACTCATGTTATAGGACACCTCTTTACAAAGGATAGTTTTCATTGCCAATATAGTAGAACATACTCCATGGGAGGACACTCATGCTATAGGACACCTCTTTACAAAGGATAGTTTTCATTGCCAATATAGTAGAACATACTCCATGGGAGGACACTCATGTTAGAGGACACCTCTCTACAAAGGATAGTTTTCATTGCCAATATAGTAGAACATACTCCATGGGAGGACACTCATGTTATAGGACACCTCTCTACAAAGGGATAGTTTTCATTGCCAATATAGTAGAACATACTCCATGGGAGGACACTCATGTTATAGGACACCTCTTTACAAAGGATAGTTTTCATTGCCAATATAGTAGAACATACTCCATGGGAGGACACTCATGTTAAGGACACCTCTTTACAAAGGATAGTTTTCATTGCCAATACAGTAGAACATACTCCATGGGAGGACACTCATGTTATAGGACACCTCTCTACAAAGGATAGTTTTCATTGCCAATACAGTAGAACATACTCCATGGGAGGACACTCATGTTAGAGGACACCTCTCTACAAAGGATAGTTTTCATTGCCAATACAGTAGAACATACTCCATGGGAGGACACTCATGTTAGAGGACACCTCTCTACAAAGGATAGTTTTCATTGCCAATACAGTAGAACATACTCCATGGGAGGACACTCATGTTATAGGACACCTCTTTACAAAGGATAGTTTTCATTGCCAATACAGTAGAACCTACTCCATGAGAGGACATTCCAGCTAGAAGACACCTCTCTACAAAGGATAGTTTTCATTGCCAATACAGTAGAACCTACTCCATGAGAGGACATTCCAGCTAGAAGACACCTCTCTACAAAGGATAGTTTTCATTGCCAATACAGTAGAACCTACTCCATGAGAGGACATTCCAGCTAGAAGACACCTCTCTACAAAGGACAGTTTTCATTGCCAATACAGTAGAACATACTCCATGAGAGGACATTCCAGCTAGAAGACACCTCTCTACAAAGGACAGTTTTAATTGCCAATACAGTAGAACCTCCATGGGAGGACACTCATGTTAGAGGACACCTCTCTACAAAGGATAGTTTTCATTGCCAATACAGTAGAACCTACTCCATGAGAGGACATTCCAGCTAGAAGACACCTCTCTACAAAGGACAGTTTTAATTGCCAATACAGTAGAACCTACTCCATGAGAGGACATTCCAGCTAGAAGACACCTCTCTACAAAGGGACAGTTTTAATTGCCAATACAGTAGAACCTACTCCATGAGAGGACATTCCAGCTAGAAGACACCTCTCTACAAAGGACAGTTTTAATTGCCAATACAGTAGAACCTACTCCATGAGAGGACATTCCAGCTAGAAGACACCTCTCTACAAAGGACAGTTTTAATTGCCAATACAGTAGAACATACTCCATGAGAGGACATTCCAGCTAGAAGACATGTCTCTACAAAGGACAGTTTTAATTGCCAATACAGTAGAACATACTCCATGAGAGGACACCTCTCTACAAAGGACAGTTTTCATTGCCAATACAGTAGAACATACTCCATGCGAGGACATTCCAGCTAGAAGACACATCTCTACAAAGGACAATTTTTATTGCCAATACAGTAGAACATACTCCATGAGAGGGACATTCCAGCTAGAAGACACGTCTCTACAAAGGACAATTTTCATTGCCAATACAGTAGAACATACTCCATGCGAGGACATTCCAGCTAGAAGACACGTCTCTACAAAGGACAATTTTCATTGCCAATACAGTAGAACATACTCCATGAGAGGACATTCCAGCTAGAAGACACGTCTCTACAAAGGACAATTTTCATTGCCAATACAGTAGAACATACTCCATGAGAGGACATTCCAGCTAGAAGACACGTCTCTACAAAGGACAATTTTCATTGCCAATACAGTAGAACATACTCCATGAGAGGACATTCCAGCTAGAAGACACGTCTCTACAAAGGACAATTTTCATTGCCAATACAGTAGAACATACTCCATGCGAGAACATTCCAGCTAGAAGACACGTCTCTACAAAGGACAATTTTCATTGCCAATACAGTAGAACATACTCCATGAGAGGACATTCCAGCTAGAAGACACCTCTCTACAAAGGACAGTTTTCATTGCCAACACAGTATAAAATACTCTATGAGAGGTCACTTCCACTAGAAGACACGTCTCTACAAAGGACAGTTTTAATTGCCAATACAGTAGAACATACTCCATGAGAGGACACTCATGCTAGAGGACACCTCTCTACAAAGGACAGTTTTCATTGCCAATACAGTAGAACATACTCCATGAGAGGACATTCCAGCTAGAAGACACGTCTCTACAAAGGACAATTTTAATTGCCAATGCAGTAGAACCTACTCCATGAGAGGACACTCACGCTAGAGGACACCTCTCTACAAAGGACAGCTTTCAATGCCAAAATTACCACTTTTACTATTTGGTAACTCTCCAGTAAGAGGACACATCTCTCTATAGACCACTTTTGTTCTTCATTTAGGTATCCTTTACAGAGAGGTTCTACTGTATGCTTCTTGTATGCAATTATTTTAAATCACTTTTGATTAGTCTGTTAGCATTGTAAAATTTGTCACATTTAAGACTAAAAATACAAACAAAAGATTTAACTAGCAATAGCAAATAAAAAAGACAAATAGCTTAACTATTTCATACTTCAATTAACCCAAAATGATTGTTATCAGTATAATTTTTTCCAATTAAAGACTCACCCACTAACTAATACATATACAAACTACTAAAGATAAAATCAATGAGATGAAATTATAATGGTAACAATCATTTTAACACACACTTTTATATATATTAAAAATAAAGCAGGCATATCCTGACCAGTAGCCCATATGCTTTTCAGATGGCAGAGCGCCCATCTAGTGGAACAGAAATCAACTAAACATTGATTTTAACCTGTTCCTGGATATTTGGTCAACCCATTTTCTTGTTAAATAAAGAAAAGCCATCCACGAATGCGTTTCAGGCTGTTGGTGCTCGTCAGCATGGAGCAGGCTGTACCACTGCGACCAAAAAATATTTCTGGTCCCAGAGGCTTCTTGAGAAACCAAGATATGGGTGTGTATATAGTTGATAAATATTTAAAGTGAATAATAGTAAAAACCCATGTATTAAGTCAATTTATCAAGTAAGTAGCCAATAAATAATATATCAAAAGAGAATAAAAACATTATCATTTCTAATGAAAGAAAAAAAAAAGTAGATATGCAACTAGAAAATATGCAAATACAGTCAATTCCTAATTTGTCTCTGAGCTTCAAGTTTCAAGCTCTCAAGGTTCAATTTGATCTTATTATAGTTATCATAATTTAGACTAGTATGAAGTTGTTTATAAAGCTAGAAAATCTTAGATATCAAATTTAATTAAGTCTTTTAAATATACAGTTAAACCTATCTATAGCGCCCCCTCTTGGGACTCACCAAAATAGGGTGCTATAGAGAGGGGGTTATATAGACAGGTCACTTTTAATGTGAATCACATCGTACTATGTATTTAAAATCGGGGTGCTATAGAGAGGAAGGCGCTATTTTGAGGGGGGCGCTATAGAAAGGTTTAACTGTAGTTAGTTTTTAAATTGATAGTCAGAACTGTATAAAATCTTTAAAAATGAAAGATATATAATAAAGATAGAAAGAAGTTTACTAAAATATCTTGTGACACACACATACTGTATATAGACTTATTAATAATTCTCTGATAAGTACTGGTTTATTTTTAGTTAAGCTTTCTAGAGCTTTACAATTATTACCTAATAAGGTAGATAGACCATAGTAGACTTTTGACTAGTCCTTCTCAAGAGTTAAAAGTACAAATTTGATATATTAGAGGGAGAGATGTGATTAGAATACAGTAAAACCTCCCTTTAGAGGACACTACGCTAGTGGACACCTCTCTACAAAGGACAGTTTTCATTTGCAAAATTACCATTTTTAACAATTTAGTAACTCTCTGGTAAGAGGACACCTCTCCCTAAAAGACATTTTGGCTCTGCAATTAGGTGTCCTTTACAGGGAGGTTCTACTATATTTAGCAACTCTCCAGTAAGAGGATACATCTCCCTAAAAGACATTTTGGCTCTGCAATTAGGTGTCCTTTACAGGGAGGTTTTACTGTATTTGAAAAAGAAAAATAAAAGAGGATAGAATAGGGTAAGATGAAGTACACAAAGAATAAAATGGGAAGTGGGGATAAAAATAAAAATGAACAAAAAAGAGATTTAGTCTTTTTTTTATATATTTTATATATTCTATCATCCACATAGCTAGTTTTGTAGCGTAGGATGATATACACAGAGGTCTTCAAGCATTAGAGAGGGACAAAAAAAAAGTTTAAAAAAGAACTAAATACAACCAAGACAAGAGCATTACAATATAGACAGGGTTTCTTTAACAGTAGAATCTTGCATGAGAGACCTCCCTCGCACTAGGATTGGCCACCCCCTTTAGGAAAGACCCCCTTAGGAAAATAAAACCCTCTTGGAAATGACCCTCTTTAGGAAAGACCCCATTCAGGAAAAAAAAACCTTCAAAAAAAACCTCCTTTAGGAAAAACCCCCTTTAGGAAAAACCTCCTTTATGAAAGACCCTTCTTTAGGAAAGACCCCATTCAGGAAAAAAAAAAACACTTTAGGAAAGACCCCATTCATGAAAAAAAAAACACTTTAGGAAAGACCCCATTCAGAAAAAAAAAACACTTTAGGAAAGACTCCCTTTAAGAAAAAAAAAACCTTTGGGAAAGATCTGCTTTAGGTAAAACCCCCTTTAGGAAAGACCCCTTTTAAGAAAAAAAAAAACCCTTTAGGAAAGACCCCATCTTGGAAAAGATCCCCTTTAAGAAAGACCCCCTCTTGGAAAGACTCAAGAATCCATTCTTACAGTAGGTCTTACATGGAAGATTCTACTGTGTTATTTAAACAGGTTAGAAAGAGACCAATAAAGAAATCTCACAGGAAAAAAATTTTTTTTTTCTAAAGATATTATAAAAAAAGTTATTTTTTCTCAACTATACTTTTTTACTTTCTAATTTTAAAAAATGGCTTCTAGGTAAATAAGATAAGACACCTTCGGGAGAGAGAGAGAGAAAAATTTGTAAAAAATATTTCTTCATAGAGATCTTTTGTTAATAGTAGAACACTCTTCTAGTTGTGTGGGTTCACAAAAATATACAGGCTAGAGAGAGACAGGTAAAAAAATACTGAGAAAAATAGAAAAAATTTGATTCGTTACTAAAACTAATAAAAAAATAAATGATTAAAATTAATAAAACATTGTGGTGGGATCATTAGTGTGTTAGCCAATAATAATAATAATAATAAAAGTGAAAAGTATCTAATATGAATAGATGAAACAGAAAAAAAAAAGTTTTTTGACCAAGATGCAAAGTGCAAGTAGCCTCAACACTCTGTAAGAATATGATGCACTAGCGCGCCATCTGTTATCAAAATTCAAAACTATTTTAAAGGCATGAGATTCTTTTTGAAAATAAACAATTTCTACTGCCCTTACTGCAATGGAAAAATTAAAGGGAGGGCCTGGCTCATCAGTGGTAGATTAAACTGGCGAAACCGCTGGGAGGGTTCACCACTGATGAGCCAGGCCCTCCCATTAATTTTTCCATTGCAGTAAGGGCAGTAGAAATTGTTTATTTTCAAAAAGAATCTCACGCCTTTAAAATAGTTTTGAATTTTGACTATGTAAGAATGTTTTTTTCTTATCCACGTGTCCAAAGATTACATGAATACCATGAGTCCATGCTCCTCAAGCTGTTTGATAATAAGCAGTGAACTCTCCCAAAGGTCCTGTTTAGTGCATCTAATGCAAGCCATAATACTCTTTAAGAAAAAGCGATAGTTATCAATTGAAACCTGGGTAGTTTAGTGATGAGACCATTTTGGAAAATGAGTTTCCATGATGGGATAGTATCATTTGTGTTGTTGTTTCTTATCCCTTGTGTGAAAATTACACAAATTCCATGAGTTCATGCTCCTTGAGCAGCATTATTTGTAACTAACCTATCTATCCCAACCTCTCAAACTCAACTGAATTATAGATTTCTAAGGAAAAGTCAGGTATAAAGAATTATATGAAAAAATACATGTCCATGTTAAAATATTTGCTTTTTTTTATACGATTACTTAACTCTATAGGACACTGACATTGTCTATCCCAAGCCCAGATGAAAAAGAAGGAGGGACAACAAGGTTGCTAACAACCTGGACTCAGCTGGCCCGGCTGATAGTACCCTGTAAGGCCCCCTAATCCAGGGATACAGGGTGAGTCTGTACTCCATGGTAGGAGCTGCTGTACATGGAGTCTGTACTTCATATCAGAGGTGGTCATTACATATTGGAGCTAAGTTGGTCTGCTACTGAGTAGTGCTTATAGTCTTAATGACAAATACAGATGCATTCTACTTCACCCAGTCATGATGGTTGTCAAAGTCTCAAGCTCTACAAGCTTGATACCTTAATATGATTGAGTAGAGTAGTAGGGTAAATTATGATAAAAAGGTTGAGACTTAAGTACCAGCTGTATCAAAAGCAGTCATAATGTCAATACTCTCATTGTGTTGATAATACTACACTTAGCATCTTGGTCAAATTTATTTTTTTGCTTTCAATGAAGTACTGAATAATTTTTGATTTTATTTTAGTAATTTAGATAGTATATAGAAGTACTGTAAGAGAGGTGTGTTTTAGGAGAAATAATTAAGAAAATTGAGGGAAAAATGTATCTCTAGGTTATATATGGCAGTGTATGTGATACTGTATCATTAAGTTACAATTTATTATCTTAAGGGGGAAGGTAAAACTAAGATTTTTACTTTTTATTAAACCCAGATAGTGTGAAAAATCCTCACAAATATATATACAGTAGAACCTCCACGAGAGGACACTCCCGCTAGAGGACACCTCTCTACAAAGGACAGTTTTTATTGTCAAAATGACCATTTTTACTATTTAGTAACTCTCCAGTATGAGGACATCTCTCCCTAAAGGACACGTTGACTCTGCGACTAGCTGTCTTTTACAGGAGGTTCTACTGTTTTATCTTTATAAAGTAACCAGGTACAATTTGGAAACTATTAGATAAATGACAACAAAGTAACAAGACCCAATAAACTATTGTAGACATGATGTAACAGCATTGTTGCGATGAAACAGCATTGTTGCGATGAAACAGCATTGTTACAATGTAACAGCATTGTTGCGATGTAACAGCATTGTTGCGATGAAACAGTATTGTTACAATGTAACAGCATTGTTGCGATGTAACAGCATGGTTACAATGTAACAGCATTGTTACAATGTAACAGCATTGTTGCGATGAAACAGCACTGTTACAATGTAACAGCATTGTTGCGATGAAACAGTATTGTTACAATGTAACAGCATTGTTGCGGTGAAACAGCACTGTTACAATGTAACAGCATTGTTGCGATGAAACAGTATTGTTATAATGTAACAGCATTGTTGCGATGTAACAGCATTGTTACAATGTAACAGCATTGTTACAATGTAACAGCATTGTTGCGATGTAATAGCATTGTTACGATACAACAGCATTGTTACCATCTTCAGACTGTTCGTAAACTTCAAGTATTCATAGTTGGCAACTAATGATCAATTAGAAGCACACCAACTTTTTCAACCTGACGTTGCAGCAAACCCATTGTTACCCTTTTAATAAATCAACCTATTGCCATTATCTATAAGTCAACTTGATATAAAGCACAATTTGGATTATAGATTAGAACTACAAGAAAATAAGACCTAATCCAAATAAATTGTGTGTGATGTTTCAGTAACAATACTGTTACCAAAACATCACACACACTATTAATTTATTTGGATTTGGTCTTATTTTCTTGTAGTTATAAGTCAACTTCTTATTATGAGAAAATAATAAGACCAAATCCAAATAAATAAATAGTGTGCGGCGTTTCGATAAAAATGCTGTTACTGAAAGATCACACAAAATTTATTTAGATTTGGTCTTATTACCTTATGTTTATAATCTATAATCCAAATTTTTCTTTATCAATTACACATGATGTGTATAAACAATGTAACTAAACAATTCCAATTGATAGAGTTTGCTGATGATCTTGCTGGTAGTTATAAACCATTTAGAAGACATCAACATGTTTGTCCATAATTCAATGGCCACAGTGTGGGCTGAATAAGCGTCTATATCTAATGAAAATGCTGTTACATCATATATACACATAAGGGATACCTCTCCCTTTAAAATAATGCATTAAACAATGCATTTTTTTCTCAATCATCATTGTGCAAAGCACTCAGATCTGTAAATAATCCACAACAACACCAGTTTAAGTAAATTCAGATAACAGCCTGTACTCCAAGGTTTTAGACTATGGCCCTCATTAGGTACAGCTTTGATTCCATACCATCCTACAAGAAGAGTTTGTGAAATCAGTCAAATCTGATATCTTAACTGGTGATTAAGTATGTAGTAGGGTCGAATTACGACCCTAAATAACTTAATGGGTCTTATTAACTTTGCGAAACACAAATACAGTAAAACCTCCCTTTAGCAAATACCTTGCTAACATACACCTCTCTACAAAGGACAGTTTTCATTTGCAAAATTACCATTTTTTACAATTTTGCAACTCTCCGGTAAGAAAAAAACTTTGGCTCTACAATTTAGGTGTCCTTTACAGGGAGGTTCTACTGTATAATGTCAAAAAAAATATATATGAGAAAAATCTTCTATTTAAGTATTATAGGGCATTTATATAGGAATAAAATCAAGATAAAAAAACTCAGTGTAAATCAAGTGTCCAAAAAAACAGAACAAGATAAAACAAGAACCTTTATATATGAATATATTACTGAACTCAATAATATAGATAGCATTATACCACTATTAATACAAAGAAAACCCAAAAAAATGAACATTTAAAGAAAAAATAAGTTTATAGATCATTCTTGATCCATAATTTATAGTTAAAAAAAAAGGTAAGAAAACTAAGCAGAGCTAAATAAACACAAAAAAGCTAGCCAAAAAACTATATAATCCCAATGAATTGGGCTTTCAATAAATGAGCAATTCTGTTAATATGGCGGTAAAGTTGCATATATGTATAGAATAACTCTGCATATCAAACTTGAAAAAAAAAAAAAAAAAAAGATAATAACAAAAATAAAAATCTATAATATAAAGGATACACAAATTAAGATATGGGTAATATATATATATAAAAAAAAAAAAATGTCAACAAAATTTGATATAAAAACAAAACTATTTATTATAAACAAACAAAAAAAAAATGACACAAAGGAAACCTATTTATCAGGTTAATACAAACTCTAGCACAACACTTTGACAATGATTTAGTTAACAGATGGCTATGTTTAGAGCAGAGAAATTAACAAACTTTATGAAAAAAGAATCAGAATCATAGAAAATTAGTTAGGAAATGAGAGAGAAAAACACAATATATAGTGTAAGGGGGTATGTTAAAAAAAATAATCTTGACTAGCACACAACAACAACAACAAAGACTTGCAAACACCAAAAAAAAGGAATATGCAAATTGCATATTAATATGCAAATAAAATCAATAATATAGGCACATATATAATATATCAAACCAGGTACTAAATATGTGCTATTGAAGCTACATAACAAACAAAAAGCTAAAAAAAAAAAAGTTGTGAAAGAATATAGTGAGTGAAAAAAAAAGCAGGAAAGAAAAAAAAAAATTTTCCCAATTTTTAAAAATATAATAATTTTTTTTTGTCATCATTTTTGCAAAGGCTTACATCCTCGTATATAGATCCGATAGTAGAGAAAAATAAATATGATAGAGGATTGGCCCTATTCTACATACTGTTTTAAGGTAGATATCAAAAAGCTTAAGTTTTTCTTTCCAAAATAAACCCTCTGATTATCACAATGGCGGTGGTAGGGGGGGGGGGGAACTGAGGAGAAACAAAGACATCCAGTAGACATAGAAGACTGACAATGTAGTGAGAGAGTGCAGTGGCGGCAGTGGGAGACTTGTGTTATTTTGCACCGGGGATCTTGGAGACCACCTAGATAGACAGAGTTAGATGGATACAATGTGTCAACTAGTGTCACCTACCTTTGACAGATCGACCCCAGTCAGGGCATGGACGGCAGGGGGGATTTGACTGACCAAGCGGGTGACGTCGCTTGTCACGCCATCAGATCCGCCCACCAGGACAATCTCATCTGTCTTACCCAGAGGGGCAGCCACCTCCGCAGCAATCTGGAAAACCCACAGAATGTCAGAATGGCATTTTAACTAAAACTACTACATATATAAAGTTAAACCTGTCTATAGCGCCCCCTCTTGGGACTCACCAAAATAGGATGCTATAGAGAGAGGGTGCTATAGACAGGTTTAACTGTATATGAAAAAATAATAGAAAAAAAAAATAAAAAGGTCAGGTGTTGATATCTATATACGTATATAAAAATGAATGTTTGTATGTTTGTTTGTATGTCCGGTATACAAATTCGAGTAGTTCACTAATTCAAACCAAAATTTCCATACATAGGTAAAAAAATACGGGGGAAGACGATAGGCTATTTTAAAAAATATATAAATCAATTATTAAAACTATATATTTTTAGTCAGAAAATGATGATGACGATATTGCTGTATCATGTTTGATAATCAGATACAAAATTATATCGGGAAAAATTCCAGACACAAAGTTTGGAGCGGGACGTTTCACAAGAGTGACATCCATGGCGCAAATTTATAATTGTAACGAATAGTATTTGAAAATCAAAATAATATAATTTTCAAATATCGTTGTGAAAATTTACATTTTTATATTTTAAAAACACACAAAGTTTGGAGCGGGACGTTTCACAAAAGTGACATCCACGGTGCCAATTTATAATTGTAACGAAAAGTATTTGAATAAAAACATTTAATCGGGTAAAACCCAGGCGTTTGCCTGGGTCATTCGGCTAGTTAAAAATAAAAAAGGCATATCCTGACCAGGAGCACATGTGCTTTTTAGATGGCAGAGCGCCATCTAGTGGAACAGAAATCAACTAAACATTGATTTAGCCTGTTCCCTGGCCAATCCAATTTGATGTATCAAGAAATTAAGTTGGCCAAATATCAGGGAACAGGCTAAATCAATGTTTAGTTGATTTCTGTTCCACCAGATGGCTCTCTGCTTTCTGTAGAGCACATGTGCTCTTGGTCAGGATAGGCTTTCTTTATTTTTAATATCAACACCTGACCCACTTATTATTTTTTTCATATATATATATATATGTATATTGCTACATATACTAGCCGAATGATCCTAGTAACACCTGAGTTTTACCTAAGGGTATTGAGGTAAGCTACACACAGCATTTTTTTTAACAACAAAAAAAGAAAGAAAAATCATGGCAACCAATCAATGAAAATGAGCATTAGAAATATACAAAGTCTCATAACAACATTTCCTAGTGTGGCCCAGAAATTTAAAAAGACAGTAAAATCACTCTCTAAAAGACAACACACCAGATTTGGCGATGAAAGCTGTCCTTTGTAGAAAGTTATCCTCTAGGGAGAAGATGTTTGTAGGTATAGTCCCTCATGGGAGACTGTACTGAGATCTTTTGTTTTTAGACTCCAAGGTTTGAAATAACTTATCATCCAGCCAGAGCAGATTCCAAGCCTGGGTTAAGAAAAAAGGAAGCATCTTTAAGTAAACCCAAATTAGACAGGCCCAGTTATGGAGGCATTGCATCAGTAGTCATGTTGAAGGTACTGTATATCAGGAATGGGCCCCAACACCAATAATGTACATCAGGATCCAAAGCCCCACAATTTAATTAAATCTTAATTCTATAGTAGGAGTAGGATCTAGCAAATGTTCCTCTCCAAGGATACACAGGAGCTACATCTAAACTCATGTTTGCAGCAAAGTCCTCCATGTTAGGAACAACCTCAAATTACAGGCAAGGTCAGACTTTAATCAAAGTGTGTCTGGATCATGGTACCATGATCAATAAATTGTTGCCGAAACGTCACACACTAATTTGGATTAGGTCTTATTTTATTTTATTAAAAGCTGCACCTCTACACTCCATTCCATGAGATCAGATGTTGATTTGCATGCTGCAATAGGATCTTTAGGATAGGCCGTTGCTTATCATCAAACAGCTCGAGGAGCATGGACTCATGGAATTTGTGTAATCTTTGCAACAAGGGGATAAAAACAACAACAACAGGATCAAACTCTCCTGTATATCAACTTTACAGAGCTGTAGCAGCAACAAATCCTTCCAATCCATAACTAACACTACAGTGTCTTGTCAAATAGAATTCTGTGCTCAGTAGAGAACCAGATCATAAAGAAACGTACCATCATGACTGGCCAAACCCCAAAACACATTATTGACTGTATTGGCTTATCCATTGATGAGCTCTACTCATCCCCAGCAGACACCATCAAAAGTCTCAAGCTTTACAAGCCTGATACGCTGATATGATTGAGTGGAGATAAAAAAGAAGAAGACATTATTGACTGTATTGACTCATCCATTGATGAGCTCTACTCATCCCCATCAGACACCATCAACAAGCTCTACAAGCTTTATACCCTGATATGATTGAGTGGAGATAAGAAAAAAGAAACGTACCTTTGGCAGTGCATCCAGAACCAAACTCATCACCGCAGCATCTCCATACTGTCTGTAGGCAGCTGCCTTCATCCTCATGCGTTCAGCCTCCGCCTTGCCGACCGCCTCAATTGCATAGGCTTCTGCTGCTCCAATCATCTTGATACGTTCAGCATCTGCGCGGGCCACCTCCACCGTCTGGGTCCTGAACAAAAAAGAGGGAGTTAGCAACTGTAGTGGATCAGACAGAGAGCCCAAGCTATACTCACCTCTCTCCCTGGGCTATCATCTCCACTCTGTAGGCCTCTGCCTCTGCAGGCAGCTTCACCGTCGCCATCAGTTCCTTTTCCTTACGCAGGATTTCCTTCTCCTCCACAGAAATCTGCTTGCGCCCGCTCCACCACATCAATTTCTATCTCTTCAGTACGGATCTTTTGTTTCATGCGGGCAGCTTGCAGTTCATAGGCCAGCTGGGCCTCAGCTTTCTGCACAATAATTGAAAAGTTGAAGTAACAACGAGAAACAACATTTATGGGGTAATAAGGTACAAATGTTATCGAATTGTCATGCACAATTAATTTATTTGGATTTGATTTTATTTTCTTGTAGTTAGAATGGAAATGTTATTTTAAAATATGTCCAGAAATTTCCAAACATCCATTATAATGAATCCCAGATACATTCTCTAAGTATATTCAATGTACGATGGATGGATCAGGAGACATTTGAGGATATAACAAGTTGGTAGTTTCCTTAGTTAGTTTAGGATGAAAAATGAGGAGGGGGAGCAGTAACAAGCTCACTAAAAAACCGGGGCCCAACTGGCCCAGCTGATAGTACCCTGTAAGGGCTCCTAATCTAGGTATACAGGATGAGCAGCGTTTGTACTTCATGTTAGAAGCAGTTGCACATGGCATCTGTTCCTCATGTCAGAAGTGGCCATTTCTTTTAGAGCTAAGTCGGCCTGCCACTGAGTAGTGCTCCCAGTCTTAATGACAAAGGCAGACACATTCTACTTCACCCAGTCATGATGGTTGTCAAGCTTTACAAGCTTGATACCTTAATATGATTAAGTGGAGATAAGAAAGAAGAAGGTAGTTTGCTCACTTTAGTGTTAACTTCCGAGTCAAAGTTGGCCTTCTGGAGCTGGTACATGCGGTGGGAGTCCTCTATCTTAGTGTTGGCCCCGTACTTGACGTCCATAGCTGACTTCTCGCACTCAGCCTCCCTGATGCCGGCATCTCTCTCAGCCTGGGAGACTCCAATGTCTGCGTCCCGTTTGACAGCGGCCGTGCGGGCCTTGCCCAGGGATGCCAGGTAGTCCACCTTGTCAAAGACATCCTTGATGGTGAAGGAGAGGATCTCGATGCCCATCCTGCCCACATCAGGAGCCGCCACCTCCCGCACCAGGGAGGCAAACTGCTCCCTGTCTCTGTATACCTCCTCCACTGAGAGCGTGCCTGGAGTCACACACCATTACAATAACAGCCTCTCTCTTTGTCTGGATCAAAGTAATCCATAAAACATATATTTTTTTTCCATCCACACATATATACAGTAAACCCTCCCTGTAAATGACACCTAGTTGCAGAGCAAAAGTTTCCTTTATAAAGAGGAGTCCTCTTACTGGAGAGTTGTTACATAGTAAAAATGGCAATTTTGACAATGAAAACTGTCCTTTGTAGAGAGGTGTCCTCTCATGGAGGTTTTACTGTAATACAAAATAGTTATCATCAAATGGAAACATTTAAGACGCAAATATTTCTTTCACACATAAATCTAAAGTTATAAATCTAATTGAGAGGGAAAGAAACATTCGTGTGTTTCACATTATTGCTTTGTATAGTTATCCTCATAAACAACCAAACCTCTTCCACACCCCAAAGGATCAGAATTTCTGAATTGAATTAAAGCTGGTTAAAGTAAATAGGATGATTTGAAACCCAATGCCTGCAAGGATGGAAATCTGATGCTGCACATGACTGGTACAGAGCAGGAGGGACAAGCAACGGTTCTGTCCTCCCAAGAGAACAACAGTCTTTGATTTCCAGACTTAAGTCTGGTCATCTACGGACAATGACTTTCCAGAATGGTTGCAAGGTTTTCCCACTATGTACTAAGTGCAATTCTCAGCCTGCAACCCCAAGACATATTATTGACTGTATTGACTCATCCATTGATGAGCTCTACTCTTCCCCGGCAGACACCATCAAAAATCTCAAGCTTTACAAGCTTGATACCTTAGTGTGATTGAGTAGAGATAAGAAAGAAGAAGAAGAAGGATGATTTGAGAAACGGCCCAATTAGAGTAGGTGATAAATTAAGGAGAGGTGTCATACTATATAGTCTACACATTCATGTCAAATAGGACAATACAAAGTG
This sequence comes from Cordylochernes scorpioides, assembly GCA_030710605.1. NCBI lineage: Eukaryota > Metazoa > Arthropoda > Arachnida > Pseudoscorpiones > Chernetidae > Cordylochernes > Cordylochernes scorpioides. The sequence goes on along the minus strand of CP092864.1, from coordinate 137,662,120 downwards.
TTTCTTAATGTTATCATAAGTGAAATTATATATGAAAACAATCAATTTCCAACAGCCATGACTCAGGATAGAATGCTGCATTGGGAACTCTTTTTCTGAATGAAAAGAATTGTTCCAATGGGCACTGATTCTTGCAAAAATCCAACCCCACCATTGAGTGCAAATAACCAAACAGGGATCTGGAAAATTTGTAAGTGCAAAAGTTGAATTGCTTTCTACCTGTGTAGACTATGTGGTGCACTTACAGTAAAAGTAGTCGCCACCTACCATGATTATCATGGCCTGTACTTGGGATAAGTACCGTAACCACTTCACCTTTGTTAAGTTTCTTTGGTTGTTTCTTATCCCCTTGTATAAAATACTAGCCGAATGACCCGGGCAACGCCCGTGTTTTACCCGATTGAATGTTTTGATTCAAATACTATTTGTTACAATTATAAATTGGCCCCTTAAATAAATGCATATATTAGTTAATAACTATAGCCTATGTGCTTTATCTGTCTATGTACTGTTGGCTTCCGTAGGCGTCTCTTACTGGGAAAAAGAAAGAGAGGATTCCATTTAGTTATTAACTAATATATGCATTTATTTAAGGAGCGACCCGCTCCAAAACAATAGTTACAAAAACACCAAAGCGAGTGGGGGGGGGGGGGGGGGGGGGGCAAAGGTGGCGTGGTCGTAGCCAACCAATAGGAGGGTGCCATTCCAAAAAAAAAAGCAAACGGTGACAGAGATGACTGATGAAGAATGACGCTCGTACTGTATATAGAATGACACAAATTCCATGAGTCTATGCTCCTCGAGCTAATGATCTCATGGAATGGGGTTTAGGAATGTAGATTTCATTGATCATGGCACCATGATCCAAACACACTTTGATGAAAGTCTGACTTTGCTTGTAATTTGAGGTCATTCCTAACATGGAAATCTTTGCTACTGACTACTGACTCTATGAGTATAGACGCAGCTCCTCTGTATCCCTGGAGTGGGACCCTTGCTGAGATCTATCAACTGGGTTAGTTGAACTCAGGATTTTTAAAGAGGTCTTTCTCCTCTTCTAACAATGCGGCTGTTGGTCCGTGATTGCTTATTTGTCAGAGTTATTCTGCTGGTTTCTCAGCTGGCCTTCATATCTGAAGGATGTTCCCTTATCCGCCACATGGGGACACGCCCTGTAGCAGTCAGCTTTCTTTGATGATCCCCCCAAGTATTTGTAACATCTAGGCTGGCTAGAGAGAGAGAGACAGAGAGAAGTGTCACCAACCCAGGATGGAGCGGAGGTGACCCTCCAGGGTCTGGAGGATGACACACTTGATGTGCTCCAGGTCCTTGCCCAGGAACTGCTCAGCTGCAGTGGAGAGGAACTGCATCTCTGTCATCACCTTGCACTGGGCCACTCCTGTGACAGTGAGGGGCACTCCTTGGGCCGTCTCCACTTGTTCACACTGGGGAGTCAGGGTCATCACCTCCAGTGGAAGCCTGCCATCACACACACTCACTGTCATGGTCTGAGATTGTTGTAGCATAGAAATCAAGTCTTTGTATATCTGAAGGTGTGAAAGTATTTATTGATGACATCACGGCGAATAGTCGCCAATTAACAAATTAACCCCAAACTATCTACAGCTAGAGAATATCGAGCAAGCAAGCTAGGCAACTAAATGATGATTTATAACAAATGTAAAATTTTAAATCTGTTTCAAATATTTTCGTTGAAATATTAAATTAAATAATAAATTATTTCTTCACCACATAGCCTCCTCCTATAAAGAGCATCGACCCGATGCTCAGCAGGAGACTTGCATCCTCAGTCTCAAGAACTAGTAATAAGGCCAGAGATCTCTTCTGGTGTCTGCGGTCTTCTTCAGTTGAGATATCTTCTTCATGAGGGCTTGGCAGGTCTATATTTACGTCAATGTAGTTTTTTCTAATTTCTACTGTGGTCGGCAAGGGAGGATTTTATAACTTGGCAGCCTCACCTCCAATATGGTCTATCATCTAGTTTTAATGGCGGGGCGTCCAGCTAGATCTTCTAGCAGGTGAGAAATGTTGTATGTTTTGACCGGGATATGAGGTAGGGCTTCGGTAGCGAATGAAATTTTTCCTCGATGATTCATCATTGGGCTCCTGAGATTCGGCTCGAGAATTGTAGAATACCATTGCATCTTGCTTTCTTTGGAAATATTCATTTCTCCTTTCCTCATTGTGTCTCTTCCTGTCACGGCAATAGCGTTGTTTACACACTTGATAACAGTAGCTATTTTAACCATGCTGTGGTAAAATTTCTCATTCAGTACTTTTGTCTGAAGATGGTAATAACACTGTTACTGAAACATCACACACTATTTATTTATTTGGATTTTGGGCTTATTACCTTGTGTTTATAATCTATAATCCAAATTGTGCCTTATCATTATCCAAGTTACAAAGTAATAAGACCAATTGTTCTAATCTAGTAGAGATATAATCAATAATCCAAATTGTACCTATCATCATCCTAGTTAAACACAAGGTAACAAGAACAAATCTAAATAAATAAATGGTGTGACTTTTCAGTAACAATTTTATTACCATATTCAGACTATAGATTCAGTACTTTTTGTCTGATGATGGTAACAATGCTGTTACAAAACATCACACACACTATTTATTTGAATTTATAACCTTGTGTTTCTAATCTATAATCCAAATTGTAGCTTTTATCATTGTATCCAAGTTCTCTTGTAAGGTCAGAGCTATCTTTTACCTATACTTTGCAAATATATTCTTATATATACAGTAAAACCCCGCTAATACGAACCCTGGATATAGCGAACCTTCCCTTATAACGAACCCACGGCGATTCCCGATTCCATTCCATTGAAAATACCATCGTTATAACAAACTTTGCGATTTTTAAAATAACAAACTACCCCTATAACGAACCTATTTTCTGTCCCAAAATGATAAAATCTATTAAAAATACTATGCTTATAATGAACTTAAAATTGGGAATTAAAAAAAAAATTAAAACGACAAAATTTTGAGCATGTTTCAGCTCACGGATCGCAATTTTAAAACAAAAAATTAGCGGCATTGTTAGTTTTCATTTCCATTCTATTTTTGCTGTATGTTGTATAAATTTTTACACATTATACTTTTATTTAATAGAATATCTTTGCATTCAACAATTTTGAAATAGAAGAAAAATACAAATGGCTTCCAAAATAAAAAAAAAGAAACAAAGAATGGTGTTCTAAAAAAAAAAAACAGTGGCAGCAGGCCCTTCTAGAAGCGTTCTATATCAAGTTTAACCTAGGCTAAAAAATAATTCCAAATAATTTTAAAGCCAGAAATGGTTTGAATAACAGGTTAAAAACAAAATTTAATATACACTTCAGAAGAATATGTGGAAACTGGAATTGGAAGAAGGAAAAAAAAAAAAAAAAACAGTTCACCCAACCGGTGTCTTATGGGCCACAAACAAATCGACTTATAAATTCTCAAAAACTACCACTACAGTTCTATTTTTAGAATGGAATTCTTGTTAGGTATATGACTCATTCAGGGTTCGCGGATATTCCCCCTGGCCGGCCGTTTCCCTACCGATTTGGTGTTTGCAAATTGGCGTTTTTTATTCGCAATTTTACCGATCGCGCTATTGTATAAAGATGTTTCGCGTCCGATTTTTCTGAATAGGATACTTTTGATTCATCCTCAATTGTTTCAGAATACACGGAGCTTTATTCCTTTGATGGCAATAACAATATTTTAAGACAATTCTGATTTTCTAATTTTACTTTTCACTTTCAAACAACAAGGCATTAGAGGCATTTTTTCAAATAAATTTAGTATTACGGAGGGTGTTTCCTTTCAAATGAAACGATTTTCGAGCGCTCGCGTTTTGCACGTGCAGGCATGCTGCACACGACACTGGTTCCAATAGATCTAGAATCTTCTGGAGAATTCATTTTCATCAGGTATCATGATTTTTGCAACATGGGGGGAGAGAGACTAACGCTCCAAGTCGAACAAACAATTCGGACCCTTTCCAAAGAAGGAAACAGTTATAGCGTCATAGTGAAAAAGCTAAAAGCAGAAGGACTAGATGTTGGCAAAGCTACAATATGTAGGGTAGTAAATGGCATCGGAAAGAAAAGGGAAGCTGAATCCAATGGGCAAAAATTTCAAGTCGATCGACCACGTCCGGTGCGGACCCCCGCCACGGTTTCCAAGGTAAAGCGGCTAGCAACTACTGAAAATCCACCATCTCAGCGCCAACTTTCCAGAATGTGTGGAACATCGCTAAAAACGATAAATAACATCATTCACAAAGATTTGGAACTGGATACCCGACGAAAGGCAAGGTTCACAAGCTCACCCCTTTCCACATGAAAAACCGTGCAACGAATGCCCGGAAGCTCTACGAGGAACACCTGGCCGGTTCCAGATCGGAATATACTGCAACATTGGACGAAGCATGGATGTATGTGACGTATTGCAATGGAATCCGGAAGATCTGTTACATCAAAAGAGGCAATCAGGTCCCGGATAATTGGGTTCACCAATGCTCCGAAACTTTCCCTAAAGGTTTCATGGTTGTCGGGGTAATGACTGGCCGTGGAGTCCTTCCGCTCATAAAGGTTCCATCGAAGGTGAAGGTGAACTCAGAATTCTATATAGAATGCGTTCTGAAACCTGTCATCGAACAACTGAAGGACCTTTACCCAGGGGAAATGGACAAAGTGTTCCTTCATCACGACAAAGCCTCTTCCCATACCTCCAACAAAACCCAACAGTTCCTACAAGAAATGAAGGACACCCTAGGCCTAAATTTTATCAGGAACTCGGACATTCCAGTGAAGTCTCCCGACGCCAGCCCACTGGATTTTTACGGGTTCGGTATGTTGAAACAACGGCTCTTCAACCGACGTCCCAAAACTGAGGCCGGACTTTGGAAAGCCGCACAAGAGGAGTGGTCGAATGTTTCGCTCTCCAAAGTCAAGGAAGTGTTCGCAGCTTGGAAAGTCCGATGCAGGGAGATAGCCAAGAAGAAGGGGAAGCACATAGAACACATGAAAAAAATTCACGTTCGAAAAATAAAGTTCTAACGGACGTTTGAAATCGTTTCATTTGAAAGGAAACACCCTCTGTATATTAGAGAAAGATGTTCTGAAATACTCATACCTTTCAAATATACAGGGTCCATTATGAAAGTAATGAGCATTTACTGGCAAAACACATTTATTGATCGTAATTTGTACAAATGTTCAATATTCTTCAAAATACATTCCTCCTGCATCAATACACTTGCGGAGACGCGTTTGCCACGCCTGAAAGGCACCCTGAATCTCCTCGACAGGAATGCTTCTCAGGAACGTTGTAACATGGTGTTGGATGTTTTCCTTTCATCTCTCTCTTGAGTCTAGGAAACAAAAAGAAGTCACATGGAGCTAAGTCGGGACTGTAAGGGGGGTGAGGGATCACCGAGGTGTTGCTCCGGGCCAGGAAGTTGGTAATGATGAAGGCTGTGTGTGGCTGGTGGCATTGTCATGGTGGAGCTTGACCGTGTCTTTAATGTCAGTCCTCACGCGTGCGACCCGGCGTTTCAATCTCCTGAGCACCTCCTGGTAAAAGGCTGAGTTTACAGTTTGCCCCTGCGGGACAAACTCACAATGGACTATTCCTCGGATGTCAAAGAAGACAATGATCATCGTTTTGATGCGCGACTTGCTCATTCGCGCTTTCTTGGGGCGTGGGGATGATTTTGTGTGCCATGCACAGCTCTGCCTTTTCGACTCTGGGTCGTATTCAAACATCCAGGATTCGTCTCCGGTTACTACAGAGTTCAGAAAGTCCGGTTCATTTTGAATCAAACCAACAATTCTTGACAGCGCAAAACTCTAAGTTCTTTCTGGTCTTGCGTCAACACTTTCGGCACAAGCTTCGCACAGACCTTACGCATTTGCAGATCCTCGGTCACTATCCCATGTACCACAAATGTGGACATGTGTAATGTGTCAGCAATTTGCTGGATGCTTAATCGACGGTCGGTACGCAAATCTTCGAGCACACGATCCACGTTCTCGTCAGTTCTGGCCGTTGTTGGGCGTCCTGAACGGGGTTCGTCGGCGACCTCCTCCCGGCCTTCCTTGAACGCCTTGTGCCACTTCCCAGACTGTGATCTTGAAATGCAATCGTCCTTGAAGGCTTTTTGCAGCATCTGGAATGTTTCGGTTGCATTTTCTCCAAGCCTCACGCAAAACTTTATGGCGTATCGTTGTTCAAGCGAACGCTCCATCGCGCTATGTTACAAAAGTTGAAAACACACTTCAAGCGGAGGCATGTATCTCCCCTCACACTGCTCGACCTCAACTGACGACCGGATGGATTGAAAGGGCATATCCCTCCACCACATTTCCCACAGTTTTACCGTGCTGACATCTATCGTCACATCACAATAACATTATGCTCATTACTTTCATAATGGACCCTGTATAATTAATAATGTTTTGCCTAGGTGATTTGACATAATTTTAAATAATACATAGGTTTATATATAAACATGTATGCTAATGATAAGAAGAACCTATTATCAAATGACTTCTTTTGATATTCAGCATTACTGTAAAGAAATAGGTCAATTTAGGGAATTAAAACAAAGTAACCATTATTAAGTGGCTGCCTTTTCCTGTTTGTATGGCTGTTTTTTAATTATGCGATCCAAAAATTTTGAAAAGTTAACAAAAAATGGCCAAACCGTGGCTATAGTGAACCAAAAGCTCTGTTCCATTGGGGTTCACTATAGAGGGGTTTTACTGTAAATTGTGGCCATTATCTGTGTCTTGTAATGTTAAGGGCTAAAGAATTCCAAAGATATACTATTCTGGGAAGCTGATTTCCAGATTTGCACAAGCTCTCTTGCCTAGGCGAAATACTATTTATGATTGATAGAAGTGCAATATATAAAGGAAGAGTGATGTTCTGGCAACTTAAAGCATTATTTTTGGCAACCATAATATGAAGTTTAAAAAAAAAAAAAATTTTGAAGAAACATTTTGTTGGGGAAAATGATAGATTCGTAGATGAGAAAGAAGACTGATAATTAGAAAGATCTTTTATTACTTAAAGGTATTTATAAACAACTAGACGGGTGACCCGGGCTTCGCCCCGGGATTGACCCGTGTGCATATCTACCCGAGTGATATATATTTAGATAAGATTTTTTTATTATAATTGTTTGTTATTAGCATTATCTATTTGTTTGCATCAGCATAATTTAATCTAATCTTTGATAGAGGGTGCTGTTCGTGAGCTAAGTAGAATAATTTGAATATATAGTTTTAATAATTGATTTATATATTTTTTTAAAATAGCCTATCGTCTTCCCCGTATTTTTTTTTACCTATGTATGGAAATTTTGGTTTGAATTAGTGAACTACTGCGAATTTGTATACTGGACATACAAACATTGATTTTTATATATATAGATAAGTAAGGACAAGACATATAAAATTATATATACACTCTAGCAGCTCACTCCTATCAGTGGCCTGCCCTATCCAATAACTGCTAGCCAACCAACAACCAAACTAACAAAGCTGTGATATATAGACAGATATGCAAATTAGCATAGACAATACTACAACACTATTCAAATCACAAGAGTATTAAAGTAGAAGCTCCCTGTAAAGGACACCTAATTACAGAGCCAAAGTGTCCTTTAGGGAGAGGTGTCCTCTAACTGGAGAGTTGCTAAATAGTAAAAATGGTAATTTTTCAAATGAAAACTGCCCTTTGTGGAGAGGTGGCCACTAAGGGAGGTTCTACTGTATTAATTATAGAAATATTCCGGATTGCCACTTTCAACACATTTTAAAAATAATTTTTATTTTTTTTATATATATATTTTTTTGCTTATCCCTAGTACACGTGTTACAGGCCATGATATTCATGGTGGGTAGAAGTAGGCGACTGCTTTTACTGTAAGCGCACCACATGTCTACACATGTGAAAAGCAGTTCGACTTTGCACTTACAAATGCCAGAGCCCCGTTTGGTTACTTGCACTCGCTGGTGGGGTTGGACTTTTGCAAGAATCGGGGGGCCATTGGAGCATTTTTTTTTTTTTTTAAAACAGAAAAAAGTGCCCAATGCGGGAATTGAACCCGGGTCCTAGTGGTCGAAAACCAAACGGTTTACCCAGCCTTCCACCGACCCCCTTTTAAAAATAATAAAAAGTTTCAAAAATGATTACCCAAGTCCAAGCCTACCAGTGAGTGCAAGTATCCAGATGGTCT
>CP092864.1:137591777-137653742 GCA_030710605.1 Cordylochernes scorpioides | reverse complement strand
ATAGCTTTTTATTTATTCTGTAAGATGGTCTTTTTTATTTCATTCAACTGCCTGACTTTTTCTCCTCTTTTTTCATAGTTTTCCTTCTCTTTTCAATAATCTAGGTTTTGATAAGGCACAATTTGGATTATTCTATATACAGTTACGAGCGTCATCATCTCTGTCACCGTTTGCTTTTTTTTTGGAATGGCGCTCTCCTATTGGTTGGCTACGATCACGTGGCTACGATGGCGCCGCCACTACGCGAGACACTTTGTTTTTGACTTTGCCCCCCCCCACTCGCTTTTTGGTTTTTGTAACTATTGTGTTGGAGCGGGTCGCTCCTTAAATAAATGCATATACAGTAAAACCCCGCTAATACGAACCCTGGATATAACGAACCTTCCCTTATAACGAACCCACGCCGATTCCCAATTCCATTCCATTGAAAATACCATCGTTATAACGAACTTTGCGATTTTTAGAATAACGAACTACCCCTATAACGAACCTATTTTCGGTCCCAAAATAATAAAATCTATTTAAAATACTATGCTTATAACGAACTTAGATATGTAATAAAAAAAAATAAATAAAACAACCAAATTTTGAGCATGTGTTTCAGCTCGCGGATCGCGATTTCAAAACAATAAATTTAGCGGCATTGTTTGTTTTGAATTTTGCACTTTATTTTGCTGTATGTTGTATAAATTTTAACACATTATACTTTTTATTAAATAGAATATATTTTCATCCATTAAATTTGAAATATAAAAATACAAATGGCTTCCAAAATGAAGAAAACAAAGGCATTTTAAAAACAAAAGCGTTATTTCTTTTAAAAAAAAGGCCATTTTCAGAACTTTTTAAAGTGAAACAACACAGGCAAAATGTTAAGAACATTAAAATATGAGAATATAACTTTTCTATTATAAAAGATAAAATATAAAGCTATTAAAAATTGCTACAAAGAGGAATCAACCTCAACTTTTGCCGCGATCGCGATCGTACGTTTAAGGGCTAAAAAAAAAAAAAATCCAAATAAATGGTCCCGTGATCAAACAAAAACTATTTTTATGCCATTAACTAAGGTGATTTTGAAGTCAGCAATGTTTTGCATGACAGGCTTAAAAAAACGAAATCTAGACCTAGAAGAATATGTGGGAAAATGAAATGGAAGAAAAACACTAACTTTATTTGAATGGTGCAATGCTTGAAGAATGCTTTGAAGCAACAAGGTGTTAGAGCCATTTTTCCAAGTAAACAATGTATTATATAATGTGATAGTTATGTTTTAAAATTATTTTATATCTTTGAATATATATTTAATAAAACTTTGCCTAGGATTTGTCTTGATTTTTAAATTAGACATAGAGGTACATGTATGTTAATGATAAGAAGAACCTATCATCTAATGATTTCTATTATTATTTAGTATTAATGTAAGGAAATTGGTCAATTAAGGGAATTAAATCAAAGTGACCACTATTAAGAGGAAGCCTCTCCCAGTGTGTATGGCTGTCCTTTAATTATACGGTCTAAAATTTTTGAAAAGTAAAAAAAATGGCCAAACCGTGGCTATAGTGAACCGTGGTTATAGTGAACCAAAAGCTCTGTCCCATTGGGGTTCACTATAGAGGGGTTTTTACTGTATTAGTTAATAACTAAATGGAATCCTCTCTTTCTTTTTCCCAGTAAGAGATGCCTACGGAAGCCAACAGTACATAGACAGATAAAGCACATAGGCTATAGTTATTAACTAACATATGCATTTATTTAAGGCGCCAATTTATAATTGTAACAAATAGTATTTGAATCAAAACATTCAATCGGGTAAAACACGGGCGTTGCCCGGGTCATTCGGCTAGTAGATTATAAACACAAGGTAATAAGATGAAGATGGTAATATGGTTGTTACTGAAATATCACATACTATTTATTTATTTGGATTTGGTCTTATTACCTTGTGTTTAAAACCTAGGTTTTGTTTGTCTTAGCCCAACCCTATTGGGGTGACCACTAACAAAACATCAATAAAGTTCTCTTATAGAGATTGATGACATACTTTGAATTTTTAAACTTTATTCCAAGTACATCCACTTTTGGTATTAATATATACAGTTATCAGCGTCATAATCAAGCAACAATTCTTAATCAATTCTGTCACCGTTTGCTTTTGTGAATGGAATAAATACCCAAATATGGCCATTTCTCATAACCATCGGTGGTTCAGTGTTAGAATGCTCGCCTGCCACATGGGCGGCCCGGGTTCGATTCCCGGCCGATGTATTTTTTTTTTTTTACAATTTTTAAAACTCATTTATATATTATACAAGAATGACATCCACGGCGCCAATTTATGATTGTAACGAATAGTATTTGAAATAAAGCATTTAATCGGGTAAAACACGGGCGTTGCCCGGGTCATTTGGCTAGTAGGCTATAAACATGAGGTAACAAAACCAAATTGGTAAAGTGTGTGTGATGGTAATAACAGGTAACTGTTGCTACCAAAATATCACACAATTTATTGATTTGAATTTAGTGTCCTATCTTATGTTTCTAATCTATTATCTAAATTGTGTACCTTATCAGTACACAGGCTATGATAATCATGGTGGATAGAAACTTATGGCTGTTTTTACAGTTCAGTAAATGATAAGTCTACACACGTAGAAGGCCGTTTGACTTTGCACTTACAAAGTGCCTGAGACCCATCTGGATACTTGCACTCACTGGTAGGCTTGGACTTGGATAATCATTTTTGAAACTTTTTATTATTTTTAAAAGGGGGTCGGTGGAAGGCTGGGTAAACCGTTTGGTTTTCGACCACTAGGACCCGGGTTCAATTCCCGCATTGGGCACTTTTTTCTGTTTAAAAAAAAAAAAAATGCTCCAATGGCCCCCGATTCTTGCAAAAGTCCAACCCCACCAGCGAGTGCAAGTAACCAAACGGGGCTCTGGCATTTGTAAGTGCAAAGTCGAACTGCTTTTCACATGTGTAGACATGTGGTGCGCTTACAGTAAAAGCAGTCGCCTACTTCTACCCACCATGATTATCATGGCCTGTAACACGTGTACTAGGGATAAGCAAAAAAATATATATATAAAAAATAAAAATAAAAATTATTTTTAAAATGTGTTGAAAGTGGCAATCCCGGAATATTTCTATAATTAATACAGTAGAACCTCTCTTTAGTGGCCACCTCTCCACAAAGGGCAGTTTTCATTTGAAAAATTACCATTTTTACTATTTAGCAACTCTCCAGTTAGAGGACACCTCTCCCTAAAGGACACTTTGGCTCTGTAATTAGGTGTCCTTTACAGGGAGCTTCTACTTTAATACTCTTGTGATTTGAATAGTGTTGTAGTATTGTCTATGCTAATTTGCATATCTGTCTATATATCACAGCTTTGTTAGTTTGGTTGTTGGTTGGCTAGCAGTTATTGGATAGGGCAGGCCACTGATAGGAGTGAGCTGCTAGAGTGTATATATAATTTTATGTCTTGTCCTTACTTATCTATATATATAAAAATCAATGTTTGTATGTCCAGTATACAAATTCGCAGTAGTTCACTAATTCAAACCAAAATTTCCATACATAGGTAAAAAAAAATACGGGGAAGACGATAGGCTATTTTAAAAAAATATATAAATCAATTATTAAAACTATATATTCAAATTATTCTACTTAGCTCACGAACAGCGCCCTCTATCAAAGATTAGATTAAATTATGCTGATGCAAACAAATAGATAATGCTAATAACAAACAATTATAATAAAAAAATCTTATCTAAATATATATCACTCGGGTAGATATGCACACGGGTCAATCCCGGGGCGAAGCCCGGGTCACCCGTCTAGTTGTTTATAAATACCTTTAAGTAATAAAAGATCTTTCTAATTATCAGTCTTCTTTCTCATCTACGAATCTATCATTTTCCCCAACAAAATGTTTCTTCAAAATGTTTTTTTTTTTAAAACTTCATATTATGGTTGCCAAAAATAATGCTTTAAGTTGCCAGAACATCACTCTTCCTTTATATATTGCACTTCTATCAATCATAAATAGTATTTCGCCTAGGCAAGAGAGCTTGTGCAAATCTGGAAATCAGCTTCCCAGAATAGTATATCTTTGGAATTCTTTAGCCCTTAACATTACAAGACACAGATAATGGCCACAATTTACAGTAAAACCCCTCTATAGTGAACCCCAATGGAACAGAGCTTTTGGTTCACTATAGCCACGGTTTGGCCATTTTTTGTTAACTTTTCAAAATTTTTAGATCGCATAATTAAAAAACAGCCATCAGGAAAAGGCAGCCACTTAATAATGGTTACTTTGTTTTAATTCCCTAAATTGACCTATTTCTTTACAGTAATGCTGAATATCAAAAGAAGTCATTTGATAATAGGTTCTTCTTATCATTAGCATACATGTTTATATATAAACCTATGTATTATTTAAAAATTATGTCAAATCACCTAGGCAAAACATTATTAATTATACAGGGTCCATTATGAAAGTAATGAGCATAATGTTATTGTGATGCGACGATAGATGTCAGCATGGTAAAACTGTGGGAAATGTGGTGGAGGGATATGCCCTTTCAATCCATCCGGTCGTCAGTTGAGTTCGAGCAGTGTGAGGGGAGATACATGCCTCCACTTGAAGTGTGTTTTCAACTTTTGTAACATAGCGCGATGGAGCGTTCGCTTGAACAACGATACGCCATAAAGTTTTGCGTGAGGCTTGGAGAAAATGCAACCGAAACATTCCAGATGCTGCAAAAAGCCTTCAAGGACGATTGCATTTCAAGATCACAGTCTGGGAAGTGGCACAAGGCGTTCAAGGAAGGCCGGGAGGAGGTCGCCGACGAACCCCGTTCAGGACGCCCAACAACGGCCAGAACTGACGAGAACGTGGATCGTGTGCTCGAAGATTTGCGTACCGACCGTCGATTAAGCATCCAGCAAATTGCTGACACATTACACATGTCCACATTTGTGGTACATGGGATAGTGACCGAGGATCTGCAAATGCGTAAGGTCTGTGCGAAGCTTGTGCCGAAAGTGTTGACGCAAGACCAGAAAGAACTTAGAGTTTTGCGCTGTCAAGAATTGTTGGATTTGATTCAAAATGAACCGGACTTTCTGAACTCTGTAGTAACCGGAGACGAATCCTGGATGTTTGAATACGACCCAGAGTCGAAAAGGCAGAGCTGTGCATGGCACACAAAATCATCCCCACGCCCCAAGAAAGCGCGAATGAGCAAGTCGCGCATCAAAACGATGATCATTGTCTTCTTTGACATCCGAGGAATAGTCCATTGTGAGTTTGTCCCGCAGGGGCAAACTGTAAACTCAGCCTTTTACCAGGAGGTGCTCAGGAGATTGAAACGCCGGGTCGCACGCGTGAGGACTGACATTAAAGACACGGTCAAGCTCCACCATGACAATGCCACCAGCCACACACAGCCTTCATCATTACCAACTTCCTGGCCCGGAGCAACACCTCGGTGATCCCTCACCCCCCTTACAGTCCCGACTTAGCTCCATGTGACTTCTTTTTGTTTCCTAGACTCAAGAGAGAGATGAAAGGAAAACATCCAACACCATGTTACAACGTTCCTGAGAAGCATTCCTGTCGAGGAGATTCAGGGTGCCTTTCAGGCGTGGCAAACGCGTCTCCGCAAGTGTATTGATGCAGGAGGAATGTATTTTGAAGAATATTGAACATTTGTACAAATTACGATCAATAAATGTGTTTTGCCAGTAAATGCTCATTACTTTCATAATGGACCCTGTATATTTGAAAGGTATGAGTATTTCAGAACATCTTTCTCTAATATAATACTAAATTTATTTGAAAAAATGCCTCTAATGCCTTGTTGTTTGAAAGTGAAAAGTAAAATTAGAAAATCAGAATTGTCTTAAAATATTGTTATTGCCATCAAAGGAATAAAGCTCTGTGTATTCTGAAACAATTGAGGATGAATCAAAAGTATCCTATTCAGAAAAATCGGACGCGAAACATCTTTATACAATAGCGCGATCGGTAAAATTGCGAATAAAAAACGCCAATTTGCAAACACCAAATCGATAGGGAAACGGCAGGCCAGAGGGAATATCCACGAACCCTGAATGAGTCATATACCTAACAAGAATTCCATTTTAAAAATAGAACTGTAGTGGTAGTTTTTGAGAATTTATAAGTCGATTTGTTTGTGGCTCATAAGACACCGGTTGGGTGAACTGTTTTTTTTTTTTTTTTTCCTTCTTCCAATTCCAGTTTCCACATATTCTTCTGAAGTGTATATTAAATTTTGTTTTTAACCTGTTATTCAAACCATTTCTGGCTTTAAAATTATTTGGAATTATTTTTTAGCCTAGGTTAAACTTGATATAGAACGCTTCTAGAAGGGCCTGCTGCCACTGTTTTTTTTTTTTTAGAACACCATTCTTTGTTTCTTTTTTTTTATTTTGGAAGCCATTTGTATTTTTCTTCTATTTCAAAATTGTTGAATGCAAAGATATTCTATTAAATAAAAGTATAATGTGTAAAAATTTATACAACATACAGCAAAAATAGAATGGAAATGAAAACTAACAATGCCGCTAATTTTTTGTTTTAAAATTGCGATCCGTGAGCTGAAACATGCTCAAAATTTTGTTGTTTTAATTTTTTTTTTAATTCCCAATTTTAAGTTCATTATAAGCATAGTATTTTTAATAGATTTTATCATTTTGGGACAGAAAATAGGTTCGTTATAGGGGTAGTTTGTTATTTTAAAAATCGCAAAGTTCGTTATAACGATGGTATTTTCAATGGAATGGAATCGGGAATCGCCGTGGGTTCGTTATAAGGGAAGGTTCGCTATATCCAGGGTTCGTATTAGCGGGGTTTTACTGTATATATAAGAATATATTTGCAAAGTATAGGTAAAAGATAGCTCTGACCTTACAAGAGAACTTGGATACAATGATAAAAGCTACAATTTGGATTATAGATTAGAAACACAAGGTTATAAATTCAAATAAATAGTGTGTGTGATGTTTTGTAACAGCATTGTTACCATCATCAGACAAAAAGTACTGAATCTATAGTCTGAATATGGTAATAAAATTGTTACTGAAAAGTCACACCATTTATTTATTTAGATTTGTTCTTGTTACCTTGTGTTTAACTAGGATGATGATAGGTACAATTTGGATTATTGATTATATCTCTACTAGATTAGAACAATTTGTTTGGTCTTATTACTTTGTAACTTGGATAATGATAAGGCACAATTTGGATTATAGATTATAAACACAAGGTAATAAGCCCAAAATCCAAATAAATAAATAGTGTGTGATGTTTCAGTAACAGTGTTATTACCATCTTCAGACAAAAGTACTGAATGAGAAATTTTACCACAGCATGGTTAAAATAGCTACTGTTATCAAGTGTGTAAACAACGCTATTGCCGTGACAGGAAGAGACACAATGAGGAAAGGAGAAATGAATATTTCCAAAGAAAGCAAGATGCAATGGTATTCTACAATTCTCGAGCCGAATCTCAGGAGCCCAATGATGAATCATCGAGGAAAAATTTCATTCGCTTGCCGACCACAGTAGAAATTAGAAAAAACTACATTGACGTAAATATAGACCTGCCAAGCCCTCATGAAGAAGATATCTCAACTGAAGAAGACCGCAGACACCAGAAGAGATCTCTGGCCTTATTACTAGTTCTTGAGACTGAGGATGCAAGTCTCCTGCTGAGCATCGGGTCGATGCTCTTTATAGGAGGAGGCTATGTGGTGAAGAAATAATTTATTATTTAATTTAATTATTCAACGAAAATATTTGAAACAAATTTAAAATTTTACATTTGTTATAAATCATCATTTAGTTGCCTAGCTTGCTTGCTCGATATTCTCTAGCTGTAGATAGTTTGGGGTTAATTTGTTAATTGGCGACTAGTCGCCGTGATGTCATCAATAAATACTTTCACACCTTCAGATATACAAAGACTTGATTTCTACGCTACAACAATCTCAGACCATGACAGGGAGTGTGTGTGATGGCAGGCTTCCACTGGAGGTGATGACCCTGACTCCCCAGTGTGAACAAGTGGAGACGGCCCAAGGAGTGCCCCTCACTGTCACAGGAGTGGCCCAGTGCAAGGTGATGACAGAGATGCAGTTCCTCTCCACTGCAGCTGAGCAGTTCCTGGGCAAGGACCTGGAGCACATCAAGTGTGTCATCCTCCAGACCCTGGAGGGTCACCTCCGCTCCATCCTGGGTTGGTGACACTTCTCTCTGTCTCTCTCTCTCTCTCTAGCCAGCCTAGATGTTACAAATACTTGGGGGGATCATCAAAGAAAGCTGACTGCTACAGGGCGTGTCCCCATGTGGCGGATAAGGGAACATCCTTCAGATATGAAGGCCAGCTGAGAAACCAGCAGAATAACTCTGACAAATAAGCAATCACGGACCAACAGCCGCATTGTTAGAAGAGGAGAAAGACCTCTTTAAAAATCCTGAGTTCAACTAACCCAGTTGATAGATCTCAGCAAGGGTCCCACTCCAGGGATACAGAGGAGCTGCGTCTATACTCATAGAGTCAGTAGTCAGTAGCAAAGATTTCCATGTTAGGAATGACCTCAAATTACAAGCAAAGTCAGACTTTCATCAAAGTGTGTTTGGATCATGGTGCCATGATCAATGAAATCTACATTCCTAAACCCCATTCCATGAGATCATTAGCTCGAGGAGCATAGACTCATGGAATTTGTGTCATTCTATATACAGTTACGAGCGTCATTCTTCATCAGTCATCTCTGTCACCGTTTGCTTTTTTTTTGGAATGGCACCCTCCTATTGGTTGGCTACGACCACGCCACCTTTGCCCCCACTCGCTTTGGTGTTTTTGTAACTATTGTTTTGGAGCGGGTCGCTCCTTAAATAAATGCATATATTAGTTAATAACTAAATGGAATCCTCTCTTTCTTTTTCCCAGTAAGAGACGCCTACGGAAGCCAACAGTACATAGACAGATAAAGCACATAGGCTATAGTTATTAACTAATATATGCATTTATTTAAGGGGCCAATTTATAATTGTAACAAATAGTATTTGAATCAAAACATTCAATCGGGTAAAACACGGGCGTTGCCCGGGTCATTCGGCTAGTATTTTATACAAGGGGATAAGAAACAACCAAAGAAACTTAACAAAGGTGAAGTGGTTATGGTACTTATTCCAAGTACAGGCCATGATAATCATGGTAGGTGGCGACTACTTTTACTGTAAGTGCACCACATAGTCTACACAGGTAGAAAGCAATTCAACTTTTGCACTTACAAATTTTCCAGATCCCTGTTTGGTTATTTGCACTCAATGGTGGGGTTGGATTTTTGCAAGAATCAGTGCCCATTGGAACAATTCTTTTCATTCAGAAAAAGAGTTCCCAATGCAGCATTCTATCCTGAGTCATGGCTGTTGGAAATTGATTGATTTCATATATAATTTCACTTATGATAACATTAAGAAACACTTTGTATTGTCCTATTTGACATGAATGTGTAGACTATATAGTATGACACCTCTCCTTAATTTATCACCTACTCCAGTGTCGGGCAACCGGTGTGCCGTGGCACACTGGTGTGCCGCGAAGAATTCTAGGTGTGCCGCGAACATTTTTGTAGGTATTTAGAACTTTTGGTTAAATTTAAAAATAATGTTTCAAAATCTATTATCAAAAAAGAAGTCGAAGAAACTTTGACATTACTATCCGCTTCTTTTGATAAATATTTTCCTTACTTGGACGTTGAAAAGATGGAATGGGTAGTTAACCCATTTATGCACTGGAAGAAGAAATGCAAGAAAACTTAATTGATTTAAAAAACGATTTAGTTTTCAAAAGACTATTCACTGAAAAGGAGCTATCTGAGTTTTGGTTGTGCTTAAACTCCAAATTTCCTAAACTTAGTAATGCGGCCATCGAATCATTGTTGCCATTTGGAAGTTCCTACCTGCGTGAGCAAGGTTTTTCAACACTCACAGAAATGAAGTCTAAGAAGCGCGAAAGACTTCAAATGATAGATGAGGAGATGCGCGTTTGTCTTTCACAAGTAGATCCCCGTATTGATTTGATATGCTCTCAAAAACAATCGCAATGCTCGCATTGATTATGTTAATTTAATATTGAAAATTAATAAAATGTGATATATATGTTTAAATTTTTACTAGTATTTATTGTTGTATTTTAATTACCTACGAGGAAATTTATAGTGAGAACCACAGGTGCGCCGCGAAAAAAAGAAATTAAGCTTAGTGCACCGCAACTCGAAAAAGGTTGCCCGACACTGACCTACTCTAATTGGGCCGTTTCTCAAATCATCCTTCTTCTTCTTCTTCTTCTTTCTTATCTCTACTCAATCACACTAAGGTATCAAGCTTGTAAAGCTTGAGATTTTTGATGGTGTCTGCCGGGGAAGAGTAGAGCTCATCAATGGATGAGTCAATACAGTCAATAATATGTCTTGGGGTTGCAGGCTGAGAATTGCACTTAGTACATAGTGGGAAAACCTTGCAACCATTCTGGAAAGTCATTGTCCGTAGATGACCAGACTTAAGTCTGGAAATCAAAGACTGTTGTTCTCTTGGGAGGACAGAACCGTTGCTTGTCCCTCCTGCTCTGTACCAGTCATGTGCAGCATCAGATTTCCATCCTTGCAGGCATTGGGTTTCAAATCATCCTATTTACTTTAACCAGCTTTAATTCAATTCAGAAATTCTGATCCTTTGGGGTGTGGAAGAGGTTTGGTTGTTTATGAGGATAACTATACAAAGCAATAATGTGAAACACACGAATGTTTCTTTCCCTCTCAATTAGATTTATAACTTTAGATTTATGTGTGAAAGAAATATTTGCGTCTTAAATGTTTCCATTTGATGATAACTATTTTGTATTACAGTAAAACCTCCATGAGAGGACACCTCTCTACAAAGGACAGTTTTCATTGTCAAAATTGCCATTTTTACTATGTAACAACTCTCCAGTAAGAGGACTCCTCTTTATAAAGGAAACTTTTGCTCTGCAACTAGGTGTCATTTACAGGGAGGGTTTACTGTATATATGTGTGGATGGAAAAAAAATATATGTTTTATGGATTACTTTGATCCAGACAAAGAGAGAGGCTGTTATTGTAATGGTGTGTGACTCCAGGCACGCTCTCAGTGGAGGAGGTATACAGAGACAGGGAGCAGTTTGCCTCCCTGGTGCGGGAGGTGGCGGCTCCTGATGTGGGCAGGATGGGCATCGAGATCCTCTCCTTCACCATCAAGGATGTCTTTGACAAGGTGGACTACCTGGCATCCCTGGGCAAGGCCCGCACGGCCGCTGTCAAACGGGACGCAGACATTGGAGTCTCCCAGGCTGAGAGAGATGCCGGCATCAGGGAGGCTGAGTGCGAGAAGTCAGCTATGGACGTCAAGTACGGGGCCAACACTAAGATAGAGGACTCCCACCGCATGTACCAGCTCCAGAAGGCCAACTTTGACTCGGAAGTTAACACTAAAGTGAGCAAACTACCTTCTTCTTTCTTATCTCCACTTAATCATATTAAGGTATCAAGCTTGTAAAGCTTGACAACCATCATGACTGGGTGAAGTAGAATGTGTCTGCCTTTGTCATTAAGACTGGGAGCACTACTCAGTGGCAGGCCGACTTAGCTCTAAAAGAAATGGCCACTTCTGACATGAGGAACAGATGCCATGTGCAACTGCTTCTAACATGAAGTACAAACGCTGCTCATCCTGTATACCTAGATTAGGAGCCCTTACAGGGTACTATCAGCTGGGCCAGTTGGGCCCCGGTTTTTTAGTGAGCTTGTTACTGCTCCCCCTCCTCATTTTTCATCCTAAACTAACTAAGGAAACTACCAACTTGTTATATCCTCAAATGTCTCCTGATCCATCCATCGTACATTGAATATACTTAGAGAATGTATCTGGGATTCATTATAATGGATGTTTGGAAATTTCTGGACATATTTTAAAATAACATTTCCATTCTAACTACAAGAAAATAAAATCAAATCCAAATAAATTAATTGTGCATGACAATTCGATAACATTTGTACCTTATTACCCCATAAATGTTGTTTCTCGTTGTTACTTCAACTTTTCAATTATTGTGCAGAAAGCTGAGGCCCAGCTGGCCTATGAACTGCAAGCTGCCCGCATGAAACAAAAGATCCGTACTGAAGAGATAGAAATTGATGTGGTGGAGCGGCGCAAGCAGATTTCTGTGGAGGAGAAGGAAATCCTGCGTAAGGAAAAGGAACTGATGGCGACGGTGAAGCTGCCTGCAGAGGCAGAGGCCTACAGAGTGGAGATGATAGCCCAGGGAGAGAGGTGAGTATAGCTTGGGCTCTCTGTCTGATCCACTACAGTTGCTAACTCCCTCTTTTTTGTTCAGGACCCAGACGGTGGAGGTGGCCCGCGCAGATGCTGAACGTATCAAGATGATTGGAGCAGCAGAAGCCTATGCAATTGAGGCGGTCGGCAAGGCGGAGGCTGAACGCATGAGGATGAAGGCAGCTGCCTACAGACAGTATGGAGATGCTGCGGTGATGAGTTTGGTTCTGGATGCACTGCCAAAGGTACGTTTCTTTTTTCTTATCTCCACTCAATCATATCAGGGTATAAAGCTTGTAGAGCTTGTTGATGGTGTCTGATGGGGATGAGTAGAGCTCATCAATGGATGAGTCAATACAGTCAATAATGTCTTCTTTTTTATCTCCACTCAATCATATCAGCGTATCAGGCTTGTAAAGCTTGAGACTTTTGATGGTGTCTGCTGGGGATGAGTAGAGCTCATCAATGGATAAGCCAATACAGTCAATAATGTGTTTTGGGGTTTGGCCAGTCATGATGGTACGTTTCTTTATGATCTGGTTCTCTACTGAGCACAGAATTCTATTTGACAAGACACTGTAGTGTTAGTTATGGATTGGAAGGATTTGTTGCTGCTACAGCTCTGTAAAGTTGATATACAGGAGAGTTTGATCCTGTTGTTGTTGTTTTTATCCCATTGTTGCAAAGATTACACAAATTCCACGAGTCTATGCTCCTCGAGCTGTTTGATGATAAGCAACGGCCTATCCTAAAGATCCTATTGCAGCATGCAAATCAACATCTGATCTCATGGAATGGAGTGTAGAGGTGCAGCTTTTAATAAAATAAAATAAGACCTAATCCAAATTAGTGTGTGACGTTTCGGCAACAATTTATTGATCATGGTACCATGATCCAGACACACTTTGATTAAAGTCTGACCTTGCCTGTAATTTGAGGTTGTTCCTAACATGGAGGACTTTGCTGCAAACATGAGTTTAGATGTAGCTCCTGTGTATCCTTGGAGAGGAACATTTGCTAGATCCTACTCCTACTATAGAATTAAGATTTAATTAAATTGTGGGGCTTTGGATCCTGATGTACATTATTGGTGTTGGGGCCCATTCCTGATATACAGTACCTTCAACATGACTACTGATGCAATGCCTCCATAACTGGGCCTGTCTAATTTGGGTTTACTTAAAGATGCTTCCTTTTTTCTTAACCCAGGCTTGGAATCTGCTCTGGCTGGATGATAAGTTATTTCAAACCTTGGAGTCTAAAAACAAAAGATCTCAGTACAGTCTCCCATGAGGGACTATACCTACAAACATCTTCTCCCTAGAGGATAACTTTCTACAAAGGACAGCTTTCATCGCCAAATCTGGTGTGTTGTCTTTTAGAGAGTGATTTTACTGTCTTTTTAAATTTCTGGGCCACACTAGGAAATGTTGTTATGAGACTTTGTATATTTCTAATGCTCATTTTCATTGATTGGTTGCCATGATTTTTCTTTCTTTTTTTGTTGTTAAAAAAAATGCTGTGTGTAGCTTACCTCAATACCCTTAGGTAAAACTCAGGTGTTACTAGGATCATTCGGCTAGTATATGTAGCAATATACATATATATATATATATGAAAAAAATAATAAGTGGGTCAGGTGTTGATATTAAAAATAAAGAAAGCATATCCTGACCAAGAGCACATGTGCTCTACAGAAAGCAGAGAGCCATCTGGTGGAACAGAAATCAACTAAACATTGATTTAGCCTGTTCCCTGATATTTGGCCAACTTAATTTCTTGATACATCAAATTGGATTGGCCAGGGAACAGGCTAAATCAATGTTTAGTTGATTTCTGTTCCACTAGATGGCGCTCTGCCATCTAAAAAGCACATGTGCTCCTGGTCAGGATATGCCTTTTTTATTTTTAACTAGCCGAATGACCCAGGCAACGCCTGGGTTTTACCCGATTAAATGTTTTTATTCAAATACTTTTCGTTACAATTATAAATTGGCACCATGGATGTCACTTTTGTGAAACGTCCCGCTCCAAACTTTGTGTGTTTTTAAAATATAAAAATGTAAATTTTCACAACGATATTTGAAAATTATATTATTTTGATTTTCAAATACTATTCGTTACAATTATAAATTTGCGCCATGGATG
This sequence comes from Cordylochernes scorpioides, assembly GCA_030710605.1. Taxonomy (NCBI): domain Eukaryota; kingdom Metazoa; phylum Arthropoda; class Arachnida; order Pseudoscorpiones; family Chernetidae; genus Cordylochernes; species Cordylochernes scorpioides. The sequence goes on along the minus strand of CP092864.1, from coordinate 137,639,201 downwards.
TCACTCTTGTGAAACGTCCCGCTCCAAACTTTGTGTCTGGAATTTTTCCCGATATAATTTTGTATCTGATTATCAAACATGATACAGCAATATCGTCATCATCATTTTCTGACTAAAAATATATAGTTTTAATAATTGATTTATATATTTTTTAAAATAGCCTATCGTCTTCCCCGTATTTTTTTACCTATGTATGGAAATTTTGGTTTGAATTAGTGAACTACTCGAATTTGTATACCGGACATACAAACAAACATACAAACATTCATTTTTATATACGTATATAGATATCAACACCTGACCTTTTTATTTTTTTTTTCTATTATTTTTTCATATACAGTTAAACCTGTCTATAGCACCCCCTCTCTATAGCATCCTATTTTGGTGAGTCCCAAGAGGGGGCGCTATAGACAGGTTTAACTTTATATATGTAGTAGTTTTAGTTAAAATGCCATTCTGACATTCTGTGGGTTTTCCAGATTGCTGCGGAGGTGGCTGCCCCTCTGGGTAAGACAGATGAGATTGTCCTGGTGGGCGGATCTGATGGCGTGACAAGCGACGTCACCCGCTTGGTCAGTCAAATCCCCCCTGCCGTCCATGCCCTGACTGGGGTCGATCTGTCAAAGGTAGGTGACACTAGTTGACACATTGTATCCATCTAACTCTGTCTATCTAGGTGGTCTCCAAGATCCCCGGTGCAAAATAACACAAGTCTCCCACTGCCGCCACTGCACTCTCTCACTACATTGTCAGTCTTCTATGTCTACTGGATGTCTTTGTTTCTCCTCAGTTCCCCCCCCCCCCCCCCCCCCCTACCACCGCCATTGTGATAATCAGAGGGTTTATTTTGGAAAGAAAAACTTAAGCTTTTTGATATCTACCTTAAAACAGTATGTAGAATAGGGCCAATCCTCTATCATATTTATTTTTCTCTACTATCGGATCTATATACGAGGATGTAAGCCTTTGCAAAAATGATGACAAAAAAAAAATTATTATATTTTTAAAAATTGGGAAAATTTTTTTTTTTTCTTTCCTGCTTTTTTTTTCACTCACTATATTCTTTCACAACTTTTTTTTTTTTTAGCTTTTTGTTTGTTATGTAGCTTCAATAGCACATATTTAGTACCTGGTTTGATATATTATATATGTGCCTATATTATTGATTTGATTTGCATATTAATATGCAATTTGCATATTCCTTTTTTTTTGGTGTTTGCAAGTCTTTGTTGTCGTTGTTGTGTGCTAGTCAAGATTATTTTTTTTAACATACCCCCTTACACTATATATTGTGTTTTTCTCTCTCATTTCCTAACTAATTTTCTATGATTCTGATTCTTTTTTCATAAAGTTTGTTAATTTCTCTGCTCTAAACATAGCCATCTGTTAACTAAATCATTGTCAAAGTGTTGTGCTAGAGTTTGTATTAACCTGATAAATAGGTTTCCTTTGTGTCATTTTTTTTTGTTTGTTTATAATAAATAGTTTTGTTTTTATATCAAATTTTGTTGACATTTTTTTTTTTTTATATATATATTACCCATATCTTAATTTGTGTATCCTTTATATTATAGATTTTTTATTTTTGTTATTATCTTTTTTTTTTTTTTTTTTTTTTCAAGTTTGATATGCAGAGTTATTCTATACATATATGCAACTTTACCGCCATATTAACAGAATTGCTCATTTATTGAAAGCCCAATTCATTGGGATTATATAGTTTTTTGGCTAGCTTTTTTGTGTTTATTTAGCTCTGCTTAGTTTTCTTACCTTTTTTTTTAACTATAAATTATGGATCAAGAATGATCTATAAACTTATTTTTTTCTTTAAATGTTTATTTTTTTGGGTTTTCTTTGTATTAATAGTGGTATAATGCTATCTATATTATTGAGTTCAGTAATATATTCATTTACAAAGGTTCTTGTTTTATCTTGTTCTGTTTTTTTGGACACTTGATTTACACTGAGTTTTTTTATCTTGATTTTATTCCTATATAAGCTATATAAATGCCCTATAATACTTAAATAGAAGATTTTTCTCATATATATTTTTTGACATTATACAGTAGAACCTCCCTGTAAAGGACACCTAAATTGTAGAGCCAAAGTTTTTTTCTTACCGGAGAGTTGCAAAATTGTAAAAAATGGTAATTTTGCAAATGAAAACTGTCCTTTGTAGAGAGGTGTCTGTTAGCAAGGTGTTTGCTAAAGGGAGGTTTTACTGTATTTGTGTTTCGCAAAGTTAATAAGACCCATTAAGTTATTTAGGGTCGTAATTCGACCCTACTACATACTTCATCACCGGTTAAGACATCAGATTTGACTGATTTCACAAACTCTTCTTGTAGGATGGTATGGAATCAAAGCTGTACTTAATGAGGGCCATAGTCTGAAACCTTGGAGTACAGGCTGTTATCTGAATTTACTTAAACTGGTGTTGTTGTGGATTATTTACAGATCTGAGTGCTTTGCACAATGATGATTGAGAAAAAATGCATTGTTTAATGCATTATTTTAAAGGGAGAGGTATCCCTTATTTGTATATATGATGTAACAGCATTTTCATTAGATATAGATTCCTATTCAGCCCACACTGTGGCCATTGAATTACGGTCAGACATGTCAATGTCTTCAATACTACCAGCAAGATCATCAGCAAACTCTATCAATTGGAATTGTTTAGTTACATTGTTCATACACATCATGTGTAATTGATAAAGAAAAATTTTGATTATAGATTATAAACATATGGTAATAAGACCAAATCTAAATAAATTGTGTGTGATCTTTCAGTAACAGCATTTTTATCGAAACTCCGCACACTATTTATTTATTTGGATTTGGTCTTATTATTTTCTCATAATAAGAAGTTGACTTATAACTACAAGAAAATAAGACCAAATAAATTAATAGTGTGTGATGTTTTGGTAACAGCATTGTTACTGAAACATCACACACAATTTGTTTGGATTAGGTCTTATTTTCTTGTAGTGTTCTAATCTATAATCCAAATTGTGCTTTATCAAGTTGACATATAGATAATGGCAATAGGTTGATTAATGAAAAAGGTAACACTGGGCTTGCTGCAACGTCAGGTTGAAAGTTGGTGTGCTTCTAATTGATCATTAGTTGCCAACTATAAATACTTGAAGTCTAAAAACAGTCTGAAGATGGTAACAATGCTGTTGTATCGTAACAATGCTGTTACATCGCAACAATGCTGTTACATTGTAACAATAGTTTCATCGCAACAATGCTGTTACATTGTAACAATACTGTTTCATTGTAACAATGTGTTACATCGCAACAATGCTGTTACATTGTAACAATGCTGTTACATCGCAACAATGCTGTTACATTGTAACAATACTGTTTCATCGCAACAATGCTGTTATATTGTAACAATGCTGTTACATTGTAACAATACTGTTTCATCGCAACAATGCTGTTATATTGTAACAATGCTGTTACATTGTAACAATACTGTTTCATCGCAACAATACTGTTTCATCGCAACAATGCTGTTACATTGTAACAATACTGTTACATCGCAACAATGCTGTTACATCATGTCTACAATAGTTTATTGGGTCTTGTTACTTTGTTGTCATTTATCTAATAGTTCTCCAAATTGTACCTGGTTACTTTATAAAGATAATACAGTAGAACCTCCCTGTAAAGGACAGCTAGTCGCAGAGTTAAAGTGTTCTTTAGGGAGAGATGTCCTCATACCGGAGAGCTACTAAATAGTAAAAATGGTCATTTTGACAATAAAAACTGTCCTTTGTAGAGAGGTGTCCGCTAGCGGGAGTGTCCTCTCATGGAGGTTCTACTGTATATATATATTTGTGAGGATTTTTCACACTATCTGGGTTTAATAAAAAGTAAAAATCTTAGTTTTACCTTCCCCCTTAAGATAATAAATTGTAACTTAACGAGATACAGTATCACATACACTGCCATATAATACCTAGAGATACATTTTTTCCCTCAATTTTCTTCATTATTTCTCCTAAAACACACCTCTTACAGTACTTCTATATACTATCTAAATTACTAAAATAAAATCAAAAATTATTCAGTACTTCATTGAAAGCAAAAAAAATAAATTTGACCAAGATGCTAAGTGTAGTATTATCAACACAATGAGAGTATTGACATTATGACTGCTTTTGATACAGCTGGTACTTAAGTCTCAACCTTTTTATCATAATTTACCCTACTACATCAAGCTTGTAGAGCTTGAGACTTTGACAACCATCATGACTGGGTGAAGTAGAATGCATCTGTATTTGTTATTAAGACTAGAAGCACTACTCAGTAGCAGACCAACTTAGCTCCAATATGAAATGACCACCTCTGATATGAAGTACAGACTCCATGTACAGCAGCTCCTACCATGGAGTACAGACTCACCCTGTATCCCTGGATTAGGGGGCCTTACAGGGTACTATCAGCCGGGCCAGCTGAGTCCAGGTTGTTAGCAACCTTGTTGTCCCTCCTTCTTTTTCATCTGGGCTTGGGATAGACAATGTCAGTGTCCTATAGAGTTAAGTAATCGTATAAAAAAAAGCAAATATTTTAACATGGACATGTATTTTTTCATATAATTCTTTATACCTGACTTTTCCTTAGAAATCTATAATTCAGTTGAGTTTGAGAGGTTGGGATAGATAGGTTAGTTACAAATAATGCTGCTCAAGGAGCATGAACTCATGGAATTTGTGTAATTTTCACACAAGGGGATAAGAAACAACAACACAAATGATACTATCCCATCATGGAAACTCATTTTCCAAAATGGTCTCATCACTAAACTACCCAGGTTTCAATTGATAACTATCGCTTTTTCTTAAAGAGTATTATGGCTTGCATTAGATGCACTAAACAGGACCTTTGGGAGAGTTCACTGCTTATTATCAAACAGTTTGAGGAGCATGGTATTCATGTAATCTTTGGACACGTGGATAAGAAAAAAACATTCTTACATAGTCAAAATTCAAAACTATTTTAAAGGCGTGAGATTCTTTTTGAAAATAAACAATTTCTACTGCCCTTACTGCAATGGAAAAATTAATGGGAGGGCCTGGCTCATCAGTGGTGAACCCTCCCAGCGGTTTCGCCAGTTTAATCTACCACTGATGAGCCAGGCCCTCCCTTTAATTTTTCCATTGCAGTAAGGGCAGTAGAAATTGTTTATTTTCAAAAAGAATCTCATGCCTTTAAAATAGTTTTGAATTTTGATAACAGATGGCGCGCTAGTGCATCATATTCTTACAGAGTGTTGAGGCTTACTTGCACTTTGCATCTTGGTCAAAAAACATTTTTTTTTCTGTTTCATCTATTCATATTAGATACTTTTCACTTTTTATTATTATTATTATTATTATTGGCTAACACACTAATGATCCCACCACAATGTTTTATTAATTTTAATCAATTATTTTTTTATTAGTTTTAGTAACGAATCAAATTTTTTCTACTTTTTTTCTCAGTATTTTTTTACCTGTCTCTCTCTAGCCTGTATATTTTTGTGAACCCACGCAACTAGAAGAGTGTTCTACTATTAACAAAAAGATCTCTATGAAGAAATATTTTTTACAAATTTTTCTCTCTCTCTCCCGAAGGTGTCTTATCTTATTTACCTAGAAGCCATTTTTAAAATTAGAAAAGTAAAAAAAGTATAGTTGAGAAAAAATAACTTTTTTTATAATATCTTTAGAAAAAAAAACTTTTTTCCTGTGAGATTTCTTTATTGGTCTCTTTCTAACCTGTTTAAATAACACAGTAGAATCTTCCATGTAAGACCTACTGTAAGAATGGATTCTTGAGTCTTTCCAAGAGGGGGGTCTTTCTTAAAGGGGATCTTTTCCAAGATGGGGTCTTTCCTAAAGGGTTTTTTTTTCTTAAAAGGGGTCTTTCCTAAAGGGGGTTTTACCTAAAGCGGATCTTTCCTAAAGGGTTTTTTTTTTCTTAAAGGGAGTCTTTCCTAAAGGAGGTTTTTCCTAAAGTGTTTTTTTTTTCCTGAATGGGGTCTTTCCTAAAGAAGGGTCTTTCATAAAGGAGGTTTTTCCTAAAGGGGGTTTTTCCTAAAGGAGGTTTTTCTTGAAGGGTTTTTTTTTCCTGAATGGGGTCTTTCCTAAAGGGGGTCATTTCCAAGAGGGTTTTTTTTTCCTAAGGGGGTCTTTCCTAAAGGGGGTGGCCAATCCTAGAGCGAGGGGGGTCTCTCATGAAAGATTCTACTGTTAAAGAAACCCTGTCTATATTGTAATGCTCTTGTCTTGGTTGTATTTAGTTCTTTTTTAAACTTTTTTTGTCCCTCTCTAATGCTTGAAGACCTCTGTGTATATCATCCTACGCTACAAAACTAGCTATGTGGATGATAGAATATATAAAATATATAAAAAAAAGACTAAATCTCTTTTTTGTTCATTTTTATTTTTATCCCCACTTCCCATTTTATTCTTTGTGTACTTCATCTTACCCTATTCTATCCTCTTTTATTTTTCTTTTTCAAATACAGTAAAACCTCCCTGTAAAGGACACCTAATTGCAGAGCCAAAATGTCTTTTAGGGAGATGTATCCTCTTACTGGAGAGTTGCTAAATATAGTAGAACCTCCCTGTAAAGGACACCTAATTGCAGAGCCAAAATGTCTTTTAGGGAGAGGTGTCCTCTTACCAGAGAGTTACTAAATTGTTAAAAGTGGTAATTTTGCAAATGAAAACTGTCCTTTGTAGAGAGGTGTCCACTAGCGTAGTGTCCTCTAAAGGGAGGTTCTACTGTATTCTAATCACATCTCTCCCTCTAATATATCAAATTTGTACTTTTAACTCTTGAGAAGGACTAGTCAAAAGTCTACTATGGTCTATCTACCTTATTAGGTAATAATTGTAAAGCTCTAGAAAGCTTAACTAAAAATAAACCAGTACTTATCAGAGAATTATTAATAAGTCTATATACAGTATGTGTGTGTCACAAGTTATTTTAGTAAACTTCTTTCTATCTTTATTATATATCTTTCATTTTTAAAGATTTTATACAGTTCTGACTATCAATTTAAAAACTAACTACAGTTAAACCTGTCTATAGCGCCCCCTCAAAATAGCGCCTTCCTCTCTATAGCACCCGATTTTAAATACATAGTACGATGTGATTCACATTAAAAGTGACCTGTCTATATAACCCCCTCTCTATAGCACCCTATTTTGGTGAGTCCCAAGAGGGGGCGCTATAGATAGGTTTAACTGTATATTTAAAAGACTTAATTAAATTTGATATCTAAGATTTTCTAGCTTTATAAACAACTTCATACTAGTCTAAATTATGATAACTATAATAAGATCAAATTGAACCTTGAGAGCTTGAAACTTGAAGCTCAGAGACAAATTAGGAATTGACTGTATTTGCATATTTTCTAGTTGCATATCTATATATATATTTTTTTCATTAGAAATGATAATGTTTTTATTCTCTTTTGATATATTATTTTTTGGCTACTTACTTGATAAATTGAATTAATACATGGGTTTTTACTATTATTCACTTTAAATATTTATCAACTATATACACACCCATATCTTGGTTTCTCAAGAAGCCTCTGGGACCAGAAATATTTTTGGTCGCAGTGGTACAGCCTGCTCCACGCTGACGAGCACCAACAGCGTGAAACGCGTTCGTGGATGGCTTCTCTTTATTTATCAAGAAATTGGGTTGACCAAATATCTGGGAACAGATTAAATCAATGTTTAGTTGATTTCTGTTCCACTAGATGGGTGCTCTGCCATCTGAAAAGCATATGGGCTACTGGTCAGGATATGCCTGCTTTATTTTTAATATATATAAAACGGTGTGTTAAAATGATTGTTGCCATTATAATTTCATCTCATTGATTTTATCTTTAGTAATTTGTATATGTATTAGTTAGTGGGTGAGTCTTCAATTGGAAAAAATTATACTGATAACAATCATTTTGGGTTAATTGAAGTATGAAATAGTTAAGCTATTTGTCTTTTTTATTTGCTTTTGCTAGTTAAATCTTTTGTTTGTATTTTAAGTCTTAAATGTGACAAATTTTACAATGCTAACAGACTAATCAAAAGTGATTTAAAATAATTGCATACAAGAAGCATACAGTAGAACCTCTCTGTAAAGGATACCTAAATGAAGAACAAAAGTGGTCTATAGAGAGATGTGTCCTCTTACTGGAGAGTTACCAAATAGTAAAAGTGGTAATTTTGGCATTGAAAGCTGTCCTTTGTAGAGAGGTGTCCTCTAGCGTGAGTGTCCTCTCATGGAGTAGGTTCTACTGCATTGGCAATTAAAATTGTCCTTTGTAGAGACGTGTCTTCTAGCTGGAATGTCCTCTCATGGAGTATGTTCTACTGTATTGGCAATGAAAACTGTCCTTTGTAGAGAGGTGTCCTCTAGCATGAGTGTCCTCTCATGGAGTATGTTCTACTGTATTGGCAATTAAAACTGTCCTTTGTAGAGACGTGTCTTCTAGTGGAAGTGACCTCTCATAGAGTATTTTATACTGTGTTGGCAATGAAAACTGTCCTTTGTAGAGAGGTGTCTTCTAGCTGGAATGTCCTCTCATGGAGTATGTTCTACTGTATTGGCAATGAAAACTGTCCTTTGTAAAGAGGTCTCCTCTCATGGAGTATGTTCTAATGTATTGGCAATTAAAACTGTCCTTTGTAGAGAGGTGTCTTCTAGCTGGAATGTCCTCTCATGGAGTATGTTCTACTGTATTGGCAATGAAAATTGTCCTTTGTAGAGACGTGTCTTCTAGCTGGAATGTCCTCGCATGGAGTATGTTCTACTGTATTGGCAATGAAAATTGTCCTTTGTAGAGACGTGTCTTCTAGCTGGAATGTCCTCTCATGGAGTATGTTCTACTGTATTGGCAATGAAAATTGTCCTTTGTAGAGACGTGTCTTCTAGCTGGAATGTCCTCTCATGGAGTATGTTCTACTGTATTGGCAATGAAAATTGTCCTTTGTAGAGACGTGTCTTCTAGCTGGAATGTCCTCTCATGGAGTATGTTCTACTGTATTGGCAATAAAAATTGTCCTTTGTAGAGACGTGTCTTCTAGCTGGAATGTCCTCGCATGGAGTATGTTCTACTGTATTGGCAATGAAAACTGTCCTTTGTAGAGAGGTGTCCTCTCATGGAGTATGTTCTACTGTATTGGCAATTAAAACTGTCCTTTGTAGAGACATGTCTTCTAGCTGGAATGTCCTCTCATGGAGTATGTTCTAATGTATTGGCAATTAAAACTGTCCTTTGTAGAGAGGTGTCTTCTAGCTGGAATGTCCTCTCATGGAGTAGGTTCTACTGTATTGGCAATTAAAACTGTCCTTTGTAGAGACATGTCTTCTAGCTGGAATGTCCTCTCATGGAGTATGTTCTACTGTATTGGCAATTAAAACTGTCCTTTGTAAAGAGGTGTCCTATAGCATGAGTGTCCTCCCATGGAGGTTCTACTGTATTGGCAATTAAAACTGTCCTTTGTAAAGAGGTGTCCTATAACATGAGTGTCCTCCCATGGAGGTTCTACTGTATTGGCAATGAAAACTATCCTTTGTAAAGAGGTGTCCTATAACATGAGTGTCCTCCCATGGAGGTTCTACTGTATTGGCAATGAAAACTATCCTTTGTAAAGAGGTGTCCTATAACATGAGTGTCCTCCCATGGAGGTTCTACTGTATTGGCAATGAAAACTATCCTTTGTAAAGAGGTGTCCTATAACATGAGTGTCCTCCCATGGAGTATGTTCTACTGTATTGGCAATGAAAACTATCCTTTGTAAAGAGGTGTCCTATAACATGAGTGTCCTCCCATGGAGGTTCTACTGTATTGGCAATGAAAACTATCCTTTGTAAAGAGGTGTCCTATAGCATGAGTGTCCTCCCATGGAGGTTCTACTGTATTGGCAATGAAAACTATCCTTTGTAAAGAGGTGTCCTATAGCATGAGTGTCCTCCCATGGAGGTTCTACTGTATTGGCAATGAAAACTATCCTTTGTAAAGAGGTGTCCTATAACATGAGTGTCCTCCCATGGAGTATGTTCTACTGTATTGGCAATGAAAACTATCCTTTGTAAAGAGGTGTCCTATAACATGAGTGTCCTCCCATGGAGGTTCTACTGTATTGGCAATGAAAACTATCCTTTGTAAAGAGGTGTCCTATAGCATGAGTGTCCTCCCATGGAGGTTCTACTGTATTGGCAATGAAAACTATCCTTTGTAAAGAGGTGTCCTATAGCATGAGTGTCCTCCCATGGAGGTTCTACTGTATTGGCAATGAAAACTATCCTTTGTAAAGAGGTGTCCTATAGCATGAGTGTCCTCCCATGGAGGTTCTACTGTATTGGCAATGAAAACTATCCTTTGTAAAGAGGTGTCCTATAGCATGAGTGTCCTCCCATGGAGGTTCTACTGTATTGGCAATGAAAACTATCCTTTGTAGAGAGGTGTCCTCTAACATGAGTGTCCTCCCATGGAGGTTCTACTGTATCTATTTCTGAATAATTAAACTAAAGTGATATTGTACCAAAAGAGGCGCCTCTCCTTTTAAAAATGCCTTAAAACTGGCTTGATGAACAACATTGTGAAAAAAATTATTATCCCTAGTACACATGGTACTGGCCATGATAATCATGGTGGGTAGAAGTTGGTGACTGCTTTTACTGTAAGTGCACCACATGTCTACATATGAGAAAAGCAATTCGACTTTTGTACTTAAAAGTATGCCAAAGCCCCATATGGTTATTTGCACTCAATGGTGGGAGTTGGATTTTTTGCAAGAATCGAGTGCCATAGGAGCAATTTTTTAACTAGAAAAAATGTTCCCAATGTGCGATTCGATTCCAGGTCGTAGCGGTTAGAAGCCAACGGTTTAGACCACTTGTCCACCGACCCCCATTAACAAAAATGCATTGTTTTAATGCATTTTTAAAGGGAGAGGTGCCTATTTTGATGCAATGAATATCATCCTTCTGCAAATTTATATACTAAAGATATTGATATTGAAAAGATTACATTATTTTGTGGCAAATTTTTTTCAATTGTGTTTGACAAATTTATACCTTTATGGAATGGGAAAGCACAATTTGGATTATAGATTATAATAAAGGAAATAAGACCTAATCCAAATAATTTATTAGTGTGTGACGGCAACAACATTGTCACCATCATCAGACAAAAGAATAAATGAGAAAAAATATTACAGCAAGTTCTTATATAGTACTGTTATCAAGTGTTTATACAGGATAACGGATAAATTAACTTAAAAAACTATTTTTCCTTATCCGTTATCTTGTATAAATACTTGATAACAGTACTATATAAGAACTTGCTGTAATATTTTTTTCTCATTTATTCTTTTGTCTGATGATGGTGACAATGTTGTTGCCGAAACGTCATACACTAATAAATTATTTGGATTAGGTCTTATTTCATGTTTATGGAATGGGAAAATTGGAAAGGCTTGGTAAAGCTTCCAAATGGTTTTAATAATAAGGAAGTTGTACCTTTCAACATGTATATCAGGATTCAAACAATAACTCTGAAAGATATTTGATACACATTGAACTTTATTGGAATCACATCTTCTTCTTCTTTCTTATCTCCACTCAATCATATTAAGGTATCAAGCTTGTAAAGCTTGATATTTTTGATGGTGTCTGCCAGGGAAAAGTAGAGCTCATCAATGGATGAGTCAATCATTGGAATGATTGGAATCACATGAGATAACCAAGTGTGAACTAAATTACCTCTGTCTCCTTAAAAAAAATAGACGACCGGGGACATCAAAGACTTTCTAACTTATGTTTTGTCCATGAGTATAATCTACCTGACCAACTATGGTAATGTTAATTGGATTGCATTGGAAGATCTTTTAGTCTTGGTGTTTGAAGAATTAGCAATTTTTTATTATAGAAATTCACACTTTATTTTTAGTTTGAACACACCCCACCAGCAAGTGCAAGTAACCAAACGGGGCTCTGGAACATTTGTAAGTGCAAAGTTGAACTGCTTTTCACATATGTAGACATGTGGTGCACTTACAGTAAAAGCAGTCATCTTCTTCTACCCACCATGATTATCATGGCCTGTACCACGTGTACTAGGGATAAGCAAAAAATAGTTTGAACACAGATCAAAGGACAATATGTAATGATGAGATTTTTGCATTTAAATTTTCATAATTGTACATCCACGATGGAATTGCTTTAATCCGCCTAACACTGATAAAAAGTTTATAATAAAAGTACTATCTTAGCTATTTTTCTTATATACTTGAACTTCCCTGAAAAAGACACCTAATTGCAGAACCAAAGTGTTCTTTAGGGAGAGGTGTCCTCTTACTGGAGAGTTGCTAAAAAGTAAAAATATCAATTTTTATGATGAAACTGTCGTTTATAGAGAGATGTCCTCTAGTAGGATTGTCTTCTGGAGGTTCTACTGTATACCTGAACTTCCATGTAAATGACACCTAGTTGCAGAGACAAAGTGTTCTTCAGAGGGAGGTGTCCTCTTACTGGAGAGTTGCTAAATGGTAAAAAGGTCAATTTTGGAGATGAAAACTGTTCTTTATAGAGAGATGTCCTCTAGTAGGATTGTCTTCTCCTGGAGGTTCTACTGTAACTGATTAGTTTCAGATTCTTTGATGATGGATATCTTGAAACTTTTATTATTCTGCAGGGAATTTCAGCACCAATCAAAACTTTGTTTAGGCCTTATGTTAAAGCTCAAATTTGCCTCTTTTTTAAAAATTCTTTTGTCTGATGATGGTAAAATGCTGTTACCGAAACATCACACACTATTAAATTATTTGGATTAGGTCTTATTTTATTGTATCTATAATCCAAATTGTGCTTTGTCATTTTTTTCAAGAACAAAAAATAATGCTCGCTTGATGCATTGATAAACTTCGATCACCTTTCAAAAGGTCACATTTCTTTAGCACATCATATGAAGAGTTGTTAGAGATAAATTACAAATTCTATATACAGTTACGAGCGTCATGCGTTCTTAATTCTTCAGTTTTCATCTCTGTCACCGTTTGCTTTTTTTTTGGAATGGCGCTCTCCTATTGGTTGGCTACGATCACACCACCTTTGCCAAACCCCCCCCCCCCCCATCATGCCCCCCCCCCCCACTCGCTTTTTGGTTTTTGTAACTATTGTGTTGGAGCGGGTCGCACCTTAAATAAATGCATATATTAGTTAATAACTAAATGGAATCCTCTCTTTCTTTTTCCCTGTAAGAGACGCCTACGGAAGCCAACAGTACATAGACAGATAAAGCACATAGGCTATAGTTATTAACTAATATATGCATTTATATAAGGCGCCAATTTATAATTGTAAGAAATAGTATTTGAATAAAAACATTCAATCAGGTAAAACACGGGCGTTGCCCGGGTCATTCGGCTAGTAAGATTATAAAGCACAGTCTCTGGTATCTTGAAATATTTAAGCACTAATTAAAGATATACAGTAGAACCTCCCTGTAAAGGACAACACCTAATTACAGGGCCAAAGTGTCCTTTAGGGAGAGGTGTCCTCTTACCGGAGAGTTGCTAAATAGTAAAAATGATTATTTTGACAATGAAAACTGTCCTTTTTAGAAAGGTGTCCTCTAGCGCGAGTGTCCTCTCACGGAGGTTCTACTGTATATATATAAATGGCGATAATTTTTCAAAAAATGATTTGCATAAGTTGCTTTTTTCTCTGCAAAATGCAAATGGGGAAAGATTATTGAGCATATATTTAGTTTGATAGATGGTGCTAGCCATCAAAAACATTCCATTATACAAATGCGAATATCTTTGTCATGAGTTTACCCAATTCTTTTCTCTTTTTAATCCATTATTTTCACATTCTATCTTATTTTTCGTTTACTATCTATTTACATATAAATGAAAAATGCTATTCTCATTTATCTTTTTATTGTCCATGTTTGTTCACTAATGCACCTGATATCTTTACACTTACAATTGCATACAGCTTCATACTAAGTATTATATATATATATTGCCAAAATAGGCATCTCTATTTGTGAAAATGCATAGAAACAATGCATTTTTGCATATTATTCCAGTACAAAATATAATGGTTTTTTTTTTTTGCTTATCCCTAGTACACGTGGTACAGGCCATGATAATCATGGTGGGTAGTTAGCGACTGCTTATTACTGTAAGCGCACCACATGTCTACACATGTGAAAGCAGTTCGACTTTGCACTTACAAATGTGCCAGAGCCCCGTTTGGTTACTTGCACTCGCTGGTGGGGTTGGACTTTTGCAAGAATCGGGGGGCCATTGGAGCATTTTTTTTTTTTTAAACAGAAAAAATGGCCAATGCGGGGATCGAACCCGGGTCGTAGTGGTCGTAAACCAAACGGTTTAACCAGTCTTCCACCGACCCCCCCAAAATATAATGGTGATGATAAAGAATGATCCATAGGTAGAGATGCTTCTTTTATTGTATGAATACCATTCTATGCAACTTTATGTTATATATGCAAATATATTTGTATAAAATCAAGCTAACATACCACTACCATTCACTCTGATTGTATTCCTATTTCTTTATATCTATTTTTACTCTCATTTTTAACATCTTTATTATATTTTATCTCTTACAATTTATCAAATTGGAAGCCAGCAATTCGTTTTGTGCTATAGGTATATATGCAAAATATATAATGAATATGCTAAAATTTCCTCTATGTATATCTATATATATAGGGCAATTAGATTTTCTAATCTAATATGTGAATAAATGGGTATTCAATGCAATTATCAAAAGAATATATTTATGAAATCTTTCTCTATATACCCATACGTAACTAAAATTATTTTAATGGGATAATAATTATTTAAAAAACAGCTCTTTTTTTTAGTGATATGTGTAACAACAATCTTTAAAATTTTTCTGCTAGGTTGTATTGCTGGTTGGTTTATGTATAGCTTTTGTCGTTATGCATCTATGTCAATCTATGCGCTTGCTATATGATAACCAATCTACACCTTCCTTATAGCAATTTTTTTTTCAAATTTATCTTCATTTTTATTTTGAATATGCAATGGCCTTTATAAAAGGCCTTCACATTCAACTTTTAAAAAACTAATGATATGCAAATAAATTTAGTCATTAATTCAAAGATTAATATGTCACTGGTCAGTTGGTCAACTCTTTTGATTGCAAAGTATAGTAGAACCTCCCTTTAGCAGACACCTCTCCACAAAGGACAGTTTTCATTTGCAAAAATGCCATTTTTTACTATTTAGCAATTCTCCGGTAAGAGGACACCTCTCTCTAAAGGACATTTTGGCTTTGCAATTAGGTGTCCTTTACAGGTAGGTGTAGTTCTACTATAACTCTTAAGTGGTCTTAAGCATGAATCTGTCTTTTTTTTACAGTAGAACCTATCTCTCCTGTTCCAAAATAACTATTAGGTACCGCTCAAAAAGAGCAACCTAACTTATGTTATTTACAATGAAATATATGAACAAGTTCTTCCCAGAAAAAAAGTGTACAATGTGGGATTCAATCCCAGTTCATGGATATCGGGAATCAAGGGTTTTAACAACAAACTGAAACTACAACTACAACTAATAAGGAACCATAGAGATAGTTTCCATCATTCTTGGTACCAGGTAGAAAACCCCAAAAAACAGACCCTCCAACTAAACAGAAGGAAATTGACACAGTTGGCCAGATGGAAATCTGGTCACCTGCGCCCTCTAGTCTATAAAGAGGGAGCCAAAAGCTTCTCCATGTGCACTAGGTGCAAAACCGAAGAGGCCACTCCCCAACATTTACTAAATTGCATTGGAAAGGATAAAAGATCCCTGTACAGAGAACCAAGAAGAGTTCTTGAGCTTCTTTACAAGCACGACCTCCAAGATCTTGTCTAATTTAGACTAAAAGGATAAGTAAAAAAAAAAAAAGGGTTTTAACTACACGTCAACCGAGCCTCTCTCTAAAGGACAACACCTAGTTCCAGAGCCAAACTGTCCTTTAGAGAGAGAGAGGTGTCCTCTTACTGGAGACTAGTAAATTGGTACAAATGGTAATTTTAGCGATGACTGTTGTCCTCTTTGTAGAAAGGTGTCCTCTGTAGTGGAGGTTCTACTGTACCTTTTTAATAGTACAGTAGAACCTCCCGCTAGCAGACTCCTCTCTACAAAGGACAGTTTTCATTTGTAAAAATACCATTTTTTACTATTTAGCAACTCTCTGCTAAGAGGACACCTCTCCCTAAAGAACACTTTGGCTCTGCAATTAGCTGTTGTCCTTTACAGGGAGGTTCTACTGTATTGATTTATGTTTTAGAAACATATATATATATGTGAAAAAATAGTACAAATGTAATATTGTACTGGGATAAGGTGCATAAATTGAGAAAAAGGCTTCTTCTTATCGAGCAACTGAAAGTTGCTGATGGCTTGCGCCATCTATCGGAATAAATATCAACTATTCTCGTTGATTTTTAATTATTCCAGAATTGGCCAAATACCCATTCTTGATTAATCAAGAAAAGCTAACCACGGACGCGTTTCGGGCTGTTGGCCCTCATCAGCGTGGGTATTTGGCCAATTCTGGAATAATTAAAAATCAACGAGAATAGTTGATATTTATTCCGATAGATGGCGCAAGCCATCAGCAACTTTCAGTTGCTCGATAAGAAGAAGCCTTTTTCTTAATTTATGCACCTTATCCCAGTACAATATTACATTTGTACGCTGGCCATACTTACCACTTACCATACTTATCCCTGCCATGGCTCCCTCTAGGAAGAAGAAGAATGCCGAGGAGCCCCTCGCAACCCTCGCCCTATTAGAGCTGGAGAATAGCCAGTATATGGAGGACGTCGAGATAGCATTACGCTATCCTCACCCTACCTCCCAAGAATGCCTGTGCGAAATCATTACGAATATCACCAGTCACCGGACCGAGCAGATCAAGGCCCTCATTGCCGAGGTAGAGAACCTCTCTGGCACCCTCGCGTCCTTTAAGGAACTGGACGAAATCATGCCACAGACTGCCTGCAAAAGCTCCCAGACTGACCCCACCAAGCCTGCCACTCCTTCTCCTGCTGACAAGCCTGCCTCCACCCTGCCTGCTCCTGTTGCAACCAAGAGGAAGCAGCCTGAGGCTCTCAACCCGCCCGCAAAAAGACCCAACCTAAAAGGTCCAACCAAACTTGCGTCATCCCGCGTATCCAAGCCTGCGGCCGCCCAAGTGGTCCTCCATGGGGAAAAATCGGCGGCCCACACAGTGGTCGTCTCTGACGACCCACAGGCTGATCCTAGGGACATTTACAAGGCTGTCCGCGCTGCCCACACCCTACCCCAAGGTGTTTGGGCCTCTCTGCGCACCAAGGGGAAGCTGGTCCTCCATTCCAGCAATCCCAACATCATCCCTGAGGTGACTACCTCCCTGGCCAGCAAGCTGACGGGAATGAAAGTCCGCCAGCAGAAGGAGATCCTGCCAAGAATCTGCCTCTTCAGAGTGGATGAGGAGACCTCCAATTCCACAATCGAGGAGACCTTCCTGGCAACCGCCGCTGTCAGCCAGCTCCCCGGGAACAAAGTGGTGCGCGTGGCGCACCGTTCTGCACTCAGAAACGGGACCTGCACCGCCTTCATCGAGGTGGACCTCAAGACCTTTGGAGCCCTGGGCAACCGCGGAAGAATCGTGGTTGACGGTGTGATCCTCAACTTCGAGGCGTCCATCCGCGCCCGCGTCTGCTTCCGCTGTTGTGGCTTCGGCCACAACTCCACCCACTGTTCCAGAGCTCCCAAGTGCTTCCACTGCGGTGAAGACGGCCATGAAGGCCGCTCCTGCCCAACCAGAGCTGACCAGCACACTTCCAAATGTGCCAACTGCTGCCAAAAAGGCCTCTCAGACAACCACGAGGCGAGAGCCTCAATCTGCCCCATCCTGAAGTCTAAGGCCCGCACGTTTTAGGCTTCAAAAAACCCTCCGCCTCCAACTCCTCCCGCCACCTTCCACTGGTTACTGGACCCCTGCCTCACTTCTCCCAGGCGCTGTTCCCCTGCTTTCCCAACGTTTCCACTTCCCTGCGAGTCTTCTCCTGCCGCTACATACCCCCATTCCTTGCCTCCTCACATCGCGCATGGGCTCAAAAATCATTACTTTTGGTTAGTAGCCCGTTAAACCACATATAAATCGTTGAGGTACAGCTTGCACCACGCTGATGAGGGCCAACAGCCCGAAACGCGTCCGTGGTTAGCTTTTCTTGATTAATCAAGAATGGGTATTTGGCCAATTCTGGAATAATTAAAAATCAACGAGAATAGTTGATATTTATTCCGATAGATGGCGCAAGCCATCAGCAACTTTCAGTTGCTCGATAAGAAGAAGCCTTTTTCTTAATTTATGCACCTTATCCCAGTACAATATTACATTTGTACTATTTTTTCACACTGTGTAGCGTTCTCACGCAATTCTGGCCTTAACTACCCGTTTCATGATTTTTCAGGATGCCTTAATGACCAATTTTTTGGTCGTTGAGGTACAGCTTGCACCACGCTGATGAGGGCCAACAGCCCGAAACGCGTCCGTGGTTAGCTTTTCTTGATTAATCAAGAATGGGTATTTGGCCAATTCTGGAATAATTAAAAATCAACGAGAATAGTTGATATTTATTCCGATAGATGGCGCAAGCCATCAGCAACTTTCAGTTGCTCGATAAGAAGAAGCCTTTTTCTTAACATATATATATATACAGTGGAATTTCATTTTATGTCTTATAACAGCAAGTTGTTAAAATAACCTACATAATTCTAAATTTTCCCAAAGTTTAAATTATTTTAACCATTGTAATAACAAAATGTTGGTACACTTAAACCTCCCCGTAAAGGACAACACCTAATTGCAAAGTGTCCTTTAGGGAGAGATGTCCTCTTACCGGAAAGTTACTAAATTGTAAAAATGGTAATTTTGGTGATAAAAACTGTATTTTATAGAGAGGTGTCCTCTAGCCGGAGTGTCCTCATGAAGGTTCTAGTGTAACAAGGTATGTAATTATGAGGTTCATAACTATATATATATTTTTACTAAAATAGGAAAATTTATACAATTAAGTATAGAAATTTTAGTGAAAAATTGCATTCCTCCAATAAAAATAATAAGTATTTATGTTTATTGCCATTTATGAAAGTTATAAGAATGATTGAAACTTGTTTTTTTCAACAATGGCCAATCTTATTCAGCTATTTACATAGATCTCATTGGATTTATGGATCCGATTTTTACATTGAAGTATAAATTTTGAGCTACCAGAAGGCTGAGCTGTGAGTGATGCTTATTAACAGATCAAATTGGAGAATATTTGTTCATATACTTACCAAAAGTCAAACTTGACTAAATGAACATTAACAACAACAACAGAAATTTGAATTAATAATTAGTTTATACAAATATTAAACATTAGTTTTAATTGATCCGTATATAAAAGGAAGGTGTTGATTGGTTCATTCATAAAATTCAAAATTTTCTTTTGATGAACATTCTCAATAAATATTTTCTTTCTTTGCATATGTGGCTTTTTAATTTGCATAACTTGTCATCAATATTACCTCAAATTTACATATCTAGTTAGTGATAAGGCACAATTTGAATTATAGATTATAAACACAAGGTAATAATACCAAATCTAAATAATAAATAGTGTGTGACGTTTCGGTAACAGCCTGTTACAGACAAAAGTACTGAATGGAATTTCAGTACTTTGTTTGAAGATGATAATGCATTCAGGACTTTTATCTGATGATGGTAATAATGCTGTTGCTGAAACGTCACACACTATTAATTTATTTAGATTTGGTCTTATTACCTTGTGTTTAATATCTTTTTTTTTTTTTTTTGCTTATCCCTTGTACACGTGGTACAGGTCATGATAATCATGATGGGTAGAAGTAGGTGACTGCTTTTACTGTAAGTGCACCACATGTCTACACATGTGAAAAGTAGTTCAACTTTTGTACTTACAAATGTTCCAGAGCCCTGTTTGCTTACTTGCACTCACTGGTGGGGTTGGACTTTTGCAAGAATCGTGGGTCATTGAAGCATTTCTTTTTAATCAGAAAAAAGTGCCCAATACGGTATTCGAACACTGGTCGTTAGACCATTCTTCCACCGATCCCCTTGTTTAATATCTAGTTAGAGTGTGTTGATAAGAAGAATGGAAAGTTATATATTCTGATGTCTCTCTAACAAAGAAATTCTTAAAGGAACAAAACACACTATTTGACTGTTAATATACTCAAGGACCAAAACAGATCTTAAGTATGAGATGGTAGACACTCATTTCCATTCATTTCTCTTAGAAGATTAGTTCATATATATGGATATATAAAAGGAAATGATAAAACACAATTTGGAACATAGATTATAATATAAAAAATCAATGTTTGTATGTTTGTTTGTATGTCCGGTATACAATTTCGCTGTAGTTCACTAATTCAAACCAAAATTTCCATACATAGGTAAAAAAATACGGGGAAGACGATAGGCTATTTAAAAATATATATATAAATATATTATTAACACTATATATTCAAATTATTCTACTTTGCTCACGAACAGCGCCCTCTATCAAAGATTAGATTAAATTATGCTGATGCAAACAAATAGATAATGCTAATAACAAACAATTATTAAAAATAATCTTATCTAAATATATATCACTCGGGTAGATATGCACACGCGTCAATCCCGGGGCGAAGCCCAGGTCACCCGTCTAGTAGATTATAAATATATGGTAATTATGCATAAATATCAAGCCTGGTTGATTAATAAAAATAAATAAATAAATAAATACAATTCAACCATCATGGTGGGTTAAGACTGTTGTTGTCTATGAAAAGCTGGAGATACTCACTGTAGCAGTTCTGAGGGAGACCGCCCCTGATATGGAGACTGACATAATAAATACAAGGTAAAAAGACCAAATCCAAATATTTTTAAAAACATGCTGTGATATATTTTCTTATTCAAAACTTTTGTCTGATGATGGTAACAACGCTGTTACCGAAACGTCACACACTATTTATTTATTTGGATTTGGTCTTATTTATAGGATTTTGGTGGATGGGTGGTCTAAACCGTTGGTTTTCGACTGCTACGACCAGGGATCAAATCCCGCATTTGGCACTTTTTTTCTAATAAAAAAAAATGGCCCCCGATTCTTGCAAAAGTTCAACCCTACCAGCGAGTGCAAGTAACCAAACAGATCTCTGGTACATTTGTAAGTGCAAATTCGAACTGCTTTTCACATGTGTAGACATGTGGTGCACTTACAGTAAAAAAAGCAGTTGCTAACTATCCACCATGATTATCATGGCATATACCACGTGTACTAGGGATAATAATAATTAAAAAAACACCTTGTATTCATAAAAGGAAACTAGCCGAATGACCCGGGCAACGCCCGGGTTTTACCCGATTAAATGCTTTTATTCAAATACTATTCGTTACAATTATAAATTGGCGCCGTGGATGCCATTCTTGTATAATATATAAATGAGTTTTAAAAAATTGTAAAAAAAAAAAAAAATGCATCGGGCGGGAATCGAACCCGGGCTGCCCGCATGGCAGGCGAGCATTCTACCACTGAACCACCGATGGTTATGAGAAATGGCCATATTTGGGTATTTATTCCATTCACAAAAGCAAACGGTGACAAAATTGATTAAGAAAGAATTGAATATGACGCTGATGACTGTATATATTAATGCTTTAGGAGAAACCACTTATAAGATAAAATAACACACCATATATATATAGGAAATGAAAACATTGAAACACGGATGTTTCTTTTCGCATAAAACAAACTTCAAATGTACTAACTGCGATGGGAAAATATTGGGAGGGCTTGGCTCATCAGTGGTGAACCCTCCCAGAAATTACCCAGTTACATGTGGTACAAGGTATTTAGCGACTTTGATATTATAATTATAGCACACGTATAAAAGATTTAGGATTTTTTCAAATTCCAAGGTGAAAGACAACTTTTTGATTATTTGTACTTAGTGGCAGGGATGGATTTGTGAAATAAACAGGGGTCAATGAAGCAAAAAAAAAAAAGATTAATGCGGGATTCGATCGTGGTTGTCGAAATTTGATGGTGTATCATTTCTTGACAGTTCCTCACAGCTATATGCCATCTTCGTCTCATTTTGTCAATAGCATTGTTCTGAAGACTGGATGATACACTAAGTCAACTGGTAGGATATATTCTGAGGTCAGGATTGACGTACAAATAAACATGGGATTTGCCATAAAACTAGTGTGAAAACTTTTAACTATTTTTCACGCTTATGATTCTTTTTAAAAAATAAATCAATTTTCTACTGCCCTTACTGCAATGATACAATAATGGGGGAGCCTGGCTCATCAGTGGTGAACCCTCCCAGCAGTTTCGTCACTTTAATCTGTTGTTGTCGTGTCCAATGAAGAGCCTCCGATGTCCCCGTGCATCTCTATTGCTGGACATGAGAATATTTGGGTAGGTGTTAGTTCCACACCAGGACAGTTGTTGCATGTCCTGTAGCTTCTTTTACCATCTGAGTGTATTGTCATTCCTTTATAGTGTTTCGTTCTGAGTCTTGTTATATGTAATCTGTATATAATACCTCTTAAGGTAGATTAAACTGGCGAAACCGCTGGGAGGGTTCACCACTGATGAGCCAGGTCCTCCTATTATTTTATCATTGCAGTAAGGGCAGTAGAAAATTGATTTATTTTTAAAAGAATCATACGCTTCAAAAATAGTTCAAAGTTTTCATTACAGATGGCGTGCTAATGCATCATATAAAACTGGTGTGTAAATTTAAAAAATATATTTCTGGTTCCAAAAATAACTTTACTAGGTGCCGCTCAAAAAGGGCAACCTAGATTATGATATTTACAACAATGAAATATATATATATATGTCTGTGAAGGTTATTCACATACACCTATCCCCCGATTTACACGGTAGATACGTTCCTGAGAAAAACGTATAAATCGAGGGATAGGTGTATATTAAACTATCAAATCTGAATAGGTGTTCGCCCCCTCATGAATCAGAGCCTCCCAATATTCTTTTCAACATAGGTAGTATAGAGTAGAATATCGCATTTTAGTATAGTGCGATAAAAACAAAAAAAAACTTATTTGGAAAACCGTGTAAAAGCGAAAACGTGTAAAACAAGTACCGTGTAAATCGGGGGATAGGTGTATTTAAAAAACATGTCCAACGCGGGATTCGATCCCGGTTCATGGCTGTCGGGAATCGAGGGTGTTACCTACTCGTCCACCGACTTCTTACAAAACCACTTTATTAGGTGCCGCTCAACAAGAGCAACCTACTTTATGATATTTACAACAATGGTGAAGGTTATTCACATATTAAACAAAATGTTAACACGGGATTCGATCCCGGTTCATGACTGTCGGGAATCGAGGGTCCACTGGAGGGTGGCCATCAGGAATCTTTGGTGTTGGAAGGTTGTGGACAGATGAAGTGGTCCATGGTTTGGTCTTCATCTTGGCAATGGGGGCAAAGTTGGGTCTTCTTTCAATACCTTTGCAAATCTGCCCGAATGTAAAGCATTGAGAGCAGTAGTTTTAGGGTAGCAGCAACTCGTCCACCAACCACCATATACAGGTTCTTCACATTTACAGTGTATTCATATATTTACAAGGTTAGAGCTTTGTGAAGGGTTTTGAATTCGGCGTGTTCCTTACCCCAAGATGGGCTGTTATCCTCGTTAATTTTTTTCCTAGGTACGTGTTTTTTCTTTCGGGTTTTCCATTTTTCTACATTTGTTCTCAATTGATATAAGAGTTGCCTTGGTTTCCTTCTCTTTGTTTCTTGTTTGTAGTTACAGGCTTCTCTGAATGTTATATATTTCAAGATTATCTCATTTATCATAAAAGTTAAAAGCTTGTTTTATTATGAAATCATTTATGTTTTCTTTTAAATAAAAAAATCGTGATGATACTATTACAAAGTTAGTGAACCCAACGTGGGTCTTTCTCATGTTAGATACATGCTGACTGCTGGGGAAAATTTTCCCTCATTTTTCGAAATTTTACTTTATTTTCAAGATATGGTTGTTGTGCTTATCTTCTTAGAACATGTCTAGAAGTTCACTATTCTCTAGATTTGATATAGAAGAGTAGAATTCATACGGAATAATTGGATGTGTTTCCTGTTGATGGGGACATCATACAAAGGTATGACTGTTCACATTTAGCTGAGCTTAGTAGCACAGCTTTCATGTCTAGGGTACCAGGAGTTCAAGACTCCAGACATACTGTCCTGCCCGTGGTCACCACCCCGCGATACTGAGACAGTTAACAGGACTTGGGGGAGATTTATATTATTTATTTAGTTAACCCAGGTTCCTGGAGCCACCACGTACAGAAGTCACCAACTACCCGGGTTGACACCTTCTTGGTTTCATTTACAATGTCAGTGTAAGTTCTGAGGTGGGCAGATTTATTTCTTGCGAGATTTTCTAGGGATGCTGTACTTAGGTTGGTGATCCCTAGGAGGGTGGCCGTCAGGAATCTTTGGTGTTGGAAGGTTGGACAGATGAGGTGGTCCACGGTTTGGTCTTCATTTTGGCAATGGGGGCGAAGTTGGGTCTTCTTTCAATACCTTTGCAAATCTGCCTGAATGTAAAGCATTGAGAGCAGTAGTTTTAGGGTAGCAGCAAATCTTCGTAGATTTCTGGTGAAGTCATCTTGGATGTAGTCTGTCCACATTTTATGGGCTAACTGTTCTTTTTTACCGCGTGCGACACTCGGAAATATCTTTATTTACGGGCTGCTAACTAAAATAGATGATTTTTGAGCCTTAATGGCCGCATAAAGCGGAATATATACAAACCACTATGACCAGGCTGGAGAGGCAAGGGACAGGATCTCCGTCAGAGAAGAGGCAGGTTAGGCCGGATTGGGTCCGCGGAGGTCAGGAGGCAGGAAGAGGGCGGGAGGACTAGAACTTTGCAGCTCTAGCTTTGGTAGTTGGGCAAGACATTGATCTTGCCTCGTGGTCGGCAGAGAGGCCCTTGGCTGAGCAGTTAGCGCACTTGGCCGTGCGCGGGTTGGCGAGAGTTGGACAGCTTCGGCCTTGGTGGTCACCAGAAGCGCAGTGAAAGCAGGTGACTGTAGCCTTGGTGCACCTATCGGCGTTGTGGCCGTAGCCACAGCAGCGGTAGCAGACGCGGACAGACTCCTCGTAGTTCAGGATCACTTGGTCCACAATGATCCTGCCGCGTCTTCCAATGGCCTTGTAGGAAGCCAAGTCCAGCTCGATGAAGGCCGTGCAGGTGCCATTTCTGGTCGGAGATCTGTGTGCCACGCGGACAGACTTGTCTCCAGGAAGCTGGCTGAGGGTATCGGTGGAAAGGAAGGCCTTGACAATGTCCTCATCCGCGGTTTCCGCCTCCACGTTGAAGAGGCAGATTCTTGGGAGGAATTGCCTCTGTTCCGGACTTTCAGGCCTTGGAGCTTGTTGTCCAGCGCAGAGTGACGGCAGGAATGGCCTCTGGAGTGTTGGAGTGCAGCACCAGTTTTCCCCTGGTGCGCAGAGACGCCCAGACGCCTTGGGGCAGAGTGTGGGCAGCGCGGACAGCTTTGAGGATGCCCGTGGGTCAGACTGCGGGTTATCTGCAATAACCACGATGTGGGCCGCAGATTTCTCTCCATTGAGCGTGCCTTTGGCCACGGCAGGCTTGGGGGCGCGGGAAGATGCAGGCTTGGCTGGAACCAGTGAGTTGGTCCTCTTAGCCGGCGGGTCTTACGCCCCTGACTGCTTCCTCTTGGTTGGAGCAGGATCTGGCTTCTTGGGAGCAGGTGCTGCCACAGGGACAGCAGCTGGAACGGGGGGTGGCAGGCTTGATGGGCTCGGTCTGAGCCCTAAAGTCCTTGCAGGTGGTCGTAGGGCTAGTTTGGATGGTTTGACAGGTAGTCTTGGGCTTTTGGGCATCCATGATTTCATCCAGCTCCAGGAAGTCATTCACGGTGCCTGCGAGGTTCTTCACATCCCTAACTAGGCACTTGATTATTTCCGTCCGCTGCTCAATAAAGCGGACAAGGTCCAGGTGAAGAGCTGCGAGGGAGGGCTGGCCGAGGTATTGCAGGATTTGGTAGTGTCGGGAAATGACCATGTTGTCTTCTTCAACAAGAGCCGCGATGTCCACCGAGGGTTGAGAAGGCTTGCTGGCCTTCTTCTTCTTCTTGCAGGAATCCATGGCGGGAGAGCGTCGGAGCGTTGGACAGAAGGAAAGACGAGAGCGTTGAGCGTTCAACACTTTTTGGGAGGGGAAGATTTATCTATATCTATATATATACTAGCCGAATGACCCGGGCAACGCCCGTGTTTTACCCGATTGAATGTTTTTATTCAAATACTATTTGTTACAATTATAAATTGGAACCGTGGATGTCACTCTTGTGAAACGTCCCGCTCCAAACTTTACATGTACATTAGGTCAGCTGGTATTACCCCTCATTTTCACCGCTAGAAGCGCGAGCGAATTGACTTTTTATAAATATACATAATTATAAAGATAGAAGCTTCTATAGAAGATAATGATCATAATGATGATGCGCGCGCATCCGTGACATGAGGAATTGAGGAAAGACGGTCGTGACTATATATGTTGATAATTGAATGTCTGTCTATCTGTCTGTCTGTCTGTACTCTATAGATTCAAAAACCATACATTCAATCGCAGTGAAAATTTGGGATATTATTAGGTATATCCCCGGGAAGGTTTTTGAAAAATAATATCTTGAATATCTTGAATATCCTTAGAGTTATTTGTAGCAGCGCCCTCATTGCGATGATGATAACAAGTTTTTTTTTTTATCTATGAGTTTAAAATTTTACACAAATAAATTTACTGGCAATGTGTTTCTTTTTTAAATATCATCAAATATGATCTCTACAGACCTTACTGCAATGATATGAGTTGTTGAATGAGAGGGCTTGGCTCATCAGTGGTGAACCCTCTCAGCGGTTTCGCCAAATTAATCTCTAGACCGCTCTACTATTGTATTGGACTGGTTTTGTTATATACCCTGCATTTTCTATGGAAGGCAGCTTAGGGGTGTTTAGTGAACTATGGACATAAGCTTATAGGTCTGTAGAGGTGCATACATATAATTTCAAGGTATTGCATCGAGCAAAGCTCTTCCGCAAAATATGTTTTCATAACAAATATATATTAGTAAATTAAATTTTATTGCCATCTATCGTTAAAATTTTACACAAATAAATTTACTGGCAATGTGTTTCTTTTTTAAATATCATCAAATATTATCTCTACAGACCTTACTGCAATGATATGAGTTGTTGAATGAGAGGGCTTGGCTCATCAGTAGTGAACCCTCTCAGCGGTTTCGCCAAATTAATCTCCGACCAATCAGGGCAGAGTTGGTGACACAGCTGTGCCAAGTAGACAAGAAAAAAAGCCTCGCGGGAGCTTGCCCAAGATGACCTCCCGGAACTACGTCCATCTTCCATAAACGACCATGATTCTATTCAACTTATCGAGTATTTTTCAAGGGACCGGGAAAATATGTAGATAAAACGATGATTTTGTAATGTAGAAAATTAGGAAAGACAAAATTCAGGATGACACGGCACACAGGGACCGGGAAAAAATAATCACTTTATCGAGAGATTCACGACCATGATTTTATTCAACTTATCGAGTATTTTTCAAGGGACCGGGAAAATATGTTCACTAGATAAAACGATGATTTTGTAATGTAGAAAATTATGAAAAACAAAATTCAGGATGACACGGCACACAGGGACCGGGAAAAAATGTTCACTTTATCGAGAGATTCAAATTTACGAGTTTCAAATTATCAAAATATATCTTTTTTTAAATAAGTTTATAGAGAATTGTTTTAACAAATGTTCGTTAGACAAACCTTTACTCGGGTAAAACCTCGGGCGAAGCCGGGTACGTCCGCTAGTATATATATAAAATTGAATGTCTGTCTGTGTGTACTCTATAGATTCAAAAACCATACATCCAATCGCCGTGAAAATTTGGGATATTATTAGGTATATCCCCGGGAAGGTTTTTGAAAAATAATTTCTTGAATATCTTGAATATCCTTAGAGTTATTTGCAGATTTGTAGATTTAACTCGAAAGCAGCGCCCCCATTGCGACGATGATAACAAGTTTTTTTTTATCTATAAGGTTTATTATCACTAAGTTTATTATCTTAAAGATTATTTATCAAAAGTTATATTTTCTACCTTTTAATCGCGCACAAGTCAAAGTTAGTTGGGAGAATAGATAAATTGATGATTTTGTAATGTAGAAAATTAGGAAAGACAAAATTCAGGATGACACGGTAATTTATTTGAGACAAGAATAATGATACAATTCCAAGGCAAGATACTATTTCTTTAACTTCCACTTCCCGAGGGAACCAATTAATATTTATTTTATTCAACTTATCGAGTATTTTTCAAGGGACCGGGAAAAAATGTTCACTTTATCGAGAGATTCAAATTTACGAGTTATAAATTATCAAAATATATATATTATTTTTTTTATAAGTTTATAGAGAATTGTTTTAACAAATGTTCGTTAGACAAACCTTTACTCGGGTAAAACCTGGGCGAAGCCGGGTACATCCGCTAGTCTATATATATAAAATTGAATGTCTGTCTGTCTGTACTCTATAGATTCAAAAACCATACATCCAATCGCCATGAAATTTTGGGATATTATTAGGTATATCGCCGGGAAGGTTTTCGAAAAATAATTTCTTGAATATCTTGAATATTCTTAGAGTTATTTGCAGATTTGTAGATTTAACTCGAAAGCAGCGCCCCCATTGCGACGATGATAACAAGTTTTTTTATCTAAGTTTTATTATCACTAAGTTTAATATCTTAAAGATTATTTATCAAAAGTAAGATTTCCTACCTATTAATTACGCACAATTCAAAGTTAGTTTTATCATTTATCTACAATATATATGTTATATTGAAATATTTTATTTAAAAATGTTATATAAAAAAAATATTATTTTTTTTTAAAATTATATTTCATAGATAAAATACTCTTCTAAAATCGACCGCCAGAGGTCACTCTTCCCGTATAAAAAATCATTGTTGTTCTTCCCCGTTGGTCGACCCAAAACTTTTGTACATTATGTAAATAAGCTTTTCTTTTTTATTCTTACGCCTTAAGCCAGGCAGTACTTTTATCAAAGTATGTTTTTTTAAATATATCCCATAAGCTCAATTAAATCAATATCTGATCAAAACCATTTTTATTATTATTATAGCCACGACTGCACCACCATTACCATAATCAACCAGATGATCCAAAATATCAAGCAGAAACTCTCAATCATTTTTTAATTTAAATATAACATATATATATTGGGAGAATAAATAAAATGATGATTTTGTAATGTAGAAAATTAGGAAAGACAAAATTCAGGATGACACGGCAATTTATTTGAGACAAGAATAATGATACAATTACAAGGCAATATACTATTCCTTTAACTTCCAATTACCGAGGGAACCAATTAATATTGATTTTATTCAAATTATCAAAATATATCTTTTTTTTATATAAATATATAGAGAATTGTTTTAACAAATGTTCGTTAGACAAACCTTTACTCGGGTAAAACCCGGGCGAAGCCGGGTACATAATGAAATGAAAAAAAAATGATAATGATAAAAATTGATATAATATCTCATGTCATTGAAATCTTCACATTTATACATACATATACAACTCCGATATGTAAATTTAAACTTTTATTTGTGACGTGTATGTTTTTTTTACATAAAACAATTTTATACTGCCCTTACTGCAATGATGTATTAATGGGAAGACTCGGCTCCTCAGTAATTTCACCGGTTTGATCCAACATACTGTTTTAATATGATGCACCAGCGCGCCATCTGTTATCAAAACTCGAAACTATCTTAAAGGCGTAAGACTCTTCTTGAAATCAAACAATCTCTACTGCCCTTACTGCAATGGGAAAATCAAAGGAAGGGCCTGGCTCATCAGTGGTGAACCCTCCCAGCGGTTTCGCCAGTTGAATAAACATTGCAGTAAGGACAGTAGAGATTGTTTGATTTCAAGAAGGGTCTTACGCCTTTAAGATAGTTTCGAGTTTTGATAGTGTTTTAATGTTATATTGGGCTGTTGGCTTTTATACCGATTCTGAAGATGGACTC
Source organism: Cordylochernes scorpioides (assembly GCA_030710605.1). NCBI lineage: Eukaryota > Metazoa > Arthropoda > Arachnida > Pseudoscorpiones > Chernetidae > Cordylochernes > Cordylochernes scorpioides. The sequence goes on along the minus strand of CP092864.1, from coordinate 137,608,920 downwards.
ATGGAATTGCAGCAAGGGCAGTAAAAGTTGTTTTATTTTTAAGATGAAGCATACGTGCCAAGAATAATTTCACTCTCTTGATGCAACATGGATTCCTGGAGCCACGTCTAATTATAAGGCGATAACGTTCCATCTATATATAATAAATGGAAGCGACAAAGCACGAATGTTTCTTTTTTAGATATAAAAAATACTTCTACTGTCCTTACTTTGATGAAATATATATTGGGAGGGCTTGATTCATCAGTGGTGAACCCTCCCAGCGGTTTCGCCAGTGTTTAATCTACCATACAGCTTTAATGTTATATTGGGCTGTTTGGCTTTTAGACCGATACTGAAGATGGACTTATGGGATTGCAGTAATGGCAGTAGTAAATTGTTTTATTTTTAAGAAGAACATACGTGTCAAAAATATTTTCTGTCTCTATTGATGTAAACCGCATTCCTGAAGCCACGTTGTTGGAGCTTGGTTCCTGACAATGTTAGCCAGGACTTCCTTTCGCTCCTTCAGCCTCTAGTCTGGTCTCAGGTGAGTGACGATATGTGGCAGAGCTTATTGATGACTGTACTTTATGAGACCAGACCGGCGGATTGACTACCGAGAATGTTGTGTCTTCGCAAGATTGCGATGTAGCAAGCTGTTTGAATAGAGGAAGGACGCCTGACTCGTTTTAGCTAACTGACTGACTTTATTGAATCTTTCACTCATTTTATATACATATATATTTACATAATTAAAAGAAAGAAAGAAAAAATTTACATGATTATAAATCAATGCAGCCTAGCAAGTTATTTACATAACTAGGCGCAAACACATGTGCTATTCGTCAGCTATACAGGTTGGTCTTTAGACTTTACGTTTAATTATAAGGCGATAACGTACCATCTATGTATAATAAGTGGAATCAATAAAACACGAATTCTTTATATATAAAACAAACTTCTACTGTCCTTACTGCAATGAAAAATATATTGGGAGAGCTTGGCTCATCATTGGTGAACCTTCCTAGCGGTTTCACCAATTTAATCTACCAGACCGCTTCTCTTAGAGCTCTAATACTGTATTGAGCAATTCTTCTTATATATGTTGCAATGAAGAGTGGAATCTTAGAAATGGTATTTAAGTAAACTCTAATGGCGGATATCCAGTTTATCAGATGTACTGTACTTGGGAAGGTTCTGTAGGTCTTCAAGGGTGAATATACTTATTCCTAGGAGGATGGCTATTTGGAACCTTTGAAGGTGGTACATCTGTGGTGGTCGACAGTCAAAATAGTTTAATGAATTATGTTTATATGATAATTTAAACCAATAACCCTATATTATGTAATACGTATAACAAGCTTGTCATGTTGTATATAGAACTAATTATAAACTAACTAATTATACGCATAATTGACATGTCTCCTTGCACCACCATATGTAATGTACTGAGGATGAATAAATAAAATATAATAGATTAAAAGCCAAGTTAAAAGCAAGATTGAGAGATCCCAAAGTAACTTCTAAAGATAGATTGTTAGCCGACAGGTAGGCGCCAGACTCGAATATCAGCGACACGTGCCGTGTCTCGAGTAGCATCGACACGTGCATGACCCAATTCTCTTAGTCAGAGCGGTCGTATAAAAAGGCCGCGTAGCAACAGCCAGTTTAGTCCAGTTCCCCATCTGCGCGTTGCCGGTTGTCTCCAAGTTCACCCTCATTCACCATGTAAAACAGTAAGGAATCTTCTATCTCCATCTTAGCTTTTGGCTCGCTTTTTATCTATTCAAGGAACTTTCTTCTACAACGTGTCGCTTCGTTTTGTGTGTGTCCTTACCACCCATCGCTCAACAACCACGACTGCAAGACTGCTTCTAGCCAACATGCCACACTGCATTCATCCAACAGCATAAACTACTACTACATTTCAACATTATTACAGAGAGTCGACAGGATTACCACAACGAAGGAGACCACAACGAAGAAGGTAAAGACTGTCCAGATAGAAAAGAGCCAAGAAGCAAGATGGAGGAACAAGCACGCCAATCCAACGAAACGACCAAGCAATCTTCCCCCCAACGACACAGCCGAACATCCCACAAAATAAGCCGGTGAGAAGTTACCCACCTTCGACCTTACTACGCAACCATCCAGACGACATGCCACCATCGCCAAACAGAAGTCACAAGCTTCTACAAGCTCTACAAGACGCCTTCCACGTCATCAGGACAACAACCAAAGACCAAGTCTCCTGACTGAACAATCATAAAAACTGTGAGTTTTTAAAAAAATCTACTTAACTCTCTCTTCATGCTAACAACTTGATTTTCCATAAATATAATGTTTATTTTTACTGTAATTATTTTTAAATCAAATTTTACCATTTTTATAGCATTTCAATCCAAATTTTAAATATTGTACACCCTCATTTATCAATTTTTACTTTATTTTAAGCAACTTATAAATTTTAATTCATTACTTGCAATCTTACAGTTTTAAAAAATCATATTATATTTAAATTACTCGAATCATAATTCTAAACTTATTTGTGTGTGTTTTTTTAATACCTTATTTTTATACCAAAAACACCAATGTCTTAATTAAATACACAAAACTTTGCAAAAAATCATTGTTATGTTCACTATTTTATGTACACGCCCCATTCAATTTATAAGTCACTATCACGCCTTTCTCTTTTACAAGGATAATTTTCGCACTAACATAAGCAACGATTTAAAAAAATATATTCAAATTTTAATAAACATAGGTGAAACGCATTTTTTAATACAAAAATCGAAAAATACAATATCTTCAAAAGCACAACTAGAAATGTAACTGTCCTTCCCCAAAACAAGTTAAAAACTCCAGTATAGCTACACTCCCTCGTCCTTTTCTTTTTACATGCATAATTATTAATAATTCACACATCTCTCGTCGCGAACACAAAGATTTCACGATAAACATGCCACTTCTATAACAATCTGAAAATTCTCGATGTGTTTCGTACAACAACCACCCATGACTAAAAAATTTGTTATTTATTCGGAAACTAGTTAGATGCTGTACCAAAAACGAAGATTTCACGTGACACCTTTCCATACAATTCACACACTAGTGTCACAGCGCACCACAACAATTTTCTCACTTAACAGGCCCAAGACGCCTTCATGCCTGTGACACCTCACCAAAGCGTGTCTACGTTGAAGTCGCACTTTTATTCACATCTAAACCTGACATCATTGAATAACATTTTTATTAAGTCCGCAACATCGTCGAGACACAACGCTTGCGAACACCGAGAAGACTATATTTTCAAATAGACAAGTACCACTGTGCTGAGAGATTTTTTTCCAGCCAGCAGGGTGACTCACGTCCGCCAACATCAATAAACAGTTGCAGCGGCGTCAGGTTAACATTAACACCTCCAATTTATTAGGCCGTACCTTGGCACAGCAGAATGCTAGATTGTCGTGTCCACCAAATAACCTGTCAATTATCAACTGATTGACTTACCAATCATTGCCCAATTTACTTATTAATTTGAACTTTAATATTGAATTATCATAAAACTTTATATCTTCAATTATCATTGTGTGTTTTACAACTTTTACATTATTTTCACGCCCAGTATGGAATATTTTTTCTAAACTAGAACGCCATCTTTTATAATGTTAACCCTTTATTGTTATATATTACAATCATCTTCGTCAATACCATCCAATTTTAAGATCAAGATCGCTCCCCGTCTGGTCTCACATAATATAATCGGGAAGATCTGGCAAAGACCAACTTCTCAGACCGGACCAAAGCGACATAGGACCACATTGCCTCCCCATAGGTCAAACTAAAGACACCAATAATCTTGGACCTACACCTAGACATTGTGTGAATATGTTCCTTTCTTTTTTTTCAGGAACGAATATTTTTTGTTTTCTTTTAACTTTTCTTCAAAAGAGACATTTTTTGCTCCATTTGTTTAACTAATCATTAATAACCTTTAATTATATTATATATTTTTTTGTATAAAATCTTGAATAATTATTTTTTTATTTTTTTTTTACTTTTCAATTATAATCAAATTTTTATTCCAACATTATTTTAACAACTTTATTTTAGTATGACAAAACATTTAATTCTTTCAATAATCATTTTTTTTAATTCATTATTATATCTTTTATATTTTACTAATTCATTATTATATCTTTTTTATATTACATGTTTGATCTTATCCACTTATACTGTTGTTATCCGCAATCATATTTCTATTTTTTTTATTCACTATATTTTTGTTTAAATAACTTTATTATATGACAATGTTTATCATCAACTATCGGGCATCTACAACAATCGTTTTCAACAATCATATTCTTTAACTAATTCCCTATACTTTCTCACTACCTATTTCAGCCATTGCTAGAAACGACAGTACTGCTTGACAAATTTTTCTTTTGATTTCGTAATTCAACAAACTCTTTGAAAACACAGTTCCCCAAAAGTACAAATCTCGACTTTTTGGTCTGAACACGTTTCAAAAGTTTATTTCAATCATCCGCAGAGCACATCACCAACGCATGCACAAAGCGTTCACTTTTTTCAATTTTCAATTTTTTTTTTCAGCTCTAGCGGACCACAATCAACCTTTGATTTCAAGTCAAGTCAGACCCTACTGTCGCTACAACAATTCTACTTATCGCATGGCTCTACCACCCCTTTCAAGCATATTAATTCTTTTCTTCAACATCTTTTCAACCAATAACCCTACAATTGTGACAAAGCACTGTAACCTTATACAGGATCACAGGTGAAACATTGCCTAGGAAGACGCACAAGTCTATATCCTCGCTTTGCACCTGGATCTCAGTATTTGATTGTCTGTGCAACACTTACAATTGCATATTCTTCAACCCCTAACCCTTTCCAACGCCCGCCAACAATCTCTTAGAACATCATCATTTTTTTTTTAGCAAACAAAGGTTTTACCTACAGTTCTCTTTTATAATGAATATCATAACTTTTAAATTAAACATAAGTTTTATTTTTATAATTTTCAGATATAGCCAAATAAACATCTTGTTATAGCCCTTTACCCTCACAGTTTTAATTAATTAAAATAAATTCTAATTACTTACCTGTGTTAGAGAGGCTTTACCCGCTTAAACCCGGATAAACCCTTTCACTCACGGGGCCCATCTATGATAATTTAAACCAATAACCCTATATTATGTAATACGTATAACAAGCTTGTCATGTTGTATATAGAACTAATTATAAACTAACTAATTATACGCATAATTGACATGTCTCCTTGCACCACCATATGTAATGTACTGAGGATGAATAAATAAAATATAATAGATTAAAAGCCAAGTTAAAAGCAAGATTGAGAGATCCCAAAGTAACTTCTAAAGATAGATTGTTAGCCGACAGGTAGGCGCCAGACTCGAATATCAGCGACACGTGCCGTGTCTCGAGTAGCATCGACACGTGCATGACCCAATTCTCTTAGTCAGAGCGGTCGTATAAAAAGGCCGCGTAGCAACAGCCAGTTTAGTCCAGTTCCCCATCTGCGCGTTGCCGGTTGTCTCCAAGTTCACCCTCATTCACCATGTAAAACAGTAAGGAATCTTCTATCTCCATCTTAGCTTTTGGCTCGCTTTTTATCTATTCAAGGAACTTTCTTCTACAACGTGTCGCTTCGTTTTGTGTGTGTCCTTACCACCCATCGCTCAACAACCACGACTGCAAGACTGCTTCTAGCCAACATGCCACACTGCATTCATCCAACAGCATAAACTACTACTACATTTCAACATTATTACATTTATTTATTTATTTCGTCTCTATTTACAGGTGTTACATTCGAGCAGTTACCTTGTCCTGGCTGTTTACTGGAGTAGAGGTGGCCCCCCCCCCCAGACCTTGCAGCGATTGGGTGATGAGCTCCTAAGTGTCAGGGCCGGATTATGTTTATATCTATTTTTTTTTATCAATATATTATTTATTTTAAAAAAATTATCAGCACACATAGAGAGGTATTAAAAATAAAAACGGCGTAACCTGATCAGGAGCACATGTGCTTTTCAGATAGCAGAGCGCCATCTAGTGGAACAGAAATCAACTAAACATTGATATCAGCCTGTTCCTTGATATTTGGCCAACCCAATTTCTTGATAAATCAAGAAAAGCCATCCACGAACGCGTTTCGCGCTCGTCAGCGTGGAGTAGGCTGTACCACTGCGATTTTTATTTTTAATATCAACACCTGACCTTTTTATTTTCTTTTTTCTATTATTTTTTCATACACATATATATAAATAGACAAGGGTCGCCTCTCCCGTCAAAATAGACGTCTAAAACCAGACGCCATCTATTGACCGTCGCCGCAACTAGCGGCCTCGGGTCGGTGACAAAGCCACAACACCAGCTTTGGCAAACTAGATTTGACGTCTATTTTGACGGGAGAGGCGACCTTTGTCTCTTTAGATCAATAACCTCCCGGCAAAATTTCCATCTATATTTCAGCCATAGATTTGGCTCAGCCACTTTGCCAGCTAAACACCTCTTTGGCAGATTGTCAAGATTCCATTAGATCCCGTGTGGATCTCATGAAATAAAGTCCGCCCTAGCCTGACAAGGACCATTAGCCCGAAACCATGGTCTCTAGGTGGACGCTTCTCAGTTTTCCAAAGCTGGTGTTGTGGCTTTGTCACCGACCCGAGTCGGCTAGTTTGCGGCGACGGTCAATAGATGGCGTCTAGATTTGACGTCTATTTTGACGGGAGAGGCGACTTTTGTCTCTTTATATATATATAGCGGATGTGTACCCGGCTTCGCCCGGGTTTTATCCGAGTGAAAGTTTGCCCAACGAATATTATATATTATGAAGTATAATAAACAATGTTAAAGATTAGTTTTAATTATTAATCAAGATTGTGTGTGAATATGTGAGAAAGATGTAATATCGTTGTTGTTTTCTTGGCCGACTGTTTTACATATGGTGTTATCTTAAAATTGCTTGTTTTGAATATTTTTTTTAGATTGAGTTGAATGAATTGCTGAATTTTTTTTTTTGTATTTATATATAAATAAAATTAACTCTGTTGATTTTTTTTGTATTTAATCGATAACAGCGAAGTTACGCATGTTAAAGTTAGGAAAAATATTTTGATGTTAAGCAAAACCTGCTCCATCTCGTTTTACATAAATGTTGAAAATTTGGTCGAAATTGATGCATTGTAACGAAAGTTTTTAGTGATGTCCACTTATGAAATTTCCATTTTATTAATATAGAAGATATATGAAAATAAAAAAATATATAATTTAATTTTCGAACATATAATCTGTTTGAATAAACAAAATTCATTCGTCATATTGAATTCAATTGATGTAAGAATGTTTTATTTATGTATTCAATTTTATTTTCGTGTTAGTAAACGGATAGTTGACGATTTTAGTACGTAGCTCAAGGATTCCAGGTTACATCTATAGAGTGTATTTGTAAATAATTTATTATATATATTTATTATTTCAATAAATAAATATGGGAGCAATTAATACAGAAAAATCTGCTAAAAAATCTTGCAAACGTCGAATTCGTAAACAACTTAGTCTATATGAGAAAGCAAAAATCATTGAAGAAATCGAACAAGGAAAATCACATTCACAAATTTCTCGAGAAAGGGATATCCCAAGGCCTACCATAAGCAGATTTTATAAAAAAAAGATCGAAATAAAATCTGCTTTCGAAAAACATAAATCTGAAAGGAAACGTAATTGTAAGGTAATGATAAAGAAAGAAAAAGAAGAAGTAAAACTAGATGACGATATAAAGATAAAAACAATAACACCTGAATCAGCAATGGATGCCTTTAACACAATCAAGATTCTTTGTTATGTAAAAGATCTTTCAGACGAAGAAAGAAATGAGTGTCTTTTGAAGATTGATCAGTTAGAATATACCTTAAATAAGGAAGTATAATCCAAAAGCAAACAAAACCATAAAAAAAAAATATTTAAACCATTTTATTAATTTGCATAGTGTTTTCCTTTATTTTCCTAATTCATTCATCTTACATTTCCATTTGTATATATGTATATACATATGGATGGCGCCAGCCATCAGCAACTTTCAGTTGCACGATAAGGAGATGCCTTTTTCTTAATTTATGCACCTTATCCCAGTACAATGTTACATTTGTACTATTTTTTCATATATGTATATGTGAAAAAAAAAGATAGAAAATAAAAAATAAAAAGGTTAGGTGTTGATATTGAAAATAAAAATGGCATATCCTGACCAGGAGCACATGTGCTTTTTAGATGGCAGAGCGTTATCTAGTGGAACAGAAATCAACTAAACATTAATTTAACCTGTTCTCTGATATTTGGCCAACCCAATTTCTTCGTGGATGGCTTTTCTTAATTTATCAAGAAATTGGGTTGGCCAAATATCAGGAAACAGGCTAAATCAATGTTTAGTTGATTTCTGTTCCACTAGATAGCGTTCTGCCATCTGAAAGCACATGTGCTCCTGGTTAGGATATGCTTTTTTTCTTTTTAATATATGTATATATTATGATGCATTAACACGGTATCTGTTATGAAAATTGGAAACTATTATAGACGCGTATGATTTTTTGTTTATATTAAACAATTTCTACTGCCCTTACTGCAATAGGAAAATTAATGATAGGATTCACCACTGATGAGCCAGGCCCTCCCTTAATTTTTCTATTGCAGTAAGGGCAGTAGAAAACTTTTATTTTAAAAAAAGAATCATACGCGTCTAAAATAGTTTCGAATTTTCATATATGTATATAATAATTTATTACTGACAGAATAAAACAGTATTTGTAAGCTTTATATTTTAAAAAAAGTGTATATTTTTGAATCTTTCTAAGTCTCTTCCTGTGTATTTTCCCATGTTAAATATTTTCTTTGTTATATTTGTACGAGGTGTGTTCAAAAAGTATCGCGAATTTTGAATTTTCGCGGGTTACGTATATTCGAATTTCGATCTTTTTGTGGCTTTATGTTGGTACTCATGTCTCTCACTTATGCCGACAAGCTCGGCCATTTTGAATGTTCACTTAATTGTTGACAGCTGCTTTGCTTGCAGGTGTTTTGGATCGTCTTCGATTTTTACCTATTAAAAAAATTGAATCAAAGAACCTGTATCAAATTTTGTGTGAAAAACGAAATTAAGTGCGCGGATGCATTTCGAATGTTGACTGTGGCATACGTAGAAGCTACCTTGGACCGAAGCAACGTTTATCGGTGGTACAAAATGTGCTCAGAAGGCCGAGAAGATGTGAACGACGAAGAACGTGCCGGACGCCGGAGCACTTCAACAACAGACGAAAAAAATAATGAAGTGGAGAAAATTATATTGGCCTATCGTCGAATCACCGTTAGAGAAGTTGCTGAGGACCTAAACATATCGATTGGCTCGTGCCATTCGATTTTTATCAATGATTTGGGCATGAGACGGGTCGCCGCGAAATTCGTACCAAAATTGCTCAATTGCGACCAAAAACAGCATCGCATGAACATTGCTAATGAGATGTTGGACTCTGTCCGCGACGACCCAAATTTGCTCCAGAGGGTCATAACTGGTGACGAAGCGTGGGTTTATGGTTATGACGTGGAAACCAAAGCTCAATCATCTCAATGGAAGCTGCCGCACGAACCAAGACCGAAAAAAGCGCGCCAAGTTCGGTCGAATGTGAAAGTTTTGCTGACAGTTTTCTTCGATTGCAGGGGCGTGGTGCATCATGAGTTCTTGCCACAGGGTAGAACGGTCAATAAGGAATATTACCTGCAAGTTATGCGCAATTTGCGCGAAGCAATCCGCCAGAAACGCCCGGATTTGTGGAAGAACAAAAATTGGCTTTTGCACCACGATAACGCCCCTGCTCACACATCGTTGCTTGTGCGCGACTTTTTGGCCAAAAACAACGCACTAATGATGCCGCAGCCACCGTATTCCCCAGATCTGGCCCCCTGTGACTTTTTCTTGTTCCCTAAACTGAAGAGGCCCATGAAAGGACGACGTTACGCTACGCTTGACGAGATAAAGACGGCATCGAAGGAGGAGTTGAGAAAGATTTTAAAAAATGATTTTTTGAAGTGCTTCGAAGATTGGAAAAACCGTTGGCACAAGTGTATAATATCTCATGGGGATTACTTTGAAGGGGACAAAATAGCCATTCATGAATAAATAAATAATTTTTGAAAAACACAAATGTCGCGATACTTTATGAACACATGTTCATTTAGCGCAAGTGTCCCTAGGGGGACATAGCGTTTTGAATTGAAATCCCTATATATATAAAAGTCAGTGTATGTATGTATGTATGTGGGTATCTATGTCGGCTATACACGTCCACAATACGTAACTAATCTGACTGAAATTTTAACAGTATATAGAGTAGAATCTGGAAAAACTTATAGTGAAATTTTCAGGTCTCTATCCCGAATATTCTTCGAGTTATTTGCAAATTGCGTTGCAAATTTGCCTTTTCGCTCGTAAGCAGCGCCTCTAGCGGTGAAGATGGGAGGTAATATCAGCTGAACTAATGTACATGTAAAACGTGTTTTGACAGGACATAGAGAAAAATCTGGAAAATATATTTATCGGATTTTTAGCCAATAAAAAATAAAATTGACAGGTTTTGGGCAAAAATAGTTGTTTTTTTAGTCAGAAAATGATGATGACAATATTGCTATATCATATTTGATTATCAGATACAAAATTATATCGGGAAAAATACCAAAAACCTGAGACCACGGGTGAAGCCAGTTCATTTTTAATATGCAGGAACAAAATTCTAACAGAAAAACATTCATTAGAGCAGAAGACACAAAGCCAGATCATCTCTTTATAAAAATATCGCTTCTGTGACACAAAGTTTGGAGCGGGACGTTTCACAAGAATGACATCCACGGCGCCAATTTATAATTGTAACGAATAGTATTTGAATAAAAACATTTAATCGGGTAAAACCTGGACGTTGCCCGGGTCATTCGGCTAGTAAATAAATAAATTTAAAAAAATATTAATTCAATATTATCTTTCACTAAAAGGGAATATTGAAGCATTCTAAATGAAAAAAAAACCTAATGGTATTAGATTTAATATTTTTGTATATAATAATATATTAAAAATAAAAAGACATATCCTGACCAGGCTCGCATGAGCATTTCTAGATGGCAGAGCGCCATCTAGTGAAACAAAAATAAACTAAACGTTTATTTAACTTGTTCCGTGATATTTGACCAACCCAATTTCTTGTTAAATAAAAAAATGTCAACCACGAACGGGTTTCGGGCTGTTGGCCCTCATCAGCGTGGTGCAGACTACCCGTACCAACAGCCCGAAACGCGTTCGTGGTTGACTTTTTATTATTTATCATTCATATAAAACTGACTATATATTCAAACCTTACTTTAAATCAATTTAAAATTATGATCCCTTGGGGTATAGGTTTAAAGAGAATGTATATCTTCTATATATATATATAAATGAATGTTTGTATGTTTGTTTGTATGTCCGGTATACAAATTCGCAGTAGTTCACTAATTCAAACCAAAATTTCCATACATAGGTAATAAAATACGGGGAATACGATAGGCTATTTTAAAAAAATATATAAATCAATTATTAAAACTATATATTCAAATTATTCTACTTAGCTCACGAACAGCGCCCTCTATCAAAGATAAGATTAAATTATGCTGATGCAAACAAATAGATAATGCTAATAACAAACAATTATTTAAAAAAATATTATCTAAATATATATCACTCGGGTAGATATGCACACGGGTCAATCCCGGGGCGAACCTTGGTCACCCGTCTAGTATGTAAATAAAATTGAGTAAATAGCATTTATAATATGCAAATTAATTTTAGATGAACTACTCTCTACGACACTTCACCACTCTCTCTCTCACCGGTACTGGTCCTGTAGCTCTATCACAGACCCCTCATACGGAAGGCCACCCCAAACCCAACATCATACAAGGGTCACTTCAAAGGTTTTTGCAATCATTTATTTTTATTAAACCTGCTACTTTCAATTTTTCAGAGTTTCTCAAAGTATTCATCCTTAGCATCATCATTAACTTTATTAATACCCTATAACACGATATCCCAAACTCATAGCGTCAATACATTTCTAACATCATAACAAATTGGCTATATACAAGGAGAAAAAAGACAAACATACAAAAGCAATTCTCTCAAAATTTCCTTTCCTCTCTTTCTTAGTTCAAAAGATAGTTGTATATATATATCTACAGAATTGATTAAAATTTTTGACGTGACAACGTCTTAAATTAGGTTGCGGCTGGGAGTCACTTATGAAAAAGTGTAACGCCCGGTAACGTTACGATGAGTCATCGAACGAGAGTGCTGCGCGCGCAGCTGCGCGCGCAGCGCTAGAGAATTAGGCGCATTGAATCGGCGCATGCTTGTCTCTGTCTTTGTCTTTCTCGAACGTTCTTGGCGTTGGAAAAACAAGAAAGCGTCATAATACAAGTTCACACGTGTGGTTAAAGTATCGTCAGCTGTGTTTGTAGTGAAAATGTGGAGTGCTTAGATTCGTCATTTACAACAACTACAACAATAAAGGTAAATAATTGTACACTGATATTTCATTATCGTAAACTATGATTGATTGATTAATTGTTAGATTGACACAAAAGTTGAGAAACTGAGTTTATAGGTTATGTCATACTATTGATAAATGTTGATAGTGTTAAGTAAATTATTAGTTTAAAATTAATTAATTAATTAATTATTATTTTACAAATTTTAAATAGTTTCAAATTTATTTAGCAAAAATTTGAACCTTCGATCTGAATAAATGTTTTGATTTTCGAATTGATTCTTTAAAATTACAAATATTAAGAAAAAGTGGCAGATATAAGAAAACTTTATTTAAACTGTGTTGAGCAAGAATTTTAACATCTAATTTAAGTAAATGTTTTAATTTTCAACTTCATCATTTACAATTACAAATTTTATTTAATTTCAAATTTATTTAGCAAAAATTTGAACCTTCGATCTGAATAAGTGTTTTGATATTCAAATACCAACGCGGCTGGTGGAGTGGCGATCTATCGTAAATTATCATCGACATCTACGGCGGAAGTGTTCCAAGTTGCGATTACAGACGTAACTCGTGTCATTAAAACCAAGGGTGACATGTGCATGACTGAAGTTACTTGCTTCGCCGCTAATACTAGCTTCAAGTTTATACTCGGTGCTGTATATATTCATCCAGGAGCTAGTATGCAGGATATTGGAATGTTACTATGGCAAGGACTCGGTCCGTACATTCACAACAGCCAGTACGTGCCACCGTTCGTGCAAGTTGATTCTAGTATACCGATTCTTCTGTGTGGTGATTTTAACAAAAACGTAAAGCCTGACAACTCGTTTCTTAAATTCATGAAAAATACGTATAATCTTGATTGCGTATCAAACGTTTCTTAGTCAACTACGTTAAAAGGAACAACTATCGACTTGACTTTCGCAAGACACATTACAGCAGAAACACTTCCTTTCATTTCATATTTCTCCTATCATCGTCCTATCCTCAACAAAATCACTCAAATAGGAATTAGTTAAGTTTAAGTTTACATGTACAATGTTTTAGTAAACAAAATATATTTCTATAGTTAAAATTTGTGCAATTCTTATTTTCATTCAATTCCTTGTTCCTATTGTGCAATTTAATTATATTCATATCAATAAATATTCTACCGTTGTCACGTAAAATCTTCGCCCGTAAAACCGACTTTACAGGCAACCATTGTTATATGTTCTTCTCTCATCTACGAATTCATGTAGCTGTCTGATGCCACCAAATTTTATTTCCCTATAATCTCGAAAAATTAGACATTCCAGAAGTAGATGTTTCGAGTCTTGAATTTCTCCTCCGCAGAAGCATCCCGGTTCCTTCACCGAACCGATAGTTGCCAAAATTTCCATGATCAGTGATATATTGGACATTATAAAAATCTCGACGGAAAAAACTTGGAATTCCAAGCACAAAAAAAAACATCTAAATATTTTATTTGTTTTAAAATTACAAAATATTTTCTCACAATGAGTTTCTTTTTATTTCAAAACGCTATATTTCAAGCGATAATCGCTCTTACGGCATTGATAAAGGCCTGCAGTGCTTCATCATCAGTGTAAAATTTTATCCCTTTTAACAATGAATTTTGGAAATATAAACAAAAGTCACAAGGTGCTAGCTCTGGTGAATTATGGTGGATGAGTGACTAATTGGACACCAGAGTTGGCTAAAAAGTCTAATGTTTGGGCTGAGGTGTGCGGTCTTTCATTGTCATGGCTTGTAAATCCGACCTGAAAGGATACTGGCTCTTCGGCCAAAGGGCTGGATGACAGCGCCATCGTCTGCCAAGTTATCCATACACAGGTTCTTTCTGAGCCTTGAGGTGAGGGGAAAACTCCCTTACTGTCTGGAGAAGGACTCTTTGTCGTTGGGGGAGTCTCCTGGACGTTACATAACTGTATATGGTCTTCTTTTTTATTTTAAATTATTTATATCTATATATATACAGTATAACCTCCATGAAAGGACTCTCCTGCTAGGGGACACCTCTCTACAAAGGACAATTTTCATTTGCAAAATTACCATTTTAACTATTTAGCAACTCTCCGGTAAGAGGACAACTCTCCCTAAAGGACACTTTGGATCTGCAACTAGATGTCCTTTAGAGGGAGGTTTTACTGTATATATTTTATTCTATCTATGCTACCATTGGATTTTGTGATGTCGATAACATATTTTAAAATCTCAAATGTCTCAGCTGCGAAGCATGCGATCTACATTTTCTTCGTACAAGTCGAAATGGCGTGGTGTCGCTGAAGACCTGTTGGCGATCTTTCATCAAACTCTGCAGTGGTGGCGCCATGTACATATTGACTGTATATAGATATTTTATTTTTTTTTCGTAATATAATAAAACTAGCCGAATGGCCCGGGCAACGCCCGGGTTTTACCCGATTAAATGCTTTTATTCAAATACTATTCGTTACAATTATAAATTGGCGCCGTGGATGTCATTCTTGTATAATATATAAATGAGTTTTAAAAATTGTAAAAAAAAAAAAAGCATCGGCCGGGAATCGAACCCGGGCCGCCCGCGTGGCAGGCAAGTATTTTACCACTGAACTACCGATGGTTATAAGAAATGGCCATATTTGGGTATTTATTCCATTCACAAAAGCAAACGGTGACAGATTTGATTAAGAAAGAATTGATTATGACGCTGATAACTGTATAGTTTAATCATTTTAAATTTCCTGATTAGTGCGGATTTTACACTCTGGACAAAGATTAGCATGGCCCCCAAGGATGACAAGCAAAATCGTTTCTAGTCCAAGAGATACAGGGAATATTAGCATGGCCCCTGCTCAAGGAATACACGCAAAAATTAGCATGGGCCCCTGCTCAAGGATAACACGCAAAATATTTTCTAGTTCGAGAGAAACAGAGAAGATTAGCATGGGCCCCCTGCTCAAGGATAATACGCAAAATATTTTCTAGTTCGAGAGAAACAGAGAAGATTAGCATGGCCCCCGCTCAAGAAGAACACGCAAAATGATTTCTAGTCCAAGAGATACAAAGATTAGCATGACCCTGCTCAAAGAATACACGCAAAATGGTTTCTAGCCCAAGTAATACAGAGAAGATTAGCATTGTCCCTGCTCAAGGATAACACGCAAAATTGTTTCTAGTCAAGAGAAACAGAGAAGATTAGCATGGCCCCTGCTCAAGGAATATACACAAAATGGTTTCAAGTCCAGGAGATACAGAGAAGATTAGCACGGACCCTGCTCAAGAAATCCACGCAAAATGGTTTCTATTTCAAGAGATGCAGAGAAGATTAACATGGCTCCTGTTCAAGTAGAACACGCAAAATCATTTTTAACCAAGAAATACAAAGAAGATTAGCATGGCCCCTGCTCAAGGATAACACGCAAAATCGCTTCTAGCCAAGAGATGCAAAGAAGATTAGCATGCCCTCCCCCCCTGCTCAAGAAGAACACGCAAGATGGCTTCTAGTCCAAGAGATACAAAGAAGATTAGCATGGTCCCTGCTCAAGGAATACACGCAAAATTGTTTCTAGCCAAGAGAAACAGAGAAGATTAGCATGGTCCCCCTGCTCAAGAATAACACGAAAAATGTTTTCTAGTTCGAGATATACAGAGATTAGCATGGCCCTCTCTCAAAGATGACACGCAAAATCGCTTCTAGTCAAGATATACAGAGAAGATTAGCATGGCCCCTGCTCAAGGATAACACGCAAAATCGTGACAAGTTCCAGCCAAAGAGAGAGTTCAGATAATTGGAGTAGTAGTGTAACGTGAGGCCTAACCTAACGTAGCCTTGGGTGCCATCATGGGTCCCGGCCAAGCAACTGTCCTGCCAAACATTTGACATTGGCCCATTGTTTACCTCCCAGTGGCTTTTTCCACTCTTATATTTATAGTCGCTTCTACCTGCCAACTTAAAGCCTTTCCTACCTGCAGCTTTGCAATCCGAAAGGAACACGGGTAAAAAAAAAACTAAATGAATGAATAGAAACAAATGGTTCTCTCATGTAGATACCAGAAACGCTGTCATTTCAGACCAAGTTATAAGGAGTCTTTTAACCAAAGCAGACTCTGATAAGAGGTAGCCTCTAAGATAGACTAGTATTAGCCATGTTTTAGGCTTTGGTTTTTCTTATGAGATACTTTCTATACTTTATATTTATTTTTGAAAAATATTTTGTGATATTAATGTTGGCCTTGTGCTCTTTTTTTCTGCGAATAGAAAACATTTAATAATGCAGTAAAACCTCCATGGAAGGACACTCACGCTAGAGGACACCTCTATACAAAGGACAGTTTTCATTCAGAGTTATTGTCTGAATCCCGATATACATGCTAAAAGGTACAACTTCCTTAAGTTTTGTCCATGAGTGTATCTTTCAGAGTTATTGTCTGAATCCCGATATACATGCTAAAAGGTACAACTTCCTTAATTTTTGTCCATGAGTGTATCTTTCAGAGTTATTGTCTGAATCCCGATATACATGCTAAAAGGTAAAACGTCCTTAAGTTTTGTTCATGGG
>CP092864.1:137552432-137591677 GCA_030710605.1 Cordylochernes scorpioides | reverse complement strand
ACATAAATACAATCCTTTCACAACTTTATATTGCATTCTGGCCTAAAATGCAGTCAGCCATTTTACCTGTTTAAACATCTTTTTGGAAAATTCGACCGATTTCACTCTGGTAGGGTTAATTCAAAGCCTACCCTGTACTGAATGAAGGCTATAGCCTGAAACAATGATACTTTTGGAATTATCTCGAATTTTCCATAGCAGGTGTTGTAATTTATTCTTTAAGTTGAAAATAACAGGCCTTTATGGATAATATAATGATTTTTCAGGATGCCTGAATGACCAGTTTGTTGGTCGTTGAGGTACAACGTGTACGAGTACCACGCTGAAGAAGGCCAACAGCCCGAAACACGTACGTGGTACGCGTACGCTTTTCTTAATTATTCAAAAATGGGTATTTGGCCAATTCTGGAATAATTAAAAATCAACGAATAGTTGATATTTATTCCGACAGATGGGCAAGCCATCAGCAACTTTCAGATTCACGATAAAGAGATGCCTTTTTCTTAATTATACCACCTTATCCCAGTACAATTTCACATTTGTACTATTTTTTCATACACTCTAGGGATACGTTTTTTTTAATTATAAGAAACTTATTACTAAAGACCTGGTGTTTTTAACTTAATATTGATACAAGAGATTATTTTATTAAATACTAGCCGAATTACCCGATTAAATATTTTTATTCAAATACTATTTGTTACAATTATAAATTGGCGCCGTGGATGTCACTCTTGTGAAACGTCCCGCTCCAAACTTGTGTGTGTTTTAAAATATAAAATAAAAATGTAAATTTTCAACAACGATATTTGAAAATTATATTATTTTGATTTTTAAATAATATTCGATATAATTATAAATTAGCGCCGTGGATGTCACTCTTGTGAAACGTCTTGCTCCAAACTTTGTATTTAAGAAGCGATATTTTTATAGAGAGATGATCTGGCTTTGTGTCTTCTGCTCGAATGAATGTTTTTCTGTTAGAATTTTGTTCCTGCATATTAAAAATTAACTGGCTTTACACGTGGTCTCTGCTTTTTGGAATTTTTCCCAATATAATTTTTTAACTGATAATCAAACATGATGCAGTAATATTGTCATGATGCTTTTCGGACTAAAAAACAACTATTTTTGCCCAGAACCTGTCAATTTAAATTTTTCTTGGCCAAAAATCCGATAAATATCTCTTCCAGATTTTTCTCTATTGCTGTTAAAACACGTTTCACATGTCCATTAGGTCAACTGATATTACCATCCAACTTCACCGCTAGAGGCGCTGCTTGCGAACGAAAGGGAAAATTTGCAAATAACTCGAAGAATATTTTCACTATAAGTATTTCCAGATTCTACTCAGATTCTACTTCAGTCAGATTAGTTACGTATTGTGGACGTGTATAGCCGACAAACATACATATATACATACACTGACTTTTATATATAATGGGATGAAAATTGTTATAACGTGATTTATTTGTGTTTCAGGTAGATGAATTTTTCGCAGAATATAACCCTAATACTCGATGACTCATGAAAACAGCATCTTCTGCAAACCACCATCCCTTCCACCCAAATGAACTTTCAAATTTTTATAGTTAAAAACAATAATTTCATGCTTTTTTTTAGCTCTATTTGCTTACATTTATAAGCATATATTTTTTCTGGTATTAAAATAGAATATTATTTTATACAATTAATTTATCTTTGAAATTTCGCACAAAAGAAACAATAATTTTCCCCTTTTATCAAAACCAAATGACAAATTTGGCTTTCATTTATATGCCTAAACGAACAAATATTAAACATTTTAGACACGAAAATATGATTGAACTTAAATTAATATTTTAAGGATAGTTATCTATTTATAAAAATCGATTAATTATATAATGTTTTTAAAATGTATATTAATTTTTTCTAGTTTATTTTTTAATAATTGTAATGTTTATATACGAATTTTTTAGACTCCTTTTTTTACAATTTTTTAGAAATTTTGAATAATATTTTTTTTGTATTATTTTTTTTTGTATATAATTAAATAATAAAAAATAATTCTCTTGATATTATAGATACCAAACACAATATAAAGCTATTATATAATCATATACGTTATTTTATCATAATGTTTTTTTTTATATATATAAAAGAGGTCAGTTATTTTAATAATTCAGACGAATATTCAAATATAAACATCTCCAAAGCCAATAATTGAAAAAAAAACGTTCTTTTTCATAAACATTCATTATGAAAGCAAACAATACTTGTAAATATGTTAACCATGCTTTTAAATTTTACTCTAAGGTCATATTTTTCCCATGTACATACCGTTTTTAAAAATAAACGCTTCATCTTGTGTAAGTTCCTTTTGCCAAATATTTATAGATAAAATTCGGATCGAAAAGGGAATATTTAGTTAGCATATTTACCATAAACTCTATCACTTTTTTAATATTACCTTAAAACACTTCCCCTTTATTTTTATCAAATCTATTTTCTTATTATAAATTTACATTGATTTTATTGACATTTAGGCTAATCCTTATTACTCATGCATATTTAGCGATTATTTTAAATAAAATAATACCTATTTTATATCTCATAATGTTACCAAACGATTTTTTAAATATTTTTTTTATTTAAATAGTAATATTAGGTTATAGCATTCTTAAAATTAGATTACAATTATTTTATTTGTATTTACTTTTTGTAATAAAATAAAAATTTGAATTGTAAAATATTTAGTATAAACGAATAAGATATTTTTTTATATATTTGTAATTTAAATATTTGTCATATGAAATAATTGGTACTTTATACATTTCAAAATTAGCTATTAAATTGGATTATATAGAATAATGTTAGAATTTATTCGGTATTATTAGCGTTTTATTCAATTAAAAATATATATACAAAAGTTTATTTTATATTTTTAAAATAATATATATCAGGTGTGTTAAAATATTTTATAAACTAACCTATATCTAAA
Source organism: Cordylochernes scorpioides (assembly GCA_030710605.1). Classification (NCBI taxonomy): domain Eukaryota; kingdom Metazoa; phylum Arthropoda; class Arachnida; order Pseudoscorpiones; family Chernetidae; genus Cordylochernes; species Cordylochernes scorpioides. The sequence goes on along the minus strand of CP092864.1, from coordinate 137,588,697 downwards.
GGTTTTATTAGAATACTATTTTGAATTTCGTTTAAATATGTTAGAGAGGCGAAATTTTTGCCGTGATGGATTTTAGAATTTATTATCACTTTTAATTAAAGTTTCAAGAGTAGAGCCAATTAGCATTTAATTGAATATTTCCTCCTCTAAAGTTTAGCTTCAGTTTTTATTAGTTCTCTAATGGAACACCTGTCCATGTTATAAATATATATATATAGGACCCAAATACTTTATAAAATCTAAATATTTATTTTGAAATATGTACAGAACAATTTATAATTATAATATTTGTTTTATATATTGCTGTAATATGTGACCAAGTAAATAGCAATTTATAAATAAAAAATGTTTCCTTATTTTTTATCAATATATTCTACACGATGTGACACTGAATATACAACACCAAGAATTAATGGGCAAAGTATTGTGAAATTCTGTATAAAGATAATACCAGTAACGAACAATTTTTGATATTTATCAGAACAGAATACAGCTATACACTGAGCGATATCGCCGTCCACTCAATATGTGGGACCACCCCTATGCAGGCTACAATACGTCTTGGTACTGACTCAATGAGGATGGTGTCCTGAGGGATGGCTGCCCATTCCCTGTCAACTAACAGCCACAGTTCATCTTCTGAACGCGGCTGTGGCAGCGCACGCAAACCACGTCCAATTAGGTCCCAGACTGTGAATATATATAAATATAAATGACCAAAAATGATTTGACTACTCTGATTTTGTTCTTCTAACTCGTAACTTGTAAACAAGAAGTTTATAATATATTTTTGTTCTTTCTTGTTTTTAAATTGGATCTTAAATAAAATAATGATATAAAAAAGGATTATATTTTTAACTCAACCCAAATTAACACACAGACGTGTTCAAAGATCAGAGATCAGGAGAGACTGGTGGCCATGGAAGTATCGAGGTTTCATACAGGACATAATGGCTGATGTGTGCTGTGTGAAAGTTGCACGTTATTCAGCTGGAAAATGGCATTGGGTACCCACTGAAGAAAGGGTAGCGTCACTGGTCGCACTACGTCATCCACGTGTCGTTAGACGGTCATAGTTCCTTCAATACAAATCAGAGGTGATATGCTATCATAAGTGATGGCCTCCCAAATCAAAATACGGCGTTCGACAGATGTGGTCGGATTGGACCAGTCACCAAGATGGCACCAACTCAGCGACAGTCATTGATAAAATAGAAGCGAGATTCATATGAGAACACTACCCTGTGTACTTCCACTGTACATGTAGATCTATCCTGACCAAATTGTAAACGGATGGGGTATGTGCCGTTGGGTCAATGACAGTCTTCTTAAGGGGTGCCATGAATGTAGGCCGCTGTCGACCAATTTGCGTGAATATTTCTGTAATCGATAGGGGAGAATCAAGAGTGTCCTGCACATCTTACAAAATGATGACAGAAATGGGGTCGCTAACACAATTCGATAGATGCGTCGATCCACGCATGCTGACGTCACTCTGGCCGCACCAGTACCCTTCAATCGTGCCACATTTAATTTTTCTAACCATATTCGCCATAGACGGTGCACTGTGGACACGTAAAAGTGTCGGTGACAAAGAACTACATCAGCTTTGTCTGTTGAGAAGCGTCCACCTATAGACATGGTTTTGGGCTAAGGACCCACGTCAGTCTAGAGCGGATTTATTCCTTGAGATCTACAAGGGACCCAATGGAATCTTCACAATATGCCTACTATCTACTATATAGTAAAGAAAGTTATAGAGTAGTAATAATTCAGGAAAAAATTATATCGAAATAAATATTGAGAGATCACCTAAAGGTTTCAAAGTTTGAATTGCTGAGTGTAAAGAAATAGAAAATTATTATTTTGTAGTTTAACATTTTCTGACATATTAGATGTATTATTAGCCTAGAAAAATACTGATTGCCTAGTTCAAGAATGTCATAAAGATGCTTATTCAGGAGAAAAGGTGACAGAAAGGGTTGCCATTGTTGGCCCCGTGAACAGCTATCTGAAAGGCCATGTCAACAATTAAACTTTTACAAAAGGTTGCTAAGAAATTAGTTATCCAAATGCAGTTTCAGACAGGATACAATCGAGTGCTAGCACGGCGGCAGGTGGTTCTACTATGAAGCGGCCTTCGAGGAGGCGGAGAAGCGGGCACTACGAAGAGGCGGAGAAGCGGGCACTACGAAGAGGCGGAGAAGCGGGCTCTACAAGGAGGCGGAGAAGCGGGCACGGGAGGAGGCGGAGAAGCGGGCACGGGAGGAGGCGGAGTAGCGGGCACTACGAGGAGGCGGAGTAGCGGGCACTACGAGGAGGCGGAGAAGCGGGCACTACGAGGAGGCGGAGAAGCGGGGCCTGAGAGGAGGCGGAGAAGCGGGCACGGCGAGGAGGCGGAGAAGCGGGCACGGCGAGGAGGCGGAGAAGCGGGCACGGCGAGGAGGCGGAGAAGCGGGCACTACGAGGAGGCGGAGAAGCGGGCACTACGAGGAAGCGGAGAAGCGGGCACTACGAAGAGGCGGAGAAGCGGGCACTACGAGGAGGCGGAGAAGCGGGCACTACGAGGAGGCGGAGAAGCGGGCACTACGAGGAGGCGGAGAAGCGGGCACTACGAGGAGGCGGAGTAGCGGGCACTACGAGGAGGCGGAGAAGCGGGAACTGCGAGGAGGCGGAGAAGCGGGCACTACGAGGAGGCGGAGAAGCACGCACTTCCAAGAGGCGGAGAAGGATCACAGCGAAGAGGCGAAGAAGCAGCCACTACGAGGAGGCGGAGAAGCGGGCACTACGAAGAGGCGGAGAAGCGGGCTCTACAAGGAGGCGGAGAAGCGGGCACGGGAGGAGGCGGAGAAGCGGGCACGGGAGGAGGCGGAGTAGCGGGCACTACGAGGAGGCGGAGTAGCGGGCACTACGAGGAGGCGGAGAAGCGGGCACTACGAGGAGGCGGAGAAGCGGGGCCTGAGAAGAGGCGGAGAAGCGGGACGGCGAGGAGGCGGAGAAGCGGGCACGGCGAGGAGGCGGAGAAGCGGGCACTACGAGGAGGCGGAGAAGCGGGCACTACGAGGAGGCGGAGAAGCGGGCACTACGAGGAGGCGGAGAAGCGGGAACTGCGAGGAGGCGGAGAAGCGGGCACTACGAGGAGGCGGAGAAGCGGGCACTACGAGGAGGCGGAGAAGCGGGCACTACGAGGAGGCGGAGAAGCGGGCACTACGAGGAGGCGGAGAAGCGGGAACTGCGAGGAGGCGGAGAAGCGGGCACTACGAGGAGGCGGAGAAGCGGGCACTACGAGGAGGCGGAGAAGCACGAACTTCCAAGAGGCGGAGAAGGATCACAGCGAAGAGGCGAAGAAGCAGCCACTACGAGGAGGCGGAGAAGCGGGCACTACGAAGAGGCGGAGAACCAATAAATAAGTTTAAAATGCCATCCGGGTTTTGAAAAATCAATCAATAAATAAATAAATAAAATAAAAATAGTTCCAATATAATTTAAAAATAAACTAAACATAAGGGGTAAAATTGTGTGTACCAGTGTTATTCGAAAAGTTATAACACTTTGTTCTGCACGACATAATATAAGATGTGAGCAAAGACAAACAAAAAATTTACTGTTCACAAAAACACACTACCGTTCAACACACTACCGATTTCCCTTATAGATAATCCACAATCTCGGTAGGCCACTATCCTTCTTCTGTCGAACTCGGATACTTGATCAAAAGATGATCGCTGTTTTCTACGAGGCATAATTGATTGTTTTTTTTTTAACACAAGAAAAACACAATTGCTGAACTTGAAATCGTCGAAATCTCCAAGCCTTAAATAGTGCTTTGAAGTGGAGCCACAGGCGCGCGTGATGTGCGTCTGCGCTGAAATTCTAATCATTTGCATTTCTCACCTCCGCTAATGCATATTGTAAATTTCATGTTATTTGCATGCTTTTCTCCAGGGTGTTGCATATACGGTGGCGAGCAGTTTATATAAGATAGTTTTTAAAAGGTTTAAGAAACTGCTTTGAATGAAAATTGAAAGCGAGAGAGCTTAACTCTTTTAATATTAACTCATGTCAGTTTCAATTCTTCAGAAATACCTTTTGATTATAATGAGGTAAAATATTTATTATTGTGCGTACGCATTGAATATTTCAATTAGTGATTTCTGAAACACTGTGTGTAAACCTTCCCATTAAACTCACTTGTTTTTAAATAAATTTTAGTTGCCATTGTTGGCCCCGTGAACAGCTATCTGAAAGGCCATGTCAACAATGGAACTTTTACAAAAGGTTGCTAAGAAATTAGTTATCCAAATGCAGTTTCAGACAGGATACAATCGAGTGCTAGCACGGCGGTAGGTGGTTCTACTATGAAGCGGCCTTCGAGGAGGCGGAGAAGCGGGCACTACGAAGAGGCGGAGAAGCGGGCTCTACAAGGAGGCGGAGAAGCGGGCACGGGAGGAGGCGGAGAAGCGGGCACGGGAGGAGGCGGAGTAGCGGGCACTACGAGGAGGCGGAGTAGCGGGCACTACGAGGAGGCGGAGAAGCGGGCACTACGAGGAGGCGGAAAAGCGGGGCCTGAGAGAAGGCGGAGAAGCGGGCACGGCGAGGAGGCGGAGAAGCGGGCACGGCGAGGAGGCGGAGAAGCGGGCACGGCGAGGAGGCGGAGAAGCGGGCACGGCGAGGAGGCGGAGAAGCGGGCACTACGAGGAGGCGGAGAAGCGGGCACTACGAGGAAGCGGAGAAGCGGGCACTACGAAGAAGCGGAGAAGCGGGCACTACGAGGAGGCGGAGAAGCGGGCACTACGAGGAGGCGGAGAAGCGGGAACTGCGAGGAGGCGGAGAAGCGGGCACTACGAGGAGGCGGAGAAGCACGCACTTCCAAGAGGCGGAGAAGGATCACAGCGAAGAGGCGAAGAAGCAGCCACTACGAGGAGGCGGAGAAGCGGGCACTACGAAGAGGCGGAGAAGCGGGCTCTACAAGGAGGCGGAGAAGCGGGCACGGGAGGAGGCGGAGAAGTGGGCACGGGAGGAGGCGGAGTAGCGGGCACTACGAGGAGGCGGAGTAGCGGGCACTACGAGGAGGCGGAGAAGCGGGCACTACGAGGAGGCGGAGAAGCGGGGCCTGAGAAGAGGCGGAGAAGCGGGCACTACGAGGAGGCGGAGAAGCGGGCTCTACAAGGAGGCGGAGAAGCGGGCACGGGAGGAGGCGGAGAAATCCGGGTTTTGAAAAATCAATCAATCAATAAATAAATGAAATAAAAATAGTTCCAAGATAATTTAAAAATAAACTAAACATAAGGGGTAAAATTGTGTGTACCAGTGTTATTCGAAAAGTTATAACACTTTGTTCTGCACGACATAATATAAGATGTGAGCAAAGACAAACAAAAAATTTACTGTTCACAAAAACACACTACCGTTCAACACACTACCGATTTCCCTTATAGATAATCCACAATCTCGGTAGGCCACTATCCTTCTTCTGTCGAACTCGGATACTTGATCAAAAGATGATCGCTGTTTTCTACGAGGCATAATTGATTGTTTTTTTTAACACAAGAAAAACACAATTGCTGAACTTGAAATCGTCGAAATCTCCAAGCCTTAAATAGTGCTTTGAAGTGGAGCCACAGGCGCGCGTGATGTGCGTCTGCGCTGAAATTCTAATCATTTGCATTTCTCACCTCCGCTAATGCATATTGTAAATTTCATGTTATTTGCATGCTTTTCTCCAGGGTGTTGCATATACGGTGGCGAGCAGTTTATATAAGATAGTTTTTAAAAGGTTTAAGAAACTGCTTTGAATGAAAATTGAAAGCGAGAGAGCTTAACTCTTTTAATATTAACTCATGTCAGTTTCAATTCTTCAGAAATACCTTTTGATTATAATGAGGTAAAATATTTATTATTGTGCGTACGCATTGAATATTTCAATTAGTGATTTCTGAAACACTGTGTGTAAACCTTCCCATTAAACTCACTTGTTTTAAATTAATTTTAGTTGCCATTGTTGGCCCCGTGAACAGCTATCTGAAAGGCCATGTCAACAATGGAACTTTTACAAAAGGTTGCTAAGAAATTAGTTATCCAAATGCAGTTTCAGACAGGATACAATCGAGTGCTAGCACGGCGGTAGGTGGTTCTACTATGAAGCGGCCTTCGAGGAGGCGGAGAAGCGGGCACTACGAAGAGGCGGAGAAGCGGGCTCTACAAGGAGGCGGAGAAGCGGGCACGGGAGGAGGCGGAGAAGCGGGCACGGGAGGAGGCGGAGTAGCGGGCACTACGAGGAGGCGGAGTAGCGGGCACTACGAGGAGGCGGAGAAGCGGGCACTACGAGGAGGCGGAAAAGCGGGGCCTGAGAGAAGGCGGAGAAGCGGGCACGGCGAGGAGGCGGAGAAGCGGGCACGGCGAGGAGGCGGAGAAGCGGGCACGGCGAGGAGGCGGAGAAGCGGGCACGGCGAGGAGGCGGAGAAGCGGGCACGGCGAGGAGGCGGAGAAGCGGGCACTACGAGGAGGCGGAGAAGCGGGCACTACGAGGAAGCGGAGAAGCGGGCACTACGAAGAGGCGGAGAAGCGGGCACTACGAGGAGGCGGAGAAGCGGGCACTACGAGGAGGCGGAGAAGCGGGAACTGCGAGGAGGCGGAGAAGCGGGCACTACGAGGAGGCGGAGAAGCACGCACTTCCAAGAGGCGGAGAAGGATCACAGCGAAGAGGCGAAGAAGCAGCCACTACGAGGAGGCGGAGAAGCGGGCACTACGAAGAGGCGGAGAAGCGGGCTCTACAAGGAGGCGGAGAAGCGGGCACGGGAGGAGGCGGAGAAATGGGCACGGGAGGAGGCGGAGTAGCGGGCACTACGAGGAGGCGAAGAAGCGGGCACTACGAGGAGGCGGAGAAGCGGGGCCTGAGAAGAGGCGGAGAAGCGGGACGGCGAGGAGGCGGAGAAGCGGGCACGGCGAGGAGGCGGAGAAGCGGGTACTACGAGGAGGCGGAGAAGCGGGCACTACGAGGAGGCGGAGAAGCGGGCACTACGAGGAGGCGGAGAAGCGGGAACTGCGAGTAGGCGGAGAAGCGGGCACTACGAGGAGGCGGAGAAGCGGGCACTACGAGGAGGCGGAGAAGCGGGGCCTGAGAGAAGGCGGAGAAGCGGGCACTACGAGGAGGCGGAGTAGCGGGCACTACGAGGAGGCGGAGAAGCGGGCACTACGAGGAGGCGGAGAAGCGGGGCCTGAGAGAAGGCGGAGAAGCGGGCACGGCGAGGAGGCGGAGAAGCGGGCACGGCGAGGAGGCGGAGAAGCGGGCACGGCGAAGAGGCGGAGAAGCGGGCACTACGAGGAGGCGGAGTAGCGGGCACTACGAGGAGGCGGAGAAGCGGGCACTACGAGGAGGCGGAGAAGCGGGGCCTGAGAGAAGGCGGAGAAGCGGGCACGGCGAGGAGGCGGAGAAGCGGGCACGGCGAGGAGGCGGAGAAGCGGGCACGGCGAGGAGGCGGAGAAGCGGGCACTACGAGGAGGCGGAGAAGCGGGCACTACGAGGAAGCGGAGAAGCGGGCACTACGAAGAGGCGGAGAAGCGGGCACTACGAGGAGGCGGAGAAGCGGGCACTACGAGGAGGCGGAGAAGCGGGAACTGCGAGGAGGCGGAGAAGCGGGCACTACGAGGAGGCGGAGAAGCACGCACTTCCAAGAGGCGGAGAAGGATCACAGCGAAGAGGCGAAGAAGCAGCCACTACGAGGAGGCGGAGAAGCGGGCACTACGAAGAGGCGGAGAAGCGGGCTCTACAAGGAGGCGGAGAAGCGGGCACGGGAGGAGGCGGAGAAGTGGGCACGGGAGGAGGCGGAGTAGCGGGCACTACGAGGAGGCGGAGTAGCGGGCACTACGAGGAGGCGGAGAAGCGGGCACTACGAGGAGGCGGAGAAGCGGGGCCTGAGAAGAGGCGGAGAAGCGGGACGGCGAGGAGGCGGAGAAGCGGGCACGGCGAGGAGGCGGAGAAGCGGGCACTACGAGGAGGCGGAGAAGCGGGCACTACGAGGAGGCGGAGAAGCGGGCACTACGAGGAGGCGGAGAAGCGGGAACTGCGAGGAGGCGGAGAAGCGGGCACTACGAGGAGGCGGAGAACCAATAAATAAGTTTAAAATGCAATCCGGGTTTTGAAAAATCAATCAATAAATAAATAAATAAAATAAAAATAGTTCCAATATAATTTAAAAATAAACTAAACATAAGGGGTAAAATTGTGTGTACCAGTGTTATTCGAAAAGTTATAACACTTTGTTCTGCACGACATAATATAAGATGTGAGCAAAGACAAACAAAAAATTTACTGTTCACAAAAACACACTACCGTTCAACACACTACCGATTTCCCTTATAGATAATCCACAATCTCGGTAGGCCACTATCCTTCTTCTGTCGAACTCGGATACTTGATCAAAAGATGATCGCTGTTTTCTACGAGGCATAATTGATTGTTTTTTTTTAACACAAGAAAAACACAATTGCTGAACTTGAAATCGTCGAAATCTCCAAGCCTTAAATAGTGCTTTGAAGTGGAGCCACAGGCGCGCGTGATGTGCGTCTGCGCTGAAATTCTAATCATTTGCATTTCTCACCTCCGCTAATGCATATTGTAAATTTCATGTTATTTGCATGCTTTTCTCCAGGGTGTTGCATATACGGTGGCGAGAAGTTTATATAAGATAGTTTTTAAAAGGTTTAAGAAACTGCTTTGAATGAAAATTGAAAGCGAGAGAGCTTAACTCTTTTAATATTAACTCATGTCAGTTTCAATTCTTCAGAAATACCTTTTGATTATATTGAGGTAAAATATTTATTATTGTGCGTACGCATTGAATATTTCAATTAGTGATTTCTGAAACACTGTGTGTAAACCTTCCCATTACCCTCACTTGTTTTTAAATAAATTTTAGTTGCCATTGTTGGCCCCGTGAACAGCTATCTGAAAGGCCATGTCAACAATGGAACTTTTACAAAAGGTTGCTAAGAAATTAGTTATCCAAATGCAGTTTCAGACAGGATACAATCGAGTGCTAGCACGGCGGTAGGTGGTTCTACTATGAAGCGGCCTTCGAGGAGGCGGAGAAGCGGGCACTACGAAGAGGCGGAGAAGCGGGCTCTACAGGAGGCGGAGAAGCGGGCACGGGAGGAGGCGGAGAAGCGGGCACGGGAGGAGGCGGAGTAGCGGGCACTACGAGGAGGCGGAGTAGCGGGCACTACGAGGAGGCGGAGAAACGGGCACTACGAGGAGGCGGAGAAGCGGGGCCTGAGAGAAGGCGGAGAAGCGGGCACGGCGAGAAGGCGGAGAAGCGGGCACGGCGAGGAGGCGGAGAAGCGGGCACGGCGAGGAGGCGGAGAAGCGGGCACGGCGAGGAGGCGGAGAAGCGGGCACTACGAGGAGGCGGAGAAGCGGGCACTACGAGGAAGCGGAGAAGCGGGCACTACGAAGAGGCGGAGTAGCGGGCACTACGAGGAGGCGGAGAAGCGGGCACTACGAGGAGGCGGAGAAGCGGGAACTGCGAGGAGGCGGAGAAGCGGGCACTACGAGGAGGCGGAGAAGCACGCACTTCCAAGAGGCGGAGAAGGATCACAGCGAAGAGGCGAAGAAGCAGCCACTACGAGGAGGCGGAGAAGCGGGCACGGCGAGGAGGCGGAGAAGCGGGCACGGCGAGGAGGCGGAGAAGCGGGCACTACGAGGAGGCGGAGAAGCGGGCACTACGAGGAAGCGGAGAAGCGGGCACTACGAAGAAGCGGAGAAGCGGGCACTACGAGGAGGCGGAGAAGCGGGCACTACGAGGAGGCGGAGAAGCGGGAACTGCGAGGAGGCGGAGAAGCGGGCACTACGAGGAGGCGGAGAAGCACGCACTTCCAAGAGGCGGAGAAGGATCACAGCGAAGAGGCGAAGAAGCAGCCACTACGAGGAGGCGGAGAAGCGGGCACTACGAAGAGGCGGAGAAGCGGGCTCTACAAGGAGGCGGAGAAGCGGGCACGGGAGGAGGCGGAGAAGTGGGCACGGGAGGAGGCGGAGTAGCGGGCACTACGAGGAGGCGGAGTAGCGGGCACTACGAGGAGGCGGAGAAGCGGGCACTACGAGGAGGCGGAGAAGCGGGGCCTGAGAAGAGGCGGAGAAGCGGGCACTACGAGGAGGCGGAGAAGCGGGCTCTACAAGGAGGCGGAGAAGCGGGCACGGGAGGAGGCGGAGAAATCCGGGTTTTGAAAAATCAATCAATAAATAAATAAAATAAAAATAGTTCCAAGATAATTTAAAAATAAACTAAACATAAGGGGTAAAATTGTGTGTACCAGTGTTATTCGAAAAGTTATAACACTTTGTTCTGCACGACATAATATAAGATGTGAGCAAAGACAAACAAAAAATTTACTGTTCACAAAAACACACTACCGTTCAACACACTACCGATTTCCCTTATAGATAATCCACAATCTCGGTAGGCCACTATCCTTCTTCTGTCGAACTCGGATACTTGATCAAAAGATGATCGCTGTTTTCTACGAGGCATAATTGATTGTTTTTTTTAACACAAGAAAAACACAATTGCTGAACTTGAAATCGTCGAAATCTCCAAGCCTTAAATAGTGCTTTGAAGTGGAGCCACAGGCGCGCGTGATGTGCGTCTGCGCTGAAATTCTAATCATTTGCATTTCTCACCTCCGCTAATGCATATTGTAAATTTCATGTTATTTGCATGCTTTTCTCCAGGGTGTTGCATATACGGTGGCGAGCAGTTTATATAAGATAGTTTTTAAAAGGTTTAAGAAACTGCTTTGAATGAAAATTGAAAGCGAGAGAGCTTAACTCTTTTAATATTAACTCATGTCAGTTTCAATTCTTCAGAAATACCTTTTCATTATATTGAGGTAAAATATTTATTATTGTGCGTACGCATTGAATATTTCAATTAGTGATTTCTGAAACACTGTGTGTGAACCTTCCCATTAAACTCACTTGTTTTTAAATAAATTTTAATTTGTTTTGCCTGAAATAATGTTGTGTAATTCTGAGGTTTGTATAATGTCTTTGTGACATTTCGGTGTGGATGATAAGTATATTAGGAAATAAAAACTTGTATATTCCAAGAATTCTATGTTTAATTTTTCTTTTAATTCGCCTTTGTGAAGTTGAGCTGCAACCTCTTCATCTCGCAAAACGCAAAATAGAATGGGCCACACAATCAAGTCCATGACGTTGCGGAACCTGATTGGTAGACCTTTCGTAGACTTGTAGGGCCGTACGAGGCCTACAAGGAAGGCGTTAGAACTGGTACAACCCTCCGAGAGTGACCAAGACTAGTATGGGTCTAGAATCGGGGTGTTTAGGTATCTGTCAGAACGCGGATGACACTAGAGCGTTGTGAAGTATTTGGCGTCTTCAAGCTTATCCAATATGTTTTCTATTAGTTGGAGAGGATGGATATTGGGGATGATGATTTTTTCAACTTTCTAAAGTCAATACAAAACATTTTATTTTTGTCGAGTTTGGTGACAAGAGTACCTGGACTAGAGTAGGGTGAGAACGAAGGCTCGATGATGTCAATAACCAGCATTTGATGGACTTGGGAGCGGATCTCCTGTTGGTCGCAAATCAGAACTCGATATGGACGCAGGGGTATTGTTTTATCGAATATAGTATTTGATATAGTGATTTATTTAATTTATGATTTTGAGCACAATAGTCATGATTAGATTTTTTATTTGGCTCTAGTATCGGATATAGTAGGTATTTTTACAGGGGGGATATTGAGGTTTGGGACTACGAACCTGTGTGAATATGTCTTTGTACTGTTGTAGGTGTGTTGAAAATTGTGGCGGAAAATGTGGACTTTGATCTGTAAGTGTACCTATGTTTGGGAATGTTTCTGGGTTTGATTTATGATCACCATTGTGTAAGGAGGTGTGGGCATGCGGGTAAGTGGGTGGAAATGTTTTTTGTGTGATGTATGAACATGAAGAGTGGTGTTGACAATGATGGGACATTGTGGTTGAGAAATTTTCCCGTTTCTTGTGACCAACATCCTACTCTGATCAAAAGGTTTCGACACTTTGCTCATAAAATCCTGAAAACTCAATATATTTTCTCCCGGTTTGTGGCAAACGCAAGCGTCGCCCTTGGCTTGAAGACCTGCCAATTTACAAAAATCACGCGCCACAACAGCGTGAGCAGCGGCTGTTCGAAGTGAAGCCATTTTGCCCGTGATTAGATTTCGTTAGTCTCCGAAATGGAGGAGGTTGCCGAAATTTTTTGGATGTTGCAGAAAGGCTACGGGGATGCCGTCATGAGCCGAAGACGAGTTTTCGAGTGGTACAAGCGCTTCAAGGAGGGTTGGGAAGAGACCGCCGACAACGAGCGTTCCGGGAGACCGTCCACATCAACCACGCCTGAAAAAGTGGACAAGGTGTTGGAACTGGCGCGTGAAGACCGACGAATAACTGTCAGGGAGGTGGCCGAAGAAGCAGTGATATCATTCGGGTCGACTCAATCGGTAATGAAGGACATTTTGGGAGTGAGAAGACTCAACGCCGTTCTCGTTCCCAAAGATTTGACTTTTGATCAAAATAACGCCCGGAAAGAAACGGCCAGTCTCAATCTCGAAGCGACAACCGACGACCCCGAATTGCTGAAGAGGGTCATTACTGGAGACGAAACATGGATTTACGGCTTTGATTCGGAAACTACCCAAACTACAGGCATCGGAGTGGCGCTTCAAAAATGAGCCCAGACCAAAGAAAGCGAGAAAGGCTCCCAGCAAAGTCAAGGTCATGTTGACGGTGTTCTTCGACTACCAGTGCATCGCTCATCATGAATTTCAACAACAAAGCTCTACAATAACTGCCGACTCCTACCTGGAAGTTTTGAGGCGATTGAGGGAAGCGATCAGGCAGAAACGGCTGGAGCTGTGGAGGAGCAAGTCGTGGATCCACCACCACGATAACGTTCCGGCGCACACAGGCCTCAAAATCTCGAAGTTCCTGCAGGACCACTTAACCTCTGTATTTCCCCAACCCCCTACAGTCCCGATTTGGTGTTGGATGATGTATAATAATGAAGAATGGGGTTGACAATGATGGGACATTTTGGTGGGAGAAATTTCCCGTTTCTTGTGACCAACATAGCATGGAACAAGGCTCTAGGTTGTATTTAGGGCATGGAGAATGGTGGTACATGGTACATTATTTGGGAATGTACATATGGCATGATGAGTGGTCATACGTGGTACATTAGTTAAGTATGTACCACAGGTATGATTCTAAAGTCTCTGGGTGCCTTTATGACAGATGGTAGTGATACATTTCGAGTACGAGGTAAGAAAAATGTACAAGTTGGATGCGTGACAAAGGTTGGTGACACGGTATGCTCCTCTGACGAATGTGCACATTGGTTTCCTTGTGCGGTAGGCATAGGTATGGTGAGGGCCTTAGAATTGACCGCTTGGCATTACCAATATGTGCATTCCCCAGATACACTTGTAAAATGATAGGTGGAGCATGGAATGGGGGACGCGAAGCTGAAACAGAGTGCCTTTTTCGAAATTAATTTCAATTTTAAATTCTTTTAGGGTGTTTATGGAAAGTATTCCAAACGGCAGAGGAGCATCGAATATATGGAACTTCTCTGTCGTGGTTACTTTTCCTAGGGTTATGGAGGCCTAAAATTGACCTCAAGTTGAGGTGGTACCTGCTACGGAATCTATAAGGGTAAAATGGGGTTCTATTCGAATATTTTTCAATTTTCTATTCATATATAAATATATATTGTAAGGCACTATGTTTAGGGCCCCCACCCGTGCCAACAAGAAATGTTCGGGACATACATAAGGAGAAGGAAAGTTTAACAATTAGCTGCTGGACGAAAATTACAGTCTATTGCATGTCAAAAGACAACAGAATACCTACCTTGTTCTCTTTGGATCTGTTCTGGCTTTGTTTAGTGTTCGTGGCTTTCTTGGCTGGGCAAGAAGTCTCCGGCCTTGGACTCTCTGTGGCAGGCTTAAATGAATTAAAATAAATATAATCGATACTGAGAGAGAGTTGAATTTAAAAAAATAGAAATTTATTATCTTCGAAATTTGAATCACTAAGAGATTTCCAGCAAACCGCATCTAAAATATCAATTTTTTGTGCTACATGTTTTAATTTGCATTTACCTATTTTACATATCTCGGCTTGGATTTAAAAATCGTCATCCAATTCTTCTACTTCTAGCGAAATGGTTTTATCAATTTATCATTTGATATTATTAGAGTTCTTTTCTAGTATTCAAAAAGGAAAAATGCGTGTCGATCAGTTATATTTTTTAATTTATCAAAAAATTTGGCCGCTTAATCTCTGATTCTGGTAGAGCGCCATCTAACGAATAAAATTGTAACTAAAATCAATTTCGAATTTTTGACAATTTACCATAAATATTGTCATTGCATCCTGAACACAATGGTGTTTACCGCATTGCTCTAGCGCAAATATTCGCGGAGTTATTAATTTTAAAGTTTTTCAAGACTTTTGGATCACCCTGTACAAATCAGAGGTGATCTGCTATCATAAGCGATGGCCTCCTAAATCATAATACGGCGTTCGACATATGTGTCTGGATTGAACCTGTTACCAAGACGAAGCCAACTCGATGACTGTCATTGCTAAAATAGAAGCGAGAATCATGTGATAACATTACCTTGTGCAATTCCGCTGTCCCTATGATTCTATCCCGTATAAATTGCAAACGGAGGTATCTGGGCCGTTGGGTCAATGGCACTCTTCTTAACGGGTACCATGAATGTAGGCCGCCGGTGACCAATCTGTGTAAATTGGTATATATGATATATATTGTGGTGGTTCGTCTGATTTTAAAGAAATGATTCAATTATTAATTGCAAAGTATTTTAATTACTACAGATATAATATAAAAATAAATATCAATGATAATTGTCAGTTATTATTATTGTCACAAATTAATATCTAGTTAAGATGAGTTTAAAAAGGTTGGATGAAATGTGAGGATGAAATGGCCGTTGGCTGGTGGTGGCGTCAAAAACCTTGTATCCTCTCCCGTGTTTACCACACCACCGCTGCGCATGCGCCAACTTGCCGTACCCGGCCGGCCGAGGTTGCGGTGGTTGAAAAGGCTGTTCAAGATTGGTGGTTGATTAAAACACAGTCACATCTCCCGGCTCCCAAGGACTCTCTGTCCTTGAAAGATCGAAGTTGAGAAGCATGATCAAGGTACACTCGTCCTTCGGTGTTTTGGATGTCATAGACTAGACTGCTGATCTTCTTCTTAACAAAGAAAGGACCTCGTTGTCTTGGGCTGAGTTTATACATGCATGGATTGTGCTTTGTAACAGTCCTCAAAGCCTGATCTCCCTCAGAGAATTCCACACCTGTATGTTTATCATCATGAAGTTTCTTCCTCTTTAACTGAGCTTTTCTGGTATTCTCGCGATCCAGATCTCTTGCTTCTTCTAAAGTGATGGGATGGGCAGTAAAAGATGGTGATTCATCAATCCCATACATAAGAAACTTTGGGCTGAATTTGGTTACTTCATGTGGGGTCTGGTTGTATGTCTTGGCAATAAAGCTACGAGTGTCGACCATTTTTGTTTCAATTTCTCCAAAATTGCAGCTCTCAATTTTATGAGAAGGGCATGGTTAGCCTTTCTACCATTTCACATGTCTGAGGATGGTATGGAGTAGCAAGGGAATGGACAATTTTATTTTCCGACAGGAAATATTTGAAGCTTCTACTTGTGGAATTCGAACCATTGTCTGTCAGAATACGTTTGATTGGTACTCCAGAAGATAACAGCTGTCTAAGGATGTTGAGGATGGCAGCTGAATTGTTGGATGCTGTGGGACATGCCCAAATGTAACGACTATGGTGATCTATGATGACCTGGAGATACTTATGTCTGGTGTTCTTGGCTTCATTTTCCAAAACAATTGTATCAAATCCAATGAGGTCAAATGGTTGGAGGTCGCTGTCCGGTATTTGGTAGTGGCCTATTGTCGGTTGGTTTGACTGTTTGCTGAGCTGGCAAACTTTACATGAGGAAACATACTCTTTTATGGTCCTGAGCATTTGTGGCCACCAGTAATATGTGGAAATCAGCTTCAATATTATGTTTTATTTTTCACAGGATGTCCAGAGGCATAATTAAAGTGGCGAAGACATTTTGCCAATAGGGAATCAGGTACAACTGCTTTGGAATGGCCTCGAATTTGTATAGTGAAAACGCCACTTTTAATTTGAGGGTTCTTTACAAATCGCAAGTCTGCCTGTTGCTGAGCAATCTTCATCTTATCTTCGGTTATGAATGTGCACACTGGATTCCTGGAAAGTGCGCCAACATGTGTTTGCTGTCCTCCTGCTCTGTGCATAATGCTGAACGATCTAGAAGATAGCTACATTGACCATCGAAAAAGTCTTCCCCCAGGGTTTTTATGATTCAATAGCCATTTTAAAGCGCTATGATCAGTGGCAATTTGGAATGGCTAGTCTAGGTAGTTGTTGAAATGTCCGACTGCTTCGATGGTGGCAAAATATTCCAACTCTGTAGCGGTGTAGAGTGACTGTGTTGGGTTGAGCCGTTTTGAGAAATAGGAAACCACCCGTTCTCTGCCTTCTGGATGTTTATGTGCAAGAATTGCACCAAGTCCTTGCTCTGAGGCATCAGTGTAGAGCCTACATGGTAAGGTGGGATCGTACATTGCCAGAACTGGAGGTTGTGTAATTGAATTCTTCAAAGTTTCAAACGCTTTTTGGTAAATTTCAGACCAGTGGAAAATTTTATCTTTCTTCAATAAATCTGTTAGAGGTTGTGCTATTGAACTGAAATATTTTATAAATCTCTGATAATAACTACACAATTCGTGAAATTGCTGTACGTTTTTGACTGTTTTGGGGATTGGGAAACTTTTAACTGCTTCTATTTTCCGAGGTGAAGGTGTAACCTGATTGTATTTGAAGATATATCCAAGATATTCTATTGCTTCTCTGATAAAAGAACATTTTTGAAGCTTGAGCTTGATGTTTTGGGAATATAATTTCTTTAGCACTTTTGATAGAAGGTCAAAATGTTCTTCTAAAGTTTTATAATATATAATGAAATCGTCAAGATAGTTTATGCACCCCTTGTACATTAATGGACCAAGGGTATGATTCGCTGAAAAGTAGCAGGGGCGTTTTTCAACCCAAAGGGCATTACTAACCACTCATAAAGCCCTTCGTTGGTGATGAATGCTGTCTTCTCTGTGCTGTCTGGAGCCATTTCGACATGCCAAAAACCTGAGGCGATGTCCAACTAAGTGAAATATTTCGCTCCCTGAAGACGATCGATGACTTCTTGAATGTTAGGCAGAGGCATCTTGTCATCAATGGTAAGGGCATTGAGGCGGCGGTAATCAACGCAAAGCCTCTTTTGGCCATCCGCCTTCGGTACGAGTGTGACTGGGAAGGCCCATTGGCTTCGATTGTCTCGAACTAGTTCTTTTTCTTTAAATCTTCAACATGTTGTTTAATCTCATCATACTTTGAGGCTGATCTTCGATATGGCCGAAGTTGAATAGGTAGATGAGGAACGGTATGGATGTTGTGTTTACTATTTTGATTTTTTCTACATCAAAAGAATTTTCCCTAAAAATAGTTTTATATTTATGTAATATCTTGTCGAGGGTTTGATTTGTTTCTGGTCTCAAATGATTCGCCTGAAATTTACAATTATACAAAGATGGTCCTTTAGTAGTCACAACACCATTCTTGATGTCGACATGAAGATTGAACAGAGTTCCCACGTCAAGACCTAGTAGAAGGGGGTACATGAAGTTTCTGAGAATGTGTAAATCTATCTGATGGGCGATGTGGCTGATGGTAAGGTTGACTTTAACACGACCAAAGCTTCTTGTTCTGGAATTAGCTTAATTGATGTAAATGGATGATGATGGTTCCGTTTGTAGATTTTTTTTTTAAATTGGGAATATGACATTATACTGATGGTTTAAACTGTATCTATGAATGCTTGTATTGGGGTGGAGTTTACTAATGTGTTTATGTTGATTAACTTGAAGATTGGCCGCTCTATTAGTTTAAATTAACTGTTGGTAAATCAGTTGAGTTAGAAGATGAAGGGTCGAAAGTAGCATACAAAGTTGAGGGTTGTCCGTTTGCTGCGGTTTCTTTAGGGAATGTTTTGGGTCTATATGGGCATTCATTATGCCAATGAAAGTTATGTAAATTCCGTATTTTGCAAAATCTGCATGGGTATGGTGGCTTCGGAAGTGAAGCGACGTGAGAGGCAGCAGATTTCAAATCTTTAAATTTATTATCACCGAAGGCTGATTTCAAGTTCTTTTGTATGGAGTTAGTAGCAGCCTCCAATTTTAAGGTTGCACCTACCCAAGTCTCTATATCTTCGAAATGTATTGGGGCTAAGCTAATCTTTCATTGTGCTGGTAATCCTTCTGTCAACATCTAGATCTGTTCGACTTTAAATAAGGAAGTTTGTTTTAGAAGCCGGATTTTCGAATGAAAGTAGTCATTGACGGATTCATCGCGGCGTAGATACCTTCGTTGTGCATCGATTAATGGAGTTGCTGTTGATGATACAGATCTTGTAATATATTTTTGTTTGATGGTTACCCATTGATTAATATTTGTTACCGCAATTTCATCAGCATACCTTCCTTTATCTTCGTCTGCAACATGTAATTCGAAAAGTTTTACTCAGCTCTGGGCACGAATATCCTTCTGATCCCCGCTGTATTTTTGCAATTTTAAAATATTTTTTTCGACATAATGATATTATTTTTATTCTCAAAGAATACTTTTTTTCCAGTGTTCAAATTATTGCTTAAAAATTATTAAAATCAAAATTATGTTCACATTATGACTGAAATAAATATAATATTTAAATGAATAAAATATTTTTGATGCTTGAATAATTGAAATATTCTGTTGGCTGCGCCAAAACTGTGGTGGTTCGTCTGGTTTTGAAGAAATGATTCAATTATTTATTCCAAGGTATTTTAATTACTACACATATAATATAAAAATAAATATCAATGTTAATTTTTAGTTATTATTATTGTTACAAATTAATATATAGTTAAGAAGAATTTTAAAAGGTTGGATGAAATGTGAGGATGAAATGGCCGTTGGCTGGTGGTGGCACCAAAAACATTGTATCCTCTCCCGTGCTTACCACGCCATCGCCGCGCATGAGGCCGACTTGCCGATCCCGGCCGGCCGAGGTGGTGGCAGTTCAAAAGGCTGTTCAAGATTGGCGGTTAATCAAAACACCGTCACAATATAAAACTGTAGAGTAGTAATTATTCAGAAAAATAATATCGATTAAATAAATATTAAAATATTACCTAAATGTTTCAAAGTTTGACAAAGGTAGTCAAAGTTTAAATTGCTGAGTACAAAGTAAAAGAGAACTATTGTTTTGTGTTAATGTTAAACAACAAAACAATTACTGACACACTGGATGTATTATTAGCCTATAAAAATGCTGAGGGCCTAGTTTAAGAATGTCATAAAGATGCTCAGACAAGAGAAAAGATGACAGAAGAGTTGACATTGTTGAACCCTTGAACGGCTATCTCAAAAGCCATGCCAACAATGGAACTTTCACAAAGAGTTGCTAAGGAATTAGCTGTCCAGAATCAGTTTCAGACAGGATACAACCGAGAGAGAGCACGGCGGCACGTGGTTCTATGGAGCGGCCTTCGAGGAGGCGGAGCAGCAAATACTTCGAGGAGGCGGATCGCCGAGCTCTTCAAGGAGGCGGAGAATCGAGCACGGCGAGTAGGCGAAGAAGCGGGCACTACGAGGAAGCGGAGAAGCGAGCACTACGAGGAGGCGGAGAAGCGGACACTACGAGGAGGCGAAGAAGCGGGCACTACGAGGAGGCGGAGAAGCGGGCACTACGAGGAGGCGGAGAAGCGGGCACTACGAGGAGGCGGAAAAGCGGGCATTACGAGGATGCGGAAAAGCGGGCATTACGAGGAGGCGGAGAAGCGGGCACAGCGAGGAGGCGGAAAAGCGGGCATTACGAGGATGCGGAAAAGCGGGCATTACGAGGAGGCGGAGAAGCGGGCACTACGAGGAGGCGGAGAAGCGGGCACGGCGAGGAGGCGAAGAATCGAGCGCGGCGGTAAGGCGGAGAAGCGGGCACTACGAGGAGAAGCAGTGCACTACGAAGAGGCGGAGAAGCGGACACTACGAGGAGGCTGAGAATCGAGCACGGCGGGAAGGCGGAGAAGCGGGTACTACGAGGAAGCGGAGAAGCGGGTACTACGAGGAAGCGGAGAAGCGGGTACTACAAGGAAGCGGAGAAGCGGGCAAGGCGAGTATGCGGAGAAGCGGGCACTACGAGGAAGCGGAGAAGCGAGCACTACGAGGAGGCGGAGAAGCGGACACTACGAGGAGGCGAAGAAGCGGGCACTACGAGGAGGCGGAGAAGCGCGCACTACGAGGAGGCGGAGAAGCGGGCACTACGAGGAGGCGGAAAAGCGAGCATTACGAGGATGCGGAAAAGCGGGCATTACGAGGAGGCGGAGAAGCGGGCACAGCGAGGAGGCTGAGTAGCGGGCCCTACGAGGACGCGGAGAATCGAGCGCTACGAGGACGCGGAGAAGCGGGAACTATGAAGAGGCGGAGAAGCGGGAACTACGAAGAGGCGGAGAAGCGGGCACTACGAGGAGGCGGAGAAGCGGGCACGGCGAGGAGGCGGAGAAGCGGGCACTACGAGGAGGCGGAGAAGCGGGCACTACAAGGAGGCGGAGAAGCGGGCACTACGAGGAGGCGGAGAAGAGGGCACGGCGAGGAGGCGAAGAATCGAGCGCGGCGGTAAGGCGGAGAAGCGGGCACTACGCGGAGAAGCGGACACTACGAGGAGGCTGAGAATCGAGCACGGCGGGAAGGCGGAGAAGCGGGCACTATGAGGAAGCGGAGAAGCGGGTACTACGAGGAAGCGGAGAAGCGGGTACTACGAGGAAGCGGAGAAGCGGGCAAGGCGAGTAGGCGGAGAAGCGAGCACTATGAGGAGGCGAAAAAGCGGGCACTATGAGGAAGCGGAGAAACGGTCAAGGCGAGGAGGCGGAGAAGCGGGCAAGGCGAGGAGGCGGAGAAGCGAGCAAGGCGAGGAGGCTTAGAACCAATAAAGAAGTTTCAAATGCAATCCGAGTTTTTAAGAAACCAATCATTAAGAAAGAAATACTGAAAATAAAAATAGTTTCAAGGATATATAAAAAAGAAACGTCTTCAGCAAAATGAAGTATTATATTATCACCCACACAAATTTTATGATATCTATCTTAATTCAGGTGTTGTCCAAGCCTTTCTTTCTGAGTTGTTATAAAATAACCCTTAAGTACCTTAAAAAATATAATTTTCTTGGGAGCAAATAACCGCAAAACATCTGATCTCTCTCCTGAAAATTGTCTCTTGTTAGAGATCAGATCAAAACATATCAGTTTTGATATTACAAAGATGCTAGCCCACATCAGAGCGATCGTTCAGGCTAGATTACTGTATCACAATTGAAAAGTTATTTGCATTTTAATTATTTTTATTTGGTTATGCTTCTATCATTGTATGTTTCAACCTAGCTCATCCTTCTACAGTACAGCTTCAAGTCCTTCTGTTGGTTATTCTTCTCTCTTTGTTTGTTCCAGCCTAGATTCATCCTTCTACCCTCTCTCTACAGCATTAATTGTTTCTGTTAGTTATTCTTTTTTCATTGTTTGTTCCAGCCTAGATTCATCCTTCTACACTACAGCATTAATTGTTTCTTTTGGTTATTATTTTTTCTTTGTTTGTTCCAGCCTAGCTTCATCCTTCTACACTACAGTATTAATTGTTTCTGTTGGTTATTCTTTTTTCTTTGTTTGTTCCAGCCTAGCTTCATCCTTCTACCCTACAGCATTAATTGTTTCTGTTGGCTATTCTTTTTTGTTTGTTTTTTTCCAGCCTAGGTTCATCCTTCTACACTCTCTACAGCATTAATTCTTTCTGTTGGTTATTCTTTTTTCATTGTTCAAGCCTAGCTTCATCCTTCTACACTCTACAGCATTAAGTGTTTCTGTTGGTTATTCTTTTTCATTGTTTGTTCCAGCCTAGCTTCATCCTTCTACACTCTACAGCATTAAGTGTTTCTGTTGGTTATTCTTTTTTCTTTGTTTGTTCCAGCCTAGCTTCATTCTTCTACAGTACATATTTAAGTATTTCTGTTGGTTATTCTTCTTTATTTGTTTTTTTCTAGCCCAGCTTCATCCTTCTAAAGTGTTCAGCTTTAGAGCTTGGACAGGAAAGTTTGGAAAACATAAGAGCAATACGATCTACCTCAATAAGTGTGTTGTATCCTAAGACTGATTGCCAAGACCATCCAAGCCACTGGTGATGAAATCCTAGACTATCTTCTGGAGAATAAAATAGTTCATACTCTTAAAGCTATACTATGGAAGGGAAGCTAGGCTGGAACAAGCAAATTTAGAATAACCTCCTCATAAATAGATGAAGAAATTAAAGGGTTTTTTTAAATTACCTTTAGAGAGAGATTGAAACCTTTTTATACTACATCGTTCATATACGATTATACAGCCCTGGCCAACCTAAATGACGCCACGGGCCTTTTTGACTAGGAGCAATGTTACAGGGCCGAATTTTAAGGAAACGTGCTTTAAGAAATGTAAAAGAAATAAAATACGTAATTTACGAATAAACTCTTTATTGTTTCAATTAAATTTTAGTCTTATCTAATGTAAAATTGTTATAATTATTTCAATATATTTTCTGTTTTTGAATATACAGACGAGAAAGGAAAGTTACAAAAGAAATATAAAGTTAAATGGCGAGCCGCAAATTATTTTACTGCGGGCCGCAGGTTGGCCAGGCCTGCGATTATATAAGGTTAAGTAAAAATTGAATAGATATGAATAAAAAATATTAAAAGGGATATATAGATTTTAAAAATATATAAAATTGATAAATTTACATATATATAGAATATATACAAAGTCTTCATTGGTGTGTGCCCACGGCGGGAAAGACTCTACCACCGATGGACTGCGAGAGTTCTTTCCTACGGAGTGGACAGGTCGATGTGATGGCTGGTATTACCCACCTCAAGACCAAGATGGTACTTGTAGATGGTAGCTTTCGCCACACGGGATGGAGGCCGACACCGAAAATCCAGGCCTTCAGTTTCTGAGGCATTTCGCAGGTGGGGAACACCTCCAAAAGCGAAAGAGAGGTTACACGTGGTATAGACCATGATAATCATAATGGGTAGAAGTTGGTGAATGCTCTTACTGTGAGTGCACCACATGTTTACACATGTGAGGCAGTTCAACTTTGCACTTACAAGTATGCCTGAGCACCGTTTGGTTACTTGCACTTGTGACGGGGTTGGACCTTTGCAAGAATCGGCGGCCATTGGAACATTTGTTTATTAGTAAAAAAAGTGCTCATTGCGGGATTCGATCCCGGTACGTGGATGTTAAACACCGACGGTTACTCATCCACTGACCCTACCTCACCTATGTGTAAATATGTATAGAGATGTAGGAAATTTTTTAAAATTGTAATAATAATAGAATAAATGGCATTAAAGGTTTTTACTCTATCTTTTAAATGAAAACTATATATTTTTTATATATTGTAAATAAATGTAAAAATAAATAAATAAAAAGGTCAGGTGCTTATATTAAAAATAAAGAAGGCATATCCTGACCAGAAGCACATGTTCTTTTTAGGGCAGAGCGCCACCTAGTGGAACAGAAATCAAATAAACGTTGATATAGCCTGATCTATATTTGGCCAACCCTTTTTGTATGTATATATATATATATATTTTTTTTTTAAAGGCATATCCTTATCGTGCAACTGAAAGTTACTGATGATTTGCGCCATCTATCGAAACAAATTCAACTATTCGTTGATTTTTAATTATTGCAGAATTAGCCAAATACCCATTCTTGATAAATCAAGAAAAGCTAACCACGTACGCGTTTCGGACTATTTGCCCTCGTCAGCGATAGATGGCACAAGCCATCAACAACTTTCAGTTGCACGATAAGAAGATGCCTTTTTTTCTCAATTTATTCACCTTATCCTAGTACAATATTACATTTGTACTTTTTTTTCACATATATATATTAAAAACAAAAAATGCATATCCTGACCAGGAGCACATGTGCTTTTTAGATGGCAGAGCGCAATCTAATGGAACAGAAATCAACTAAACGTTGATTTAGCCCGTTCCCTGAATTTGGCCAACCCATTTTCTTGATAAATCAACCGTAGTTGATTTCTGTTCCATTATATGACGCTCTGCCATCTAAAAAGCACATGTGCTCGTGATCAGGATATGCCTTCTTTGTTTTTAATATCAACACCTGACTTTTTTTTCTATTATTTTTCCACATATATTCGATTATTTTTTATATTTATTTTTCTATATTCAACACCTTAAATAATCTTATATAAACAAGATAAAAATAATTTTCAATCTCAATATCATTCTTTCTATATTAAAATCATTAACACAACACAGCCATTATCCAACGTGTCTGTAAACTAGTTAGAAATTCTTTGTTGATATGCAACTCTATCTTGTTCCCGTAATCCCAAAAGAGATTGGATTTGTTCCCCCAATGGAAATGGAGTCCAAAAAGACTTTAGTATGCAAATTGAATACAAAAACTTTGTTGCATATCAGAAGGAGATTGTATCTTCTATGTTACAACTTCCTTTTATAAAAGTTTCTATTCTTTACATGCAATCATCAATACATTTATTTGTGGATGATTCTAGTTTCAATAAATAATAACTAAACCTTTTTAAACAATACTTATCGATTGATAAATTTCGTATTCTGGTATTATGTGAGTATAAACAAGTAAAAAATCAAAACAGAATAGAGATATATCCAAAGAATGAATCAATAGTATGGCCCACCAATGGTATGAAGGAACAAGACCTGGAGACTCAATATCATAACAGCTTTCTAGAAACGAAGCCACAAAACTTACAAGATTAAAGACCGGACATACAAGACCCATTATGTTCATTGATGGAAAAAAAAATTTTCCTGTCTGCTCAAAATGCTCCAACTCCACTGTAACTCCAGCACATATCCTGGACAGTATTGGAGCTAAGAAGGAAGACCTATACAACAACCCCAAAACTATAGTAGAAAAAATGTTGATTTCAACCTTCATGACCTGGTGTAATCTTACCCATGGGATAATAAAAAAAACTATTATAAATAAAAGGAAAAAGTATAAAAAGAGCATAAAGCGCCTCTCTCGTCAAAAGGTCTCCAGGTGGACGATTCTCAGTTTACCAAAGCTGATGTTGTGACTTTGTCAACGACCTAAGGCCGCTAGTTTGGGTTAACGGTCAATAGATGGCGTTTAGTTTTGGTGTTTATTTTGACAGGAGATGCGCCTTATGTTTTTATAGATTAATTTTCCTTCCGTAAAAATTTCCATCTATACAGTATAATCATATGAATATGCATTTTTTCTTGGGAATACAATGGTAAGCGTGAGGCTTTGTACTCGTGAGAATTTAAGTTCGAAATCGGGTATTGTTTTTTTTTCTCCCTGTCTGAATCAGGACTCTCTAAAGGTGAGGAGGTCTCCTTCACAGAAGATTTGTAAATAGGTTTCACTACATTTTATTAAATGATTCATCGTTCTATTAATTTTTATTTTATTTTCGACGAATTATCAATAAGGATGTTTAAATTTTCATTGTCCAATATATGCTTATGGTATATATATGCTGTAATGCGTGGAGTCGACAACACGTCGCAGCAGACTCCTCATCAAACATGCAGTCATGGGGCTAGAGTGGGAGCGCACTAGACTAAAGATAAATGAAGACCACACGTATAGGAACATGGTTAGCTCGGTTTAGAGGGGGCAGTATTCGGAAAGGTGAGATGGGACTATGGGAGTCTTGGTGGCGCTCTGGTCAATATGGCAGCATGGCGACTATGTCTATACTGTGCTCCTGTGGGCTCCGAACGAACCAAGTTTATATGCAAATGATGACGTCAGAGAGGACGGACCTTTTGGGGTGTCCGTGTCCAATCAAGGACTGGACTGCTCGATTTTTATGTTCTTTTAGCTTCTTGGACAACGCCAATGACCTGTTATTCGACCTTACTGGGTGCCGTGCCTTTCTTTTCTGGTGGCAGATTTTATTGAACGCCATCTTAAAGTTACATCAGGCTTGGTGTTTCTTGATGTGTCTACGTACAACATTCCTATGTATAAAACATTGTATATATACAACAAATATATAATACGACATATTTATATATATATGCCAAAAGTGGTACCTCTCCTTTTAAATATGCATTAAAACAATGCAAGAGAAAAACACTTAACGGTGGTGTTATGTATTGTAAATAATTATTAATTTTGTATCCTGTCTATCATCATGTTATTATTAAAAAGGTAATGCCGAAGAATAAATTGTTATTATTGTTATTGTGTTAAATTAATTTTGTTTTTAATTTAAATAAAGACATAACAGAGGTTTTTGATAAGAGAGAGAGAGAGAAAAAAAAAGGCTCCATGGAACATGAATACTACTCTCTTGCAACTTTATATTATCTATATATATAAAAATGAATGTATGTATGTGTGTGTGTGTGTGTGTGTGTCCTTTATGCCTGACCAAACCACTCATTGGAACGCCATGAAACTTTGGGAGTACTGGGAAGGTTTCTAGCAAATAAAATTTTTGAAATAACTTTTTGCCTAAAAATAATCAAGATAAATATTCTAATTAATCTGTTATTATTCAAAAATCTGCTCAAAATATTATCATGATGATACGATGATTTTGTAATGTAGAAAATTAGGAAAGACAAAATTCAGGATGACACGGCAATTTATTTGAGACAAGAATCCCTATATATAGTCACGACCGTCATGGGCGGGCCGGCCGGCCGGCCGGTTCTGTCACGGATGCGCGCGCATCATCATTATGATCATTATCATAATGAAAATTATATTTAAAAAAAAAAAGAAAAACATTTTAAAATTAAAAACTTTATTTTAAAAATAAATATATATTTTAAAATAACAGAATATTTTAATTTTCAATAAATTTCATAGATATATTTCATCCAAAAAAAAATAAATTTGATAACTTGATTACTAATTGTTTACTTTGATTACTAATTACCCATATTCTTCTGCTTTTACTTAATATTACCTATTTACTAAAATAATCATTGTATGCAAAAAAACATGCCTCCTAAGAAATATAACTCTGAAGAGGAAAGAAAGGCCGCAGCTGCCGCAAAAAGGCAAAATGCAAGGCAACAAGAAACAGCTGATCAACGCGCTGAACGACTCCAACGAGATTCTGAAGCTAAACGTCTAAAACTAGATAATGAAACAGCAGAACAACGTGCTGCAAGACTTCTGCGTAAAGCTGAAACTTCTAGAAGTCGTATTGACAATGAAACAGCAGAACAACGTGCTGCAAGACTTCTGCGTAAAGCTGAAACTTATAGAAGTCGTATTGACAATGAAACAGCAAAACAACGTGCTGCAAGACTTCTGCGTAAAGCTGAAACTTATAGAAGTCGTATTGACAATGAAACAGCAGAACAACATGCTGCAAGACTTCAACATGATGCTGAGGCTCACAGGCGATATCGGCGACCGACAATTAGAACTAATGCAATTGATTTGGCTAATATAGATGAAAAAGAAATTATTGAATTTTACTGTGGCCAAATGAATGAAAGTTGCGAATTTTGAAATTCTTTAAATTTCATTGGAGAAAGACCCCCAGATAGAAAATTCTCAGCTTGCTGCCATAAAGGCAAAATAGATTTACCGGAGCAGGATTATCCAGAATACCTGGAAACCTTAATGAATGGCGTTGACCATAATATCAACATATATAGTCACGACCGTCATGGGCCGGCCGGCCGGTTCTGTCACAGATGCGCGTGCATCATCATTATGATCATTATCATTATCTAATGATAATAATAATAATAATAATTATTATTATTATTATTATATTATTATTATTATCCATCCATTATATATATAGTCACGACCGTCATGGGCCGGCCGGTTCTGTCACGGATGCGCGCGCACAGGGAGGTCACGTGCTCGCCGGCAGCCAACGGGCGCGCGCCGCCGGCATTACGTCATAGATTATAAACACAAGGTAATAAGGCCAAATAAAAAAATAGTGTGTGATAAGGCACAATTTGGACTATCTACTTATATAATTGCCTTATTCTCTCTGTGTGAAGTTCACGGATAGATTTTGGTCAGAATGGATAAAATAAAAAAAGTGTCAAGGGATGGGAATCGAACCCACGACCTTTCGCTTACCGGGCAGATGCCATGACCACTAGGCTACCCTGGACATATTTTTCCGTTCACATTTTTATTTTTATATTTTCAAGACACACACAGTTTGGGGCGGGACGTTTCACAAGAGAGACATCCACGGCGCCAATTTATAAGTGTAACGAATAGTATTTTAATTAAAACATTTTAAAAATATATAGGCACTCGGGTAAAACCCGGGCGTTGCCCGGGCCATTCGTCTAGTAATGATACAATTCCAAGGCAAGATACTATTCCTTTAACTTCCAATTGCCGAGGGAACTAATTAATATTGATTTTATTCAACTTATCGAGTATTTTTCAAGGGACCGGGAAAATATGTTCACTTTATCGAGAGATTCGTTAGACAAACCTTTACTCGGGTAAAATCCGGGCGAAGCCGGGTACATCCGCTAGTATATATATATGTGGTAGAAGTCTTGAGTTAAATGAAACTATATATTCAAAGAAGAGAGAGAGAGAGCATACCCAGATGTTACCACAACATGTCCCAATTAGGGAGACAATTAAATCTATACAACTCTTAATGACATTCAGCCCGCATATGTAAATAGAGGTCGCAATATGTAATTTGTATGACAGAGGAGAGGATTTGGATGGATTAGAGGAAACCATTAGAGAAAATGGAATTCCCTTCTGTGGAATGGATGGAAACTTAATGGCATGTCCGCTTTAATGTTTACACTTCAGGTATATATACAACTATCGATTTCGGAAGATGACCGACTTCTGTACAACGGAATTGTTTGAGATTATTCGGTCACATCGCGTGACACAGGGGAATGGAGTACACCATACTGACCGGAAAGATGTCTGGGCGACACATACCTGGACGCCCACCGACACGCTTCGTTGACCAATTAAAGGAACTTACTGGCTTAACGGTCGCCGAGATGGTACATCGAGCTTAAAACAGAGATGGCTGGTCTCGTGTTTGAGATGTAATACGTACAGTGGGCCACAACGTTTGATAAAATTATATTACTATACACATACCTATTGATGATGTTTAATATATTATAAATCTGTAACAACGCCTTTCCAATGTGTTTCTTTTCAATAATACCATCAAATAATATCTCTACAGACCTTACTGCAATGATAAAAGTTGTTCAATGAAAGCTCTTTACTCATCAGTAGTGAACCCTCTCAGCGTTTTTGATAAATTAATCTCTAGAACGCTCTACTATTGTATTGGATTGTTCCACTTCCAAAATCACTTTACTAGGTACCGCTCAAAAAGAGCAACCTAGTTTATGACATTTACAATGAATAAATGTGAAGGTTATTCACATATTAAAATAAAGTGACCAATGCGAGATTTGATCCCGGTTCATGGCTGTCGGGAATCGAGAGTTTTACCCACTCGTCCACCGACTATTATCATTGTATTGTATTGGTTTTCTTATATACCGTGTATTTTTTCTATGGAAGGCAGCTTAAGGGTGTTTAGGGAACCTATGGAAATAAGCTTATAGGTCTGTAAAGGTACATACATATAATTACAAGAAATTACATCGAGCAAAGCTCTTCCGCAAAACAGGGTTTATTATCAAACATAATATTAACAAATGACATGTATTGCCATCTATAGATAAAATTTGTAACGATAATTTTCGGCAATGTGTTTCTTTTCATATAAAACTTGTGGTCAATAATTTCCAGGAATGAGACTGGATCACGTAAAATATTCAAAATAATTAAATAATTTTATAAGGACCTTATAGATAAAACATTTATCAACACGTATAAAAAAATTTGATCACACAGGCGCACACGCTCACGTTTTTTTAAATTTATAAACTCGAGTATATCAGAACATTTTTTAACTTCAGTATGGACTGTATTGTAAAACAGCGAGTCTGCATAGAGTTTTTCTTTAAATTAGGGAAAACAGCTTCCAAATCATTTTAAATGTTGAAGCAGACTTTTAAAGAAGATGCCCTATCACAATCATACCTTTAAATGGATTGCACGATTTAAAGCTGGTCGAACAAGCGTCAAGGATGTTAAATAAACTGGCAGACCTTTATCGATAATGAAAATGCACTCAAAATCAAGTCATCGATCAAAGAAAACCCAAGAATAACTATCAGAGAGCTATCAGAAGACTTGGATATATCGTTTGGAACATGCAAAACCTTCATGAAGAACGATCTGCATCTTAAACGATCCCCGGCTAAATTTGTCCCAAATCTCTTAACGAATGAGCAGAAAGAGCATCGCAAAGAAACATGCAAAAACATGGTCGAAATGTTTAATTCTGATCACCATTGGCTCAAAAATGTTATCACGGTAGATTAAACATGGGTGTACGGATATGATCCCGAGACTAAGAGGCAATAAAGCCAGTGGCTAGAGCCTGGAGAACCAAGATTCAAGAAAGCAAGGATGATTAAATCGAAGCTTAAGTGTCTTCTTATCACTTTCTTTGATGTAAAGGGATTGGTACACTATGAATTCGTGCCCGAGGGTCAGACCATTAATCAACATTACTATCATGATGTATTGCGACGTTTAAGGGAGGCTGTGCGTCAGAAACGACCCGAAAAATGGCATCAGAAAAATTGGCTCTTGCATCATGACAACGCACGGCCGCATACGGCCGTCACTGTACAACTCTATTTGTGTTAAAAGTCGTAACATACAATATGTAAATATCCTTTTTTGAGTGTATGACTAGAGATGTAGATTTTTCTATTGAATGTATAAATTGTTATTATGTAAATTTCCCTTTTGTATATAACTAAGCCGTGTTGTTTAAATAAAGAGTTTCTGAGTAGAGCGAGAGCTTCTGCGCGTGTAGCCGCTGGTTTCTGTCTTCGTTATTTTCCTTCCTCGCTTGGTCACCCAAAGCAGTCCAATCAATAACAAGACTTCAGGTCGGAGTCTTACTTGTTGGGAGGAGGTTCCTTCAATCTTAACCTCGCGTAATCTTAACATTTAATGGCGTCCCCGGGTGGGCTGCGTGGGCCGGTCTAGCAGAGGAAGAATTAGCCTGCCGAGTGCAGAGGAATAATTAGCCTGCCGAGTGCAGAGGAAGAATTAGCCTGCCGAGTGCAGAGGAAGAATAAGCCTGCCGAGTAGCAGAGGAAGAATTAGCCTGCCGAGTAGCAGAGGGAGAGTGAGAATCTGCAGAGCTCAAAGGAACAGAAGCTCAAGAAGCTCAAGAAGCAGAAGCTCAAGAGGCTCAAGCTCAAGGGAACAGAGGCTCAGGAGGCTCGGGGGACCAGAAGCTCAAGAAGCTCAAGAGAACAGGAGCTCAAGAAGCCCTTTGTTAAAGGTTTAAAGGAGCACGAGAAGCCCTTTGTTAAAGGTTAAAAAGAGCTCAGTGAAGCTCAAGGTTTAAAGGAGCTCAAGAAGCCCTTTGTTAAAGGTTAAAAAGAGCTCAGTGAAGCTCAAGGTTTAAAGGAGCTCGGGAAGCCCTTTGTTAAAGGTTAAAAAGAGCTCAGTGAAGCTCAAGGTTTAAAGGAGCTCAAGAAGCCCTTTGTTAAAGGTGAAAAAGAGCTCAGTGAAGCTCAAGGTTTAAAGGAGCTCGGGAAGCCCTTTGTTAAAGGTTAAAAAGAGCTCAGTGAAGCTCAAGGTTTAAAGGAGCTCAAGAAGCCCTTTGTTAAAGGTTAAAAAGAGCTCAGTGAAGCTCAAGGTTTAAAGGTGCTCAAGAGGCCCTTCGTTAAAGGTTAAAAAGAGCTCAGTGAAGCTCAAGGTTTAAAAGAGCTAAAAAGGCCCTTTGTTAAAGGTTAAAAAGAGCTCAGTGAAGCTCAAGGTTTAAAGGAGCTCGGGAAGCCCTTTGTTAAAGGTTAAAAAGAGCTCAGTGAAGCTCAAGGTTTAAAGGAGCTCGGGAAGCCCTTTGTTAAAGGTTAAAAAGAGCTCAGTGAAGCTCAAGGTTTAAAGGAGCTCAAGAAGCCCTTTGTTAAAGGTGAAAAAGAGCTCAGTGAAGCTCAAGGTTTAAAGGAGCTCGGGAAGCCCTTTGTTAAAGGTTAAAAAGAGCTCAGTGAAGCTCAAGGTTTAAAGGTGCTCAAGAGGCCCTTCTTTAAAGGTTAAAAAGAGCTCAGTGAAGCTCAAGGTTTAAAGGAGCTCAAAAGGCCCTTCGTTAAAGGTTAAAAAGAGCTCAGTGAAGCTCAAGGTTTAAAGGAGCTCAAAGGCAAAGAAGTTGAGGATACCTACAAGGTGAAAGGCTACCTACAAGGTAAAAGGATACCTACAGGGTGAAAGGATAACTACAGGGTGAGATGGAGGATGTTAGCAGAAGGCGTAGAGAGGCGATAAGAGGCGTTTTTACCGAAATGGTAAATGATATGAATACAGAGTTAAGGGATCCTCTTATTGATAAAAGTGGCATATATGCCAAATTTGATAGATTGGAAGCTCTCTATTTGGAGCTGGTGGTGTTGAACGAACAATACCAGGAAATTTTATTAGCCAAAGCTGAGGCGACTGACGATGAAATTGATAAAGAATTTGAGGAGTGTGAAGTCTACATCACGGAA
Organism: Cordylochernes scorpioides; assembly: GCA_030710605.1. Classification (NCBI taxonomy): domain Eukaryota; kingdom Metazoa; phylum Arthropoda; class Arachnida; order Pseudoscorpiones; family Chernetidae; genus Cordylochernes; species Cordylochernes scorpioides. The sequence goes on along the minus strand of CP092864.1, from coordinate 137,555,797 downwards.
AGATATTATTTAAAGGCCAGAATTCGCGAAATGCGTGAGCAGGATAGGGATGCTCAGGCCAAGACTTCTCAAATTCCACCAGGGGCGTCTAGTACCTCTCCGAATTCAGATACCGATAATCAGAAAGTTATCAAACTTCAGAATACTTCTACGTCTCTATCGAAAAGCCCGGAAGAGTCCGTGAAAAATGAAATTGAAGGTGTGGAAAAAGAGGATTCAGTAAAAACTGCTAGAGCTACGGATGTGAAGCCTACTCTAGCTAAAGCTAGAATGCTAAAGGAAGCTTGTCCAGCTCCCTCTATAATAGATATTGAATATGAGGGCAAAAAAGGTGCTGTGAATGCTATTAAATAAAAGGATTCTGAAGCTGAGCTCAAAGACGGAGTAAATGATTCTGAAGCGAAGCCTAAGGGCGAAGGCGTAAAGGAATCTGAAGCGAATCCTAAGGACGAAGGAATAAAGGATTCTAAGGATAAGCCTAAGGGCGACGGAGTAAATGATTCTGAAGATGAGCCTAAAGGCGACGGAGTAAAGGATTCTGGGGCTGCAATTAAAGGTTATGAACCGGTGAGTAATCCTGGAGCAGAAGCTGATGGTGCTGATTTAAAGGTGGAAGAAAAGCTAGATGTAGAACAGGGTACTGATTTAAAGGTGGAGGGAAAGCTAGATGCAGAACAGGGTACTGATTCAAAGGTGGAAGAAGAAAATATAGATGCAGAACAAGGTACTGATTCAACGGTGGGGGAAAACCTAGATGCAGAACAAGGTACTGAATCAAAGGTGGAAGAAAAAATTATTGATCCAAAAGATTGGTTTAAGAGTGAGTCCAGGGCTACGCCTATACGGCCAGTATTTGGCGACGCTTCCTGTCGAGGACACGGCGCACGCGCCTTAAGACGGTATTTGAAGAGGAGACCCATTCTACTGAGGAGAATCCCGGAAATAGGGATAGAACTTCGGAAAAATAAGTACGGAGTTCTGGCCGACATGGGGAGATATTTCCAGGTAATGGACATCAAGGAAAATGATTGGGACTACCTCCGATTTCTTTGGAAGAGGTAGATGGACGCCCATGGGGCAATCTCCGGTGGTGTGTATGGAGAGGGTGCCGCAGTATTTCTTTCTTGTTTTACAAAAAAGAAAGGTGGGGGTATGTTAAAAGTCGTAACATACAATATGTAAATATCCTTTTTTGAGTGTATGACTAGAGATGTAGATTTTTCTATTGAATGTATAAATTGTTATTATGTAAATTTCCCTTTTGTATATAACTGAGCCGTGTTGTTTAAATAAAGAGTTTCTGAGTAGAGCGAGAGCTTCTGCGCGTGTAGCCGCTGGTTTCTGTCTTCGTTATTTTCCTTCCTCGCTTGGTCACCCAAAGCAGTCCAATCAATATCAAGACTTCAGGTCGGAGTCTTACTTGTTGGGAGAAGGTTCCTTCAATCTTAACCTCGCGTAATCTTAACAATTTGGCTAAAAACGGAATTGCTTTACTACCCCAGCCACCCTATTCTCCTGAGCATGCTCCCAACGACTTTTTCCTTTACGGAAAAGGACGTCGATTTGACTCAATACCTGAAATAAAGAAAAATACAGAGAATATTTTGAAAAGCCTGAAAGATGAGGATTTTCAGAGGTGTTTTGATATCTGGAAAAAAAGATGGAACAAATGTATAGATAGTGACGGTGAATATTTTGAGAAATTTTAAATAAAACTTTATTATACTTTTGTATCTCTTTAAATATTTAGCTTTCCTGAAAATTAATGATCACACTATGTAAATCATTAAATATATCTCTACAGACCTTTAACAAAAAATATATATATTTAAAACCTAAACTCTTTTTATTCGCCTGGTTAAAGGAAGCTTTCGGACAAGTTCTTCTCCAGCTAACTAAAACATATAAACAAGGCGCAATGAAGAGAGAGAGATTATATAGTATTTTTAAAGAGGAATATATGTAAATATAGTACATAAAATATTTAAAGAATTTACATAATTGAATAAATTTGAAGAATTAATTATGAACAGGTTAATGAACCCCTTACTGCAAGACCTTACTGCAACGATAAAAGTTGTTAAGATCTTAAATTTAGTTGTTATAGAGCAAACACGAACACTTTCTTTATTTTACGTATATTAAAAAGAATTGTGATGTAATCCTTCCTTTTTTGATCTTTTACATTATATTACGCCGTTTCGGTAACCCACTATCATCCTAAGGGGTATAAACTACCAATTTTCTACAGCCATGGCCTGGGATCGAATCCCGAAATTTAGAATTTTTTTTTTCTGAAGAAATTTCTTAAATGGCCTTCTATTCTTGAAAAAGTCCAACCCCACCAATGAGTGCAAGTAATCAAACGATGCTATGACATGTTTGTAAGTACAAAAGTCGAACCGCTTTCTACATATGTGGACAAATAGTTGCACTTTGACTTTTATTATCAAGGCTATTTTTCCCAAGACCATTTTATGATAGTTACATAGTTCTATAGCTATGTTTTTGTCTTCTGATGGGATTTTAATCGGTTGAACTGGTTCAACATATATCTGATTGATGAACTTCATGTTTTCCTTTTTCTTCTCCATATAAATACAATCGGATAGATAGTGAGACATTTCGTTTGGGTTTTATTTTTTAAAAGAATTTTAAAAATCGCTAAAAATAGCTTCATATTTTTGTATTTAGAAGCTTATATCATTGATATTCAGAATATATCTATTAAATAGACTTTTATTGTAATAAAATATTATTAAAGAAACTATATATGGCTGTTTTTCCATAGTCAAAAATCAATTTTGTGCTTTTTCTTCTATAAATATCTCTCTTTAAACCTAATAATAGCAAACGAATTAAACCATCCTCGTTCTTTCTATTATCATTAAACAAATTATCAAACATTTTTTTACTAATGCTTAACTAAATACATGGTCGTTAGGCAAGTGGGGTGATATCCTTTTATTTGGAGAACTCAAGTATTCGGAGAGTTAATGGATTTGAAAAGAAAAAAAAAAAAAATGCAAATCGGAAAGAACAGAATCTGTATAATTGGCTTTCAAATCGACCATTTGGAATACCTCCCCTAATGTACTGAAAATATTTAAATTGTATTGGACCCTAGCAGACGATACTATCAATAGAAAGAAATGACTTCGAGGAAATCTATTTATTCACAGAATTTCTTGTGAATTTTCTCTCTCTCTTTTGAGAGAATTTAATCTGAACATTTTGAGCAAGTTATAAACACTTTAGAAAAGTTGTAATATAAATATTATTTTAAATAATAATTATTGTGACAAAGTATTTATAATATTTTATGTATAGATTATTAATTGTTTGATATTTATATTATTTATATT
>CP092864.1:137428792-137552332 GCA_030710605.1 Cordylochernes scorpioides | reverse complement strand
TATCAAATCTATTTTCTTATTATAAATTTACATTGATTTTATTGACATTTAGGCTAATCATTATTACTCATGCATATTTAGCGATTATTTTAAATAAAATAATACCTATTTTATATCTCAGAATGTTACCAAACGATTTTTTAAATATTTTTTTTATTTAAATAGTAATATTAGGTTATAGCATTCTTAAAATTAGATTACAATTATTTTATTTGTATTTACTTTTTGTAATAAAATAAAAATTTGAATTGTAAAATATTTAGTATAAACGAATAAGATATTTTTTTATATATTTGTAATTTAAATATTTGTCATATGAAATAATTGGTACTTTATACATTTCAAAATTAGCTATTAAATTGGATTATATAGAATAATGTTAGAATTTATTCGGTATTATTAGCGTTTTATTCAATTAAAAATATATATACAAAAGTTTATTTTATATTTTTAAAATAATATATATCAGGTGTGTTAAAATATTTTATAAACTAACCTATATCTAAAAGTTTTATTAGAATACTATTTTGAATTTCGTTTAAATATGTTAGAGAGGCGAAATTTTTGCCGTGATGGATTTTAGAATTTATTATCACTTTTAATTAAAGTTTCAAGAGTAGAGCCAATTAGCATTTAATTGAATATTTCCTCCTCTAAAGTTTAGCTTCAGTTTTTATTAGTTCTCTAATGGAACACCTGTCCTTGTTATAAATATATATATAGGACCCAAATACTTTATAAAATCTAAATATTTATTTTGAAATATGTACAGAACAATTTATGATTATAATATTTGTTTTATATATTGCTGTAATATGTGACCAAGTAAATAGCAATTTATAAATAAAAAATGTTTCCTTATTTTTTATCAATATATTCTACACGATGTGACACTGAATATACAACACCAATAATTAATGGGCAAAGTATTGTGAAATTCTGTATAAAGATAATACCAGTAACGAACAATTTTTGATATTTATCAGAACAGAATACAGCTATACACTGAGCGATATCGCCGTCCACTCAATATGTGGGACCACCGCTATGCAGGCTACAATACGTCTTGGTACTGACTCAATGAGGATGGTGTCCTGAGGGATGGCTGCCCATTCCCTGTCAACTAACAGCCACAGTTCATCTTCTGAACGCGGCTGTGGCAGCGCACGCAAACCACGTCCAATTAGGTCCCAGACTGTGAATATATATAAATATAAATGACCAAAAATGATTTGACTACTCTGATTTTGTTCTTCTAACTTGTAAACAAGAAGTTTATAATATATTTTTTGTTCTTTCTTGTTTTTAAATTGGATCTTAAATAAAATAATGATATAAAAAAGGATTATATTTTTAACTCAACCCAAATTAACACACAGACGTGTTCAAAGATCAGAGATCAGGAGAGACTGGTGGCCATGGAAGTATCGAGGTTTCATACAGGACATAATGGCTGATGTGTGCTGTGTGAAAGTTGCACGTTATTCAGCTGGAAAATGGCATTGGGTACCCACTGAAGAAAGGGTAGCGTCACTGGTCGCACTACGTCATCCACGTGTCGTTAGACGGTCATAGTTCCTTCAATACAAATCAGAGGTGATATGCTATCATAAGCGATGGCCTCCCAAATCAAAATACGGCGTTCGACAGATGTGGTCGGATTGGACCAGTCACCAAGATGGCACCAACTCAGTGACAGTCATTGATAAAATAGAAGCGAGATTCATATGAGAACACTACCCTGTGTACTTCCACTGTACATGTAGATCTATCCTGACCAAATTGTAAACGGATGGGGTATGTGCCGTTGGGTCAATAACAGTCTTCTTAAGGGGTGCCATGAATGTAGGCCGCTGTCGACCAATTTGCGTGAATATTTCTGTAATCGATAGGGGAGAATCAAGAGTGTCCTGCACATCTTACAAAATGATGACAGAAATGGGGTCGCTAACACAATTCGATAGATGCGTCGATCCACGCATGCTGACGTCACTCTGGCCGCACCAGTACCCTTCAATCGTGCCACATTTAATTTTTCTAACCATATTCGCCATAGACGGTGCACTGTGGACACGTAAAAGTGTCGGTGACAAAGAACTACATCAGCTTTGTCTGTTGAGAAGCGTCCACCTAGAGACATGGTTTTGGGCTAAGGACCCACGTCAGTCTAGAGCGGATTTATTCCTTGAGATCTACAAGGGACCCAATGGAATCTTCACAATATGCCTACTATCTACTATATAGTAAAGAAAGTTATAGAGTAGTAATAATTCAGGAAAAAATTATATCGAAATAAATATTGAGAGATCACCTAAAGGTTTCAAAGTTTGAATTGCTGAGTGTAAAGAAATAGAAAATTATTATTTTGTTGTTTAACATTTTCTGACATATTAGATGTATTATTAGCCTAGAAAAATACTGATTGCCTAGTTCAAGAATGTCATAAAGATGCTTAGTCAGGAGAAAAGGTGACAGAAAGGGTTGCCATTGTTGGCCCCGTGAACAGCTATCTGAAAGGCCATGTCAACAATGGAACTTTTACAAAAGGTTGCTAAGAAATTAGTTATCCAAATGCAGTTTCAGACAGGATACAATCGAGTGCTAGCACGGCGGCAGGTGGTTCTACTATGAAGCGGCCTTCGAGGAGGCAGAGAAGCGGGCTCTACAAGGAGGCGGAGAAGCGGGCACTACGAGGAGGCGGAGAAGCGGGCACTACGAGGAGGCGGAGAAGCGGGCTCTACAAGGAGGCGGAGAAGCGGGCACGGGAGGAGGCGGAGAAGCGGGCACTACGAGGAGGCGGAGAAGCGGGGCCTGAGAAGAGGCGGAGAAGCGGGCACTACGAGGAGGCGGAGAAGCGGGCACTACGAGGAGGCGGAGAAGCGGGCACTACGAGGAGGCGGAGAAGCGGGCACTACGAGGAGGCGGAGAAGCGGGCACTACGAGGAGGCGGAGAAGCGGGCACTACGAGGAGGCGGAGAAGCGGGCACTACGAGGAGGCGGAGAAGCGGGAACTGCGAGGAGGCGGAGAAGCGGGCACTACGAGGAGGCGGAGAAGCGGGCACTACGAGGAGGCGGAGAAGCACGCACTTCCAAGAGGCGGAGAAGGATCACAGCGAAGAGGCGAAGAAGCAGCCACTACGAGGAGGCGGAGAAGCGGGCACTACGAAGAGGCGGAGAACCAATAAATAAGTTTAAAATGCAATCCGGGTTTTGAAAAATCAATCAATAAATAAATAAATAAAATAAAAATAGTTCCAAGATAATTTAAAAATAAACTAAACATAAGGGGTAAAATTGTGTGTACCAGTGTTATTCGAAAAGTTATAACACTTTGTTCTGCACGACATAATATAAGATGTGAGCAAAGACAAACAAAAAATTTACTGTTCACAAAAACACACTACCGTTCAACACACTACCGATTTCCCTTATAGATAATCCACAATCTCGGTAGGCCACTATCCTTCTTCTGTCGAACTCGGATACTTGATCAAAAGATGATCGCTGTTTTCTACGAGGCATAATTGATTGTTTTTTTTTTTAACACAAGAAAAACACAATTGCTGAACTTGAAATCGTCGAAATCTCCAAGCCTTAAATAGTGCTTTGAAGTGGAGCCACAGGCGCGCGTGATGTGCGTCTGCGCTGAAATTCTAATCATTTGCATTTCTCACCTCCGCTAATGCATATTGTAAATTTCATGTTATTTGCATGCTTTTCTCCAGGGTGTTGCATATACGGTGGCGAGCAGTTTATATAAGATAGTTTTTAAAAGGTTTAAGAAACTGCTTTGAATGAAAATTGAAAGCGAGAGAGCTTAACTCTTTTAATATTAACTCATGTCAGTTTCAATTCTTCAGAAATACCTTTTGATTATATTGAGGTAAAATATTTATTATTGTGCGTACGCATTGAATATTTCAATTAGTGATTTCTGAAACACTGTGTGTAAACCTTCCCATTAAACTCACTTGTTTTTAAATAAATTTTAGTTGCCATTGTTGGCCCCGTGAACAGCTATCTGAAAGGCCATGTCAACAATGGAACTTTTACAAAAGGTTGCTAAGAAATTAGTTATTCAAATGCAGTTTCAGACAGGATACAATCGAGTGCTAGCACGGCGGCAGGTGGTTCTACTATGAAGCGGCCTTCGAGAAGGCGGAGAAGCGGGCTCTACAAGGAGGCGGAGAAGCGGGCACGGGAGGAGGCGGAGAAGCGGGCACTACGAGGAGGCGGAGAAGCGGGCACTACGAGGAGGCGGAGAAGCACGCACTTCCAAGAGGCGGAGAAGGATCACAGCGAAGAGGCGAAGAAGCAGCCACTACGAGGAGGCGGAGAAGCGGGCACTACGAAGAGGCGGAGAAGCGGGCTCTACAAGGAGGCGGAGAAGCGGGCACGGGAGGAGGCGGAGAAGCGGGCACGGGAGGAGGCGGAGTAGCGGGCACTACGAGGAGGCGGAGTAGCGGGCACTACGAGGAGGCGGAGAAACGGGCACTACGAGGAGGCGGAGAAGCGGGGCCTGAGAGGAGGCGGAGAAGCGGGCACGGCGAGGAGGCGGAGAAGCGGGCACGGCGAGGAGGCGGAGAAGCGGGCACTACGAGGAGGCGGAGAAGCGGGCACTACGAGGAGGCGGAGAAGCGGGCACTACGAGGAGGCGGAGAAGCGGGCACTACGAGGAGGCGGAGAAGCGGGCACTACGAGGAGGCGGAGAAGCGGGCACTACGAGGAGGCGGAGAAGCGGGAACTGCGAGGAGGCGGAGAAGCGGGCACTACGAGGAGGCGGAGAAGCACGCACTTCCAAGAGGCGGAGAAGGATCACAGCGAAGAGGCGAAGAAGCAGCCACTACGAGGAGGCGGAGAAGCGGGCACTACGAAAAGGCGGAGAAGCGGGCTCTACAAGGAGGCGGAGAAGCGGGCACGGGAGGAGGCGGAGAAGCGGGCACTACGAGGAGGCGGAGAAGCGGGGCCTGAGAAGAGGCGGAGAAGCGGGACGGCGAGGAGGCGGAGAAGCGGGCACTACGAGGAGGCGGAGAAGCGGGCACTACGAGGAGGCGGAGAAGCGGGCACTACGAGGAGGCGGAGAAGCGGGCACTACGAGGAGGCGGAGAAGCGGGCACTACGAGGAGGCGGAGAAGCGGGAACTGCGAGGAGGCGGAGAAGCGGGCACTACGAGGAGGCGGAGAAGCGGGCACTACGAGGAGGCGGAGAAGCGGGAACTGCGAGGAGGCGGAGAAGCGGGCACTACGAGGAGGCGGAGAAGCGGGCACTACGAGGAGGCGGAGAAGCACGCACTTCCAAGAGGCGGAGAAGGATCACAGCGAAGAGGCGAAGAAGCAGCCACTACGAGGAGGCGGAGAAGCGGGCACTACGAAAAGGCGGAGAAGCGGGCTCTACAAGGAGGCGGAGAAGCGGGCACGGGAGGAGGCGGAGAAGCGGGCACTACGAGGAGGCGGAGAAGCGGGGCCTGAGAAGAGGCGGAGAAGCGGGACGGCGAGGAGGCGGAGAAGCGGGCACTACGAGGAGGCGGAGAAGCGGGCACTACGAGGAGGCGGAGAAGCGGGCACTACGAGGAGGCGGAGAAGCGGGCACTACGAAGAGGCGGAGAAGCGGGCTCTACAAGGAGGCGGATAAGCGGGCACGGGAGGAGGCGGAGAAGCGGGCTCTACAAGGAGGCGGATAAGCGGGCACGGGAGGAGGCGGAGAAGCGGGCACGGGAGGAGGCGGAGTAGCGGGCACTACGAGGAGGCGGAGTAGCGGGCACTACGAGGAGGCGGAGAAGCGGGCACTACGAGGAGGCGGAGAAGCGGGGCCTGAGAAGAGGCGGAGAAGCGGGACGGCGAGGAGGCGGAGAAGCGGGCACGGCGAGGAGGCGGAGAAGCGGGTACTACGAGGAGGCGGAGAAGCGGGCACTACGAGGAGGCGGAGAACCAATAAATAAGTTTAAAATGCAATCCGGGTTTTGAAAAATCAATCAATAAATAAATAAATAAAATAAAAATAGTTCCAAGATAATTTAAAATAAACTAAACATAAGGGGTAAAATTGTGTGTACCAGTGTTATTCGAAAAGTTATAACACTTTGTTCTGCACGACATAATATAAGATGTGAGCAAAGACAAACAAAAAATTTACTGTTCACAAAAACACACTACCGTTCAACACACTACCGATTTCCCTTATAGATAATCCACAATCTCGGTAGGCCACTATCCTTCTTCTGTCGAACTCGGATACTTGATCAAAAGATGATCGCTGTTTTCTACGAGGCATAATTGATTGTTTTTTTTTTTAACACAAGAAAAACACAATTGCTGAACTTGAAATCGTCGAAATCTCCAAGCCTTAAATAGTGCTTTGAAGTGGAGCCACAGGCGCGCGTGATGTGCGTCTGCGCTGAAATTCTAATCATTTGCATTTCTCACCTTCGCTAATGCATATTGTAAATTTCATGTTATTTGCATGCTTTTCTCCAGGGTGTTGCATATACGGTGGCGAGCAGTTTATATAAGATAGTTTTTAAAAGGTTTAAGAAACTGCTTTGAATGAAAATTGAAAGCGAGAGAGCTTAACTCTTTTAATATTAACTCATGTCAGTTTCAATTCTTCAGAAATACCTTTTGATTATATTGAGGTAAAATATTTATTATTGTGCGTACGCATTGAATATTTCAATTAGTGATTTCTGAAACACTGTGTGTAAACCTTCCCATTAAACTCACTTGTTTTTAAATAAATTTTAGTTGCCATTGTTGGCCCCGTGAACAGCTATCTGAAAGGCCATGTCAACAATGGAACTTTTACAAAAGGTTGCTAAGAAATTAGTTATTCAAATGCAGTTTCAGACAGGATACAATCGAGTGCTAGCACGGCGGCAGGTGGTTCTACTATGAAGCGGCCTTCGAGAAGGCGGAGAAGCGGGCTCTACAAGGAGGCGGAGAAGCGGGCACTACGAGGAGGCGGAGAAGCGGGCACTACGAGGAGGCGGAGAAGCGGGCACGGGAGGAGGCGGAGAAGCGGGCACTACGAGGAGGCGGAGAAGCGGGAACTGCGAGGAGGCGGAGAAGCGGGCACTACGAGGAGGCGGAGAAGCACGCACTTCCAAGAGGCGGAGAAGGATCACAGCGAAGAGGCGAAGAAGCAGCCACTACGAGGAGGCGGAGAAGCGGGCACTACGAAGAGGCGGAGAAGCGGGCTCTACAAGGAGGCGGAGAAGCGGGCACGGGAGGAGGCGGAGAAGCGGGCACGGGAGGAGGCGGAGTAGCGGGCACTACGAGGAGGCGGAGTAGCGGGCACTACGAGGAGGCGGAGAAACGGGCACTACGAGGAGGCGGAGAAGCGGGGCCTGAGAAGAGGCGGAGAAGCGGGACGGCGAGGAGGCGGAGAAGCGGGCACGGCGAGGAGGCGGAGAAGCGGGTACTACGAGGAGGCGGAGAAGCGGGCACTACGAGGAGGGGGAGAACCAATAAATAAGTTTAAAATGCAATCCGGGTTTTGAAAAATCAATCAATAAATAAATAAATAAAATAAAAATAGTTCCAAGATAATTTAAAAATAAACTAAACATAAGGGGTAAAATTGTGTGTACCAGTGTTATTCGAAAAGTTATAACACTTTGTTCTGCACGACATAATATAAGATGTGAGCAAAGACAAACAAAAAATTTACTGTTCACAAAAACACACTACCGTTCAACACACTACCGATTTCCCTTATAGATAATCCACAATCTCGGTAGGCCACTATCCTTCTTCTGTCGAACTCGGATACTTGATCAAAAGATGATCGCTGTTTTCTACGAGGCATAATTGATTGTTTTTTTTTTTTAACACAAGAAAAACACAATTGCTGAACTTGAAATCGTCGAAATCTCCAAGCCTTAAATAGTGCTTTGAAGTGGAGCCACAGGCGCGCGTGATGTGCGTCTGCGCTGAAATTCTAATCATTTGCATTTCTCACCTCCGCTAATGCATATTGTAAATTTCATGTTATTTGCATGCTTTTCTCCAGGGTGTTGCATATACGGTGGCGAGCAGTTTATATAAGATAGTTTTTAAAAGGTTTAAGAAACTGCTTTGAATGAAAATTGAAAGCGAGAGAGCTTAACTCTTTTAATATTAACTCATGTCAGTTTCAATTCTTCAGAAATACCTTTGATTATAATGAGGTAAAATATTTATTATTGTGCGTACGCATTGAATATTTCAATTACTGATTTCTGAAACACTGTGTGTAAACCTTCCCATTAAACTCACTTGTTTTTAAATAAATTTTAGTTGCCATTGTTGGCCCCGTGAACAGCTATCTGAAAGGCCATGTCAACAATGGAACTTTTACAAAAGGTTGCTAAGAAATTAGTTATTCAAATGCAGTTTCAGACAGGATACAATCGAGTGCTAGCACGGCGGCAGGTGGTTCTACTATGAAGCGGCCTTCGAGAAGGCGGAGAAGCGGGCTCTACAAGGAGGCGGAGAAGCGGGCACGGGAGGAGGCGGAGAAGCGTGCACGGGAGGAGGCGGAGTAGCGGGCACTACGAGGAGGCGGAGTAGCGGGCACTACGAGGAGGCGGAGAAGCGGGCTCTACAAGGAGGCGGAGAAGCGGGCACGGGAGGAGGCGGAGAAGCGGGCACGGGAGGAGGCGGAGTAGCGGGCACTACGAGGAGGCGGAGTAGCGGGCACTACGAGGAGGCGGAGAAGCGGGCACTACGAGGAGGCGGAGAAGCGGGGCCTGAGAGAAGGCGGAGAAGCGGGCACGGCGAGGAGGCGGAGAAGCGGGCACGGCGAGGAGGCGGAGAAGCGGGCACGGCGAGGAGGCGGAGAAGCGGGCACGGCGAGGAGGCGGAGAAGCGGGCACTACGAGGAGGCGGAGAAGCGGGCACTACGAGGAAGCGGAGAAGCGGGCACTACGAAGAGGCGGAGAAGCGGGCACTACGAGGAGGCGGAGAAGCGGGCACTACGAGGAGGCGGAGAAGCGGGAACTGCGAGGAGGCGGAGAAGCGGGCACTACGAGGAGGCGGAGAAGCACGCACTTCCAAGAGGCTGAGAAGGATCACAGCGAAGAGGCGAAGAAGCAGCCACTACGAGGAGGCGGAGAAGCGGGCACTACGAAGAGGCGGAGAAGCGGGCTCTACAAGGAGGCGGAGAAGCGGGCACGGGAGGAGGCGGAGAAGTGGGCACGGGAGGAGGCGGAGTAGCGGGCACTACGAGGAGGCGGAGTAGCGGGCACTACGAGGAGGCGGAGAAGCGGGGCCTGAGAAGAGGCGGAGAAGCGGGACGGCGAGGAGGCGGAGAAGCGGGCACGGCGAGGAGGCGGAGAAGCGGGCACTACGAGGAGGCGGAGAAGCGGGCACTACGAGGAGGCGGAGAAGCGGGCACTACGAGGAGGCGGAGAAGCGGGCACTACGAGGAGGCGGAGAAGCGGGCACTACGAGGAGGCGGAGAAGCGGGAACTGCGAGGAGGCGGAGAAGCGGGCACTACGAGGAGGCGGAGAAGCGGGCACTACGAGGAGGCGGAGAAGCGGGCACTACGAGGAGGCGGAGAAGCGGGCACTACGAGGAGGCGGAGAAGCGGGCACTACGAGGAGGCGGAGAAGCGGGAACTGCGAGGAGGCGGAGAAGCGGGCACTACGAGGAGGCGGAGAAGCACGCACTACGAGGAGGCGGAGAAGCACGCACTTCCAAGAGGCGGAGAAGGATCACAGCGAAGAGGCGAAGAAGCAGCCACTACGAGGAGGCGGAGAAGCGGGCACTACGAAGAGGCGGAGAACCAATAAATAAGTTTAAAATGCAATCCGGGTTTTGAAAAATCAATCAATAAATAAATAAATAAAATAAAAATAGTTCCAAGATAATTTAAAAATAAACTAAACATAAGGGGTAAAATTGTGTGTACCAGTGTTATTCGAAAAGTTATAACACTTTGTTCTGCACGACATAATATAAGATGTGAGCAAAGACAAACAAAAAATTTACTGTTCACAAAAACACACTACCGTTCAACACACTACCGATTTCCCTTATAGATAATCCACAATCTCGGTAGGCCACTATCCTTCTTCTGTCGAACTCGGATACTTGATCAAAAGATGATCGCTGTTTTCTACGAGGCATAATTGATTGTTTTTTTTTTTTTAACACAAGAAAAACACAATTGCTGAACTTGAAATCGTCGAAATCTCCAAGCCTTAAATAGTGCTTTGAAGTGGAGCCACAGGCGCGCGTGATGTGCGTCTGCGCTGAAATTCTAATCATTTGCATTTCTCACCTCCGCTAATGCATATTGTAAATTTCATGTTATTTGCATGCTTTTCTCCAGGGTGTTGCATATACGGTGGCGAGCAGTTTATATAAGATAGTTTTTAAAAGGTTTAAGAAACTGCTTTGAATGAAAATTGAAAGCGAGAGAGCTTAACTCTTTTAATATTAACTCATGTCAGTTTCAATTCTTCAGAAATACCTTTTGATTATATTGAGGTAAAATATTTATTATTGTGCGTACGCATTGAATATTTCAATTAGTGATTTCTGAAACACTGTGTGTAAACCTTCCCATTAAACTCACTTGTTTTTAAATAAATTTTAATTTGTTTTGCCTGAAATAATGTTGTGTAATTCTGAGGTTTGTATAATGTCTTTGTGACATTTTGGTGTGGATGATAAGTATATTAGGAAATAAAAACTTGTATATTCCAAGAATTCTATGTTTAATTTTTCTTTTAATTCGCCTTTGTGAAGTTGAGCTGCAACCTCTTCATCTCGCAAAACGCAAAATAGAATGGGCTACACAATCAAGTCCATGACGTTGCGGAACCTGATTGGTAGACCTTTCGTAGACTTGTAGGGCCGTACGAGGCCTACAAGGAAGCCGTTAGAACTGGTACAACCCTCCGAGAGTGACCAAGACTAGTATGGGTCTAGAATCGGGGTGTTTAGGTATCTGTCAGAACGCGGATGACACTAGAGCGTTGTGAAGTATTTGGCGTCTTCAAGCTTATCCAATATGTTTTCTATTAGTTGGAGAGGATGGATATTGGGGATGATGATTTTTTCAACTTTCTAAAGTCAATACAAAACATTTTATTTTTGTCGAGTTTGGTGTCAAGAGTACCTGGACTAGAGTAGGGTGAGAACGAAGGCTCGATGATGTCAATAACCAGCATTTGATGGACTTGGGAGCGGATCTCCTGTTGGTCGCAAATCAGAACTCGATATGGACGCAGGGGTATTGTTTTATCGAATATAGTATTTGATATAGTGATTTATTTAATTTATGATTTTGAGCACAATAGTCATGATTAGATTTTTAATTTGGCTCTAGTATCGGATATAGTAGGTATTTTTACAGGGGGGATATTGAGGTTTGGGACTACGAACCTGTGTGAATATGTCTTTGTGCTGTTGTAGGTGTGTTGAAAATTGTGGCGGAAAATGTGGACTTTAATCTGTAAGTGTACCTATGTTTGGGAATGTTTCTGGGTTTGATTTATGATCACCATTGTGTAAGGAGGTGTGGGCATGCGGGTAAGTGGGTGGAAATGTTTTTTGTGTGATGTATGAACATGAAGAGTGGTGTTGACAATGATGGGACATTGTGGTTGAGAAATTTTCCCGTTTCTTGTGACCAACATCCTACTCTGATCAAAAGGTTTCGACACTTTGCTCATAAAATCCTGAAAACTCAATATATTTTCTCCCGGTTTGTGGCAAACGCAAGCGTCGCCCTTGGCTTGAAGACCTGCCAATTTACAAAAATCACGCGCCACAACAGCGTGAGCAGCGGCTGTTCGAAGTGAAGCCATTTTGCCCGTGATTAGATTTCGTTAGTCTCCGAAATGGAGGAGGTTGCCGAAATTTTTTGGATGTTGCAAAAAGGCTACGGGGATGCCGTCATGAGCCCAAGACGAGTTTTCGAGTGGTACAAGCGCTTCAAGGAGGGTCGGGAAGAGACCGCCGACAACGAGCGTTCCGGGAGACCGTCCACATCAACCACGCCTGAAAAAGTGGACAAGGTGTTGGAACTGGCGCGTGAAGACCGACGAATAACTGTCAGGGAGGTGGCCGAAGAAGCAGTGATATCATTCGGGTCGACTCAATCGGTAATGAAGGACATTTTGGGAGTGAGAAGACTCAACGCCGTTCTCGTTCCCAAAGATTTGACTTTTGATCAAAAGAACGCCCGGAAAGAAACGGCCAGTCTCAATCTCGAAGCGACAACCGACGACCCCGAATTGCTGAAGAGGGTCATTACTGGAGACGAAACATGGATTTACGGCTTTGATTCGGAAACTACCCAAACTACAGGCATCGGAGTGGCGCTTCAAAAATGAGCCCAGACCAAAGAAAGCGAGAAAGGCTCCCAGCAAAGTCAAGGTCATGTTGACGGTGTTCTTCGACTACCAGTGCATCGCTCATCATGAATTTCAACAACAAAGCTCTACAATAACTGCCGACTCCTACCTGGAAGTTTTGAGGCGATTGAGGGAAGCGATCAGGCAGAAACGGCTGGAGCTGTGGAGGAGCAAGTCGTGGATCCACCACCACGATAACGTTCCGGCGCACACAGGCCTCAAAATCTCGAAGTTCCTGCAGGACCACTTAACCTCTGTATTTCCCCAACCCCCTACAGTCCCGATTTGGTGTTGGATGATGTATAATAATGAAGAATGGGGTTGACAATGATGGGACATTTTGGTGGGAGAAATTTCCCGTTTCTTGTGACCAACATAGCATGGAACAAGGCTCTAGGTTGTATTTAGGGCATGGAGAATGGTGGTACATGGTACATAATTTGGGAATGTACATATGGCATGATGAGTGGTCATACGTGGTACATTAGTTAAGTATGTACCACAGGTATGATTCTAAAGTCTCTGGGCGCCTTTATGACAGATGGTAGTGATACATTTCGAGTACGAGGTAAGAAAAATGTACAAGTTGGATGCGTGACAAAGGTTGGTGACACGGTATGCTCCTCTGACGAATGTGCACATTGGTTTCCTTGTGCGGTAGGCATAGATATGGTGAGGGCCTTAGAATTGACCGCTTGGCATTACCAATATGTGCATTCCCCAGATACACTTGTAAAATGATAGGTGGAGCATGGAATGGGGGACGCGAAGCTGAAACAGAGTGCCTTTTTTGAAATTAATTTCAATTTTAAATTCTTTTAGGGTGTTTATGGAAAGTATTCCAAACGGCAGAGGAGCATCGAATATATGGAACTTCTCTGTCGTGGTTACTTTTCCTAGGGTTATGGAGGCCTAAAATTGACCTCAAGTTGAGGTGGTACCTGCTACGGAATCTATAAGGGTAAAATGGGGTTCTATTCGAATATTTTTCAATTTTCTATTCATATATAAATATATATTGTAAGGCACTATGTTTAGGGCCCCCACCCGTGCCAACAAGAAATGTTCGGGACATACATAAGGAGAAGGAAAGTTTAACAATTAGCTGCTGGACGAAAATTACAGTCTATTGCATGTCAAAAGACAACAGAATACCTACCTTGTTCTCTTTGGATCTGTTCTGGCTTTGTTTAGTGTTCGTGGCTTTCTTGGCTGGGCAAGAAGTCTCCGGCCTTGGACTCTCTGTGGCAGGCTTAAATGAATTAAAATAAATATAATCGATACTGAGAGAGAGTTGAATTTAAAAAAATAGAAATTTATTATCTTCGAAATTTGAATCACTAAGAGATTTCCAGCAAACCGCATCTAAAATATCAATTTTTTGTGCTACATGTTTTAATTTGCATTTACCTATTTTACATATCTCGGCTTGGATTTAAAAATCGTCATCCAATTCTTCTACTTCTAGCGAAATGGTTTTATCAATTTATCATTTGATATTATTAGAGTTCTTTTCTAGTATTCAAAAAGGAAAAATGCGTGTCGATCAGTTATATTTTTTAATTTATCAAAAAATTTGGCCGCTTAATCTCTGATTCTGGTAGAGCGCCATCTAACGAATAAAATTGTAACTAAAATCAATTTCGAATTTTTGACAATCTATATAGATAATACCGTAACAGAGTTTTCCATTGTAAAGTCCTGAGCTATCTCCTCCGAAGATTCTGAACTACACATAACAATCTATATACCAAAATTTTCGTTATTTTTTTCTTCGTGTCATAGGCCTGTTTTTATTTTCCTAATGTTAACAGTTATTTTTATTTTTTAATTTAATCTATTTTACAATCGTAGATTTTTTGCATTTATCATCATCAATTCTTTTGTTTACAATTGCGTAACTTTTATAGAGAGAAATAAAGAAATACATAATTGATTAGATACAAAAGTGTGAACCAGAAAGTCGATTTTAAAAAATGTTATTATTTAATATAAACTTATTTTAATTTAATTTTGAAATGAAAAGGTAGTGTAAAAGTGTATATGAGGTTAGATTCAAATAGGTTTAATTATGTTAGTTTAATCGCTAAATAAGGTTAGTTTTAGATAAGTTGAATTAGGTTAGTTTCAGATAATTAAAAAAAAATAATGTTCGTTTTTAGAAAAATAATTCGCAATAGTAAGTATATATATTAATATAAAAGATCGAAATGTAAAAATCACTATGTCCAAAATCTTCGCTTTAACTCGTGTAAAACGGCTCGAAGGTACGGCGGTGTCAACGTACAGCGCCGCCTACCAAAGTTACCCTTTTCTGGGAACTCACCAGGTTATATTATTTTTCGAATTGTAGATTGAATTATTACTTTTATTCTATCTTTTATAAGTGTTTGTTATAGTTTTTCATTTGAATTTAGCACAATTTTTGTATCTGGTTATCTTTTTTGGCATCTTTTTTTTTCTCATTAATAAGACCTAATCCAAATAATTTAATAGTGTGTGACTTTTTTTTTAAATTAAATTATTTGGATTAGGTCTTATTTTCTTTTATTAATTTGTTATAGTTTTTCATTTGAATTTAGCTCCATTTTTGTGTCTGTCTTATTTTTTCTTCTCATAAATAGGCTGATGCTGTATTTGTGTACTCAATTGTTGCTTTTTTTTTTATTAAATTATTTGGATTAGGTCTTATTTTCTTTTATTAATTTGTTATAGTTTTTCATTTGAATTTAGCTCCATTTTTGTGTCTGTCTTTTTTTTTCATCTCATAAATAGGCTGATGCTGTATTTGTGTACTCAATTGTTGCTTTTTGTGTCTGGTTTCTTTTTTGCAGTATTTTTTTTGAATCCTTTTTTTTTTTCATCAATTGTTTCCTCACATGCTTGGAATTTTCTTTTTATGCCTGTCCTGGCTTTCAGTTTTATAGATTTCCTCTGCTTGGTTCTTATTTTACCTTTTTTTTTTTGAGCGTCTTCTGTCATGCCTCGGAAAGGCCGTGGAAGACTCACTCCCCTGACCGCTAGGCTATTTCTCTTGTTTACTTTTTTACCAATGCCTATAATTTTTCACCTGAAAGATTTTTTTTTATTTGTTATTCAATAAACTATTATCACTTATTTTTGGTCTTCTTTTTATTTACTTATTTTACTGGGGGTTGGTGGAAGGATGGTCTAAGCCGTTGGTTCGGCTCGAAGGTACGGCGGTGTCAACGTACAGCGCCGCCTACCAAAGTTAACCTTTTCTGGGAACTCACCAGGTTATATTATTTTTCGAATTGTAGATTGAATTATTACTTTTATTCTATCTTTTATAAGTGTTTGTTATAGTTTTTCATTTGAATTTAGCACAATTTTTGTATCTTTTTTGGCATCTTTTTTTTCTCATTAATAAGACCTAATCCAAATAATTTAATAGTGTGTGACTTTTTTTTAAATTAAATTATTTGGATTAGGTCTTATTTTCTTTTATTAATTTGTTATAGTTTTTCATTTGAATTTAGCTCCATTTTTGTGTCTGTCTTTTTTTTTCTTCTCATAAATAGGCTGATGCTGTATTTGTGTACTCAATTGTTGCTTTTTTTTTATTAAATTATTTGGATTAGGTCTTATTTTCTTTTATTAATTTGTTATAGTTTTTCATTTGAATTTAGCTCCATTTTTGTGTCTGTCTTTTTTTTTCATCTCATAAATAGGCTGATGCTGTATTTGTGTACTCAATTGTTGCTTTTTGTGTCTGGTTTCCTTTTTGCAGTATTTTTTTTGAATCCTTTTTTTTTTCATCAATTGTTTCCTCACATGCTTGGAATTTTCTTTTTATGCCTGTCCTGGCTTTCAGTTTTATAGATTTCCTCTGCTTGGTTCTTATTTTACCTTTTTTTTTTTGAGCGTCTTCTGTCATGCCTCGGAAAGGCCGTGGAAGACTCACTCCCCTGACCGCTAGGCTATTTCTCTTGTTTACTTTTTTACCAATGCCTATAATTTTTCACCTGAAAGATTTTTTTTTATTTGTTATTCAATAAACTATTATCACTTATTTTTGGTCTTCTTTTTATTTACTTATTTTACTGGGGGTTGGTGGAAGGATGGTCTAAGCCGTTGGTTCGGCTCGAAGGTACGGCGGTGTCAACGTACAGCGCCGCCTACCAAAGTTAACCTTTTCTGGGAACTCACCAGGTTATATTATTTTTCGAATTGTAGATTGAATTATTACTTTTATTCTATCTTTTATAAGTGTTTGTTATAGTTTTTCATTTGAATTTAGCACAATTTTTGTATCTGGTTATCTTTTTGGCATCTTTTTTTTCTCATTAATAAGACCTAATCCAAATAATTTAATAGTGTGTGACTTTTTTTTTAATTAAATTATTTGGATTAGGTCTTATTTTCTTTTATTAATTTGTTATAGTTTTTCATTTGAATTTAGCTCCATTTTTGTGTCTGTCTTTTTTTTTCTTCTCATAAATAGGCTGATGCTGTATTTGTGTACTCAATTGTTGCTTTTTTTTTATTAAATTATTTGGATTAGGTCTTATTTTCTTTTATTAATTTGTTATAGTTTTTCATTCGAATTTAGCTCCATTTTTGTGTCTGTCTTTTTTTTTCATCTCATAAATAGGCTGATGCTGTATTTGTGTACTCAATTGTTGCTTTTTGTGTCTGGTTTCTTTTTTGCAGTATTTTTTTTGAATCCTTTTTTTTTTCATCAATTGTTTCCTCACATGCTTGGAATTTTCTTTTTATGCCTGTCCTGGCTTTCAGTTTTATAGATTTCCTCTGCTTGGTTCTTATTTTACCTTTTTTTTTTTGAGCGTCTTCTGTCATGCCTCGGAAAGTCCGTGGAAGACTCACTCCCCTGACCGCTAGGCTATTTCTCTTGTTTACTTTTTTACCAATGCCTATAATTTTTCACCTGAAAGATTTTTTTTTATTTGTTATTCAATAAACTATTATCACTTATTTTTGGTCTTCTTTTTATTTACTTATTTTACTGGGGGTTGGTGGAAGGATGGTCTAAGCCGTTGGTTTTCGACCGCTACGACCCGGGTTCGATTCCCGCATTGGGCACTTTTTTCTGAAAAAATAAAAAAAAAAGCTCCAATGGCTTCTGATTCTTGCAAAAGTCCAACCCCACCAGCAAGCGCAAGTAATCAAACGGGGCTCTGGCACACTTGTACATGCAAAGTCGAACTGCTTTTCATACGTGTACCATTTTCAAAGACCCTGCTTAGGATTAAAACTTCTCAGAAGCATAACAATAGTACCAACCTAGAGGTTAACTGGTGTGGATGCATTCCTCTGGGAGTAAGACTATTGAGAAATTCAGTAGGGAGTTATTTTGCTTCTCCGCATTCTAACACTCCAACTGTTAACACTGTGGAAACACTGACTCATGTTTGGTAAGCAATTTCAGGGAAGAAACTATAGACATTGGATTAAATAAATTATTAATTAAATTGCATTAAATAAAAATTATTAGATTTAAATAAATATTATTCGAGTGAAAAAAAAAAGAAAAAATTAACAAATTAGAAAATAAAATTTCGAAAAATACAACTATATTGCAGATAAGATAAGAGGACCTTATTAAAAAATAAATAAACAAACTGTAATTCGACACTATCGATAATTCGACACTTTCGATAATTCGACACTTTCGATAATTCGACCATTTTAAAAATCAAATTTACAAGGTTGATTGTTGTTTAAATACAACTTTGATTTTGCATGCATAAACACAGGCTCTTGTAGCAAGAACCCAACTTTAGTGAAAACTGATGCCTCTTCAGAATGAATGGAAGACTGAAATCTGAAGGAGCAGAAGATATGGGTCATCTTTACATGTATGCTATCCAATGTTCGCACACTTGAAAAAGCTACATATAAAGTTGTCCGTGCGTAAACACAGGCTCTTGTAGCCAAGGTTTGGCCTTGAGCCTTATTTATAGTCATAGCAAAAGCCAACCTTAGTGAAAACTAACGCCTCTCTAGAATGAAGCGAAGGTTGGTATCCGAAGGGGCCAAAGATATTTCAGACACTATACAGTGTGTTCAACTTTGGGCACTGTCAGTATATGTGCTTCAAGGACATGAGAGCACATGCGCTGAAACACCATACGTGTTCCATCGCAAAGATCCTAAAGGCATTGGTGAAAGTATAAATAAATATTTTGGAAATGAAAAAAAAATACATATATATATAAGAAAATAAATTGGAATAAAAATTTACAAACTATATTTCAGAGTGGATACATATTTGAAAGGAAAAAAAAAAAGAAAATTGCAAACAACAAAACTATATTACAGATATGACATGAAAACTAACGCCTCTCTAGAATGAAGCGAAGGTTGGTATCCGAAGGGGCCAAAGATATTTCAGACACTATACAGTGTGTTCAACTTTGGGCACTGTCAGTATATGTGCTTCAAGGACATGAGAGCACATGCGCTGAAACACCATACGCGTTCCATCGCAAAGATCCTAAAGGCATTGGTGAAAGTATAAATGACCCATATATTCTGCTCCTTCAGATTTCAGTCTTCCATTCATTCTGAAGAGGCATCAGTTTTCACTAAAGTTTGCTTTTGCTATGACTATAAATAATATTTGGGTTCTTGCTACAAGAGCCTGTGTTTATGCATGCAAAAGCAAAGTTGTATTTAAACAACAATCAACCTTGTAAATTTGATTTTTAAAATGGTCGAATTATCGAAAGTGTCGAATTATCGAAAGTGTCGAATTATCGAGTGTCGAATTACAGTTTGTTTATGTATTTTTAATAAGGTCCTCTTATCTTATCTGCAATATAGTTGTATTTTTCGAAATTTTATTTTCTAATTTGTTAATTTCTTTCTTTTTTTTTCACTCTAATAATATTTATTTAAATCTAATAATTTTTATTTAATGCAATTTAATTAATAATTTATTTAATCCAATGTCTATAGTTTCTTCCCTGAAATTGCTTACCAAACATGAGTCAGTGTTTCCACAGTGTTAACAGTTGGAGTGTTAGAATGCGGAGAAGCAAAATAACTCCCTACTGAATTTCTCAATAGTC
Source organism: Cordylochernes scorpioides (assembly GCA_030710605.1). NCBI lineage: Eukaryota > Metazoa > Arthropoda > Arachnida > Pseudoscorpiones > Chernetidae > Cordylochernes > Cordylochernes scorpioides. The sequence continues at coordinate 137,532,933 of CP092864.1, read as the reverse complement.
TCACTCCCAGAGGAATGCATCCACACCAGTTAACCTCTAGGTTGGTACTATTGTTATGCTTCTGAGAAGTTTTAATCCTAAGCAGGGTCTTTGAAAATGGTATACGTATGGTGATACAGTGCATGTGCTCTCATGTCCTTAAAGTAGTGTAGTTCTGTTGTTTGCAATTTCATTTTCTGATTTGTTAAATTTTTCTTCTATAGTTTCTCACCTGCGGGTCCTTTGGGTAAACCCGGGGCGTTGCCCGGGTCACTCGGCTAGTTTACCATTAATATTGTCATTGCATCCTGAACATAATGGTGTTTACCGCATTGCTCTAGCGCAAATATTCGCGGAGTTATTAATTTTAAAGTTTTTCAAGACTTTTGGATCACCCTGTACAAAACAGAGGTGATCTGCTATCATAAGCGATGGCCTCCTAAATCATAATACGGCGTTCGACATATGTGTCTGGATTGAACCTGTTACCAAGACGAAGCCAACTCGATGACTGTCATTGCTAAAATAGAAGCGAGAATCATGTGATAACATTACCTTGTGCAATTCCGCTGTCCCTATGATTCTATCCCGTATAAATTGCAAACGGAGGTATCTGGGCCGTTGGGTCAATGGCACTCTTCTTAACGGGTACCATGAATGTAGGCCGCCGGTGACCAATCTGTGTAAATTGGTATATATGATATATATTGTGGTGGTTCGTCTGATTTTAAAGAAATGATTCAATTATTAATTGCAAAGTATTTTAATTACTACAGATATAATATAAAAATAAATATCAATGATAATTGTCAGTTATTATTATTGTCACAAATTAATATCTAGTTAAGATGAGTTTAAAAAGGTTGGATGAAATGTGAGGATGAAATGGCCGTTGGCTGGTGGTGGCGTCAAAAACCTTGTATCCTCTCCCGTGTTTACCACACCACCGCTGCGCATGCGCCGACTTGCCGTACCCGGCCGGCCGAGGTTGCGGTGGTTGAAAAGGCTGTTCAAGATTGGTGGTTGATTAAAACACAGTCACATCTCCCGGCTCCCAAGGACTCTCTGTCCTTGAAAGATCGAAGTTGAGAAGCATGATCAAGGTACACTCGTCCTTCGGTGTCTTGGATGTCATAGACTAGACTGCTGATCTTCTTCTTAACAAAGAAAGGACCTCGTTGTCTTGGGCTGAGTTTATACATGCATGGATTGTGCTTTGTAACAGTCCTCAAAGCCTGATCTCTCTCAGAGAATTCCACACCTGTATGTTTATCATCATGAAGTTTCTTCCTCTTTAACTGAGCTTTTCTGGTATTCTCGCGATCCAGATCTCTTGCTTCTTCTAAAGTGATGGGATGGGCAGTAAAAGATGGTGATTCATCAATCCCATACATAAGAAACTTTGGGCTGAATTTGGTTACTTCATGTGGGGTCTGGTTGTATGTCTTGGCAATAAAGCTACGAGTGTCGACCATTTTTGTTTCAATTTCTCCAAAATTGCAGCTCTCAATTTTATGAGAAGGGCATGGTTAGCCTTTCTACCATTTCACATGTCTGAGGATGGTATGGAGTAGCAAGGGAATGGACAATTTTATTTTCCGACAGGAAATATTTGAAGCTTCTACTTGTGGAATTCGAACCATTGTCTGTCAGAATACGTTTGATTGGTACTCCAGAAGATAACAGCTGTCTAAGGATGTTGAGGATGGCAGCTGAATTGTTGGATGCTGTGGGACATGCCCAAATGTAACGACTATGGTGATCTATGATGACCTGGAGATACTTATGTCTGGTGTTCTTGGGCTTCATTTTCCAAAACAATTGTATCAAATCCAATGAGGTCAAATGGTTGGAGGTCGCTGTCCGGTATTTGGTAGTGGCCTATTGTCGGTTGGTTTGACTGTTTGCTGAGCTGGCAAACTTTACATGAGGAAACATACTCTTTTATGGTCCTGAGCATTTGTGGCCACCAGTAATATGTGGAAATCAGCTTCAATATTATGTTTTATTTTTCACAGGATGTCCAGAGGCATAATTAAAGTGGCGAAGACATTTTGCCAATAGGGAATCAGGTACAACTGCTTTGGAATGGCCTCGAATTTGTATAGTGAAAACGCCACTTTTAATTTGAGGGTTCTTTACAAATCGCAAGTCTGCCTGTTGCTGAGCAATCTTCATCTTATCTTCGGTTATGAATGTGCACACTGGATTCCTGGAAAGTGCGCCAACATGTGTTTGCTGTCCTCCTGCTCTGTGCATAATGCTGAACGATCTAGAAGATAGCTACATTGACCATCGAAAAAGTCTTCCCCCAGGGTTTTTATGATTCAATAGCCATTTTAAAGCGCTATGATCAGTGACAATTTGGAATGGCTAGTCTAGGTAGTTGTTGAAATGTCCGACTGCTTCGATGGTGGCAAAATATTCCAACTCTGTAGCGGTGTAGAGTGACTGTGTTGGGTTGAGCCGTTTTGAGAAATAGGAAACCACCCGTTCTCTGCCTTCTGGATGTTTATGTGCAAGAATTGCACCAAGTCCTTGCTCTGAGGCATCAGTGTAGAGCCTACATGGTAAGGTGGGATCGTACATTGCCAGAACTGGAGGTTGTGTAATTGAATTCTTCAAAGTTTCAAACGCTTTTTGGTAAATTTCAGACCAGTGGAAAATTTTATCTTTCTTCAATAAATCTGTTAGAGGTTGTGCTATTGAACTGAAATATTTTATAAATCTCTGATAATAACTACACAATTCGTGAAATTGCTGTACGTTTTTGACTGTTTTGGAGATTGGGAAACTTTTAACTGCTTCTATTTTCCGAGGTGAAGGTGTAACCTGATTGTATTTGAAGATATATCCAAGATATTCTATTGCTTCTCTGATAAAAGAACATTTTGAAGCTTGAGCTTGATGTTTTGGGAATATAATTTCTTTAGCACTTTTGATAGAAGGTCAAAATGTTCTTCTAAAGTTTTATAATATATAATGAAATCGTCAAGATAGTTTATGCACCCCTTGTACATTAATGGACCAAGGGTATGATTCGCTGAAAAGTAGCAGGGGCGTTTTTCAACCCAAAGGGCATTACTAACCACTCATAAAGCCCTTCGTTGGTGATGAATGCTGTCTTCTCTGTGCTGTCTGGAGCCATTTCGACATGCCAAAAACCTGAGGCGATGTCCAACTAAGTGAAATATTTCGCTCCCTGAAGACGATCGATGACTTCTTGAATGTTAGGCAGAGGCATCTTGTCATCAATGGTAAGGGCATTGAAGCGGCGGTAATCAACGCAAAGCCTCTTTTGGCCATCCGCCTTCGGTACGAGTGTGACTGGGAAGGCCCATTGGCTTCGATTGTCTCGAACTAGTTCTTTTTCTTTAAATCTTCAACATGTTGTTTAATCTCATCATACTTTGAGGCTGATCTTCGATATGGCCGAAGTTGAATAGGTAGATGAGGAACGGTATGGATGTTGTGTTTACTATTTTGATTTTTTCTACATCAAAAGAATTTTCCCTAAAAATAGTTTTATATTTATGTAATATCTTGTCGAGGGTTTGATTTGTTTCTGGTCTCAAATGATTCGCCTGAAATTTACAATTATACAAAGATGGTCCTTTAGTAGTCACAACACCATTCTTGATGTCGACATGAAGATTGAACAGAGTTCCCACGTCAAGACCTAGTAGAAGGGGGTACATGAAGTTTCTGAGAATGTGTAAATCTATCTGATGGGCGATGTGGCTGATGGTAAGGTTGACTTTAACACGACCAAAGCTTCTTGTTCTGGAATTAGCTTAATTGATGTAAATGGATGATGATGGTTCCGTTTGTAGATTTTTTTTTTAATTGGGAATATGACATTATACTGATGGTTTAAACTGTATCTATGAATGCTTGTATTGGGGTGGAGTTTACTAATGTGTTTATGTTGATTAACTTGAAGATTGGCCGCTCTATTAGTTTAAATTAACTGTTGGTAAATCAGTTGAGTTAGAAGATGAAGGGTCGAAAGTAACATACAAAGTTGAGGGTTGTCCGTTTGCTGCGGTTTCTTTAGGGAATGTTTTGGGTCTATATGGGCATTCATTATGCCAATGAAAGTTATGTAAATTCCGTATTTTGCAAAATCTGCATGGGTATGGTGGCTTCGGAAGTGAAGCGACGTGAGAGGCAGCAGATTTCAAATCTTTAAATTTATTATCACCGAAGGCTGATTTCAAGTTCATTTGTATGGAGTTAGTAGCAGCCTCCAATTTTAAGGTTGCACCTACCCAAGTCTCTATATCTTCGAAATGTATTGGGGCTAAGCTAATCTTTCATTGTGCTGGTAATCCTTCTGTCAACATCTAGATCTGTTCGACTTTAAATAAGGAAGTTTGTTTTAGAAGCCGGATTTTCGAATGAAAGTAGTCATTGACGGATTCATCGCGGCGTAGATACCTTCGTTGTGCATCGATTAATGGAGTTGCTGTTGATGATACAGATCTTGTAATATATTTTTGTTTGATGGTTACCCATTGATTAATATTTGTTACCGCAATTTCATCAGCATACCTTCCTTTATCTTCGTCTGCAACATGTAATTCGAAAAGTTTTACTCAGCTCTGGGCACGAATATCCTTCTGATCCCCGCTGTATTTTTGCAATTTTAAAATATTTTTTTCGACATAATGATCTTATTTTTATTCTCAAAGAATACTTTTTTTCCAGTGTTCAAATTATTGCTTAAAAATTATTAAAATCAAAATTATGTTCACATTATGACTGAAATAAATATAATATTTAAATGAATAAAATATTTTTGATGCTTGAATAATTGAAATATTCTGTTGGCTGCGCCAAAACTGTGGTGGTTCGTCTGGTTTTGAAGAAATGATTCAATTATTTATTCCAAGGTATTTTAATTACTACACATATAATATAAAAATAAATATCAATGTTAATTTTTAGTTATTATTATTGTTACAAATTAATATATAGTTAAGAAGAATTTTAAAAGGTTGGATGAAATGTGAGGATGAAATGGCCGTTGGCTGGTGGTGGCACCAAAAACATTGTATCCTCTCCCGTGCTTACCACGCCATTGCCGCGCATGAGGCCGACTTGCCGATCCCGGCCGGCCGAGGTGGTGGCAGTTCAAAAGGCTGTTCAAGATTGGCGGTTAATCAAAACACCGTCACAATATAAAACTGTAGAGTAGTAATTATTCAGAAAAATAATATCGATTAAATAAATATTAAAATATTACCTAAATGTTTCAAAGTTTGACAAAGGTAGTCAAAGTTTAAATTGCTGAGTACAAAGTAAAAGAGAACTATTGTTTTGTGTTAATGTTAAACAACAAAACAATTACTGACACACTGGATGTATTATTAGCCTATAAAAATGCTGAGGGCCTAGTTTAAGAATGTCATAAAGATGCTCAGACAAGAGAAAAGATGACAGAAGAGTTGACATTGTTGAACCCTTGAACGGCTATCTCAAAAGCCATGCCAACAATGGAACTTTCACAAAGAGTTGCTAAGGAATTAGCTGTCCAGAATCAGTTTCAGACAGGATACAACCGAGAGAGAGCACGGCGGCACGTGGTTCTATGGAGCGGCCTTCGAGGAGGCGGAGCAGCAAATACTTCGAGGAGGCGGATCGCCGAGCTCTTCAAGGAGGCGGAGAATCGAGCACGGCGAGTAGGCGAAGAAGCGGGCACTACGAGGAAGCGGAGAAGCGAGCACTACGAGGAGGCGGAGAAGCGGACACTACGAGGAGGCGAAGAAGCGGGCACTACGAGGAGGCGGAGAAGCGGGCACTACGAGGAGGCGGAGAAGCGGGCACTACGAGGAGGCGGAAAAGCGGGCATTACGAGGATGCGGAAAAGCGGGCATTACGAGGAGGCGGAGAAGCGGGCACAGCGAGGAGGCTGAGTAGCGGGCCCTACGAGGACGCGGAGAATCGAGCGCTACGAGGACGCGGAGAAGCGGGAACTACGAAGAGGCGGAGAAGCGGGAACTACGAAGAGGCGGAGAAGCGGGAACTACGAAGAGGCGGAGAAGCGGGCACTACGAGGAGGCGGATAAGCGGGCACGGCGAGGAGGCGGAGAAGCGGGCACTACGAGGAGGCGGAGAAGCGGGCACGGCGAGGAGGCGAAGAATCGAGCGCGGCGGTAAGGCGGAGAAGCGGGCACTACGAGGAGAAGCGGCACTACGAAGAGGCGGAGAAGCGGACACTACGAGGAGGCTGAGAATCGAGCACGGCGGGAAGGCGGAGAAGCGGGTACTACGAGGAAGCGGAGAAGCGGGTACTACGAGGAAGCGGAGAAGCGGGTACTACAAGGAAGCGGAGAAGCGGGCAAGGCGAGTAGGCGGAGAAGCGGGCACTACGAGGAAGCGGAGAAGCGAGCACTACGAGGAGGCGGAGAAGCGGACACTACGAGGAGGCGAAGAAGCGGGCACTACGAGGAGGCGGAGAAGCGCGCACTACGAGGAGGCGGAGAAGCGGGCACTACGAGGAGGCGGAAAAGCGAGCATTACGAGGATGCGCAAAAGCGGGCATTACGAGGAGGCGGAGAAGCGGGCACAGCGAGGAGGCTGAGTAGCGGGCCCTACGAGGACGCGGAGAATCGAGCGCTACGAGGACGCGGAGAAGCGGGAACTATGAAGAGGCGGAGAAGCGGGAACTACGAAGAGGCGGAGAAGCGGGCACTACGAGGAGGCGGAGAAGCGGGGCACTACGAGGAGGCGGAGAAGCGGGAACTGCGAGGAGGCGGAGAAGCGGGCACTACGAGGAGGCGGAGAAGCACGCACTTCCAAGAGGCGGAGAAGGATCACAGCGAAGAGGCGAAGAAGCAGCCACTACGAGGAGGCGGAGAAGCGGGCACTACGAAGAGGCGGAGAAGCGGGCTCTACAAGGAGGCGGAGAAGCGGGCACGGGAGGAGGCGGAGAAGTGGGCACGGGAGGAGGCGGAGTAGCGGGCACTACGAGGAGGCGGAGTAGCGGGCACTACGAGGAGGCGGAGAAGCGGGCACTACGAGGAGGCGGAGAAGCGGGCACTACGAGGAGGCGGAGAAGCGGGAACTGCGAGGAGGCGGAGAAGCGGGCACTACGAGGAGGCGGAGAAGCACGCACTTCCAAGAGGCGGAGAAGGATCACAGCGAAGAGGCGAAGAAGCAGCCACTACGAGGAGGCGGAGAAGCGGGCACTACGAAGAGGCGGAGAAGCGGGCTCTACAAGGAGGCGGAGAAGCGGGCACGGGAGGAGGCGGAGAAGTGGGCACGGGAGGAGGCGGAGTAGCGGGCACTACGAGGAGGCGGAGAAGAGGGCACGGCGAGGAGGCGAAGAATCGAGCGCGGCGGTAAGGCGGAGAAGCGGGCACTACGCGGAGAAGCGGACACTACGAGGAGGCTGAGAATCGAGCACGGCGGGAAGGCGGAGAAGCGGGCACTATGAGGAAGCGGAGAAGCGGGTACTACGAGGAAGCGGAGAAGCGGGTACTACGAGGAAGCGGAGAAGCGGGCAAGGCGAGTAGGCGGAGAAGCGAGCACTATGAGGAGGCGAAAAAGCGGGCACTATGAGGAAGCGGAGAAACGGTCAAGGCGAGGAGGCGGAGAAGCGGGCAAGGCGAGGAGGCGGAGAAGCGAGCAAGGCGAGGAGGCTTAGAACCAATAAAGAAGTTTCAAATGCAATCCGAGTTTTTAATAAACCAATCATTAAGAAAGAAATACTGAAAATAAAAATAGTTTCAAGGATATATAAAAAAGAAACGTCTTCAGCAAAATGAAGTATTATTTTATCACCCACACAAATTTTATGATATCTATCTTAATTCAGGTGTTGTCCAGGCCTTTCTTTCTGAGTTGTTATAAAATAACCCTTAAGTACCTTAAAAAATATAATTTTCTTGGGAGCAAATAACCGCAAAACATCTGATCTCTCTCCTGAAAATTGTCTCTTGTTAGAGATCAGATCAAAACATATCAGTTTTGATATTACAAAGATGCTAGCCCACATCAGAGCGATCGTTCAGGCTAGATTACTGTATCACAATTGAAAAGTTATTTGCATTTTAATTATTTTTATTTGGTTATGCTTCTATCATTGTATGTTTCAACCTAGCTCATCCTTCTACAGTACAGATTCAAGTCCTTCTGTTGGTTATTCTTCTGTCTTTGTTTGTTCCAGCCTAGATTCATCCTTCTACCCTCTCTCTACAGCATTAATTGTTTCTGTTAGTTATTCTTTTTTCATTGTTTGTTCCAGCCTAGATTCATCCTTCTACACTACAGCATTAATTGTTTCTTTTGGGTATTATTTTTTCTTTGTTTGTTCCAGCCTAGCTTCATCCTTCTACACTACAGTATTAATTGTTTCTGTTGGTTATTCTTTTTTCTTTGTTTGTTCCAGCCTAGCTTCATCCTTCTACCCTACAGCATTAATTGTTTCTGTTGGCTATTCTTTTTTGTTTGTTTTTTTCCAGCCTAGGTTCATCCTTCTACACTACAGCATTAATTATTTCTGTTGGTTATTCTTTTTTCATTGTTCCAGCCTAGCTTCATCCTTCTACACTACAGCATTAAGTGTTTCTGTTGGTTATTCTTTTTCATTGTTTGTTCCAGCCTAGCTTCATCCTTCTACACTACAGCATTAAGTGTTTCTGTTGGTTATTCTTTTTTCTTTGTTTGTTCCAGCCTAGCTTCATTCTTCTACAGTACATATTTAAGTATTTCTGTTGGTTATTCTTCTTTATTTGTTTTTTTTTCTAGCCCAGCTTCATCCTCCTAAAGTGTTCAGCTTTAGAGCTTGGACAGGAAAGTTTGGAAAACATAAGAGCAATACGATCTACCTCAATAAGTGTGTTGTATCCTAAGACTGATTGCCAAGACCATCCAAGCTACTGGTGATGAAATCCTAGACTATCTTCTGGAGAATAAAATAGTTCATACTCTTAAAGCTATACTATGGAAGGGAAGCTAGGCTGGAACAAGCAAATTTAGAATAACCTCCTCATAAATAGATGAAGAAATTAAAGGGTTTTTTTAATTACTTTAGAGAGAGATTGAAACCTTTTTATACTACATCGTCCATATACGATTATACAGCCCTGGCCAACCTAAATGACGCCACGGGCCTTTTTGACTAGGAGCAATGTTACAGGGCCGAATTTTAAGGAAACGTGCTTTAAGAAATGTAAAAGAAATAAAATACGTAATTTACGAATAAGCTCTTTATTGTTTCAATTAAATTTTAGTCTTATCTAATGTGAAATTATTATAATTATTTCAATATAATTTCTGTTTTTGGATATACAGACGAGAAAGGAAAGTTACAAAAGAAATATAAAGTTAAATGGCGAGCCGCAAATTATTTTACTGCGGGCCGCAGGTTGGCCAGGCCTGCGATTATATAAGGTTAAGTAAAAATTGAATAGATATGAATAAAAAATATTAAAAGGGATATATAGATTTTAAAAATATATAAAATTGATAAATTTACATATATATAGAATATATACAAAGTCTTCATTGGTGTGTGCCCACGGCGGGAAAGACTCTACCACCGATGGACTGCGAGAGTTCTTTCCTACGGAGTGGGCAGGTCGATGTGATGGCTGGTGTTACCCACCTCAAGACCAAGATGGTACTTGTAGATGGTAGCTTTCGCCACACTGGTCATAGCCTCGGGATGGAGGCCGACACCGAAAATCCAGGCCTTCAGTTTCTGAGGCATTTCGCAGGTGGGGAACACCTCCAAAAGCGAAAGAGAGGTTACACGTGGTATAGACCATGATAATCATAATGGGTAGAAGTTGGTGAATGCTCTTACTGTGAGTGCACCACATGTTTACACATGTGAGGCAGTTCAACTTTGCACTTACAAGTATGCCTGAGCACCGTTTGGTTACTTGCACTTGTGGCGGGGTTGGACCTTTGCAAGAATCGGCGGCCATTGGAACATTTGTTTATTAGTAAAAAAAGTTCTCATTGCGGGATTCGATCCCGGTACGTGGATGTTAAACACCGACGGTTACTCATCCACTGACCCCATATTCACCTCACCTATGTGTAAATAAGTATAGAGATGTAGGAAATGTTTTAAAATTGTAATAATAATAGAATAAATGGCATTAAAGGTTTTTACTCTATCTTTTAAATGAAAACTATATATTTTTTTATATATTGTAAATAAATGTAAAAATAAATAAATAAAAAGGTCAGGTGTTTATATTAAAAATAAAGAAGGCATATCCTGACCAGAAGCACATGTTCTTTTTAGGGCAGAGCGCCATCTAGTGGAACAGAAATCAAATAAACGTTGATATAGCCTGATCTATATTTGGCCAACCCTTTTTGTATGTATATATATATATATTTTTTAAAGGCATATCCTTATCGTGCAACTGAAAGTTACTGATGACTTGCGCCATCTATCGAAACAAATTCAACTATTCGTTGATTTTTAATTATTGCAGAATTAGCCAAATACCCATTCTTGATAAATCAAGAAAAGCTAACCACGTACGCGTTTCGGGCTATTTGCCCTCGTCAGCGATAGATGGCACAAGCCATCAACAACTTTCAGTTGCACGATAAGAAGATGCCTTTTTTTCTCAATTTATTCACCTTATCCCAGTACAATATTACATTTGTACTTTTTTTTCACATATATATATATATTAAAAACAAAAAATGCATATCCTGACCAGGAGCACATGTGCTTTTTAGATGGCAGAGCGCAATCTAATGGAACAGAAATCAACTAAACGTTGATTTAGCCCGTTCCCTGAATTTGGCCAACCCATTTTCTTGATAAATCAACCGTAGTTGATTTCTGTTCCATTATATGACGCTCTGCCATCTAAAAAGCACATGTGCTCGTGATCAGGATATGCCTTCTTTGTTTTTAATATCAACACCTGACTTTTTTTTCTATTATTTTTCCACATATATTCGATTATTTTTTATATTTATTTTTCTATATTCAACACCTTAAATAATCTTATATAAACAAGATAAAAAGAATTTTCAATCTCAATATCATTCTTTCTATATTAAAATCATTAACACAACACAGCCATTATCCAACGTGTCTGTAAACTAGTTAGAAATTCTTTGTTGATATGCAACTCTATCTTGTTCCCGTAATCCCAAAAGAGATTGGATTTGTTCCCCCAATGGAAATGGAGTCCAAAAAGACTTTAGTATGCAAATTGAATACAAAAACTTTGTTGCATATCAGAAGGAGATTGTATCTTCTATGTTACAACTTCCTTTTATAAAAGTTTCTATTCTTTACATGCAATCATCAATACATTTATTTGTGGATGATTCTAGTTTCAATAAATAATAACTAAACCTTTTTAAACAATACTTATCGATTGATAAATTTCGTATTCTGGTATTATGTGAGTATAAACAAGTAAAAAATCAAAACAGAATAGAGATATATCCAAAGAATGAATCAATAGTATGGCCCACCAATGGTATGAAGGAACAAGACCTGGAGACTCAATATCATAACAGCTTTCTAGAAACGAAGCCTCAAAAATTGCAAGATTAAAGACCGGACATACAAGACCCATTATGTTCATTGATGGAAAAAAAAGTTTTTCCTGTCTGCTCAAAATGCTCCAAATCCACTGTAACTCCAGCACATATCTTGGACTGTATTGGAGCTAAGAAGGAAGACCTATACAAGAACCCCAAAACTATAGTAGAAAAAATGTTGATTTCAACCATCATGACCTGGTGTAATCTTACCCATGGGATAATAATAAAAAAATCCTATTATAAACAAAAGGAAAAGTATAAAAAGAGCATAAAGCGCCTCTCTCGTCAAAAGGTCTCCAGGTGGACGATTCTCAGTTTACCAAAGCTGGTGTTGTGACTTTGTCAACGACCTGAGGCCGCTAGTTTAGGGTAACGGTCAATAGATGGCGTTTAGTTTTGGTGTTTATTTTGACGGGAGATACGCCTTATGTTTTTCTAGATTAATTTTCCTCCTGTAAAAATTTCCATCTATATAATCATTTGAATATGCATTTTTCTTGGGAATACAATGGTAAGCGTGAGACTTTGTACTCGTGAGAATTTAAGTTCGAAACCGGGTATTGTTTTTTTTTTATCTCCCTGTCTGAAGCAGGACTCTCTAAAGGTGAGGAGGTCTCCTTCACAGAAGATTTGTAAATAGGTTTCACTACGTTTTATTAAATGATTCATCGTTCTATTAATTTTTATTTTATTTTCGACGAATTATCAATAAGGATGTTTAAATTTTCATTGTCCAATATATATCCTCCATAAGCTGGCCGGCTCTTCCTGGGGCAGTGATGCCAACACCCTGCGTACTTCTGCCTTGGCATTGATCTTCTCCACGGCTGAGTATTGTGCTCCAGTCTGGGAGGGGAGCTGCCACACGAAGCTAATAGACACACAACTAAATTCTACCTTACGAATTATAACAGGGGTTTGCCAACCTACAAGAATCGACTGGCTTCCAGTTCTTGCTCACATCTCTCCACCTGAGCTACGCAGAAAGGAAGCCACCAAGAAAATGTACCAAAAACTCTTGGATTCACCCGACCTCGAAATTAACCCTATCCTACAGTCTCCCCCAAATCATAGACTAAAATCAAGGAAGCCGATATGGTCCAGAGGAAACCAACTTCTCTCCCAAAATTTTAATATCTCAGAAGCATGGACAAATTCCTGGATCAGCTCCGATATCCCAAACAAGAACCTCATCACAAGCCAAAGTGTCAAGATCCCAGGTTTTTCCCTCCCTCGACGAGAATGGGTGCTTCTAAACCGCTTTAGGACAGGTCAGGGAAGGTGTGCAGAGCTGATGGAGTTATGGGGCTACACCAAAGATCCAAATTGTGCCTGCAACGTCCCACAATCAATGTCCCATATACTAGATGACTGCCCGCTGTACAAATTCAATGGAGGAATCTCCAATCTCCATTCTGTCACCCCGGAAGCCCTGAACTGGCTGAAGGCCTTGCCTCTCAGACTTTAATGACCGATATGTCCTCACTTCTTTTTTTTATTTAAATTTTTTTGTCTCCTCTCTAATTGTAAATACGCTGCTGTATCACCTCATAAGCATAAATATTGTCCAATATATGCTTATGGTATATATATGCTGTAATGCGTGGAGTCGACAACACGTCGCAGCAGACTCCTCATCAAACATGCAGTCATGGGGCCAGAGTGAGAGCACACTAGCCTAAAGATAAATGAAGACCACACGTATAGGAACATGGTTAGCTCGGTTTAGAGGGGGCAGCATTCGGAAAGGTGAGATGGGACTATGGGAGTCTTGGTGTCGCTCTGGTCAATATGGCAGCATGGCGACTATGTCTATACTGTGCTCCTGTGGGCTCCGAAGGAACCAAGTTTATATGCAAATGATGACGTCAGAGAGGAACGGACCTTTTGGGGTGTCCGTGTCCAGTCAAGGACTGGACTGCTCGATTTTTATGTTCTTTTAGCTTCTTGGACAACGCCAATGACCTGTTATTCGACCTTACTGGGTGCCGTGCCTTTCTTTTCTGGTGGCAGATTTTATTGAACGCCATCTTAAAGTTACATCAGGCTTGGTGTTTCTTGATGTGTCTACGTACAACATTCCTATGTATAAAACATTGTATATATACAACAAATATATAATACGACATATTTATATATATATGCCAAAAGTGGTACCTCTCCTTTTAAATATGCATTAAAACAATGCAAGAGAAAAACACTTAACGGTGGTGTTATGTATTGTAAATAATTATTAATTTTGTATCCTGTCTATCATCATGTTATTATTAAAAAGGTAATGCCGAAGAATAAATTGTTATTATTGTTATTGTGTTAAATTAATTTTGTTTTTAATTTAAATAAAGACATAACAGAGGTTTTTGATAAGAGAGAGAGAGAGAGAGAAAAAAGGCTCCATGGAACATGAATACTACTCTCTTGCAACTTTACATTATATATATGGTAGAAGTATTAAGTTAAATGAAACTATATATTCAAAGAAGAAAGAGAGAGCCTACCCAGATGTTACCACAACAGGTCCCAATTAGGGAGACAATTAAATCTATACAACTCTTAATGACATTCAGCCCGCATATGTAAATAGAGGTCGCAATATGTAATTTGTATGACAGAGGAGAGGATTTGGATGGATTAGAGGAAACCATTAGAGAAAATGGAATTCCCTTCTGTGGAATGGATGGAAACTTAATGGCATGTCCGCTTTAATGTTTACACTTCAGGTATATATACAACTATCGATTTCGGAAGATGACCGACTTCTGTACAACGGAATTGTTTGAAATTATTCGGTTACATCGCGTGACACAGGGGAATGGAGTACACCATACTGGCCGGAAAGATATCTGGGCGACACATACCTGGATGCCCACCGACACGCTTCGTTGACCAATTAAAAGAACTCACTGGTTTAACAGTCGCCGAGATGGTACAATGAGCTTGAGACAGAGACATCGAGACAGAGATGGCTGGTGTCGTGTTTGGGATGTAATACGTACAGTGGGCCACAACGTTTGATAAAATGATATTACTATACACATACCTATTGATGATGTTTAATATCTTATAAATCTGTAATAACACCTTTCCAATGTAACATATATATCAAATATCTCTAGAGACCATATTGCAATGATAAAAGTTGTTCAATGAAAGCGCTTTGTGGCCAATTAGTCGAGCAAAAGAATGAAAGCGCTTTGCTCATCAGTAGTGAACCCTCTCAACTGTTTCGCCAAATTAATATCAAGACCGTTTTACTATTGTAATGATTTGTTTCAATTCCAAAATAACTTTACTAGGTGCCACTCAAAAAGAGCAACCTAGTTTATGATATTTACAATGAATATTATATTAAGGTTATTCACATATTAAAATAAAGTGACCAATGCGGGATTCGATCCCGGTTCATGGATGTCGGGAATTGAGGGTTTTACCCATTCGTCCCCGCCTTCTTTATGTATTGTATTGGTTTTCTTATATATCCTGAATTTTTATTATGGATGTCCGCTTAGGGGTGTTTAGTAAACTATAGAAATAAGCTTATGGTCTCTGTAGAGGTTCATACATATAATTACAAGAAATTACATCGAGCAAAGCTCTCCCGCAAAATAAGGTTTTTTATCAAACAAAATATTAACAAATGACATAAATTTTATTGCCATTTATCAATAAAATTTGTAACAATACTTTTCAGGCGAAATCTGTCTTTCTTTTCACATATATCATCAAATTTTATCTCTACGGACCTTTCTTTAATGATAAAAGTTATTGAATGAGACGGCTTTGCTCATCAGTAGTGAACCCCCTAAGCGGTTTCGCCAAATTAATCTCCAGACCGCTCTAATATTGTATTGGATTTGTTTTCTCATGTATCTTGTATTTTTACTATGGAAGGCAGCTTAGGGGTGTTTAGTGAACTATGGATATAAGCTTATAGGTCTGTAGAGGTACATACATACCATTGCAAGGTATTACATCGAGCAATGCTCTTCCTAAAAAAAAAAAGGTTTCCTTATCAAACCTAATATTACGTAAATTACGTTTATAAAATTGATTGCCATCCATCGGTAAAATTTGTAATGATAATTTTCGGCAATGTGTTTCTTTTCATATACAACGTGTGATCAATAATTTCCAAGAATGATACTGGATCACGTAAAATATTCAAAATATGGAAATAATTTCATGAAGACCTTATAGAAAAAACATTTATCAACACGTAGCAAAAATATTGATCACACAGAGGCACGCACTCACGTTTTTTCGAATTTATAAGCTCGAATATATCAGAATATATTCTAACTTCATTATGGACTGTATTGAAAAACAGCGAGTCTGCATAGAGTTTTGCTTTAAATTATGGAAAACAGATTCCAAATTATTTTAAATGTTGAAACAGGCTTTTAAAGAAGATGTCCTATCACAATCAAGGACATTTGAATGGTTTGCACGATTTAAAGCTGGTTGGACAAGCGTCAAGGATGATCTACATACTGGAAGACCTTTATCGATAAGAAACCCCGAAAATGCACTCAAAATCACGTCATCGATCAAAGAAAACCCAAGAATAACTATCAGAGAGCTATCAGAAGACTTGGATATCTCTTTTGGAACATGCCAAACAATCATAAAGAATGATCTGCATCTTAAACGATCCCCGGCTAGATTTGTCCGACATCTCTTAACGAATGAGCAGAAAGAGCATCACAAAGAAACGTGCAAAAACATGGTCGAAATGTTTAATTCTGATCCCCATTGGGTCAAAATTGTTATCACGGGAGATGAACCATGGGTGTACGGATATGATCCCGAGATCAAGAGGCAATAAAGCCAGTGGCTAGAGCATGGTCAACCAAGATTCAAGAAAGCAAGAATGATCAAATCGAAGCTTAAGTGTCTTCTTATCACTTTATTTGTTGTAAAGGGATTGTTACATTATGAATTCGTGCCCGAGGGTCAGACCATTAATCAACATTACTATCTTGATGTATTGCGACGTTTAAGGGAGGCTGTGCGTCAGAAAGGACCCGAAAAATGGCATCAGAAAAATTGGCTCTTGCATCATGACAACGCACGGCCACATACAGCTGTCACTGTACCACTCTATTTGGCTAAACACGGAATTGCTTTACAACCCCAGCCACCCTATTCTCCTGACCTTGCTCCCAACGACTTTTTCATTTACGGAAAAGGACGTCGATTTGACTCAATACCTAAAATAAAGGAAAATACAGAGAATATTTTGAAAAGCCTGAAAGATGAGGATTTTCAGAGGTGTTTTGATATCTGGAAAAAAAGATGGAACAAGTGTATAGATAGTGACGGTGATTATTTTGAGAAATTTTAAATACAAATTTACTATACTTTTGTATTTCTTTAAATATTTAGCATTCCTGGAAATTAATGATCACACTATGTAAATCATTAAATATATCTCTACAGACCTTTAACAAAAAAAAAATATTTAAAACCTGAACTCTTTTCATTCGCCTGATTAAAGGAAGCTTTCGGGCAAGTTCTTCTTCAGCTAACTAAAACATATAAACAAGGCGCAATGAAGAGAGAGAGATTATATAGTATTTTTAAAGATGAATATATGTAAATATAGTACATAAAATATTTAAAGAATTTACATAATTGAATAAATTTGAAGAATTAATTATGAACAGGTTAATGAACCCCTTACTGCAAGACCTTACTGCAACGATAAAAGTTGTTAAGATCTTAAATTTAGTTGTTATAGAGCAAACACGAACACTTTCTATATTTTACGTATATTATAAAGAATTGTGATGTAATCCTTCCTTTTTTGATCTTTTACATTATATTACGCCGTTTCGGTAACTCACTATCATCCTAAGGGGTATAAACTACCAATTTTCTACAGCCATGTACTGGGATCGAATCCCGAAATTTAGAATATTTTTTTTCTGAATAAATTGTTCAAATGGGCCTCCATTTTTGAAAAAGTCCAACCCCACCAATGAGTGCAAGTAACCAAAGGATGCTATGACATGTTTGTAAGTACAAAAGTCGAACTGCTTTCTATATATGTGGACAAATAGTTGCAATTTGACTTTTATTTTGTGAGGCTATTTTCCCAAGACAGTTTTATGATAGTTATATAGTTCTATAGCTGTGTTTTTGTCTTCTGATGGGATTTTAATCAGTTGAGCTGGTTCAATATATTTGATTTGATGAACTTCATGTTTTTATTTTCCTTCTCCATATAAATACAATCGGTTAGATAGTGAGACATTTCGTTTGGGTTTTATTTATTTTTAAAAAATAATTTTAAAAATCGCTAAAAATAGCTTCATATTCTTGTATTTAGAAGCTTATATCATTGATATTCAGAATATATCTATTAAATAGACTTTTATTGTAATAAAATATTATTAAAGAAACTATATATGGCTGTTTTTCCATAGTCAAAAATCAATTTTGTGCTTTTTCTTCTATAAATATCTCTCTTTAAACCTAATAATAGCAAACGAATTAAACCATCCTCGTTCTTTCTATTATCATTAAACAAATTATCAAACATTTTTTTACTAATGCTTAACTAAATACATGGTCGTTAGGCAAGTGGGGTGATATCCTTTTATTTGGAGAACTCAAGTATTCGGAGAGTTAATGGATTTGAAAAGAAAAAAAAAATAATGCAAATCGGAAAGAACAGAATCTGTATAATTGGCTTTCAAATCGACCATTTGGAATACCTCCCCTAATGTACTGAAAATATTTAAATTGTATTGGACCCTAGCAGACGATACTATCAATAGAAAGAAATGACTTCGAGGAAATCTATTTATTCACAGAATTTCTTGTGAATTTTCTCTCTCTCTTTTGAGAGAATTTAATCTGAACATTTTGAGCAAGTTATAAACACTTTAGAAAAGTTGTAATATAAATATTATTTTAAATAATAATTATTGTGACAAAGTATTTATAATATTTTATGTATAGATTATTAATTGTTTGATATTTATATTATTTATATTTTGCTACTCTGGAAACTTCCCCTTATTGCTTGTCTATATATATAAAATTGAATGTCTGTGTGTGTGTCCTCTATGGATTCAAAAACCATACATCCAATCGCCGTGTAATTTTGGGATATTATTAGGTGTATCTCCGGAAAGGTTTACGAAAAATAATATCTTGAATATCTTTAATATCCTTAGAGTTATATGCAGATTTGTAGCTTTAACTCGCAAGCAACGCCATCTTGCAACGGAGATCTGCCCCTCCCCCCCCCCACCGTCCGGCCGCCGGCCAGTTGGTTGGACATTCCAAGTTCCCACCGACCAATCAGAGGGATCAAGAGCCCCCTCCCCCCCCCCCCCCCCCCCCCCCCCCCCCGTCCGGCCGCCGGCCAATCACAATCAGAGTGATCAAGAGGTCCTGGCGCTCGGGGGGCGGGTGACCTCCGGGAACTACGTCCATCTTCCATAAACGACCATGATTTTATTCAACTTATCGAGTATTTTTCAAGGGACCGGGAAAATATGTTCACTAGATAAAACGATGATTTTGTAATATAGAAAATTAGGAAAGAGAAAATTCAGGATGACACGGCACACAGGGACCGGGAAAAAATAATCACTTTATCGAGAGATTCACGACCATGACTTTATTCAACTTATAGAGTATTTTTCAAGGGACCGGGAAAATATGTTCACTAGATAAAACGATGATTTTGTAATGTAGAAAATTATGAAAGACAAAATTCAGGATGCCACGGCACACAGGGACCGGGAAAAAATGTTCACTTTATCGAGAGATTCAAATTTACGAGTTTCAAATTATCAAAATATATATATATTCTTAAAAGTTTATAGATAATTGTTTTACCAAATGTTCGTTAGACAAACCTTTACTCGTGTATAACCTCGGGCGAAGCCGGGTACGTCCGCTAGTATCTTATAAATGTTGATTTGTGTTTGTACCTTAAATAAATTGCTGTGTCATCCTGAAGTTTGTCTTTCCTTATTTTCTACGTTACTATATTATTAAGTTATTTCTGTTGGAATATTACACAGAGTAGCAATTGCTATAGATGAGCTCTCGTGTTTGAAAAGGATCTCTTGTATATAATTATTATTATGAAAAAGGTATCTCCTTATCGTGCAACTAAATGACCTGCTTTTTGGTCGTTGAGGTACAGCTTCCAACACGCTGATGAGGGCCAACAGCCCGAAACGCGTCCGTGGTTAGCTTTTCTTGATTAATCAAGAATGGGTATTTGGCCAATTCTGGAATAATTAAAAATCAACGAGAATAGTTGATATTTATTCCGATAGTTGGCGCAAGCCATCAGCAACTTTCAGTTGCACGATATGGAGATGCCTTTTTCATAATTTATGCACCTTATCCCAGTACAATATCACATTTGTACTATTTTTTCACATAATTATTATTGTTTTTGTGTTTAAATATTGTACTTTTGTGGTTGGTTGTCTTAGTACTGGTACTAGGGCTTCCAATCCCGGTACATATTTTCAATCCCGGGATTCGGGATTGCTTTTTTTCTCAATCCCGGGATATCCCGGGATTGAAAAACATTTTCGTCTTTCTACGCCAAGAGGTATATCGTTTCGTTCGTTATATTTTTAATTTTTTCTTTTATATAGTGCCAATGACGTGGCACTTACTTCGATGAAAACAACCTGAAAGCCATATTTTGCGCCTGCTTATGAACTAAATCATTGCTTTTGGGTTACAGTTGAAATTATCTGTCAATTACTGTACACACATCTGGAAATATATTACTGTTCTTGGAATTCTTAGACCACATCTCTTAATGCAGTGTTGGGCAGTAATACATTCAAAGTAATACATTACCTTGTAATTACGATTACTTTGCAATGCATTACTTTTCAAAAAAAAAAATTGCATCAGAATGTAAACATAATTACTCGTAATTCTATATACAGAGGGTGTTCACACTTATAGGAAACAAGTTTTATTATAAAATATTAAAATTAACACCATATTTGAAAATTTTCAAATGTTCTATTTGAAAGCCTTTTTGTTTATTTACAAAACGGCACCTGATTTTCCACGATACCAGACACTTTCTGATCATGGTCATACTCAAAAGATCCCATTCTTCCTTTACCACTTTCCAGAGACCTTCAATTGTCCTAGGGTGTCTCTTTCCAAGTGCTCTTTTAAGGCATCCAAAAATGCAAAAATCCATCGGGGCTAAATCAGGAGATTTTACAGGGGTTCTGTTCTTTGGAATAGTGTTGATTCCTGTTCTTTGCCTTAGATCTTCCAAATAAGCTTGGGTTGAAGATGAGGTATGACTTGTGGCGTTATCATGGTGAAACCAGACTTTGTTACTATGTTTTCCATAGATAGAAGGAATATCATTCAAAAATATAGGTTCTAAAATGTTGTTTTGATAGTACTCCGAGTTTATTTTGGCATTTCTTTCAACTTTTCTTATTTTTAATTTTCCTTCATATGATATACCGCATGCCACCATAAATCCATTGAGGTAACTTTCGGAACATTCCTTCAACCAAATTGGCCTAGATTTTTCCACCCTTTTTTGATAGTATATAGCTCTTTTTCTGTCGCAATCGGTTAAATATACCCATGCTTCGTCATATGTAACAATAAATTTCCATCTATCAGCAGCCAAGAAATTTTCATAAAAATATCTGCTGATAGTGTGTCGCTGACGAATATGGCTCTGAAACAATTTGTGAACCGCATGTTTTTTTGTAGCTTTTAGGCCTAAATCTTTATTTATTATTTTATTTATTGTTGACACTGATGTTCCTATTAATTTGGCTATATCTCTTTGTGGCATAGGATTTTATTTTGTAATATATTTTTTCACTTTTTTGACAGTTGCAGGAGTTCTCACAGATATAGGGTGATAATCCTTTGTCCATTTCTCCCTAGGTGCTTTGAATAAAAACTTGATATTTTTGTCGTGAATAATATTCTAAATACCTTTTTTAGAAATGTTGATATCATCTTGTTTGCATATTTTAATTATGCCCAAATAGGTACGATTTTTGCGCTGGTTTTCATGCACAAACCAGTAATCCCGGGATTTTTCGTGCAGAATCCCGGGATTTCGGGATCATTATTTGGCTCCGGGATCCCGGGATTGGAGGCCCTAACTGGTACCCTCAATACTAATCCTTGATATAAGATATCAGTCTCAATTTTTTATATATATAGACAGTTTTTTTTTAACATTTTTTTACCAAAAACTTTTTAATTTTATTTTTACAAAAAGAAAAACTATCTTTTCCCAGCACTTGTTGAATCATTCCCGCTTTATCTAATCTTCTTATCTAAACAACACCTGCCTTTCTTTTAACTTCCCTGGCCTGGGGAATCTAACCTTTTTGAACAACCTTGTATGCGTGCAGCACCTTGGTACTTTGATATAGTACATTGCGGCTTGTCTGATTGCTACATCCATTTTTGGGCTCGAAAATCAAACACTTTTGATTAGGAGCCTGTAAAACCATATTCTATTCGTTTCACATGTATTGAGTTTGTTTTGTATATTCTTACTATTAATAATAAATTATATGCAAAGTTAAAAGGTTATGAATTTTCATTCTTCATACTATTTAATTTAATTTAACAATTTCTCTCTCTCTTCGTATATCAATATATGCTTATATATGAATATAACATCTGAATACATTTCAATTTTCCTATTAAACGATATAAATATAGCTATCAAAAGATTAAAATAATAATAAGGGATTATTGTGATAACATGAATAAATATTAAAATAAAAAAATACATATCCTGACCAGGAGCACATGAGCTTTTTTAGATGGCAGAGCGCCATTTAATGGAAGAGAAATCAACTAAGCGTGATTTAGCCTATTCCCTGATATTTGGTCAATCCAAATTTCTTGATAAACCAAGAAAGGTCAACCAAAAACACGTTTCTAAGCGTTGATTTAACTTGTTCCCTGATATTTGGCCAACCCAATTTCTTGATAAATCAAGAAAAGTCAACCACGAACGCGTTTCGCGCTGTTGATCCTCGTCAGCGTGGTGCAGACTGTACCTCTACGACTAAAAAATGTTTTGATTCCAGAGGCTTCTTGAGAAACCAAATAAAGAAGAAGCATTATTGTGTATATAAACATAAATATTATATATTTGAAGTTCTAATTATACAATTTTTAAAATATTAATGCTATTATTTACTTGGTTGATAAGCCTAGAAATTCGGTTTCTCTGTCAGACGAAATAAATAGCTACCAGACGATGGAAATAATGAAGAAGTATCATTGTGTATAAAAATATAGATATCATATATATGAAGTATGAATGATACAAATTATAAAATATTTATGCTATTATTTACTTGGATAAGACTAGAAATTCGGTTTCTCTTTCAGACACGAAATAAATAGCTATCAGACGATAAAAACAACGAAGAAGCATTAGTATGTATCAAAATATAAATAAGTATATATGTTTGAAGTATGAATTATACAAATTATAAAATATTTATCCTATTATTTACCTGGATAAGCCTAGAAATTCGGATTCTCTGTCAGACGAAATAAATAGTTACCAGACGATAAAAACAAGCAATAGTATATATGAAAATATAAATAAAGTATATATGTTTGAAGTATGAATTATACAAATTATAAAATATTTATGCAATTATTTATCTGGATAAGCCTAGAAATTCGGATTCTCTGTCAGACGAAATAAATAGTTACCAGACGATAAAAACAAGCATTAGTATATATGAAAATAAAAATAAAGTATATATATTTGAAGTATGAATTATGCAATTTATAAACTAATTATACTATTATTTACTTGGATACGCCTAGAAATTCGGTTTCTCTGTCAGACGAAATAAATAGCTACCAGACGATGAGCTTAATGAGCCGTAATGATCAACCTTTCTCTCTGCTTAACCAATCTTCTGGGTTAATTACATTTTGGCGGGAAAAATCGCCAAAGCAATTAATGGCCAAAAGAAAAAAAAATGTCTAAAAGTCATTAATGGTTAATTTTAACTATAAAATTTAATAATAAATAATGTCAAAATTATTGCTTTGCCCCCCGGTCAAAATCGAATTTTTAGTTACGTCAATTATGTAAATAAGATGGGTTCGTCTGCCAATTAAAACAACCATCGTCTGATCTTTAATGGTGTACTTAACGCCAGTTTTTAGGCTTATTTACGCTTCTTTTGGGTAGAAATCTCAAGTATACGTTAAGATTATACTTTTAAAATGCCTTAAAATATTCCTGAAACTGATTTATTGATTAAACAATCATTATTTCTAGGCCTATATGGCTTAGCTTTTCTTAAACATTGTCGAAATCGGTTGTAATCCAATATTCACCATTATATTGATTATAGAAAAAAGTCGCAATAATTTAGGCTTGGATTCATTTAAACTAACCATTAGAAAAGATATTTCACTTTATTCAGGGTCCATTATCGATTTCTAAGTTTATATTTAATACAAAGCAATAACGTGCCATCTATATATAACAAATGAAAGCATTAAGTCGCGAATGTTTCTTTTCACAAATAAATCAAACTTCTACTGTCCTTACTTCAATGAAAAATGTAATTTATGCCTAATTGGCCTTGTTCTTATTGTTTGTGGAAGAGCATTGCTCGATGCAAATATTTAAGTGTAATTCTACTGTCCTAAAAGCTTATGCCCATAGTTGGGTTAAATACCATTTCTAAGATTCCACACTTCAGTTTAGCATATATAAGCAGAATTGTCCAATACAGTATTAGAGCTTCAAAGGAGCGGTCTGAAAGATTAAATTGGTGAAACTGCTGGGAGGGTTTACCACTGATGAGTCAAGCCCTCCCAAAATATTTTCTTCGCAGTAAAGACAGTAGAAAAGTTTGATTTTTTTCGTGAAAATAAACACTCGCGTCTTAATGCTTTCATTTGTTATAAGTTTATATTAGTTTTTTTTTAATCGACTCTCAGCACACACAACGTGTCTATATTCAGACTTTTTTAAAAAGTCGTCAATATAAAAAATGTATTAATACAAAGCAAAAACGCGCCATCAATATACAACAAATAAAAACATTAAGACGCGAATGCTTCTTTCATACACAAATCAAACTTCTACTGTCCTTACTGCGATGAAAAAAAAATATTAGAAGGGCTTGGGTCAGTGGTGAACCCTCCCATCAGTTTCGCCAATTTAATCCACCCGACTGCTTCCTTAGAGCTCTAATACTGTATTGGATTATTCTGCTTTTATAAACTACACTGAAGAGTGGATTCTTAGAAATGGTATTCAAGCAAACTATAGACATTAACTTTCATCACAGTAAGGACAGTAGAAATTTGATTTATTTGTGGAAATAAAAATTCGCGTCTTAATGTTTCCATTTCCATGATGACGCGTTATATCTTTATATTAATTTTATGCCTAACTGGCCTTATTTTCATTGTTGGCTGAAGCGCATTGCTCGATGCAAATATTTAAATGTAATTCTACTGTCCTAAAAGCTTATGTCCATAGTTTGCTTAAATCCCATTTCTAAGATTCCACCCTTCAGTGTAGCATATATAAGTAGAATGATCCAAAACAGTAGTAACCGAATTGACTTTTTCTTTTAATAAATATGTATTGTCCTTAAGACAACACCTTCACTAATAAGCTTTCCACCTTATTGAAAAAAGGCGACATTGGGTCACCGAAAGGTCAATGGACAAAAACCATTTATAAAAAGGTTTGATGAAGTCTTCATTTTGGAAATATCTTGAAATGTCATATGGCAATTTCTCAATTTCGGGTTAATATACATACTCTACTGTATAATAATATGGTTAAATAAAAGATTCATATATATATTGTTGCATCATGGCTAATGAACCTATCTTATTTTAATTTGTAATATTGACACGTTTCTGAATTTTGTAATTAATTTTGTAATTAGTTTTTCATTGATTTTTAATGTGTGATCAATAACTCTTATCATCATTGGAAAAAAGAACAATTAATAAACAGAAGAACAACAAGATGGTAAATTTGCCTATTTATTTAAAACAAACAAACAAATTAGATAAAGATTTAAAATAAAACATTTTCTTTAAAAGTTAAAGAACAAATAAAACGTTACATAAAATATTTGGCGCAGCTACGAAAGGATTAAAATATAAATCAAAAAAGGCTTCGACGAAAGAAAAAGTAAGTACAATGGCAGTAAATGTAAACAAATTAGAGAAATTTAGCGGTGATAAAGGTTCAATTCGGCCTGAATCATGGCTTAAACTATATGAATTGGAAACTAGTAAACTAGATGAAGTCGATAGAATCAATAATCTAATTTATTATTTATCAAAAGATGCTTTAGAATGGTTTGCTGATGAAATATTGAGCAACGCATCCATTAAAAAATGGGATACTGTTAAACTCAAATTAATTCAGCACTTTGGTTATAAAGTTGAAAGCCCTATAGTTGCAGCATCAAAAAGAAGACTTAAAAAAGAAGAAACCGTGGAAGATTATTTTAGAGATAAAATTAGATTATTAAATCAAACAAGCCTCAATAATGTCGAGAAGCTAAAAATGTTAACGGATGGATTGCCATTAGATTGGAAAAATTATCTCGTAACAGCCCAGCCTAAAGATCCATCACATTGGATGCAGATTGCCATGGAGATTGAACAAAACAATAATCAAATAAGGCAACAACAGAGAAGTAAAACCAAGGTTTTTAATATAACTACACCTACAATCTCAAAAAATTGCCCATATTGGTGTCCTATTTGTAAGAAAAAAGGATTGTATTTTAAACATTGGATAAGTGATTGCAAAGATTATGATCCTAATTATAAAGACAAGCTTAAACACCAAGCAATTAATATCACCACAGATGTTAAACAAACCATAGCTGATTCACTTTGCATAACAAATACCAATTTTCCTTATAGATTTGTTAATGTTGAAGTTTTACTTAATAATATTCCAGTTTCATCTTTTATTGATACCGGGTCAACTATT
This sequence comes from Cordylochernes scorpioides, assembly GCA_030710605.1. Classification (NCBI taxonomy): domain Eukaryota; kingdom Metazoa; phylum Arthropoda; class Arachnida; order Pseudoscorpiones; family Chernetidae; genus Cordylochernes; species Cordylochernes scorpioides. The sequence continues at coordinate 137,506,406 of CP092864.1, read as the reverse complement.
TCATTAATGAGCTGTTCGCTTTTAAAACAACATAAGTTAAAATTGAATGTGAACGATAGAATCAAAATTAAACAAGTAGATAGTTTTGCATATACTTTAGGATCAGTAGAAGTATTTTTGAAAATCCATTCTAAACTTGTCAGGTGTAAGCTTCATGTAGTGAAAAACTTTAGCTATCCATTGCTTATTGGACTTGATGTAGCAGGAAAAATTGGATTAATAATTGACACAAAAGACAAAGCGGTGTATGTTAAAGGAAATGAATGTTTTTATATATCTCCTGAAACGCATCTTCCATCTGTTCAGCAAAAAGAGCTTAATCAATTACTTAAAGAAAATCAAGCATTGTTCAGCCAGCATGAAACTGACTGGAAGGATTGCTGTTCAACATAAGATCCATACAATTGAACATCCACCCATCAGTTGTAGACCATATAGAAGACCACTTGCCGAATATGATGAAATAAAAAGACAAGTTGAAGAATTGAGTAAAAAGGGACTAATAAGAGAATCTCAGTCACCTTGGGCCTTCCCCGTAGTGTTGGTCTCTAAAAAGGATGGTTCACAAAGGATGTGCATAGATTACCGAAAACTGAATGCAATTACAATTGATGACAAGCAGCCTCTTCCATACATCCAAGATATGTTTGATCGCTTACATAATGCGAAATACTTCACAACACTTGACATAGCATGGGGCTATTGGCATGTTGAAATGCATCCAGACTCTGTTGAGAAAACTGCTTTCATTACAAATGACGGGCATTATGAATTTTTGGTTATGCCATTTGGCTCGAAAAATGCTCCAAGTACTTTTCAGCGAATATTTCAGCATATTATTGGAAATCTTCTTTGGAACGGTGTTTGTAATTATCAAGATGATATTCTAATTTACAGCAGTACTTTTAAAGATCATATTGAACTCATGAAGAAAATATTTGACAAGCTTAAAGAAAACAATATCAAACTCAAGTTGAAGAAATGCTCCTTTGCAAAACAAGAAATAAGATATTTAGGTCATATCATAGGACATAACAAGATTAAACCTGACCCTGAAAAAACAAAGGCAATAAATGAGTTCCCTCAACCTAAAACAGTGAAGCAAGGCAGTTTTTGGGTTTAGCAGGTTACTACAGGAAATTTATTCCTAAATTTAGTGAAATTGCAGATCCTTTAACAAGCCTCACAAGAAAAAATAAGTTATTTAAATGGACTACTGAAGTTAACAAATCATTTCAGGAACTAAAGTCTCATTTATCCACAGATCCAGTTCTTTCTACATATGATCCTTCATTACCATGTAAGTTCTATACAGATGCATTTAAACTGGGAATTGGTGCTATTTTAGCTCAAATTGGAAATGATAATCAAGAACATGTAATTTCCTATTATTCAGGGAAACTTCTACCACATCAACAGAACTATTCTGCATTTGAGTTGGAATGCTTTGCTGTAGTTCAATCAGTTGAATACTTTGAAGTTTATCTTGAGAACAATACATTTGAAGTCATTACAGATCATTCGGCTTTGGAATGGCTCTTCAACGTAAAGAAACCAAAGGCAAAATATCTCCGATGGATAATTGAATTATCAACCAAGTCAATGAAAATAGTTCACAGATCAGGATCAAAGCAAACGCATGTTGATGCATTGTCAAGATCACCAGTGTCATTTCATGTATCAATCCCCACTCTTCGACTACACCAACAAAAATCGGATCTCAGTTTTGTAAAGAACTCTCATATTCATCGAGATCTTATTATGGTGAAACATAATGGAGTTCTAAAAACAGTTGTTCCAGAATCATTCCAAGAAGAAATTCTCAAAGAATACCACGATAATCATTCTCACCCCTCAATTAACAAGACAGTAAGATTGATAACACCATTTTATTGGTGGCCGAATGCTATCAGATGCATCAAAGACTATGTTCGCTCATGTAAAATATGTCAAATAACTAAATGCAGTCACAAACCATTTATTGGAGAATATGTTGCACCAAACTCTGATCTGAAACCACTGGAATTAATATCAATGGATACTATTGTGCTAGGCTCTGCAGCAAATGAAACCAAGCACAAATACATTCAAGTAATAATTGACCACCTAACAAGATTTGTTTGGGCTTTCCCTACTGTCACCAACACTTCTCAAGCAGTAATTCAATGTTTAGACAAAATCAACAAAACTGTTCCCCAAATCAAATGTATTTTAACCGACAACGGAAAGAATTTTACATCAAAAGAATTTTAACAAGTTTTTGAATGAGCATAAAGTTCAACACACCTATTCGACGCCATATCATCCGCAGAGTAATGGACTGTGTGAAAAGATGAATGACACTATACTCACCAAATTAAGAACAAACCTTCAAGAGAATCCAAGAATAAAATGGTCATCATTACTTGCCAAAATTGTGAAAGATTATAATAGCACACCCCATGATGTCACTGGGTTTTCTCCAAATTTCCTACTTTTTGGTGATTGTGCAATACCAGAATTTTCTGAATCACCACATTTCACCATAGAAAATGCAAGGAAGAAAGCAATAGAAAATAGCGCAAAGCATAGAGAAAAGTGGAAAGCACGACACGATGCAAAACATCCGCAGTCGTCATTCAAAGTTGGTGATCTGGTCCTTCGTAAAATAGCTAGTAATGATCCAAGTATGGTCAAAACATCCCCAAAGTATGAGGGTCCTTTTCAAATAACAAGAATAATATCTAGTGTTACGTGTGAATTATTGAAAGATGATTCCTCCTTGGTTAAAGTTCATGTGTCACAATTGAAACCATTTATTTTGCGAAAATAAATCCTTCAAGCCGAGGGATATGACACGTTTCTGAATTTTGTAATTAATTTTGTAATTAGTTTTTCATTGATTTTTAATGTGTGATCAATAACTCTTATCATCATTGGAAAAAAGAACAATTAATAAACAGAAGAACAACAAGATGGTAAATTTGCCTATTTATTTAAAACAAACAAACAAATTAGATAAAGATTTAAAATAAAACATTTTCTTTAAAAGTTAAAGCACAAATAAAACGTTACAATATTATTTTTCATATATTTTAAATTCAAAATTATATTTTATATTTATTTATTATTGGTTTTTTATTATATTCAATCAATGCATAACAAATACGTTTTAATTTAATAAAACTTTATTTATCATTTAGATACAAACATACATATGTAAAACTAAAATAAGAAGAAGAATAACAACCATTGATGATGATAACTATATTTATAAAAATCTATTGATAAAATATTCCGTGATATATCTTAAATTCAACAAATGCCCCCGTAAGATTTAGCTGAATATTTCATCATGGTTTTAAAATTTATAAGTATAGACAGGTAACTAAGGTAGTAGTTGGAATGGCCGAGCATTGCGTCATAACAATGACGTCATCTAGATGGCGGCGACATCCCCATTTATTTGTTTACAACTTTTAGGTATTGTTAAGCCTAAATATTTGAATAAAGCAATATTTGACAAAAGATATAAAATCAAGTATTTAAACTAATAATATTACAATTTAATTTGAAACATATGATTAAATGAAGTCAACAATCTGTTAACACTTCATATGAATATAGTAAAATATGCCTTATATTATTCAAGTTACAATAACCTTTAGTTATAGGCTAATATTTTCAAATTTTATTAAAGTTCAGTAGTTAAAGTTATGAGATAATATTGCAACAATTTAAAAAATAATGAAATTTCCCTTTACTTAAGGGTTTTGTTAAGATGTCAGCAACATTTTGATCAGTATTTATATACATAATATCAAAGCTATTATATACACATAAGTTGGTATTTAAAAAATTGATGGTTCTAATCAAGTGGTTAGATTTATTGCTAGTTTGTCCAGATTTTATCAAAGTAATTCCTGATTGATTATCACAAAATATTGTTGGCTTACAATTTTTGCCAGTTAATTCTTCAATCAGATATCGTATGTAAATACTTGTCTTTACACCCAGTGTAAAAGCATAAAGTTCAGAATCTGTAGTTGAGAGACAAACATTTGGCAAGCTTTTACATGACCAAGAAATAAGATTATTTCCAAATTTAAAGGCTATACCTCCAAATGAACATTTAAAATTCTTTGAATTCCAACTTGCATCTGTAAAGCCTTCTAGCTTGGTGTCACCCACAGTATAAACTAAACCTAATTTTTTTGTGAATTGTAAATATCTTAATACTCTTTTGGCAGCATTCCAGTGAATTTCTCTAGGATCTGTATTGTATTTACTTAAAACAGTAACAGAAAATGCTATATCTGCCCTAGATTTACATGCCAAATAAAGCAAACTACCAATAAGTTCTTGGTATTTATGCTGATCTATCTTTTTAGAACTGTGGAAATTTCCAAAATCTGTGTTAACATCCATTGGTGTAGAAACACCTTTGCAATCTTGCATATGGTATTTTTGTAATAATTTGTTAATATAGCCCTCTTGTTTTAGAGTTATTTTATTTTCATGCTGAGTAATCTCAAATCCTAAAATGGTAAAATTATCAGCATTTCTTTTTAATTTAAACTTTGATTCAATTTTGCCTATGGCCACATTTAATATATTGATATCTGAGTAAATTATTATCATGTCATCAACATATAGGCCTAAAATAAGATTAGAATTTCCAATTTTAAATTCAAATAAACATTTATCAGAATTAAATCTAGTAAACCCTATTTTAACCAAATGATCAGAAAAAGTATTGTACCATACCTTACTTGACTGTTTCAGCCCATACAATGCCTGGTTTAACTTACAGACAAGATTTTCATCAGTAGGCTGATATCCTTGAGGTGGAAGTAGGTAAATGTCCTCATCTAATTTTCCATATAGGAATGCAGTCTGTACATCACAGTGTATTAAGCTCCAACCCTGTAACACACAATATGCTAAAAGTGTTCTAAAGCTGTCACTTTTCATCACAGGTGAGCAGATATTCTGGAAGTAGGTTCCATCCTTTTGGCAGCATCCAAGAGCCACAAGTCTTGCTTTGAAGATAGTTTGTCCTGTTGATGGATCAACCTTTGATGAATATACCCATTTAGATTTTATGGGTTTTACCCCTTTAGGTAGATAAACATGGTCCCAAACTTGATGTTCTTGTAGAGAATTCATTTCCCTTTGCATGGCCTCAATCCAATATTCTGGATTTTTGCTATTAATGGCCTCTTCATATGAGTTGGGTATAGGAATTTCATCCAAGGCAAAAAGGTTGTGTTCTGTAGGATCAAATGTTGGATCAAGTCTTGAATCATCTGATAATTCTTCTTCATCTGAAGAAAGCTCACAATAATATTTATTTCTTGCACTTGGCCTGAGGTAGGGAACAACATTATTTTGTTGTTGTTGTGTAGCTTCTTCAAGTTCTTGAATGTTGGACTCTTCTGATGGTTTATTTTCTGAATCATAATCAAAATTTTCTTCTGGAAACTTAAAGATGCAATAGTCCTGTACTTCATTTTGATCACTCTTTAGTAATGATACTCCTTTTTTATTTTCTATAAATTTTACATCTCTTGATTCAACTATTGAATAAGTGTTTGGGTTAAAAATTCTATATGCCTTTCTGTTTGATGAGTAGCCCATGAATATACCTGAATGTGTAATCATGTCAAATTTTGCTCTTTTTTCTTTTGGTATCCAAAATTCAGCAATACAACCAAATGTTCTTAGATGTGCCACTGTAGGCTTTTTACCTGTAAAGAGTTCTTCAGGTGTTATTTTCAAATTATGTTTGTTTGGTGTTCTATTTTTAGTATAAACAAAGTTATGCATGGCTTCTGCCCAAAATTTGGTGGGAAGCTCTGATTCTACAAGTAGTGTTCTTGTTCCATTTATGATGCTTCTATTAGCCCTTTCTGCTATGCCATTTTGCGGTGGAGTGTAAATAGTTGTTTTTTGGTGTATAATGCCTTTATTTTTCAGATAATTCTCAAATTCTTGATTTACAAATTCAAGCCCATTATCACTTCTTATGCATTTAGCTCTTTTATTCAATAGGTTTTCAGTACTTTCTAAAAATTCTTTGAATATTTCTAAAGTATCAGATTTTGAATGTAAAAATTTAACAAATATTTTTCTTGAAAAATCATCTACTATAGTTAAAACATATTTTGCAGATCCAATTGAGAGTTGTTTGATTGGACCTATCAAATCCAAATGTAGTAGCTCAAGTGGCTGGTTTGATTGATTTTCAGTAACTGTCTTAAAGGGTTTTCTTGAATACTTTCCTTTTATACAGCTGATGCAATTTTCCATTGATTTCTGTTCATTGTAGTCAAATTTATAAACTAATTGATTCTTTTTCATTATTTCCATGTATTGATCATTTATATGTCCAAGTCTTTTGTGCCACACCTCCCATGGGATATTAGTTACTTTGAAAGTGATATCTATTTTATTATTATTTCCTTTTATAAAATATAGGTCTCCTACTTTGTTTGCTGTAATTATAGTATATCCAGCTTGATCAATAATATGTCCTCCTTTTTGATCAAAAATCACTTTGTTATTTTCTTGTACAAGTTTGTTTACGGAAATCAAATTATCAGTTAAACTAGGGACATGTAAAACATTATTTAGTATTAAAAAATGATTCACACCATTTAGTTTCACATTTCCTATGTAATTTGATTTGGTGTAGCTCCCATCAGCTAGAACAATTTTTCTTTCATCAGGTTGAATGTCTTTCATTTGCTCAAGAGAGGATGTCATATGACAAGTTGCTCCACTGTCTAGAATCCAACCTTGATATTTATCTTCCTTTATCTCCTCTTCTTTACTGATTGTGGTAAATGTCTGTTCTTCTTTTACTTTAGCAGCTGTAGCTCTGGGCACATTTTGTCTTGTTTTCCAAGAATGTGTGTTTGATTGTGGTCCATTGTTCTTTCTTGTGGAATTTTCTCCTTTGTTTTTTGGGTTGTACCAACAATCATTTGCTTTATGTCCATATTTACTGCATATGAAGCATTGAATCTTCCTTTTAGGTCTTGTATTTTCAAATGTTGTATTCCTATTAAAGTGCACATTTTCTTTAGTGAACATTTTATATGCATTAGGATTTTCTTCTTTTTCCTGAAATTTGTATCTCTCTAGATAAAGTTGTACAATTCTTCTTATGTCTAGAATTCCTGGATCACTAATGCTGCTCAATTGCATCACTATGATATTGTATTTTGTTGGTAAAGCCTTTATAAATGCATCTACAAATTCCTCTTCTTCAATACTGTTTCCCAATATCCTTGCAGTTTCTAGTAATTTTTCTGATCTAAGTAAGAACTGATTTAAATTTTCATCCTTTTTCATCTGCATTCTGAAGAGGTTATTTTTAGCCTCAATTTTTTGTTTTTTTATATCTCCTTCATATCTTCTATGAATTGAGTTCCAAATGTCTTTTGTAGTTTTGCAATTCAAAATTAAACTTACTTGACTATCATTCATTGCACTAGTCATTATTCCTTTTGCTTGGGCATCCTTGATACTCCAATCTGTCTTATCATCTAATTGTGGCGGGTCTTCATATAAATACCTTTTTAATCCCTTTCCTTCAAGGAAGGCTTCTATTCTGAATTTCCAGCTATGGAAATTTTCTCCATTAAATTCAGGAATTCTTATATTTTCCGCCATTTTGAATGTTCTTATTTTAATTACGTACCGCTTTAGATTTCAGGAAAATATTTTATTTACTTACTTTTATCAACCACGGACTGCTACCAATTATTGGTTTTTTATTATATTCAATCAATGCATAACAAATACGTTTTAATTTAATAAAACTTTATTTATCATTTAGATACAAACATACATATGTAAAACTAAAATAAGAAGAAGAATAACAACCATTGATGATGATAACTATATTTATAAAAATCTATTGATAAAATATTCCGTGATATATCTTAAATTCAACATTTATTTTATTAAACAGAATATATGTATTATAAACAGAATATATGTATTATAGAATCATCATTTGTATTTAGATACACGTGTGACTTCACTGCTCTCTTTGATGTAAGAAATAAATAAATTATTCTGAAGGCTACTTAAAGTAGAGTTAGCTCATTATTTGCTTATATAAATTTGTAGAATGGTTGAAACACGCTCTGGTAGGATGCAAGACCCAGCACAGGAGAGAATCAAGGTCGAAGAGTCTGCCAAGCCGCAACCTGGTGCAACAATTGGTAGAGATGCAAGTTCCAACCCAGTTGTCCTGAATCCCAACATCGACATCCCCAAGTATGATGGAACGGAAGGCCCTCGCCCATGGATTGAATCTCTTGAAGAAATTGGCTTCCTTTACCATTGGGCAGACTACATTATATCCCGTTATGCTGCCATGAATATGATTGGTAGCGCCAAAACCTGGCTGAACCTACACAAGATAAGTTTCACCAGCTGGGAAAATTTCAAGAGCCGCCTAATTGAGGATTTTGCCTCAGACGCCAACAAAGAAGAAATGAAGATGAGACTAAACAGGATGCAACAGTGGAATGAACCTGCAATCAGGTTCGCAGAGGATATCCTTGTACTGTGCAACAAGGTCGACCCCCAAATGGAAGAAGAGACTAAAATAGACTGGGTTATTGGAGGGTTAAAGATGGAATACTCTTTTGCCCTCCACCTCAACCCTCCTAGAAATACCAACGAACTTCTAGAAATTTGTAAAAATCTGGATTTGTTCGAAAAGAATTACCAAGAACGTGCAGAAAAATCAAAAGCTCTATATAATGGACCACGCTCTCCTCGTCCCCATCATCAAGAGCAATGGAAGAATGCTACGTCGTTCAGAAGACCCTATCAGAACACCTCCAAGCCCCAAGCCCCCGCTCCGAGGTACAACCAGAACACCTCCAAACCCCAGGCCCCCGCTCCGAGGTACTACCAGAACACCTCCAAGTTCCAGGCCCCCACTCCGAGGTACTACCAGAACAAGCCTCTGCCCCAGGTATCTGCCCCTAGTCGATCTTACACTCCCAATCCTGAGCCAAAACCGGTCTACCCAAGGAAAACATACAATAAGAGTCCAGATTCAAACAGGAATAGGACAGAAGACGGGAGACCAATATGTTTCAAGTGTAACAAGCCAGGACACGTAGCGCGGTATTGCAGAGTCAGGTTTGTAAGAATTGTGGAAGAGGAACCCATAGTTACACAAGACAAGGTCGAAGAAGAAATCCGAATGGATAATGGAACTGAGAAGTCGAGACCTCTGCTCTACGCTGACGTAAGTAATAGCACGTACTCTGGTATCCCTACAAGGAATAGATATGCCGCATTAGAAGATTTAAACTAAGCATCGCGCCTGAGTCCGCCAATCAAAGCAATTCGACCATAAATGGAATTAAAAAGTTGGACCCCAAATATAAAATGAACATTAACGTGGATAGAATCGGTATCTGCGAAGCTTTGATTGATACAGGCGCCGATCTTTCAGTGGTCGACCTTAGTACAGTTCTTAACACAGGTCTTGAAATAATAAATCCTGATAAAATGTGCTCCGGACCTGATGGCAAAGAATTAGATATCGTAGGAAATATTGTTTTAAATATAAAATTTGATGACAAAACGATTACACATCAATTTGTGATAATGAGAACACATTTGCGAATATTTATACTTGGACGAGATTTTCTTGAGAAAATGAACGCAAAAATTGATTGTCAGCGTGAAATAATCAAATATGACTTGACAGGAAATCGTGACGTAATCAAATATCAACAGAAGAAAATAAAAAGTGCATAGAATGCCATTATACCAGAACTTTCTATTAAATTGATTAAGGCATTTGTAGAAGCAGAGGATGGCGAATACATCGTCGAGCAGAACCATAAAATGTTTCAAACAAATGGACTTCGACTAGCGAGAAGCTTAATAAATGTTGCAAATAAAGAAACATATATCTGGATAACGAACCCTTACCCTCGACCATTGAAAATATTAAAAAAACAAACATTGTGCTTTGGAAGTCAGCCAGCCGAAGTGAATCTTATGGAAGAAAGTGAACAAAAGGAGCATGAAGAACCTCAATTTCAGATAAACGAAAATTTATCATATAAGGAAAAGGAGCAATTGAAACAAGTTTTGGAAAAGTACGCGGATTTGTTTTCGTCGGGATTAGGAAGATCCAACTTAGCGAAACATCGGATTGATACAGAAGGCGCGAAACCGATCAAACACAAGCCGTATAGGGTGAGCGCGAAAGAGCGAGAAATCATAAAAGAGCAAATTGATGAAATGCTCAGAGACGGCATAATCAGACCATCCTCGAGTCCATGGTCCTTCCCCGTAATAATGGTCAAGAAGCTAGATGGTAAGTACAGATTCTGCGTTGACTACAGAAAATTGAATGATGTAACAGTGAAGGATGTTTACCTTATTCCCAGAATTGATGAAGTATTGGACACACTTCAAGGATCCAAATACTTTCCAGCAATTGACCTTAAATCGGGATATTGGCAAGTAGAGGTTGAGGAGAAAGATAAAGAAAAGACAGCCTTCACTACAGCACATGGCCTGTATGAGTTCAACATAATGCCCTTTGGACTATGCAATGCCCCTGCTACATTTGAGAGGAACATGGAAAATATGCTTGATAATCTTAGATGGCAAATTTGCTTATGTTATCTAGATGTCGTAATCATATATAGCTCGGATTTTCAACACATCTCAAAAGAATAGAAGCTGTTCTAAGATGTTTTCGCGAGGCTAATTTAAAATTGAACAACAAAAATGTCAATTTGCTTTCGAAGAACTGGAGATTCTTGGCCATATAACTAATCAACATGGTATAAAACCAGCGGAGCATAATATCAAGGCTATTAGAGATTTTCCTCGACCCAAAAAGATAAAAGAAGTTCAATCATTTTTAGGAATGTGTTCATATTATAGAAATTTTATCAAAGGTTTTTCGAAAATTGCCGATCCATTAACCAGTCTTATAATAAATAATGTACCTTTTACCTGGACAGAAAATCAAGAAAAAGCATTTCAAACCCTTAAAGTAGCATTGATAAATCCCCCAATATTAGGGCATTTTGATCCGAATTCAACTACTTACATTCATACTGACGCATCTAACATCGGCCTGGGTGCAACATTAGTCCAAAGGTTCGGCGATAAAGAAAAGGTGATCTCATATTTAAGTCGAACACTGAGCAAACCTGAGCAAAATTATTCGACTACCGAAAAAGAATGTCTAGCTGTTGTGTGGTCAATGTCCAAGTTACGACCCTACCTATATGGAAGGCACTTCAAAATCGTAACTGATCATCATGCACTATGCTGGCTTAAGAATCTGAAAGATCCGACCGGCCGATTAGCACGATGGGCACTGAAGATTCAGGAATATAATTTCGAAATTATACACAAATCTGGTGTAAAAAACATCTGGACGCTGATGGTCTATCTAGAGGACCCTTACCGGAAAACGAATGGGACGAAGATTATGAGAGGCTATTTCTGAATCAAATAATAGACGAAAAGGATTATTTTATTGAGAATATTAAGGAGAACCTTAGTGGAAACAAGCGTTCAATTACACAGAACTTTAAAGAAGAAAATGGGTGTCTCTACAAGAAAAATCCAAATCCTGAAGGTAGGGCATGGTTGCTGGTAGTGCCAAAGAAGAGAAGGAAGGAAATCATGAGTGAATACCACAACCATATGCTGAATGGCCATCTGGGCGTCGCCAGAACCACTTACCGATTGAAGAATAAATACTATTGGCCTTCCATGTTGAAAGATGTTTCAGAATTTGTAAAGACGTGCCATCTTTGCCAAAGTCGGAAAGGTTCAAATCACTTGCCTTCTGGACTTTTACAACCTATTCCCACAGCTAACCACCCTTTTGAAAGAATCGGAATTGAATTTGTTGGCCCCTTGCCATCAACGAAAAGAAGAAGGAAGTGGATAATTGTGTTGACTGATTATTATACCAAGTATGCTGAAGCAAAAGCAGTATCAGAAGCAACCGTGAAAGAAGTCTCTACATTTTACGTCACGGGGCCCCAAGATTTCTTATTAGCGATAGAGGTTCACAATTCACTAGCAATTTGATGAAGGAGGTAATGAAAATGTGCAAAGTTAAACACTGATTCACAACGAGCTACCACCCCCAGACTAACTAACTAACGGAACGGCTAAATAGAACTTTAATCAATATGATCAGCATGTATGTGAACACAGATCAGAAGAACTGGGACGAAATCCTACCTTTTATCACCCACGCGTATAATACCACGATTCAAGAAACCACAGACTACTCTCCATTTTTCCTGTAGTTTGAAAGGGAACCCATGTCCCTCTTAGACGACGAGAATATCCCAACGGACAGTAACATGGACGATTACGACGAATATATAGAAAACTACTTAGATAAAATAGCAAGGACGAGACAGGTAGTCATTAACAACACAGAGAAGACTCAGGAAAGAATGAAAAGAAACTATGACAAAAAACACAATGAGAAAATCTATGAACCAGGACATTTAGTGGCAGTTTGGACACCAGTCAGGAAAATCGGAAAATGTGAAAAACTATTGAGAAAATATTTTGGCCCATATCGAATATTAAAGAAGCTGTCTAACGTAAATTACTCATTTGAGCCGAAAGATAATCCTGGCCAAGACTCATTGATTGTCCATGTCTCAAGACTCAAACCCTATTTTGAGAGAATTGATGAGGTAACTCACGAGGACGTGACGACCTCTGGAGAGGGGGAAGTGTTGCATCATGGCTAATGAACCTATTTTATTTTAATTTGTAATATTATTTTTCATATATTTTAAATTCAAAATTATATTTTATATTTATTTATTTTATTAAACAGAATATATGTATTAGAGAATCATCATTTGTATTTAGATACACGTGTGACTTAACTGCTCTCTTTGATGTGAGAAATAAATAAATTATTCTGGAGGCTACTTAAAGTAGAGTTATCTCATTATTCGCTTATATAAATTTGTAGGATGGTTGAAACACGCTCTGGTAGGATGCAAGACCCAGCACAGGAGAGATCAAGTTTGAAGGGTCTGCCAAGCCGCAACCTGGTGCAACAATATAATATGTATTAATTTTTACAATTACTATATACAATCATGGAGACAATACTTTAAGTTTCATATTTTGATGTCGACAATCGTCAGTTTTTTAATTTTTTTGTTGTTGTTAAGGAGAGAGAGTCAATTTTGTTCGCATTTTGTTATCTCGCGTGTTTTCAATAAATGTCACTGTAATATCTTTCAGAGTTATTGTCTTAATCCTGATATACATGATAAAAAGTAAAACTTCCTTAAGTTTTGTCCATGAGTGTATCTTCCAGAGTTATTGTCTGAATCCCGATATACATGATAAAAAGTACAACTTCCTTAAGTTTTGTCTATGAATGTATCTTTGAGAGTTATTGTCTGAATCCCGATATGCATGCTAAAAGGTACAACTTCCTTAAGTTTTGTCTATGAATGTATCTTTGAGAGTTATTGTCTGAATCCCGATATACATGCTAAAAGGTACAACTTCCTTAAGTTTTGCCCATGAGAGTATCTTTCAGAGTTATTGTCTGAATCCGGATATACATGCTAAAAGGTACAACTTCCTTAAGTTTTGCCCATCAAAGTATCTTTCAAGTTATTGTCTGAATCCCGATATACATGCTAAAAGGTACAACTTCCTTAAGTTTTGTCCATAAGTGTATCTTTCAGTATTATTGTCTGAATCCCGATATACATGATAAAAGGTACAACTTCCTTAAGTTTTGCCCATAAGTGTATCTTTCAGTATTATTGTCTGAATCCCGATATACATGATAAAAGGTACAACTTCCTTAAGTTTTGCCCATAAGTGTATCTTTCAGTATTATTGTCTGAATCCCGATATACATGATAAAAGGTACAACTTCCTTAAGTTTTGCCTATAAGTGTATCTTTCAGTATTATTGTCTGAATCCCGATATACATGATAAAAGGTACAACTTCCTTAAGTTTTGCCCATAAGTGTATCTTTCAATATTATTGTCTGAATCCCGATATACATGATAAAAGGTGCAACTTCCTTAAGTATTGTCCATGAGTGTATCTTTCAGAGTTATTGTCTGAATCCCAATATAATGATAAAATGTACAACTTCATTAAGTTTTGTCCATGAGTGTATCTTTCAGAGTTATTGTCTGAATCCCGATATACATGCTAAAAGGTACAACTTCCTTAAGTTTTGCCCATGGGTGTATCTTACAGAGTTATTGTCTGAATCCCGATATACATGCTAAAAGGTAAAACTTCCTTAAGTTTTGTCCATGAGTGTATCTTTCAGACTTATTGTCTGAATCCCGATATACGTGCTAAAAGGTACAACTTCCTTAAGTTATGTCCATGAGTGTATATTTCAGAGTTATTGTCTGAATCCTGATATACATGCTAAAAGGTACAACTTCCTTAAGTTATGTCCATGAGTGTATATTTCAGAGTTATTGTCTGAATCCTGATATACATGCTAAAAGGTACAACTTCCTTAAGTTTTGTCCATGGGTGTATCCTACATAGCTATTGTCAGAATCCAGATATACATGCTAAAATTATGCCAAGCCCTTTCTCTCTTCTTTCTCCTAATTTATACATTGTAAATAACAATACTGGTTATTGTCACTATCACTGTTATTTCTGTATATACCCTCTTCTACTCTGAGAATCTGTATAAAACCAAAAAGTCTAAATATAGCTTTTTATTGTTGTTTATATACATGCTTCCTCAAGTTTTGTCATGAATGTAGATGTAACGATTAGGGGCACCTCTCCCTTCAAAACTGGTATTGTGGCTCATTCTTCATCGCCACCTTGGCATGATAGAAAAATACATTGTTTAAATGAATTTTTAAAGGGAGAGGTGCCTCTATTGGTACACGAATACCAAAATCTCCTGCAAATATTTGTTAAATATTAATTATGAGATTAGATAATATATATATATTTTTTTATAGTAACTGATTTTTGGTACTGTGTCAATCTTGTAAATAATATAATATGCAAAATAGTATATTTATAATACATTGTAAAATTTTTTTAAAAGGCATTTCCTGATCGTGAAATTAAAAGTTACTGATGGCTTACGCCATCTATCGGCATAAATATCAACTAATCGTTGATTTTTAATTATTCGAGAATTGGCCAACAGCCCGAAACGCGTACGGGGTTAGCATTTCTTGATTAATCAAGAATGGGTATTTGCCAATTCTGGAATATTTATAAATCAAAGATTAGTTAATATTTATTCCGATTGATGGCGGAAGACATCAACAACTTTTAGTTGCACGATAAGGAAATGCCTTTTTTTCTTAATTTATCCACCTGTTCAAAGTACAAATTCTATTTTGTACTATTTTCGCCTTGTAAAATTAGTATATTCTATTTTCATGTACATTTAATAAGCAGGATTGCATATATAAAATGCCTACCTTAAAACTTTTTATGTTTTTAGATTTAGGGTTTCTTAAAATGATTTTAAAAGAGTGCATGCAGCTACCGCCATCTACTAACAAAATTTGAAACTATTTTAAATTTACTTATATATTTATGCTTCTCACATTTTTTATATCAGGAAAAACAAACATTCAAAATATAACTCATTATTTTTTTTATAGAGTTTTTAAAAAGTTAAAAATTTGTCGATTAAAAAAAAAAGAATAAATTATTGATGTTAATTTTATATAAATTAAATTACCCAATTCGTATGATATAAAGTTGTACCAAAAGTTCACGTTTTTCTTATTACTAGGCGAATAATATTATTACAGCGAATACATAATGATACAATTACTTTATACATAATACAAAGACATTATACATAACGGCGAATAATAGTGTACAATAGAACTACCTCCCTGTAGAGGACACCTAATTGTAGAGCCAAAGTGTCCTTTAGAGAGAAGTGTCCTCTTATCAGAGAGTTACTAAATTGTAAAAATGGTAATTTTTCAAATGAAAACTGTCCTTTGTGGAGAGATGTCCGCTAGCGGGGTGTCCCCTAAAGGGAAGTTCTACTGTATTTCAATTTTTTGAAAATGCTTACGAACTTTTTGGACAACTTTGTATATATAATTTATAAAAAGATGAACCAAAAAAAAATTGTATATATATATATATATATGTTCCAGTGGCTTCTTGAGAAACCAAAAATATTTTTGGTCGCAGTGGTACAGCCTACTCCACGCTGATGAGCGCCAACAGCGCGAAACGCGTTTGTGGATGGCTTTTCTTGATTTATCAAGAAATTGGGTTGGCCAAATATCAGGGAACAGGCTAAATCAATGAATAGTTGATTTCGGTTCCACCAGATGGCGCTCTGCCTTCTAAAAAGCATATGTGCTCGTGGTCAGGAGATGCCTTCTTTATTTATTTATTTTTTTTATAATATAATATATATATAAACCTTATTATCAATAATATTCAATTTATTATCAATATACAATATCTCGTAATTAACAAAAAATATAGAATTAAAACATCAATTAATTTCTCCCGAGTGCACCATTCGCTTCATACGAACAACTCTACAGGTTACCACCTATCTTACTCAAACTGTCTACAATGGTTTATGATACAAGGCTGTATATTAAGAAATGACCAGTCTTTTTTTTTTTCGTTATAAGGTACAGCTTACACCACGATGACGAGGGCCAACAGCCCGAAACGCGTATGTGGTTAGATTTTCTTTGTTAATCAAAAAAGGGATATTTTTGGTCAATTCTAGAATAATAAAAAAATCAACGAGTAGTTGATATTTATTCCGATAGATGGCACAAGCCACTTTTAGTTGTACAATCAGGAAACGCCCATTTTCTTACTTTATCCACATGATCCAAGTACAATTTCACTTTTTTACTATTTTTTTCACAAGCTTTTATATGACGAATGAAGATATTAAGACGCGAATGTTTCTTTTCACAAATAAACCAAACTTCTACTGTCCTTACTGCGATGAAAAAATATTGGTTTGTCTCATCAGTTGTGAACCCTCCCAGCGGTTTCGCCAATTTAATTTACCAGACCGTTTCTTTAGATCTCTAATATTGTAAGGTTATATATCCTCAAGATAGAGGTTGCCTGGCCGGCATTCATATTTCTATGAAAAATAGACACTTCGGCCAGTTCGAGTTTTTTTTTTATTTTTTCTCAACGTTTCGACAAAAATATTTTGTTTTCGTCAGGAGAAGTAAATAAAATTAAAGCATTTGGCAAGGCGTTAAAAATTGTTAGACATACAAATAGGGAACAATTTTCAACGCCTTGCCAAATGCTTTAATTTTATTTACTTCTCCTGATGAAGACAAAATATTTTTGTCGAAACGTTGGAAAATTAAAAACTAACTGGCCGAAGTGTCTATTTTTCATAGAAAAAAAAGGTTATATAGGTTACATAGTTTTGTATATAGTGTAAGATACAGATAAACAGGTGTAATGACCAGATTCCAATTAACTGGGGCACGAGTTGGTTCAAGTTAAATTAACAAAAATAGAAATACATGTAGTAAACCCGATGTGGAATGTGCTGGGCAGTCGTGGTAGTGGGTGCGTGATGGGATTCCCGCACTGGGACAGCAAGAGACAGAGGCAGGTCTAGATGGTAACTCCAAGAAGGTAGAGGTAGACCACGGACGAAGGTAAGTCGAACCACGGGTGTCGCGGATGCCCTAAGTCTACATCGCGGATAGGGGTGAGAGATCCGACCGTATGACGGCGTCGCTCTGAAAACAACTAACTGAATAACTCCTTTGCCCCATTTCTGGGCTCTTTATATAACTCTGGACGCCCGCATATGTGGCGATTCCTGATTGGCTACTGTAATCACGTTACTTTATGGCGCCAGGTTGTTTTCGTCTGGCCTTTGTCGTCTGGTTTACCTCCACCTTCTTTGTTTTATTGTCACTTCCATTGTTCGATACATATCTTTATATATAGATAACGGGTTAAATAATAAATATCAGAAGAAGGTTGTGAACAATTTAACTCAAAATATACTACATACATATTTATTTTTTAAATAACAACGAATTAAGAGTAATATTCCTTTTTAACAGCGGAACTCACCTAGAGATATTGCTACTCTGTGAATATTTTTGTATTTTAACAAATATATCTGGATCTCTATTAGAAGAGAAAAAAATTGTTATAAAGTATTAAAATAAGAATATAAACAATAGAAATGCGTTTCTTTATTCGTGCAAAGTGCAAACTTTCGAATCTTTATAGCTTAGCAGAGCTTTGTACGAATAAAGAAACGCATTGTTGCTGTTTATATTGTTATTTAACTCCGCCTTTGCCAGCCCCAAGCCCAGATGAGAAAGGGGGAGGGGGAGCAGTAACAAGCTCACTAAAAAACCTGGGCTCAGCTGGCCCGGCTGATAGTATCCTGTAAGGACTCCTAATTCATGGATACAGGATGGGTCTATACTCCATGTTAGGAGCACATGGCGTCTGTTCTTCATGCCAGAGGCGGCCATTTATTTTGGAGCTACGTCGGCCTGCCACTAAGTAGTGCTCCCAGTCTTAATGACAAAGGCAGACGCATTCTACTTCACCCAGTGAGATAAGAAATAAGAAAAGAAGAAGATATTGTCATTTTATATCTGGATCTATGAAAGAAATTCAGGGTGCTTGAGTGCAGCAGCCTTGATGCCCTTAGATTCCCCCTTCTTTCCACCTGTGCAGAAGAATTTGGGTGCACTCCGCAGTCACTCAAATACTTTATTTTAAACAGGAGCACTTGGCGAGCCTGCCTGGAGTTTCTAAAGGCCTCCGATAGACTTAAGCCACGCGTCCGCGCAGAGGATTCCGATCACCTGAGTGACACGGACTCCTCACCTCATGGTTAACACCGGTCATTAGCGGCCGATCGTAGACGCGGTATGATTGAAGAAGATAACTGTGGTATGAAAGATTGGGGGAAATGACAGCTGGAGCTGACGTGTAGGACAGCGTGACAAGGCACTCTAGTGACCGCAATGACGAGTTGACGTCTGTAAATATGGGTAGAGGGGTCTTGTCCATGGAGCAGATCAGATCGGTCCATGCACCCTGATCACAATACCGGCCAACTGACGTGGTGGTGGTGTCTTATCCATGGAACAGATCAGATCGGTCCATGCACCCTGATCACAATACCGGCCAACTGAGGTGGTGGTGTCTTGTCCATGGATCAGATCAGATCGGTCCATGCACCCTGATCACAATACCGGCCAACTGAGGTGGTGGTGGTGTCTTGTCCATGGAGCAGATCAGATCGGTCCATGCACCCTGATCACAATACCGGCCAACTGAGGGGGTGGTGGTGTCTTGTCCATGGAGCAGATCAGATCGGTCCATGCACCCTGATCACAATACCAGCCAACTGACGTGGTGGTGGTGTCTTGTCCATGGATCAGATCAGATCGGTCCATGCACTCTGATCACAATACCGGCCAACTGAGGTGGTCGTGTCTTGTGGCCAACAAAGGTGCCTTGTCCGTATGGATGTCCTCTTCTGGATTGATGTCTGTAAATATAAATGTTTTTTTTTTTAAGGTTCAGGCAAGAAACTGACTTAACGAGGCGTTCCGACCTCGTTCTTTCAGCTTTGGTGTAAGTAGTGGGATTCATTTATTTCCACAGGGTCCTTCGAATGGTGGTGAGGTATATTGCCAGTGTTGTCCAATGGAGTCGTCACGGGTGGGATTGAGTCAGTTTCATTTTCAATTAGAAACGGCTCTTAATTTCATTATGAATGTCAATAAAGGAAGTATGAATTTCTGATACACCTTGAACAAATCTCAAAAAGACTTGATTACATCGCAATATCCAATAACGTTAACATTACCACGTCAATCAAAATGTCTTAGAGCGGGTAGTTCAGTGGATAGCAGTGTTCCAACAGACAACGCTCTCATACGATGGGTGTCTACAAGTGTCCTGAAGTGTGTCCAACCGTATGACAACTGTACGTGACAGTATGACATATATATCTATATATATAAAAATGAATATTTGTATGTTTGTTTGTTTGTATGTCTGGTATACAAATTCGCAGTAGTTCACTAATTCAAACCAAAATTTCCATACATAGGTTAAAAAATACGGGGAAGACGATAGGCTATTTTAAAAAATATATAAATCAATTATTAAAACTATATATTCAAATTATTCTACTTAGCTCACGAACTGCGCCCTCTATCAAAGATTAGATTAAATTATGCTGATGCAAACAAATAGATAATGCTAATAACAAACAATTATTAAAAAAATCTTATCTAAATATATATCACTCGGGTAGATATGCACACGGGTCAATCCCGGGGCGAAGCCCGGGTCACCCGTCTAGTATATATAAATATATATACTAGCCGAATGGCCCGGGCAACGCCCGGGTTTTACCCGACTGGACCCGGCTTCGCATGGGTAGTGTTCGAGCGAGGTTTACTCATGAATGAATAGAGGTCCCAACTGTTTGTAAACTCAATGTAATGAATTTTCTTTCAGCAAAATGGAGATAAATTGCAAACAGCAATATCGAAAATGCTTGTAAAAAAATCTGAAATATAGGATCCATTTCACAAACACATCTAATGAATAGAGTGCTGTTTGGAGGAGTGGTCTAAGCTGTTAATTTTTAAAAACCATGACCCGGGATCATCGAATGCAGATTCAGACACTTTGTTCTGAAAAAAAAAATTGCCCCAATGGCTCCTGATTCTTGAAAAAGTCCAACCCCTCCAGTGAGTGCAAGTAACCAAACTGGGCTTTTATTCTTAAAAATTAAAAAAAAAATCTAATGATTAGTGTGAATAAAGGAAAATGGTCGGCACAACCTGAAAATTTCACTTTGTCCACTTCACTCTCGGCTGTCCAATAAGAAACAGCCATAGCAAACATTTTAAAGGGCACCTAATCCGGCATTTACATATCTAAATAGTTAAGCAACTTTTATAAATGTAATATATTTCTGCAATATTGAAATACCTGGAATTGGAAGAATTTTGTATTAGTTATTGTTGCAGTTTTAGAAAAGTGTGGGAAATTGGATATTTTAACAAAAGAATATAATTTTTAAAATGGTATATAAAATAAAAAGGAAATTTGCATAATTTTCTAATAGTCAAGGGCAATTTTAAAAATACTAAAAAAGCAAGACCAAATAAAAATAAACGAATTATGTGTGATGTTTCAGTAACAGCATTGTTACCTTATTAAGACAAAATTACTGAATGTATTCAGTACTTTTGTCTGAAGATGGTAACAATGCTGTTACTGAAACCACACACATAATTTATTTATTTGGATTAGGTCTTGCTTCCTTGTGATTCTTATCTATATTTCAAAATATACCTCAATTATATTTTTGCCTAAAAAGGAATATATATAATGCCAAGACCTTAAATAAAAGTAAAATGTCAAATGAGTTATTAATTAACCCTATATGGATCCGCGTTATGGGTCAATAACATGTGAAAATAAGGCCAACAATTGAAATATCATTTAAAAAAAATCAAATTTTGAACGCTAGCTTCACACAGGGCACATATTTTGCTACCAGCTACATGCGTTCTATTTTACTATGGTGTGATTTCCACATGATGGATCTACATTATAATCTCTCCAGAGCTTAAGGTAGCAAACAGTACTTTCACAATACATAAATATCAATGCCAAAAGCCAGAGTTATGATAGCATGTTGCAGTGTAATGTTGACCTGCAGGATGGGAAAAAAGCAATATTATTTCCAAAGACTTTAATTTGAAAAGTATTATGAAACGTTAAATATATTATCTTTACTTTTAAAAGCATGAAAAAAGCTATCTTGATTTGAATAAATTTAGTCTAGAAACAAACATCATGTAAAATTATGCACCAATCGATTGCTGATTGTATATTTCTTTATTTAAATATGAGTATATTTGCATCTATATATCTAAATACATTTATTCAAAAATATGGTATTACCCTATAGATATATATGAGCAGTTATTAAATATGGTATTACCCTATAGATATATATGAGCAGTTATTAAATATGGTATTACCCTATAGATATATATGAGCAGTTATTAAATATGGTATTACCCTATAGATATATATGAGCAGTTATTTATTGTGAAGCAGATAAATATAAACCCTAACTAAACAAATGACAGCAAAAATAATTTGAGCCTACCCTTAAAAAAGCAGTTATTGAAAATGCATAGCTGCTGCTTACAATATAAATGCTATTAGAGCATAAACATATTACATGGAACAAACATATAGTAAAATATACGTATCAAGTTATATAGAAAAACATACTTTTTTCAATATATATACTTTTTACAACTTCAATAAAATTTATACTTACTCTAAATATAAGAAAAAAAATAGAATACTGTCTCAATTTGTCTTAAAATAGGAATATCCCTTATGAGAATCAAATAGTAAACCTTATCTTTTAAAATGTAGATCGTTATATTTACACTAACTAAAATTAAACGAAGCAAAAAGATATGAATAAGCTGCGAAATAAATAATATTTCCAATTAATTTAATTTGAAAAAATATTACTAAATAAATAAATAAAATCTTAACTTCTAAAAAGGAAAAAAAAGGTTATTCGAAATACAATTTTTGCACTTTTAGCCTAAATGCTAAACCAAAACCTCAGCTAACTACGCGCGATATTTCACAATACAGTTTTAATTAACCCAGGTTCCGGGGACGTATAAATTGGATAACGATCGATTAATATTATCTCCAAAGAGTTTAAAAATATATAAATAATCTTACCTTTTAAAGACATTCATCGTGTAAAATTACAAAACAACAAAATTACAAATTAAAAACAAACAACGTGTAAAATTATTAACCAATCAAATTCATTTATCGTCGCGACCAGTGCGCCGCCAAGCGGCAAAAGGCGGAAACTAATCCATTTCAGTTAAATATTTTTTTTAAAAAGTACATTAAGCTTTGTAGTTTTTTGAATAGCCTATATGTTAAACGAAATCTTCAGCTACCTACATGCGAAATTCCATAATGATTGAGTCAGTAGATTTTGCGTGATGCGATAACAAACATCGATTTCGCATTTCATTTTTATAGATATAAGGATATATATATACCAAAAGAAGCACTTCACCTTTTAGTTATGCATCAGAACGATCCACTGTTCATCACCTCAGTAAAAAAAAAACGTTACTAGTGATGATAGAAAAATATTAAAGTTTTATTGTAAAATCTTTTGGTTCTGTATATTTTCTAGAAAACATTTTCCAACGAAAGCTATTCCACAATTTCTCACATAACATGAGCATTTCTCTATTATTTTAAATTAATTATTTATTTCATACTCTTATTCAGCTCTTTTGACCCTGTCTTTGATATATAAAAATTTAAAAACGTATCCAGTTTTATTCATAGTCTAAAAATGGATATTAAGCGAGAAAAACATAGGATATAAATATTTTGAAAAATTAACTCCGTGTCGCCATCTATGAACAGCTTTTATAACTATTTTGAAAATCACATTTTTAATGACGACTCTCCCATCTATATATATAAAAATGGATGTTTGTTGGTCCGTTGGTCCGTCCGTTCGTCAGTGATAATCTTCTACATCGCTCCACCAATCGTGATGAAACTTTGGGAGGATGTTTAGTATACTACCGGGATGGTTTCTGGCTAATTACTCTTTAGAAATAACCTTTCGTTGCATTTTTATTTACAATAAAACGTAAATTCACTCGCAATCAGCACCCTCTCGCGGAAGACGTATGGCCTGAAATAGCCTCGCATGAGCTTATTTATAACGTCAAGCTTAGCCTATAGGTTAGGTACACAGCTTCGTACCCCCGCAACCTAGGTTCGAGGCTCAGCGTGGGTGTTTTTTTTTTTTCATTTCTTTTATATTATTGTAGCAAATTATTAAAAATATTATTTTATTTAAAATGTAGGCTTTTTAAAATAAAAATTAACATAAACAATTTTCTAATAATATTTGTAACAAACCTAGGTTCGAGGCTCAGCGTGGGTGTCTTTTTTTATTTTCATTTCTTTTATATTATTGTAGCAAGGTCTGTTTTTACAGCATTATTATATTTTGATTGGTTTATTTTAAATATGTTTGTTATGAAAGGCTCTATGTAATACTATTTAGAGCACATTTTACATTTTAAACACCTAAGCCCCCCTCTTTTTAATATTGTAGCAAAGTATTAAAAGTATTATTTTATTTTAGATGTTTGCCATGAAACTTTGGGAAGTTGTTTAGTATACTATCAGGACGATTTCTGGCGAATTTTTTTAGAATAATATTTATAACAGTAATTATAGCGAAATTAAGACATAGTGATTATATTCTGTGTTTTTGCATATATAAATATTTTACAGAAAATGTGAGAACGTTCTATTAGAATATCTCGAAAACAAAAAACAATACATATAAACGAGTTCACTGACATTTATTAATGCAGTGATTATAATCAATTATTACAATGAAGGGCTATATTATCTATATATATATATATAAATCACCTTCAAATTTTAACGTACCGTTCCATTCTCAATCCCGTAGGGCTTTAGATCGGCTAAAACATTTTTATCTTTATAAGTGAATATTAACTTTAATGTACTGAATAGTTTAGTATAATGTTAATTTAACATATTACAATTTAGCCACAGCAACGCGTGGCCGGGTTCGCTAGTATATATATATATATATTTAATTAAATAAATTTTAACATTTATATATTTAAAATTACCTTTTTGTAAATTATTAACATGAATTTATTTATCCCTTTATCATACATTACCCTTTTTTTTCTGTAACAATTAATTAGAATAATCAATAATATTGTCCAAATTGTCCACACAATTGTCTACAAGTGTCCAATAAAGAGCCTCAGATTTCTCCGTACATCTCTATCACAGCAGTGTCAATGTTCTCTATCTTGGGTATGTATACTGCATTGTTGTTGTTGTCGTGTCCAATGAAGAGCCTCAGCTGTCTCCATACATCTCTATCACAGCAATGACCTCTATCTTGGGTGTGTATACTGCATTGTTGTTGTCGTGTCCAATGAAGAGCCTCAGATGTCTCCGTACATCTCTATCACAGCAATGTCCTCTATCTTGGATGTGTATACTGCATTGTTGTTGTTGTCGTGTCCAATGAAGAGCCTCAGATGTCTCCATACATCTCTATCACAGCAATGACCTCTATCTTGGGTGTGTATACTGCATTGTTGTTGTCGTGTCTAATGAAGAGCCTCAGATGTCTCCGTACATCTCTATCACAGCAGTGTCAATGTTCTCTATCTTGGGTATGTATACTGCATTGTTGTTGTTGTCGTGTCCAATGAAGAGCCTCAGATGTCTCCATACATCTCTATTACAGCAATGTCCTCTATCTTGGATGTGTATACTGCATTGTTGTTGTTGTCGTGTCCAATGAAGAGCCTCAGATGTCTCCATACATCTCTATCACAGCAATGTCCTCTATATTGGGTGTGTATACTGTATTGTTGTTGTTGCCGTGTCCAATGATGAGCCACAGATGTCTCCATACATCTCTATTACAGCAGTTACAATGTTCTCTATCTTGGGTGTGTAAAGCTGCTGCTCTGGGTCTATGTCAATTTTCTGCAAGGCTGCAGCCATTGCTGGACAAGAGAATATGTGGGTAGGTGTTAGTTCCACACCAGGACCATTGTTATATGTCCTGTAGGTTCTTGTGCCATCTGGATGCATTGTCATTTCTTTATAATGTTTCATTCTGAGTCTTGTGATTGTTTTTCTTATTCTTCTCTCAGTGTTTATAAAATACATTTGTCCGTTTGTCCATAGGTTCCCTAAACACTCCTATAAGCTGCCTTCCATAGTAAAAGCAGGGTTTATAAGAAAACCATTTCAATACAATAATAGAGCGGTCTGGATATTAATTTGGCGAAACCGCTGAGAGGTTTCATAACTGATTAGCCAAGTTCTCTCATTCAATAACCTTTATAATTGCAGTAAATTCTGTGGAGATAACATTTGATGATATTTATAATAATAAACAAATTTTCAAAAATATTTTTAATACAAATATTTTCGATAAACAGAGAGGGCAATTCAATTTATAATAATAATAATAAAAGAAAATTCAATAAAATAATCCCTTGCATCAATATTGAGTAAAATTAATCAGGCCTCCAGGGAAAAGTTTCTTTTAAAACATTTTTATTCTCTAGCTTTCGGGCATGGACGCTCTTCTACATACAAATAGTAACCGATTATTTAACTCGTGTTCTATTGGCGAAATATACCAGGTTTTCTCCTGTAGAAGGGCGTCGGTGCCCGAAAGCTAGAGAATAAAAATGTTTTGAAAATACACTTTTCCCTGGAGGCCTGATTAATTTTACTCAATAATAGAAAAGTATTGATAGAAAATATTTGGCAGTACATGGACAAATAGCTTAGAATTGAACCATTGAAGGTATGTAGAGATAATGTTTGATGATATTATTCACGATTTTGCGTGTCATCCTTGCGCAGAGGAAATGCTAATCTTCTCTGTATCGTTCCTATTGTAGTTGTACCGCCGAACTAGTATCACAGTGGCCATGCTAATCTTCTCTGTATCCTTCCTATTATAGTAGTTGTACCGTCGAAAAAGCGTTTTGATGATATTATTAAAAACGAAACACATTGCCATAATATTAATTGTTATAAATTTTTTCGATAGATTGCAATTGAATTAATAAAAATTAAAATCTTTGTAAAACGACGTTTGACAAGTTTTACCACAAATATTTCCTTTGAACGAAAAATCGTAATTTATTTTAAGAAGAAATAACAACTATTCCTATTCTTAGGGATGAAGCATGAAAGGATGAATTGTGAAGCGAAATGATGAACGGAAAAATAAAGTGTCCAGGGATAGGAATGTCGTTATTTCTCCTTAAAATAAATTACGATTTTTCGTTTAAAAGAAAGATTTGCGGTAAAACTTGTCAAACTTTGTTTTACAATCATAAGCCGCATTATATTTTATTATAAATTAACTTTATGCAATATTTACAAAGGGAAAGATATGTCCAAGGGTGGCCTAGTGGTCATGGCATTTGCCCGGTAAGCGGAACACTGTGGGTTCGTTTCCCATCTCTGGACACTCTTATTTTTCCGTTCATTATTACTCTTCACAATTCATCTTTTCATACTTCACCCCTAAGGATAGAAATAGTCGTTATTTCTCCTTACTATAAATTACGATTTTTCGTTCAAAAGAATGATTTGCGGTAAAACTTGTCGAATATCGTTTTACAATCATAAACCGCATTAGATTGTATTAAAATCTTTATTCTTCGACCTCAAATTTAAGAAAAAGACAATCGTTATATACAAGAGATTTCTCAGGATCCTTAAGACTCTGGAACGAAACAAAGTTCTCAACACAGTAGAATGCACTGTTATCATCCAGTACATTGAGTCCATCGCAGAAATCAGAATCTTGAAACTGGACTTCAGCTTGGATGGATTCAGTTTCATCACGGTTATCCACACGGACTCTCATTCTTGATGGCCAGTTGACATTTGAACGTCCACGATGAATCCAAAGTCCAACATTTAATTCAGAACCACCCATTATCACTTCAGGTCTGAATACAAACGCTTCACTTTGGGTTTCATAAAACGGTCCTTCAACTGTATGATGATTTCTTTGAAGATTCCAGAAATTTTCAACTTTCCATTCAAATTCAATACATCTACCTGTTTCAAAATCTGGAATGGATTTGCATTCTGGTGGTATATATGAATCATCCATTTCGTATGACATATTTATATAGTCGCCTCGATTTCTTTCACTCGACAATTCTTCAATGATACTATCAAATTTATCTTTATTTTCTTCATGATGATCTTCTCTATGAATATCACTCACATTTTTGAAATTATTTTCAATAAATCGATTAATTTCTTCAATACGTTGGTTATACTCATCAAGAGATTTGTTTAGATGTTGGCGATAATCATCATCATTTTCGTCATTATCATCATCACTACTAAGATTAAGATTGGTGAGTGAAGGGAGTTGAAGATCTTCTGGTATACCGATATCATCATCATTTTGATTATTTGATTCATCATCAGCGTTTTCTTCGTCATCATCATAGGTGTAAGAAACATTCTTAAGATGAGTTTGACGATGGTCGATGTATTCTTTTGTAGGAATCTGTTTGGAACAGAAAGGACATGGGAACGTTGTCGTACTTGGTGGTTCTTCTTTTGGTTCTTTGCTGATTTTTTTGCTGCAATTTCGAAGATGGGATTCCAAATCGGTTTTAGCATTGAATTTCTTGCTACAACCGCTATTTGGACATGGTACTGGTTTCTTTTGAGTCAAAGATAGAGGGTTTATCTTTCTTTTTGCCATATGAGATCGGATCGGAGCTTCTGTGATTCGGAGGAAAGAATCCATCGGATGGTTGCAAGGCTTTAAATATTTCTCGTTCCGCGTGATAATGCCAGTTACCAGTACTCCTGTTTGAATACTTTACAATACGTGCTGGAAGATTGTATCATAGGGTACACATGAAAAACCACTCTAATAAAAGCATGTTCAAAGTTCATCTAATATAGTTTTTTTTATCTTAAAGTTTTTTTTTCTATTTGAGCATGTTGAATTGTGTGTTATATAACCGAATTTACATGCTATATAGAAAAAAATGAGACAAATCTCTTGATTAATCTAAAAAATGGCAATTGAAAATTTTAATTAATAAAGAAATGTGTTGTAAAGAGTGATATATTACACGGGTATATCCACTAATTGATAAAATTTAAGGAAGTTGTACCTTTTAGCATGTATATCGGGATTCAGACAATAACTCCGAAATATACACTCATGGACAAAACTTAAGGAAGTTGTACCTTTTAGCATGTATATCGGGACTCAGACAATAACTCCGAAATATACACTCATGGACAAAATTTAAGGAAGTTGTACCTTTTAGCATGTATATCGGGATTCATACAATAACTCTGAAAGATACACTCATGGACAAAATTTAAGGAAGTTGTTCCTTTTAGCATGTATATCGGGATTCATACAATAACTCTGAAAGATACACTCATGGACAAAATTTAAGGAAGTTGTACCTTTTAGCATGTATATCGCGATTCAGACAATAACTCTGAAAGATACACTCACGTGGACAAAACTTAAGGAAGTTGTACCTTTTAGCATGTATATCGGGATTCATACAATAACTTCAAAATATACACTCATGGACAAACTTAAGGAAGTTGTACCTTTTAGCATGTATATCGGTATTCACACAATAACTCTGAAAGATACCCTCATGGACAAAACTTAAGGAAGTTGTACCTTTTAGCATGTATATCGGGATTCAATCTTTTACAATTAATGTAACATCTTTTATGTTATTAACAACCGGTTCGAATCACTTCATTAGGTACCGCTCAACAAAAGCAACCTAGTTTATGATAATTGAAACAGTGAATAATATGTGAAGTTCACATATTAAATAAAATTTTAACTCGGGATTCAATCCCGGTTCATGACTGTTGGAAATCGAGGGTGTTACCCACTCGTCCACAGACTTGTTATTAACAATTACCTAAATTCAGCTTATATACAAATAAAAATATTAAGAAAACATATTCTAGGGTAGAAATCGAGTCTTAGTATATTTTAAGATGTAAAAGTATGTATTGATGTCGTCAGCACGACCAGTCGACAATTATCAACAGACTATATACATCTAGAGAATATTGAACAAGCAAGCTAAGTATAATTTATGATGATTTTACAAATACATAGAAATAATATGTGTTAAATGTTTTCATTGAATAATTAAATTAAATAATAAAATATATAAATTATTTCTTCGCCACAATATTTTAATCTTCAATAGATAAGTTTCTGACCAATTTTATGAATAATACATAGAAATACCATATAAATTCACCAGAATTACTACGAGACAAAGTTAGCCATTGAAAACAAGCAAGATTTAAAATTCAGTCGTTCTTACAATAGCTAATAATCGTAAATATCGTCTGCAAAATGAAAAGCGCCGTTTAAATGACAAAGTAGAATCGTTTGGTGTTTTATTAAAATGACAAAGGCTGTAGATTTCGTCTGGTGAAAAATAGATAGCAAGGAAACTCTAAAAGTGACAATTTGATTTCTATTTATGTTCACGTTGAGAATAAATTATTTTAGTTATATTTTTCGTCGATAGATGGCAAGACGGTCGCTGTTGTTTGTAAATATTGGAACTTTGTAATCTTCTGCTTTTTTTTTTTTAATGTATTTTTTATTTATTTATTTATTTTTTTACACTTTGGTTAGTAGCCCATAAAAGACGGTTGCTGTTATTTGTATATTGAGACTTTTGTTATCTTCTGCCTTTTTTTTTTTAAATGAAATTTTGGGTTTATTTATTCAATTCTGTTGACTTTGCTTAGTCTTTTTTAAGATACTGATTCTAAGAAGATTGATCAAACATTATTTTTATTAATACAAAGCAATAACGCGCCATATATACACATAAAATGGAAGGATTTAAGTACGAAGGTTTCTTTTATATACAATACAAACTAGCAGTCTGGTGGATTAAATTGGCGAAACCGCTGGGAGGGTTCACCAATGATGAACCAAGCCCTCCCAATACATTTTTTTTTCATCGCAGGAAGGACAGTATAAAATTTTGTATTGTGTTTAAAAGAAACATTCGTGCTTAAATCCTTTTATTATTTTTATTGATTTACATGAGATAGAATAAACAAAAGAAACTTATAGCAATGGTAAACAAAGAGAAATTTATCTTCTTACGGTTAGCGCTTATTTACTTGTGATCTTACACATATATACTCTGTGAGTACAATTAATTAATTGAACTTTAAATATATATGTACAACAAATTCACCCCTTTTTTTACCCCTAGGACACGTGGTACAGGCCATGATAATCATGGTGGATAGAAGTATGCGACTGCTTTTACTGTAAGTGCACCACATGTCTGCACACATGTGAAAAGCAGTTCGACTTTGCCCTTACAAATGTGTTAGAGCCCCGTTTGGTTACTTGCACTCGCTGGTGGGGTTTGACTTGGGGCCGATTTGAGCTTTTTTTTTTTATTAGAAAAAAGTACCCAAACAATTTTTTTTACACTAAGCCCTTCCTTTTTTTTCCCCCTTATTTGATACACTGTAAATAACATTGCTGATTACTGGAACTATTACTGTATGTACCCTACATTTCTGTGCTTGGAAAATAAGACAAAATTTTTTAATTTTATTGTTTTTTTATTTATTGAATGCATTGATGGTCTATTGTATTAATTTTATTTTTATACATACACCTATCCCCCGATTTACACGGTACTTTTTTACACGTTTTCGCTTTTACACGGTTTTCCAAAAAGGGTTTTTTTTTTTGTTTTTATCGCACTATACTAAGTGCTACTGTGATTGAACACATGCGCTGTGTACACATCTCACGAGGAATCCCGAGCTTATGTGCTGACTACATCTTTTAACCTAATAAGACAAAATTTTTTAATTTTATTGTTTTTTTATTTATTGAATGCATTGATGGTCTATTGTATTAATTTTATTTTTATACATACACCTATCCCCCGATTTACACGGTACTTTTTTACACGTTTTCGCTTTTACACGGTTTTCCAAAAAGGTTTTTTTTTTTTGTTTTTATCGCACTATACTAAGTGCTACTGTGATTGAACACATGCGCTGTGTACACATCTCACGAGGAATCCCGAGCTTATGTGCTGACTACATCTTTTAACCTGTCAATGCATTTTATTTTTATTTCGGTGTACACCTATCCCCCGATTTGCACGTTTTTCTCAGGAACGTATCTACCGTGTAAATCGGGGGATAGGTGTATTTTGAAGTTAGAATTAAGAAAAATCGGCCTTGTTTGATAAGGATAAGAGTGAAAAATCAATAGAGGAATGAATAAATTGAAAATTTTCACATGTGTGTGTGGTTATAAATTTTTTTAAAATGAAATATCGTTTTTAGGGCAGGGAATGTGTATAACAATAAATAGGGGAAGGGGCGGAGATATAAAAACGTTTTGTATAACAGGTTAAATTAATGTTTAGTTGATTTCTGTTCCAATAGATGGCGCTCTGCCATCGAAAAAACACATGTGCTCCTGGTCAGGATATGCTTTTTATTATTATTATTTTATTGAATATAATTTCATCATTAGGTTTTTAGCACAATCAGAAAAATGCGTAGGAAATTCAAACATTATATTTGACAAAAACGTATATATACATAGATAGAAATTTTGTCGTCAAAATAGACAGGAGTCCGCTAGTTTGTAGAGACGGTCAATAGATGGCCCCAAGTTTTATCGTCTATTATAACGGGATGGGCGACCTTTATTTTTATAGATCGATTTTCTCTTCCGGCAAAATGTACATCATTATTTTGGCCATAGATATGGCTTAGCCACTCTACAAGTTAAACATTTGTTTGGCAGATTGTGAGGATTCCATTAGATCCCTTGTGGATCTCGTGGAATAAAAGTCCGCCCTAAACTGACGAGGGCCATTAGCCTGAAACCATGGTCTCTAGGTGGACGCTTCTCAGTTTACCAAAGCTGGTGTTGTGGCTTTGTCACCGACCTGAGTACGCTAGTTTGCAGAGACGGTCAATAGATGGCGTCTAATTTTAGCGTCTATTTTGACGGTAGAGACGACCTTTATTTTTATATACATACAGCTGAACCTCCATGAGAGGACACTCCCACTAGAGGACACCTCTCTATAAAGGACAGTTTTAATTATCAAAATTACCATTTTTACAATTTAGTAACTCTCCGGTAAGAGGACACCTCTCCCTAAATGACACTGTGGCACTGTAATTAGGTGCTGTCCTTTACAGAGAGTTTCTGCTGTATTTGTAATTAAATTTTCAAATATTAACAATTAGTTGAGAAATAAACTTTCCACAGAAATATAAGATGAATATTAAATTAATAGTGAAATTATTGTAAATAAATTTTACACACAGATGGAGTTCTCCAAAATTGTCTTCAGTGGGAGTTAGTGGAGATGTGTAAAAGACGGTTGATTGTCAACAACAATGGATCGAATCCGACCATGGCTACTTTTTTCTACTCAGATGGCTATTGATTAATACACAACTCCAACCTCATCAATGAGTACAATTTATTAAACGGGACTCTGGCACGCTTGTAAGTGTGAAATTCGAACTTATTTCTACATATTTCTACATGTGCTATACATACACTCATGGACAAAACTTAAGGTAGTTGTACCTTTTAGCATGTATATCGGGATTCAGACAATAACTCTGAAAGATATACTCATGAACAAAACTTAAGGAAGTTGTACCTTTTAGCATGTATATCGTGATTCAGACAATAACTATGAAATATACATTCATGGACAAAACTTAAGGAAGTTGTACCTTTTAGCATGTATATCGGGATTCAGACAATAACTATGAAAGATACACTCATGGACAAAACTTAAGGAAGTTGTACCTTTTAGCATGTATATCGGGATTCAGACAATAACTCTGAAAGATACACTCATGGACAAAACTTAAGGAAGTTGTACCTTTTAGCATGTATATCGTGATTCAGACAATAACTATGAAATATACATTCATGGACAAAACTTAAGGAAGTTGTACCTTTTAGCATGTATATCGGGATTCAGACAATAACTATGAAAGATATACCTATGGACAAAACTTAAGGAAGTTGTACCTTTTACCATGTATATCGGAATTCAGACAAAATCTCTGAGAGATATTACAGTGACCTTTATCGAAGACACACGAGATAACCAAGTGTGAACAAAATTAACTCTGTCTCCTTTAAAACCAGATGACAGGCGACATCAAATAATTTCCACCTACTTAAATTTTCTCCATGAATGTATATTTCTTATCAATTCCAAAAATATATATATATCACCAAAAACAAATTTTAAAAAAACATCAAGTATTAAATTACGTTTTGGTGGAGTGTTACTTACAAAATAAACACGACCTTAAAAAACTAAATTTCAAAATTATATTTACATAGCAAGGTTAAACGATGCATGTGGTAAATTTCTACACACATTTTCAACATGTTGACATACTTTAAAGGTTACATATTTATGTGAGAAATATTGTGCAATATTTCAAAATGTAAATATACACTCATGGGGACAAACCTTAAGGACTTGGAAAGTCTTTGATGTCGCTGGAGACAGAGATTGTTCATACTTGGTTATCTCGTGTGCCTTCAATAAAGGTCACTGTAATGTCTTTCAGAGTTATTGTCTGAATCCATATATACATGCTGAAAGGTACAACTTCCTTAAGTTTTGTCCATGAGTGTATATTGGTTATCTCCTATGTCTTCAATAAAGGTCACTGTAATATCTTTCAGAGTTATTGTTTGAATCTCGATATACATGCTGAAAGGTACAACTTCCTTAAGTTTTGTCCATGAATGTATCTTTCAGATTTATTGTCTGAATCCAGATATACATGCTAAAATGTACAACTTCCTTAAGTTCTGTCCATGAGTGTATCTTTCAGAGTTATTGTCTGAATCCCGATATATATGCTAAAATGTACAACTTCCTTAAGTTTTGTCCATGAGTGTATCTTTCAGAGTTATTGTCTGAAATTCGATATACATGCTAAAAAAATGTCACAACTTCTTTTTGACATTAGTGTATTTATAAATGCATTAGATTGTTAAAGAGATTTGTTATAAATATATAAATACAGTTTAAAAGGAAATAATAAAATGTTTATAGAAATATGTTTCTAAATTTTATTTTAAAATTTTGAATTCTCAATATGGCTACGATACAATTTCAATATACCAATTGGTAATATGCAATTATGTTTATTACTGAGAATATTGCGATTTCAAAAATCTATGCAATATTCAAATATACACAATATACATAATATATATAATCTAATTTACCCTATTGTGTGAAATGTTAGGATTCCGCATATAATCCCGACAACAAAATATTCAGAAATATTCAAAATCCAATAAATGAAAAAATCTAAATAAGTTTCAGCACACACATTTGAGTAAATAATTTTACTGTGTTTAGAGAAAGAATCTTAATAAATGTTATATCTATATATATAAAAATCAATGTTTGTATGTTTGTTTGTATGTCCGGTATACAAATTCGCAGTAGTTCACTAATTCAAACCATAATTTCCATGCATAGGCAAAAAAATACGGGGAAGACGATAGGCTATTTTAAAAAATATATCAATCAATTATTAAAACTATATATTCAAATTATTCTACTTAGCTCACGAACAGCGCCCTCTATCAAAGATTAGATTAAATTAGGCTGATGTAAACAAATAGATATATATATATATATATATATATATATGGAAGCAATGGTCGCCTCTCCCGTCAAAATTAACGTCAGAATCTGACGCCATCTATTGACCGTCGCCGCAACTAGCGGCATCGGGTCGGTGACAAAGCCACAACACCAACTTTGGCAAACTGATAAGCGTCCACCTAGAGACCATGGTTTCGGGCTAATGGCCCTCGTCAGTCTAGGGCGGACTTTATTCCATGAGATCCACACGGGATCTAATGGAATCCTCACAATCTACCAAAGAGGTGTTTTGCTGGCAATGTGGCTGGGCCAAATCTATTGGCAAAACATAGATGGAAAATTTGCCGGGAGGAAATCAATCCATGGAAGCAATGGTCGCCTCTCCCGTCAAAATTAACGTCAGAATCTGACGCCATCTATTGACCGTCGCCGCAACTAGCGGCATCGGGTCGGTGACAAAGCCACAACACCAACTTTGGCAAACTGATAAGCGTCCACCTAGAGACCATGGTTTCGGGCTAATGGCCCTCGTCAGTCTAGGGCGGACTTTATTCCATGAGATCCACACGGGATCTAATGGAATCCTCACAATCTACCAAAGAGGTGTTTTGCTGGCAATGTGGCTGGGCCAAATCTATTGGCAAAACATAGATGGACCATGGTCTCTAGGTGGACGCTTATCAGTTTGCCAAAGTTGGTGTTGTGGCTTTGTCACCGACCCGATGCCGCTAGTTGCGGCGACGGTCAATAGATGGCGTCAGATTCTGACGTTAATTTTGACGGGAGAGGCGACCATTGCTTCCATGGATTGATTTCCTCCCGGCAAATTTTCCATCTATATATATATATATATAATGCTAATAACAAACAATTAAAAAAAATCTTATCTAAATATATATCATTTGGGGAGATATGCACACGGGTCAATCCCGGGGCGAAGCCCGGGTCACCCATCTAGTACCAAATAAAAGCATCTAAACAACTGGAACTCTTGGGTAAGAACTGCATTCTACATTGGATTCCTGCCCATGGTGGGATCGGAGGTAATGAGACTACAGATGAATTAGCAAAGGAAGCCAGGAATTGGAACCAGAGGAAAGAACAAATGTCAGTATTTGATGCTGATGCTTTGGCAAAATACAAGATGATTCAACAAAATACAAGATAATTCAACAAAAGATAAAGAAAGATCAAATATGAGACATAAACCCAATGATAGAAGAATTACAAAAACAATCAGACTCAGAATGAAACATTACAAAGGAATGACAATACGTCCAGATGGCACAGGAACCTACAGGGCATGCAACAACTGTCCTGGTGTGGAACTAACACCTACCTACATATTCTCATATCCAGCAATGGCCGCAGCCTTGACATGGACCCAGAACAGCAGCTTTACACACCTAAGATAGAGGACATTGCGACTGCTGTGATATAGATGTACGGAGACATCTGAGGTTCTTCATTAGACTTGACAACAACAATACAGTATACACACCCAAGATAGAGAACATTGCAACTGCTGTGATAGATATGTACGGGGACATCTGAGGCTTTTCATTGGACACGACAACAACAACAATACAGTATACACACACACGATAGAGAACATTGCGACTGCTGTGATAGAGCGCATGGAGACATCTGAGGCTCTTCATTGGACACAACAACAACAATACAGTACACACCCAAGATAGAGGACATTGCGACTGCTGTGATAGATATGTACGGGGACATCTGAGGCTTTTCATTGGACACGACAACAACAACAATACAGTATACACACACACGATAGAGAACATTGCGACTGCTGTGATAGAGCGCATGGAGACATCTGAGGCTCTTCATTGGACACAACAACAACAACAATACAGTACACACCCAAGATAGAGGACATTGCGACTGCTGTGATAGAGATGCATGGGGACATCTGAGGCTCTTCATTGGACACAACAACAACAACAATACAGTACACACCCAAGATAGAGAACATTGCGACTGCTGTGCTAGAGCGCACGGAGACATCTGAAGCTCTTCATTGGACACAACAACAATACAGTACACACCCAAGATAGAGGACATTGAGACTGCTGTGATAGAGATGCATGGGGACATCTGAAGCTCTTCATTGGACACAATAACAATACAGTATACACCCGCAAGATAGAGAACATTGCGACTGCTGTGATAGAGATGGATGGAGACATCTGAGACTCTTCATTGGATACGACATCAACAACAATACAGTATACACACCCAAGATAGAGAACATTGCGACTGCTGTGATAGAGATGTACGGAGACATATTAGGCTCTTCATTGGACACGACAACAACAACAACAATATAGTATACACACCTAAGATAGAGAACATTGCGACTGCTGTGATAGAGATGTACGGGGACTTCTGAGTCTCTTCATTGGATACAACAGCAACAAAAGAAAATGCTTATTTTCTCTCTAATTTATATTGTCGGGATTGGTCGGTAGGGATTTTTGTTTCGGAATTTCGTTCCTATCGGGATATTGGGTTATAGATATTTTAGCTGTCGGGAATTTTACCCAGACCCAAAATTTGATTACATTAAAATAACATATTTACATTGTTGTGCGTTGTTTGTAATATTGTCCTCTAATTTAGAACAAATATTCAGAAAAAAATTTAATTCAATTTTTAAAATGAGCGTAATCGCTTTTTGTTTTGCTTCAATTATCTTTTGGCTTTTAATTTTCTTTTCTTTGAGTTTGCCAATTATTTTTGTTTCTTTTGGCCTAAATTTAGTTCATTGTTTAAATCTCATTATATGGCTAATTGTTTTATCAACTCACTTTTACTATAAGTATTGTTCTTGTTCTACTTTTAATAATTTACTTCATATTTTCTTTTGAAATTTTGTGGTATATTTGGAAAGATATTTATATGTTATGGAGTATATTACTTTGAAATTAAATGAAGGCTTTTGTTAAAATTTTGTGTTATGTTTTATAATACTAAATCTCATGATAGATAAATGGTTTCCAACACCTGTCTTTTAAGGCCAGATTACATATATATATTTTAAAAAAGACATATCCTTACTACGTTCACATGAACTTTCAGATGGCAGAGTGCCATCTAGTGGAACGCGTTCTTGGTTGACTTCTCTTGATTTATCAAGAAAATGGGTTGGCCTAATAGCAGGGAACAGGTTAAATCAATGTTTAGTTGATTTATGTTCCACCAGATGGCGCTCTGCCATCTGAAAGTTCATGTGAACGTGGCCAGGATATGCCTTCTTTGATTTTAATAACAAACACCTGACCTTTTTTAAATTACTTTTTCACACATATATATATACACTCATGTATATGTATATACACTCATGAATAGAACATAAGGAAGATGTACCTGTTATCATTTATATCAGGATTCAGACAATATCTCTGAAAGATATTACAGTGACCTTTATTGAAGACACACGAGATAACCAATATACACTCATGGACAAAATATATGGAAGTTTACTTTTTGGCATGTATATCAGGATTCAGACAATAACTTTGAAGGATATCACAGTGACCTTTATTGAAGACACACGAGATAACCAAGTGTGAACAAAATTGCCTCTGTCTCCTTCAAAAACAGATGACTGGACTTCAAATACCTTTCACTTCCTTTTGTCCATGAGTGTATATATATAAATTAAAGACCAAAAGAACAACAGCTTTCAAACTAGCTATTGATATAATATACTAGCGGACGTACCCGGCTTCGCCCGGGTTTTACCCGAGTAAAGGTTTGTCTAACGAATCTCTCGATAAAGTGAACATTTTTTCCCGGTCCCTTGAAAAATACTCGATAAGTTGAATAAAATCAATATTAATTGGTTCCCTCGGTAATTGGAAGTTAAAGGAATAGTATCTTGCCTTGGAATTGTATCATTATTCTTGTATGGACGTACCCGGCTTCGCCCAGGTTTAACCCGAGTAAAGGTTTGTCTAACGAATCTCTAAATAAAGTGAACATTTTTTCCCGGTCCCTTGAAAAATACTCGATAAGTTGAATAAAATCAATATTAATTGGTTCCCTCGGTAATTGGAAGTTAAAGGAATAGTATCTTGCCTTGGAATTGTATCATTATTCTTGTATGGACGTACCCGGCTTCGCCCAGGTTTAACCCGAGTAAAGGTTTGTCTCACGAATCTCTCAATAAAGTGAACATTTTTTCCCGGTCCCTTGAAAAATACTCGATAAGTTGAATAAAATCAATATTAATTGGTTCCCTCGGTAATTGGAAGTTAAAGGAATAGTATCTTGCCTTGGAATTGTATCATTATTCTTGTCTCAAATAAATTGCCGTGTCATCCTGAATTTTGTCTTTCCTAATTTTCTACATTACAAAATCATCGTATCATCATGATAATATTTAGAGCAGATTGTTGAATTATAACAGATAAATTAGAATATTTATCTTGATTATTTTAAAGCGAAAAGTTATTTCAAAAATTTTATTTGCTAGAAACCTTCCCAGTACTATACTAAATAACTTCCCAAAGTTTCATGGCGTTCCAATGAGTGGTTTGGTCAGGCATAAAGGACAAACAGACCACACACACACACATACATTCATTTATATATAGATAAATGAGCAAAAGAACAATATTAATTGATATTAAAGTTTACTGATAGACAATTTTATAATGTTTATAAAATTTATGTTAATTTTTATTGAGTACACTATATTGAGAAAACTATTGTGAAAACTAAACAGTTGCAAATACTTCATTATTTTAGAATATATTGCAGAAGATAAATTTAATTTCAAATATTTGTTTAAGAAATAATTTTTTTTATTATCAAAAATCTCTCTGCGTTATGTATGGAGATATTTTTATAATTTTAAAATATATTACTAAAACAGTGCGATATTTTGAAATATTTGCGCTTATTTACAGAGGAAACAAACAAAACAACAAACAGAATTCATGAAGATAAAAAAAGGTTTTAGCGAATTCACTTGTCTATACATATATATTTACAATAATTTTAGGCCGTGAATAGAATAGCCATATGATATTAATAAGGTGAAAGAGAAAAAAAACGAGAAAAAATAACTGTACAAAAGAAAGAAGTGTCTGGCAATGTGTACAATTAACATAATATAATTGCGTTATATATGGAGATATATGTTTTAAAGAATTCACGTTTTATTATTGAAATCTAAGAACTTAAAATGCACTTATGCAATAGCAAAATTAGCCACAGCTTTCTACACTACATGTTTTATTGTCCTGTACTGGAGAAAGAGAGAGAAATTCTCCTTCAAAAGATTGGCTATGAAAACAATTCGCCATATGTTCTAATGGCAAAAGTAGAGAAAAACAAACCTAATGCATTAACTTTTCACAAATTCTGGAAAAACAGCACTGACAATAGACGTAACACAGATGATGGATTCAACTTGAAGAAAGGTCGATGTTAATCTCCACTTTCTCTAGATGAATGTTATGTTTACTTCTGTTTACCTATCTGGGAGAATTCTGTATGGGACGCGTGTCTTTAATAAAGCCTGTTGTTGTTATTGTTATTAGTTTCAAAGTGTATAAATCTGTGTGTCATGTTTATTCTCGATTGATTGCTTGCTAAAATTAATCCTTTCATATTAAACATATATAAATTATATATGCAAATGTGTAAATTTGCATCAAAATTACAATATTTATTTACTTATTATCATCAAATCAGACCTGATATCCCCACAAGGGATGCTTGCATCAAGCAACAACACTAAATTCAGAGAACTATTTTACATAAACAATTGGTAAATTACAAGGTTTGAGTAGAAGTTTAAAGAAGAAAGAAAAGGATATTAAAATCATGATTGATTTTACATCCAACCTAGGAATAACCAATGAAATAAATACAAATACCTAGTTTAGCAATTACGGTTTTTTTTAACCAAGAGAGAAAATCATAAGATATATTTACAGAATTTTCTAAATTTTACATATGAGTCCTTACTATTTCTAAACATAAAAAGTTCTTTGTATTCAATGTTTTCCCGATTTCTGTAAAATTACAATATTTAATAAACAAATTTGTAAATTATATAAGCTATTTAAATGTTATTCATGTTGAAATTGTGAAAAACGGTTAAAAATACAAAATATGTTCTCACAATGAGTTTATTTTTATTTCAAAATGCTAACATTCAAGTGATAATTGCTCTTCAACAGGCTTAATAAAAACATCGACTATATCTTACAAGAAATATTTACAAATACATACACTCGCATTAAATGTTAGTTTTCTGTTCTCAAAAAGGCCAGTAGAAAGTGTGCAGAGTATTAGTATTTTCAATCTACAAACGAAATTTCATTTTCTTTTTTAATAATACAAAAAAAAAAACAATCTTTCAAAACAATAATCAAATGATTCTTAGGAACATTTTTCCAGGAATCTTCCAAGGACAAATTCTGGAAATTCGGATGCCTTTTCAACCATCTATTCTAACTGTTTTGGCCTTGAAGTTCAACAGCTATTATCATCATCATTTTCCTGCCTATCATCACTACTCTTTGTCTTCAACACACTCCCCCCATTCTTTCTTTAAACATCCTTTCAAGGATCCGTTAGTCGAAGACATTTGTCTTTTGGCTATGATAGCAAAATACCGCTGAAGAAATAGCTGGTGAAAATCAAATTACTCAATATAAATAACAACAACAAACATTTTGACAAAAATTACTTTTACGGGTTATCACACAAAAATGCAATTTACTAGGCCCTAAAGTAAGAGTAACTTAATATACAGAAAAGCGTACACTCACGAGTACAACACCAATAACAAAAGGATGAAAAAACTCACGATTTGCTATATAAAAACAGTACTTATCTTTTATTGTAGCCGTTGGTAGGGATTGGACCGGGGTCACACAGGTATGCGAGGAGAACACCAGACACGGATAAATCACGCAGAGAACACTTTAAGCGTCTCCACACAATAATCAACCTCACTGGCGTCTTGCATTACCATAGTCCCCTCTTATATACAAACATGGCCGCATTCGTCCAATGAGAAGACGTGAGAGATCGGTTCACTAACAAACGAAAAGAACAGTCTTCCCGCTAAAAACTGAAATAAGATGCAAATGTTTGTCAATATAATTTGACACTTTTATTGGGGATCTATGCCTTACACAGGATTCGCCAAGTTGCATAATTGCTTAGAAAGGATTAGCTATTTACATATGATCATTCATTTACATGTCTATTTACATACGGCTCTCTTTTCTCAATGTTTCTTCTCATACGCAGCCCAGTAAAACTTGGCCTATGTATTGGATTTATTCTTTGTTGTCCTAGACAACAGAGCCTCCAGACCAAGATGATTTGATCAAATTTTATGTAAAATACGTTCCCTTTCACTTATTAAGTTTAAACATAAAAACATGTGGTGCTCCAATTCCAAATCGGGTTTTTTGTTATTAAATAATGAACATATTCGGTTAGTTGAGCTAAATATTTTAGTGTAGTTTTCTATCACTCAGTATATACATATATACAGACCCAACACATATGCAGTTAGCACTCCCTTGACAAGGATAGAATGGTCTTCGGACCCAACACA
Organism: Cordylochernes scorpioides; assembly: GCA_030710605.1. Taxonomy (NCBI): domain Eukaryota; kingdom Metazoa; phylum Arthropoda; class Arachnida; order Pseudoscorpiones; family Chernetidae; genus Cordylochernes; species Cordylochernes scorpioides. Next base: position 137,463,378 of record CP092864.1, on the reverse strand, counting down.
TATACAGTTAGCACTCCCTTGACAAGGATAGAATGGTCTTCGGACCCAACACATATACAGTTAGCACTCCCTTGACAAGGATGGAATGGTCTTCGGACCCAACACATATACAGTTAGCACTCCCCCTTGACAAGGATGGAATGGTCTTCGGACCCAACACATATACAGCTAGCACTTTCCTTGACAAGGATGGAATGGTCTTCGGGCCCAATACATATACAGTTAGCACTCCCCTTGACAAGGATGGAATGGTCTTCGGACCCAACACATATACAGCTAGCACTCCCCTTGACAAGGATGGAATGGTCTTCGGACCCAACACATATACAGCTAGCACTCCCCTTGACAAGGATGGAATGGTCTTCAGACCCAACACATATACAGCTAGCACTTCCCTTGACAAGGATGGAATGGTCTTCGGGCCCAATACATATACAGTTAGCACTCCCCTTGACAAGGATGGAATGGTCTTCGGACCCAAAACATATACAGTTAGCACTCCCAAAGATGGAATGGTCTTCGGACCTAACACATATACAGCTAGCACTCCCCTTTACAAGGATGGAATGGTCTTCGGACCCAACACATATACAGTTAGGACTCCCCTTAACAAGGATAGAAAGACGAAAATAGTGTAAATGGGTAGTTTTACTGCCAAATACTAGGCGTTAACTCTGACGAGATAACACCTGTAGGTAACTCAGGGTGACTTACGCCACCCAATATGTAACCAATGTAAACATGGGTGAAAGTTGTAAAAGGGGGTTGTGTCGTCAAAATGTCCCAAATGTCACAATCCTGTCCATCACCTACTTGTCAACATGTCAGATGATTTCTTACCTCACACGTTTCCTCCCCTCCTCTTGTATAACCAACCGCCTACTTTCTCTAGTTTACCTACACTTCTACCACCAACGTTCATATCTTGCAACTTTCATATTGACACAAATAGAATACTAATAAATATATGAATTGTAAATATGATAAAGAAGCAGACGATAGTGTAACAGCTGTTTTTTTTTTATCAGCGTTTAGGGTTAGCAATCAGCTTTATTTAAAGTTCTGAAAATAACGCGTGATAAAATAATTTACATAAACAAGGTAATAAGACCAAATCCAAATAAATGAATAGTGTTGTGACGTTTCGGTAACAGCGTTGTTACCATCTTCAGACAAAAGTACTGAATGAGAAATTTTACCACAGTATGTTTTAAATAGTTACTGTTATCAACATGCTGTGGTAAAATTTCTCATTCAGTACATTTGTCTGAAGATGGTAAAAATGCTGTTACCGAAACGTAACACACTATTTATTTATTTATTTGGATTTAGTCTTATTACCATGTGTTTATAATCTATAATCCAAATTCTGCCTTATCATAATTTACATAACTTTTATACTTTTGAAAAAAATTTTTTTTTTCATCGATGGATAGTGAGCTTATCTTAACCGAAGTCTGTACGTCTGACAAAAACAGTATAAAAGAGAAATTGAACTGCGATCAGGTAGATAAATTAAGAAAAAGGCATCTACTGATTGTGTAACTAAAAGTTACTGATGGCTTTCACCATCTGTCGGAATAATATATCACAATGAATAGTTAATATTTATTCCGATAGATGGCGCAAGTTATCTTTTAGTTGCACGAACAGATGTCTTTTTCTTAATTTATATATTTTTCAAAGTCAAATTTTAAATTTATTTTTGAAAAGACGTACCTTGTTATAAGTGAAAGAAAACACACATACAAATCAAAACGATTTTTTCCCCAATATTTCGAGAGATTGTTCCTTCTTTATAAATGTATTGCCCAATAAACTTAAAACAAACTTAAATAACTTAGCAGATTTATTTTAATTTTATATAAAAAAAACTACTAAATTCCATTGGAACGTTTTTATTTAGAAATTAACTCTTTTCAGTATTGTTTTAATTGAAGAATTCCCTAATATCTAGCATATTTTCATTCTAAATATTCCTTAAAACTTTCTTAAATCTGTAAATTGTTTTTCTTGAATACACACAATACTTTACAACTTGATTTCATTTAGCTAAATTTGTATACCAACCCTTTTGTGTTGATTTTTTTTATCTTTTCATCCAACTTGCATACTAATTCTGTACATATTTTTAAAAATTATCTTTCTTTCTTTTCTTTCAAAATTTTTGGTTTACCTTTAAAGTGCAAGTGTCCCTAGGGAGACATAGAGCTCTAAGTCAAAATAAAGTACTTAATTTACAAATTCTTGTAGATCACATGGAAGCAACCTAACTTAAATTGCCTTTAAGTTTATTGTTCAATAAATTGATAAAGAGGGAGCAATCACTTGAAATATTTTGAGAAAAAATTGTTTTCTTTTTCTATCACAAATACAGGTATGCTCTTTTTTATATAACTACTAGCCGAATGACCCGGGCAACGCCCGTGTTTTACCCGATTGAATGTTTTTATTCAAATACTATTTGTTACAATTATAAATTGGCGCCTTAAATAAATGCATATATTAGTTAATAACTATAGCCTATGTGCTTTATCTGTCTATGTACTGTTGGCTTCCGTAGGCGTCTCTTACTGGGAAAAAGAAAGAGAGGATTCCATTTGGTTATTGACTAATATATGCATTTATTTAAGGAGCGACCCGCTCCAACACAATAGTTACAAAAACGAAAAAGCGAGTGGGGGGGAGGGGGGTGGCATGATGGGGGGGGGGGGGGGGGGCAAAGGTGGCGTGATCGTAGCCAACCAATAGGAGAGCGCCATTCCAAAAAAAAAAAAGCAAACGGTGACAGAGATGAAAACTGAAGAATTAAGAAGGCATGACGCTCGTAACTGTATATAGAATTCAATGAATGTATTTAACACAATCTAAATTCAGTGGACAAGTGGTTTAAACCCTCGATTCCCAACAGCCATGAACCGGGATCGAATCCCGTATGGACACTTTTTTCTGTAAAGAAACTATTCCTATTTCTCATTGTAAATTACATAAGGTAGGTTGATCTTTTTTGAGCGGTACCTAATAAAGTTATTTTGTAAAAGGAACAGGACTTGAAATGAAGGCGATAAAAACGTGGTGATTTTCTTTTAATGGTAAAAACACAAGCTTTCAGGCAAGAATGCCCTTCTTCAGGTTACAACTTGGAAATATTTTAAAACTATGGATATAAAAGATAGCCCAATATAGTAGGTAAATAGTTCAGCTGGGGGGATTGGCGAGGTAAAACACGGAGTATTGGGGTGGGAGGTCGATTTTTCGGTTAAAACTGGGCGTGCAGTGCGAGACCAAAGATTCAAGGACTAGGCGCTGATACTTGTTCCCGACGCCCTTGTAAACGCATACAGGAACAGGACTTAATCTAATTTTAAAGTTTATTATTTATAAAGTAGAGCTCGATAAAAGAACAACATATAACAAACTCAACACAACCCTTAACAAAACATATTTAGAACAAAAACAACGAAACACAACCCACGCTAATCATATTGGGAGTACAAATAAGTTTTGAGGGATTTGCAAAAGAAGCCACAACAAATATTATATAAATAGCATCGGACCTTGTAAGGTTTCATGTTAAGGTTTCATCATTTCCCCAAAAAAAAATCAGAAGTATTTTCACTCAAGTGTAAGGAACTTTTTTTTTGGTGCTCTAACCATGTCAACTTTTTTGCCAACAAAACACAATTTGCGGGAAGCGCTGCTTTTTTGTTTTAATTTGAAGAAAAGTGCAACTGATGGACATCGATTGCTGTGTGAGGCATATGGTAAACATGCTCTATCAATAAAATCATGTGAGTATTGGTTTCGGCATTTCAAAAGTGGCGATTTTGAAAGAACGCGGAGGGAGGCCAATAAAGTTCGAAGACGCTGAGTTGGAGGCTTTATTGGACGAAGATTCAAGCCAAACTCAAGAAGAGCTCGCTGAAACCTTGGGAGTGACTCAACAAGCGATTTCGAACCGTCTCATGGTCATGGGTATGGTGCAAAAACAAGGAAATTGGGTTCCATATGAACTCAAGCCAGGAAACATCGAGCGCCGTATTTGCACGTGCGAACTACTGCTCAAAAGACAAAATCGGAAGGGTTTTTTGCATCGAATCGTGATGGGGGACGAAAAGTGGATTCACTACGACAACCCAAAGCGCAGAAAATCGTCGGTTAAGCCCGGTCATGCATCAACTTCAACGGCCAAACCGAATATTCATGACAAGAAGCTAATGCTGTGCATCTGGTGGGATCAGCTCGGAGTGATCTACTATGAGCTACTTCAGCCTAACGAAACCATCACTGGAGAACGTTACCAACAACAATTGATGCGATTAAGCCGAGCATTGAAGATTAAACGCCCACTATATGCCAAAAGACATGACAAGGTGATCTATCAGCACGACAACGCTCGGCCACATGTTGCAAAAGTTGTCAAGGAGACTTTGGAGGCGCTTCAATGGGATGTCCTACCCCACCCGCTGTATTCACCAGACATTGCTCCTTCAGACTACCACATGTTCCGTTCGATGACACATGGCCTGGCCGAGCAGCACTTCACTTCTTACGAAGAGGCGGAAAATTGGGTCAATGTTTGGATCGCCTCAAAAGACGAGGAATTTTTTCGACACGGAATCTGTATGCTGCCTAAAAGATGGGAAACGGTCGTAGCTAAAGATGGACAATACTTTGAATGAATTATATTGTACTGATTTCTCTGAATAAAGCTTCGAATTTATAAAAAAATCCCTCAAAACTTATTTGTACTCCTAATAAAACAATAACAATACACATCATACAGAAACACACACACACCCATACACGCGAGAAAATAAAACTCAAATACGAGTACATATCCCTAGTACACGTGGTACAGGCCATGATAATCATGTTGGGTAGAAATTAGCGACTGCTTTTACTGTAAGTGCACCACATATCTACACATGCAAAAAGCAGTTCGACTTTTGCACTTACAAATCTGCCATAGCCCCATTTGGTTACTTGCACTCGCAGGTAAGGTTGAACTTTTGAAAGAATTGGAGGCCAATGGAACAATTTTTTTTTAATTAGAAAAAAGTGTCCAACTCTGGATTCGATCCCTGGTCGTAGCGGTCGAAAACCGACCAGGGGTCGGCAAATGGCGGCTCTTTGGATGTGAATATCTTTATATAGTTCCATATGTAAATATTATTTATGTGAGTACTATTTATTGTTGCAATAAAAACATTTTGTGGCTCTTTGAAAACTTTTAAATTTTGTAAATTGTAATTTTTGACTCTTCCTACTCAAAATTTTGCCGACCCTGGTTTAGACCATCCTTCCACCCCGAACTCCAATACATATTTAACACCCTATAGCACTATTCTATTATCAGTTTATCCTTATAAAAGCAAAATTCTGATTGAAACTTTGACAAAAAAACTTTTTGACCAAAGCGTCATTATTTTTATCAAGAGAATATATACAAAATTAGCATCTAGCTACTACATAATTATAAAGAAGAATTTATACACACGCAAGGAAACATTCATTATAAAATGTAAATCAAATTTATTCTGTGTCGTATATATCAACATTAGAAATGAACTTCTCACATTTTTGTACTTTATAAGTGAGAAATCTGTTAGCTGTACATATACATATATCATATAAAAATTGATATAACATATTATATTCTATTTCATATTCAATTTATTATGTTATATAAGTTATTAAACACACTGAAAAACTTTCCATCTTAATTAATTAATTATTAATTTAATGAAAGTCAATTAAAATCGTCTCTCATTAGAGAGAGGTTCGTCTGCTTCTAATTAGCCTGGCGCCATTTTGAAATTTGAGGGTTGGCGCCAACTGATTCAAAAAATTTTTTTTTTTTTTCAAATAAAAGTGATAATTCATAAAGTGAAAGGCTTCTTTCAAAGTTTTTTTTTTATTATTATTATTTTGCCGAGCTTTCAAGCATTACTGCACTTCCACAGCAGAAAAAAAAACAGAAAAAATATAAGAATATGAATTGTTTATATACCTATTTGCATATTTACACACACAAGCCTTTATTAAGACATTCCGTCTCATACAGACGATTCTTCTGTTAGAAATTAATCTAAAAAGAAATGAGAAGCAGGGGAAGAAATTGAATCCTCGCTCAGAAAAGAGAAAAAGAAGAAAAGGAAAGAATATCTATGTACAAAAGTTGAGACTATATACAGTTAAACCTGTCTATAGCGCCCCCTCTAAATAGCTCCTTCCTCTCTAAAGCGCCCCATTTTAAACATTAAAATGTAAACATTTTACATTAAAAGTGACCTGTCTATAGCACCCCTTCTCTATAGCACCCTATTTTGGTGAGTCCCAAGAGGGGGCGCTATAGACAGGCTTAACTGTACATCGTTTTTCGTGCATAGAACACAGTGAAGAAGTAGATTATTGAGTAAATGGTTGCATCTTGTGAAGAAGTAAATATTTCCACACAGTTCAGTTACTGTTTATTTACATATATGCTCGTATATGTCTTTCATGTTTTTTTATGAATTTGCTCCAGGCCATTATGTAACTTAAAAAATGATAATTATTAGGTATGTTTTAATATATTCTGTATATACATAATATTTTTTAAACAATAGATCTAGGGCTATATACCTCTAATAGTAGTTTTTAAATAAATTGCTTACCCCATATAACATATTAAATTCTTTATAAGTTGAATATATTCAGGTTACCCCTATTACAAGTAACAAAAAAAAAGTCAATTCGTTTTTATTTATTTTTTTAAAATAAAAAATAGCAAACGCTTTATAAAACATATATAAATCCAAGTACAAATTCACTTTTGTTCTTGTTCCAAAATCACTTTATTAGGTACCGTTCAAAAAGAACAACCTAGTTTATGATATTTGTAACAATTAATAATATTTGAAGGTTATTCATACAGTCTACTCTCGTTATAACGCCACCATCCGGATTTTGCAAAAAAGCGGCGTAAGGCGAGGGTGGCGTTGTATCGAACACGTTTAAATTGTGAAATTTAAAGATACAATAAATTATTTATAACAATTACTAAAAACAACTTATACCCTAAGTCAATATATAGAATGCCGGCATTAATTAATTAATATGACAAATTGGAATAATTCATTTATTTTTATTCATTAAAAAGTAATTACATTTTCTTGAAGAAGTCTGTGATCACAACTTGTGTTTTCTCTCCCTCACTTATGGCATAGACACGGCGTAACAAATCCGCAGATAGATTGACGTCGTCAGATGTTGCTCTCTTTGAGTGCTCAAGAAACAACAAAACTGTCTCAGCAGCTGTTCTGGCTTCCCTTAACGATGGTAGGCGCTGGGTCACTGTTGCATCATCATACTCGCCAAGTTCTTCTTTCGCTGTAACAGTGGACACCAGAAAATTGTCATCTGTTAGCTTCATTTCCGCCTCCTGGGAATCATCAACCAGTTGAAACTCCCTTTCAGTCATCAAATTCTCTGGTGTAATAGCGAAGATGTCGCGAATGCGATCGAGCAGATTTCCATAATTAAGAGGCTCAACTGCAGCAGTAGAAGTGAAGCGAATAATGCCTGTGTGATTCCAGTAGTTGCTGATGGAATCAGGGCTCACAGAATCCCAAGCAATTTTACAATAGCGCACAGCGTAATCCAGACGTAATTCTGTGGGTAGATGGGCATCCGCCAATTCCACCATTTTCTGGAGTTGAAGCTTGCGATATTGAGCCTTGAAACCTTTGATGATGCCACTATCCAGTGGTTGCAAACTGACAGTCATATTTGGTGGAAGGAAGTGTATTTTTATGTTGCTGAGACCATCATTAGGGACGCAGTGAGACGTAGCATTATCTAACAACAGTAGGATACGACGTCCTTCAGAGACAAGCTGCTTGTTGAACTGCAGTAGACATTCTTGAAAGATGCTAGAGGTCATCCAAGCTTTGCTGTTAGATGTGTAAGTGCATTAGAAGTGTGGACTAAAGTTTCTGAAGCATCGAGGCTTTGCCAATTTTCCAATAATCAGCAATCGCCGCTTGTCTGTTCCAGTAGAGTTGCAGCACAGTAGAACAGTGATTCGTTGCTTCATCCTTCTGACACCACGGCAGTTTTCATCTTTGTGAGCAAGTGTTCGGTCAGGAATGAGCTGAAAAAATAATCCTGTTTCGTCTGCATTGTATATGTTAGCTGGATCATATCCGGAGTTCGCCAGAATACTGTTCAAATTTGTAAGATGTTCATCAATGATAGCTGGAGAAATCGATGCGCCTTCCCCACAGAGCCGTCGTTGCTAAATATGGAATCTCCCTTTAAATCGCTGCAGCCACCCACTTCTGTACGCGAAATTTTCTGGTACGTCCAAATGCTCGCCAAGTTTTTTTTGCCTTTTCTCTTAAGAGATCATCAGTAATAATAATATTATTGGCACGCTTTTGGGTAAACCAGTTGAAGAGAGCGTCTTCCAAGTCACTAAAATTTCCGACTCTTTGTCTCTTTGAAGAACCAACACTATAATTTTCTCACTTCTCAGCCTGAGTGAGAATATCACGGACAGTTGTACAGTATCAATTATTCCGCCTTCTACAAGCTTTCAGGTAAGCTTTTTAAGGCACATAAAAGGACACAGGACGACATCTAGACGACACGTGCAAACAGCCCGCCGAATCTGGTACAGTGCGCGCCACTCGTCCACTGACTCTTAGAAATTCACTTTTGTACTATTTTCACATATAAATATTTGTTATATACATATTGTTATGTACATATACAATATTTTTTTCTAAAGAATATAAATTCAAAATAATAAAATATTTATACGCATGTGTTTTTTTATTTTTGAAAATATAGAATTTCAAATATTTGGCATGCAAAACGTTGAAAGATTTAAAAGATTTTGTAAAATTGAATTTTAAGTGGAATGTTGATTTAAATATGGTTCAAATATTGGTTTAAGATTTTTTAAAATATATATTCATACCGTTATAATTGATTCACTCAAATTATAAAAACAAATAACTTTTAAGAAACTGATCATTTATATTATGTTGATTGTAAATATTGCCAGACACTTCTTCCTTTTGTACACAGTTCTTTTTTCTCGTTTTTTCTCTCTTTCTCATTGTTATCATATGAATGTTCTATTCACGGCCTAAAATTATTGTATATATATGTATAGACAAATGTAGAAGCATACATGTATGACAGTGCAAGTGTCCCTAGGGGGATATAGCACTTTAAAATAAATCAAATATTAATTTGCAAAGTGTTAGGCGAAAAGTTAAACAACATTACCAAATTGAATTTCAATTGGAAATATGCGAAAATATCTCTATACATAGCCAAAAATAATTTTTAAAAACATATTAGCAATTGACACTGTACCAAAAACCAAAATATTAACATTCAAATCAATCAGAAAAAAAATCAAACAATATTTTTTAGTTGAATTTAACAAATATAAAAATGACTTAGATAAAAGGCTTAAACATTACTTATATACATATTGTCAAATAATTCTTCTATTCAATCCAATATATGCCTTTTTTATTATTAAAAACAAAATAGGCATATCCTTACCGCTCACATGTGAGTTGTTTATTATTTTTCACATATATATATATGTGTATAAAGTATATATATATACTTTAACACAATATATATGCAAAATGGCGATAAAAGAAACCAAAAGATAATTTTAAATTTGAATTTCAACTTTAAAGATGATTTTTTTATGATGAGCGTCGAAAACTAAACAATCTCTAAAAATAAGAAGAAAAAAATACCAAACGATATCTATAAATAATTTATTTTTTTTATTTTATATATATATATATTATATAATCTAAAAATATTATATAATCTAAAAACCTAAAATATTTCTATATTTTAAAAAATATATACTTTATTTTATTCATTGATAATTTTATTTTTGTTATCATCGTTTTTAGAAAGACTTTCAGTTTAGTTGTTTAGTTTCGTTGTATAGTTTTGTTGTAAATATGCGTAGTTAACCAATCAATCCTTTTAAATCACTAATATAGGATTAAATTATAAATTCTATATAATGTGAAACTAACAAATGTGTAATCTTTCCTCAAGTAATTGAAAATAAAAGCTACTTGACGGTAAATAATTATATTTTTTTATCACGACTGCACCTCAACCCTTTATCTTATCGATCCTTTGTCTTATCAAGCCTTATCTAACAACAACACAAAATATTCATAACATATATATATATACTTAAGTAAAAATGTATGCTCTCTTTCTATCAATTTAATATTAAATTTCTAATATGCAAAATGGCGATAAAAGAAACCAAAAGATAATTTTAAATTTGAATTTCAACTTGAAAGATGATTTTTTTATGATGAGCGTCGAAAACTAAACAATCTCTAAAAATAAGAAGAAAAAAATACCAAACGATCTCTATAAATAAATAATATTCTATCATCATCAATATTTTATTTGAACTTCCCTTTATCTCGTCAGACGATGGTTAGTTTTGATTGCTGTAAATGACGCTGCGGTAGAGGAACCATCTAGGACACGAAGGGGAAAGTTGGGTGTGCAAGTCCCTTATTTTGGGAAATAATAGAGGCAAAAAGATTACCTTGGGTAGAATATGGTTTCAGAAAGTTGGTACATAGACGTATACTTTCACTAAGTTCCTTAAATCCGGGAAAATATATCGTTTGGTGTGATATTATAGCGTTTTTGTTTCATTCCCTTCGCTATCCTATGTACATATGTACATTGAATACCTGAAAGATCAATGTTATTTGCAGAGATTTTAGGTAGAGCTTATGGATCCTGGAATAAATATATTAATATAATTAATAACATGGTCAAGAAGATATAAAAATGCAATGTTAAAAACTGCTATGCAAATTGAGACAAAAACGGATAACCTAATGTTGAACCCTTATTTTGATTATGATTGCTACATAGCGAAAAAGACCATGAAATAAACTCTGTCAAAATATATTAAATCGAATAACAATTTAGACGCTTTAGAATATATTAAACAAGGAATAAATATACGTCCATTATCAATATTAAAAGGAAAAATACGTTAACCTATGCACAGTGGATTCTGTGGCCACTGGACATGTGTCAAACCTGGAGGCTGTTGTTAGGTTCTGTGCTGCCTGGAGTACGAGTATAGGAGCTCTTATCTATGCTTCCTTCTGTGGTGAATCTGTATAAGACCTGTGGTCTTAATAAAGCTGTAAGTGTTTGTGCTTAGCTATGTTCTTATCTAATAGAGGTTAATATAAAACATACTTAAAACATATAAATTCATTTGTACATGGATATCAAACAATATCATAGGAATTTTCACATCTCCTTTCACATATACACCTTTCATAAAAGACTCACTATACAAAAATTATTTTAGATCATCATTATGTAAGGACTAGTCAACAAGTGAATGACTTTGAGACGAAGTGTAAAGCCAGTTCAATTTCTATGTAAATAACACAAGATGATTATTACCTTACCCAATTGGGAGAATCTGTATGGGGCAAGTTCCTAATAAAGGCTTTTTGTGTGTGTGAATAAAATACAAACTAAAAAAAAAAATTACAAAGAGAAATACTTACAATTTTTAGCGAAGAAAATTCAATTATTATAAATCATTTGTATCAATCTATTTATAAAGCTAATTATGATTTTTTCCTGAATTAAATGATTTAACTCTCTTACATCAGCCACTTTGTCTATATACATTTTATTAACTCTGTCGATTAATACCTGTAAATATGCAAATATTTGATATTCTAAGTTTTAATTTGTTTGTTGATATTTTTGTTTGTTTACTCTGTAATAGGCGCAAATATTTCCATATCGCGCCTGGTAGATTAAATAAAAATCGTCATTCTGTACCCGTAGAAGGACATCTTACCTGAAAACTTGTACAATCGTTCTCTTAAAAAAGAAGCTCTTAACCCCGACTTGTGTTTCTTCTTCTTTTACGAATAGGGTGTTTATCATTGTCTTAATAACGATGTCTTATTAATATATACAGTTATCAGCGTCATAATCAAGCAACAATTCTTAATTCTGTTACCGTTTGCTTTGTGAATGGAATAAATACCCAAATATGGTCATTTCTCATAACCACCACCTAACTCACCTGCCACGCGGGCGGCCCAGGTTCGATTCCCGGCCGATGCATTTTTTTTTTTTTTTTTACAATTTTTAAAGCTCATTTATATATTATACAAGAATGACATCCACGGCGCCAATTTATAATTGTAACGAATAGTATTTGAATAAAAGCATTTAATCGGGTAAAACCCGGGCGTTGCCCGGTTCATTCGGCTAGTTGAAATATAAGAACTTAAAGTGAACTCAGTGTAATAATGAACTTAACCAGAACTTTCCACATTACATGTTTTACTGTCCGGTACTAGAGGATGGGAGAGTAATTCTCCGCAAGAAGATTGCTTATGCAAACAATCCGCCATATGTTTTATTGACAATAGCATTGAAAAACAGGACTAATACATTGACTTATTTACAAATTTTTGAGAACAGCATAGTCAAAAGGTGCAATACAGAAGAGCGAACCAACTAAAGGAAATATTGATGTTATTCTCCACTTTCTTTAGATAACTTTTATGTTTACTTCTAATAAAAGAAAATAAGACCTAATCCAAATAATTTATTAGTGTGTGACGTTTCGACAACAACATTGTCACCATCATCAGACAAAACATAAGACCTAATTCAAATAATTTATTAGTGCGTGACGTTTCGGCAACAACATTGTCACCATCATCAGACAAAAGTTTTGTCTGATGATGGTGACAATGTTGTTGCCGAAACGTCACACACTAGTAAATTATTTGGATTAGGTCTTATTTTCTTTTATTATAATCTATAATGCAAATTGTGCTTTATCATATGTTTACTTCTGTTTACATATCTAGGAGACTCCTGTATGGGACGAGTGTCCTTAATAAGATATTCTCCAATGAGCTATGAGAGAGTTTAAAAAACAATGAACTCAACCAAAAAAGAGAGAATAAAAAAGGCAGCTATATACATCATTTACATATTGTAACGTGGATGACAAGGCCAAGATACCAGAGTAAAGCTTGGGGAAAGAGGGGTGGACTCCAGCTGCCCCCGCTACCATGTGGCAGGCGCCAAAAACAGCATTCCTGTGTGTGGGAGGACAGAGTCTAGTTACATCTGCGGCAAGGAGAAGACGTGGCGACTTGCCTTCGGGCGTGTAGATGATTCTACAAGACGGTGCCAGGAGAGACTGACATCTGAGCGGCCTACAAGACGGTGTAGCCCAAGTTGGACATGTAGAGCGGAAAGCTTCACGGCGCCAAGGATTCTTCTGACACTCCTGTACTCCAGGCAGCACAGAACCCAACAACACCCTCCAGGTCCGAATAACAGATGAAATTAACAAATTATCTATATGTAGCATAGAAAAAAATATTTTTTTTTTTTTCTTGTCAAATACATGGCATATTCTGTCATGATTTATTCTTCATTTAAATAAAATTCTACAGTTGTTACAATTTATTTTATTCATTCAATGAACATAATCTCAAAGAAGCTACATACATAACGTACTTTTAAAAAAAAAGATAAAAAAGTGAATATTTCATTCAAATATCATCATTAGAATTCCAAAAGAATGAAAAACTCATTAATATGTTACGATGTCTATTTCCTAATTAATTTTTCTGGCGTCAGAAAGCTAAAAAAAAAAAAACACATTAATTCCCAATCTTTTGGGATAAAAAGTTATCAGAATCATTAGCAAGATGAAAGTGGCTAATTAATTTAAAAGGAAAAGTTGATAAGAACCGGACTAACCTCTTGTATTGGAATGATGGCGTCCTTGGGAAGAAATTTGGAATTATCCATTAAAATAAACAAAACAGACGAACCAGTATAATTTCATATCAATTGATTCAAAATTATTTTAGCTATAAATTAAATAATACAAGTTTCTATAGATGACTTACTTTTCGTTTTTATTGCAATCTCAAGCTTTCGGGTATTTCTGCCCTTCTACGGGAGTACATAGAAACGAATAAACGCATTTAAAATGCTAACTATTTATATAAATGAAAAAATAGTACATATTTGACATTGTACTAGGATAAGGTTCATAAATTAAGAAAAATGCATGAACCTTATCCTAGTACAATGTCAAATATGTTCATAAATTAAGAAAAATGCTAACTCCGCCCTTGCCGGTCCCAAGCCCGGATGAAAAAGGAGGAGGGGGAGCAGTAACAAGCTCACTAAAAAACCTGGGTTCAGCTGGCCCGGCTGATGGTACCCTGTAAGGGCTCCTAATCCAGGGATACAGGATGAGCAGCGTTTGTACTCCATGTTAGGAGTAGCTGCACATGGCGTCTGTTCCTCATGTCAGAGGCGGCCATTTATTTTGGAGCTAAGTCGGCCTGCCACTGAGTAGTGCTCCCAGTCATAATGACAAAGGCAGACGCATTCTACTTCACCCAGTGTGGAGATAAGGAAGAAGAAGAAGAAGAGAAAAATGCATCTCCTTATTGTGCAACTGAAAGTTACTGATAGCTTGCGTAAGCCATCAGTAATTTTCAGTTGCATGATAAGGAGAAGCCTTTTTCTTAATGGTAACGTTTCCTATTTGGAAATAAGGGATAGTCACAATACTTTGTGTTGTTAATATTTATTTAAATTACAACAAGGTTAATCAAAATAAATATAAACAAAACAAACTTGTTCAAAATTACCAAAAGTACAGTGTTGCCGACTACCTAACTATGAAGAAAAATCAAAGAATAATGAAATATTTTAAATAAATAAATACAAAGCATGTTACATATTGTAACATAGTATTTATTAATTTTATTATGTTTTATTAACAGAGTGGTCATTTTTTTATGTTTATATCTTGCGACTCTGTAAATTTCCCTCGTGGCTTATATTTTGTTTACCCTTCATAGTTTGTTCTGGTCTGAAATAAATTGCGGTCTCCTCCTGAAGTTTTTGTCTTCCCTAATTTTCCACGTGGCAATATATAGTTCTTAAAATTAAAGATACTTCGGCCAGTATATCTTTTTTATTATCTCTATAAACTACTTTTTAAAATTTTCTAAATATTTTAATAGGTTACCTATTCTTATATTATTTCATGATAATAATATATTATTTGATAAATGTTTATCGGATTCTTTTTCAAAAGGGAAAAAAGGTGAAATTAACACACAAACACATACAGCTTTAATACAAAGCAATAACGCGCCATCTATACAGTGGACCCTCGGTTTGCGAGCATAATCCGTTCCAGAGCCATGCTCGTACTCCAAAACGCTCGTAGTGCGAAACTAATTTCTTATTTTTAATAATTGAAACTCGGGCAATTCTTCTTGCTACGAACAATTGCACAGTTTCCCACATTTTACATATTTCCCGAATCTGATCTGAAGGGAGGGATCCCAGTGAATTTTCATCCATCACGATTACGGGCAAGCATCACGAGTTGCTCGTAATGCGAAATTTCACTCGTAATCCGAGGTAAAATTTTTCAAAAATTTTGCTCGTACTGCGAAAAGCTCGTACTCCAAGGTGCTCGTAAACCGAGGGTCCACTGTACATATAAAATAAAAGGATTTAAAAGCGCGCAAATGTTTCTTTTATAATAATACAAACTTCTACTGTCCTTACTGCGATGAAAAAAATATATTGGGAGGGCTTGGCTCATCAGTGGTGAACCCTCCCAGCGGTTTCGCCAATTTAATCCACCAGACCGCTTCTCAGAGCTCTAATACTGTATTGGATCATTCTGCTTTTATATGCTACACTGAAGGATGGAATCTTAGAAATGGTGTTCAAGTAAACTATGGACATAAGCTTATAGGACAGTAGAATTACATTTATATATTTGCATTTTATATGTATAGATGGCGCGTTATTGCTTTGTATTAATTTATGCCTAACTGGCCTTGTCTTTATAGTTTGCGGAAGAGCATTGCTCGATGCAAATATTTAAATGTAATTCTACTGTCCTATAAGCTTATGTCCATAGTTTACTTGAACATCATTTCTAAGATTCCATCCTTCAGTGTAGCATATAAAAGCAGAATGATTGAATACAGTATTAGAGCTCTAAGAAGCGGTCTGGTAGATTAAATTGGCGAAACCGCTGGGAGGGTTCACCACTGATGAGCCAAGCCCTCCCAATATATTTTTTCATCGCAGTAAGGACAGTAGAGGTTTGTATTATTATAAAAGAAACATTCGCGCTTTTAAATCCTTTCATTTTATACATACAGCTTTATTAAGACCACTGGTCTTATACAGATTCACCCCAGGAAGAAATAATAGATGGAGCTCCTGTATTCCAGACAGCACAGCACCCAACAACAGACTCCAGGTCCGATGCATATCCAGTGGCCACACATTCCTTCGTATATACGTCATGGTTAGCGAATCACTGAACAGGCTAATGTGGAATCAGCCGCGTTATAGTCTTCGCTTTCCTCGTCCAAATGAACCACGATATTCGGCGATTCTATTAATCTCCTCCGAACGGTGTGACTGCGGTCTTGTAGAATTTATATAAACCAAAAGAATTACTTGATCATATTCTTTCTAATTGCCTTACCATATTGAATATCTCGGAACGAAAATTGGTCTTGATTATCATGAATTTAGAGGTTGCCTGGCCGTCATTTATACCTCTTCAAATTAAAGATACTTCGGCCAGAATGAAGGAACTATGAATGCTGGCCAGGAAGGCTCTATCTTTACGATAAATATAAATATTCGGATAAATTTTGCATATATAACCTTATTTTACAAAATCTATCTGAATATTTGACTGTACATATGTTTAGTTAGTATTTTAACGGTGTTTATATGTTTTTATATACTCCTGTAGAAGAGCAGAAATGTTCGAAAGCTTGAGATTGTGTTAATATAAACGAAAAGAAACTGATCTACAGAAGCCTGCTGTACTATTTAACCAGTATTTCATCATAAAATAAATAAAGCTCTCAGGGCTAAGTTTATTGCACAACTTATTTTATTTTCAAGCTTTCGGACTTGTCAGTCCTTCAACAGGACAAATAGTGATTGACAAGTCCGAAAGCTTGAAAGTAAAAGGTTGTACGAGAAACTTTGCCCTCTGGGAGCTTTATTTATTTTATAATATTATAAATCAGAGTAAAAATTCAATATAGTTCAGTTGGAAATCAAAATCATCTCTGAAAGGTTTCTCGCAGATATTTTAATTAATCTTACGCAATATACCGCGCCATCTATATATAAGAAATGAAATTATTAAACACGCTTTTTTGAGAGATTATTTTTTGGTTGGAAGTTTGCTTGGAAAAAAATATGGCTAACTCAACCAATTTCAGAGGAGATTAATAAAATGGCCGAATGTTGTGGTCCATTTGGATGAGGAAAGCGAAGACTTTAAGGCGGCTGATTCCACACTCGTCTTTTCAGTGAAACGCTAACCTTGACATGTCGGACCACTTTCTGTGGCCACTGGACATGTGACGGACCTGGAGGCTGTTGTTGGGTTCTGTGCTGCCTGGAGTATAGGAGCTCTATCTATGCTTCCTTCCTGTGGTGAATCTGTATAAGACCTGTGGTGGTCTTAATAAAGCTGTATGTGTGTAAACACTTTCTGTGGCCACTGGACATGTGACGGACCTGGAGGCTGTTGTTGGGTTCTGTGCTGCCTGGTGTATAGGAGCTCTATCTATGCTTCCTTCCTGTGGTGAATCTGTATAAGACCTGTGGTGGTCTTAATAAAGCTGTATGTGTGTAAACACTTTCTGTGGCCACTGGACATGTGACGGACCTGGAGGCTGTTGTTGGGTTCTGAGCTGCCTGGTGTATAGGAGCTCTATCTATGCTTCCTTCCTGTGGTGAATCTGTATAAGACCTGTGGTGGTCTTAATAAAGCTGTATGTGTGTAAACACTTTCTGTGGCCACTGGACATGTGACGGACCTGGAGGCTGTTGTTGGGTTCTGTGCTGCCTGGTGTATAGGAGCTCTATCTATGCTTCCTTCCTGTGGTGAATCTGTATAAGACCTGTGGTGGTCTTAATAAAGCTGTATGTGTGTAAACACTTTCTGTGGCCACTGGACATGTGACGGACCTGGAGGCTGTTGTTGGGTTCTGTGCTGCCTGGTGTATAGGAGCTCTATCTATGCTTCCTTCCTGTGGTGAATCTGTATAAGACCTGTGGTGGTCTTAATAAAGCTGTATGTGTGTAAACACTTTCTGTGGCCACTGGACATGTGACGGACCTGGAGGCTGTTGTTGGGTTCTGAGCTGCCTGGTGTATAGGAGCTCTATCTATGCTTCCTTCCTGTGGTGAATCTGTATAAGACCTGTGGTGGTCTTAATAAAGCTGTATGTGTGTAAACACTTTCTGTGGCCACTGGACATGTGACGGACCTGGAGGCTGTTGTTGGGTTCTGTGCTGCCTGGTGTATAGGAGCTCTATCTATGCTTCCTTCCTGTGGTGAATCTGTATAAGACCTGTGGTGGTCTTAATAAAGCTGTATGTGTGTAAACACTCTCTGTGGCCACTGGACATATGACGGACCTGGAGGCTGATGTTGGGTTCTGTGCTGCCTGGTGTATAGGAGCTCTATCTATGCTTCCTTCCTGTGGTGAATCTGTATAAGACCTGTGGTGGTCTCAATAAAGCTGTATGTGTGTAAACACTTTCTGTGGCCACTGGACATGTGACGGACCTGGAGGCTGTTGTTGGGTTCTGTGCTGCCTGGTGTATAGGAGCTCTATCTATGCTTCCTTCCTGTGGTGAATCTGTATAAGACCTGTGGTGGTCTTAATAAAGCTGTATGTGTGTAAACACTTTCTGTGGCCACTGGACATGTGACGGACCTGGAGGCTGTTGTTGGGTTCTGTGCTGCCTGGTGTATAGGAGCTCTATCTATGCTTCCTTCCTGTGGTGAATCTGTATAAGACCTGTGGTGGTCTCAATAAAGCTGTATGTGTGTAAACACTTTCTGTGGCCACTGGACATGTGACGGACCTGGAGGCTGTTGTTGGGTTCTGTGCTGCCTGGTGTATAGGAGCTCTATCTATGCTTCCTTCCTGTGGTGAATCTGTATAAGACCTGTGGTGGTCTCAATAAAGCTGTATGTGTGTAAACACTTTCTGTGGCCACTGGACATGTGACGGACCTGGAGGCTGTTGTTGGGTTCTGTGCTGCCTGGTGTATAGGAGCTCTATCTATGCTTCCTTCCTGTGGTGAATCTGTATAAGACCTGTGGTGGTCTCAATAAAGCTGTATGTGTGTGTGTACAAAATCAACCATATAATTAATGTCCGACGTTTCAGTGACTCTCCTCAGTGGAATTATTATTTTGAATCCTTTTCTCTCTCTCTCTCTCTCTCTCTCTCTATATATATATATATATATATATATATATATATATATATATATATATATATATATATAGTAATGTAGATTGTTGTATCTTGTTGGATGAATGCAGTGTAGCATATTGATTTGCAGTCGTGGTGGCCACAATGATTAGAGTGGTTTCAGGCGTGATTGGGATTACACAAAAGGACGAGACATGTTGGATGGTACCATAGAGATGGCGAGAGCAAGTGTAGCCGACGCCGGTCAGGGAAGAACTGTCTAGAGGGGTCTGTCCATCATTGTGTCTCAAAGCCGACTAATCTGTTTGAGTAAGAAAGGGCACACCTAGGAACCCGACTTGTTTTTCGGACCTCTTTCCTCCTACTGGCGTCGACTGTCACTCACTCGAAATTTTATTTGTAACTTTGGAAATTACATTATAACTATACAACACATGGAGACATAGATATATTGGAATATATACTTATATTGCATTGTGTAGCGTTCTCACGCAATTCTGGCTTTGACTACCCGTTTCATGATTTTTCAGGATGCCTTAATGACCAATTTTTTTGTTCGTTGAGGTACAGCTTGCACCACGCTGATGAGGGCCAACAGCCCGAAACGCGTCCGTGGTTAGCTTTTCTTGATTCATCAAGAATGGGTATTTGGCCAATTCTGGAATAATTAAAAATGAACGACAATAGTTGATATTTATTCCGATAGATGGCGCAAGCCATCCGCAACTTTCAGTTGCACGATAAGGAGATGCCTTTTTCTTAATACGTATATACGTAAATTATTTACTAAAATACATGTAAAGTGTCACGTATATGTGTATATAATCATGTATGTATTAAAGTAGAAATAGGATTCAAAATAATCATTCCCTTGAGAAGAGTGACAACAGGACTCTGAAACGTCGGGAGTTAAATAAATTATTGGTTGATGTGGTGGTTGTAGTGGCCGGTGTCGATTTATTATTATTATTATTTTTATATACAGAGGAAATTTTGTTCACACTTGGTTATCTCGAGTGTCTTCAATAAAGGTCACTGTAATATCTTACAGAGTTATTGTCTTAATCCCGATATACATGCTAAAAGGTACAACTTCCTTAAGTTTTGTCCATGAGTGTATCTTTCAGAGTTATTGTCTGAATCCCGATATACATGCTAAAAGGTACAACTTCCTTAAGTTTTGTCCATGAGTGTATCTTTCAGAGTTATTGTCTTAATCCCGATATACATGCTAAAAGGTACAACTTACCTTTGTCTCCTCCAAAAATTGACAACCGGTGACATCAAAATACGAAACTTCCTTAAGTTTTGTACATGAGTGTATATAGCAAGTGGCTTGCTAATAAATAATAACAGCTAAGATTAGGTTAAAGAAGTTACCCTGATTATCTAATTCTCCATCTAGCTAAAGAATTATGAAAATGCGGCTATTAAGGTGTTCACCAGGTAAATCTGCACACGTTTCCTTATTTCTAGCGATCGTCGTGGTGTCGCTAGAGAACCGCTGGCGATTCTCCACCAAACTCTGCAGCGGTGGCAGAGGCGCCATATTCATCGTATATAGTGAAATGTCATTATAATTCCTAGATCAAATTACTCTGTTAAGTCTACCACCAGATGTCGTGATTTCCCTATATATAAACCCATTGTTGTTGTTTCCCATTGGCCGGCTCAAATCTTTCCGTAGATATGTAAATAAGTCTTGTTTTCTTTATTCTATTCGCCTTAAAACAGGTAGTACTTTTATCAAATTATGTTTTTATGTTCTATAAGCTTAATTAAAGCTATTTTTGATCTTAACTATTTTTATTATTATACTTTCAAGATTTTCCACAACTGCCTACCAAAATCAGCAGAAGTACTTTTTTCGTAATATATATTTTTATTACGACCTATAATATATATTATAAAAATATTTGATTTCTGCTGTTGATTTTGGATTTGTTAAGATAAGGTTTTGCTTTTGTATAAGTGGTTTGTTTGATCATTATGATATTGTTTTGCAGTCGTGGGAATAATATAAATAGTTTTGATCAGAAATAGCTTTAATTAAGCTTATGGAACATAAATACATAATTTGATAAAGTACTACCTGTTTTAAGGCGAGTAGAATAAAGAAAAAACGAAAGACTTATTTACATTATTACAAAAGGTTTGAGCCGGCCATCAGGAAACAACAACAATGGGTTATATAAAGGGAAAGCGTGACCTCTGGCGGTCGATTTACCAGAGTAATTTTTTCTATAAATTTTATACCTTTAAAATAAAATAACATTTATATATTTTTTTTCGGCAGAACAAGGGGTGATAGAAGCGGCAACTACACATTTATATCAGCCCGGGTATGTGGTGGACTACTGTATTGTGGGCTGTAGGTACATGACCTATAGGTTGAAGAACTACCATACTCAGATCACTTACCTTTGACAATAAAAATGAATCCATGTTGGGGAAGGGAAAAGTGATGAACCTTTCTTCAATATGATTATCTTTTCAAAATAGTACAGACTGTACACTTTTGCATGTATTGACAAGATTATGTCAATTGTATAGCAATCATCAAAGGCTTGGTATTATAGGCAGTTGGCTAGATGTCTTGCCCAATCATGTCTTACCCATAGTAATCCATAGGTTAGCAATCTAGGAAGTTAGATAGTTGAATGGTGGAATTGTATAGAATGTCTTTATGTGTAGTGTTCACTTATGTTGATTACATTTACTTTCATATTTGTCTTGTTCTTTAAGAGAAAGAGATGTACTCGAAAATCTGAAATCTATTTGAAGACAAGATAAACAAATGTGAACAAGATTGCGTCTGTCTTCAAAAACAATAAAAAAGGTCGCCTCGAAGACTTTCTACTAAAGGTTTGACCATGAGTGTGTATAGAAAGTACTTTAGATAGAAATTTACTGGCAGGAAATTGTTTTATTTTAAAAAGAATATTACGCGTCTAAAATAGTTTTATAATTTGATAACAGATGGCGCGCTAGTGCATTGAAACTGAAAAGAGTCCACCTAGAGACCATGGTTTCGGGTTAATGGTCTCAGTTTGCTAGAGTTGGTGCTGTGGCTTTGTCACCGACGTAAAGCCGCTAGTTTGCGGCGATGGTTAATAGATGGCGTCAAGTTTTGACGTTTAGTTTGACGGGAGAGGGTCTTATGCTTTTATAGAGAGCACTTTGTGTATTTTTAGTTAATGCTGGGCCTGTATAGATCTTAGTAATTCTCTATCAACGACTTCTGAGACCTAGCAGGATGGGAGGATGTTGAATCTTGCAGCCACAGTTTTTCTGAATTCACCTTATACAACATGAATTTGACTTACAATTCTAATCTCTATATTAATATAGGAATTAGTTAATTCAACAAAAATAATAAGAAAATATCAAATATGGGGAATAAAACAGAGAGAATAATTACAAAAACAATCACAAGACTCAGAATGCAACACTATAACGGAATGACAATACATACAGATGGCACAAGAACCTATAGGACATGTAACAATTGTCCTGGTGTGTAAAAAACACCTACGCACATATTCTTATGCCCAGCAATGGCCGCAGCCTTGCATAAAATTGACATGGACCCAGAGAAGCGGCTTAACACACCACCGATAGAGGACATTGCGACTGCTGTGATAGAGATGCGTGGGGATATCTGAGGCTCTTCATTGGACACGACAACAACAACATAGGAATTAAGCCTGAGACCCCATTCAAAGATGTAAGGTGATACATTGTTTAAGTAAAAATATATAAACATTCAATGAAAAAATGTATATACACTCATGTACAAAGGAAGTGGGGAGTCTTTGATATCGACAGTCATCTGCTTTTTTTGAAGGAGACAGAAGTAGCTTTGCTGACTAACTTATCGCAGACGAAACGTAGGTTCACTCTTATTTAAGCCAAAAATATTCTTAAAATATTTCTAATCCTTTTGTAAAATCGTATTATTATTAATTGTCTTGTATTTTCCAGAAAGAGAAATTATTCTTAGAGTTCTAGTAACTCAAACAGAAAAATAGAGTCGAAATTATAAAGATTCAAACATTCGAATTTTTTTTTAATATATATGATTTTTCCTTTTTATATTTCAATATTTTTTTTTTTTAAATATGCCTTTTTTTAAACACACACATCTAAAAAATAAAACAAAGTCAAAAACAATTAATTTCGTTAAAATATATATTCAGAGAGTACTATTTATCTATATTTTATACACTAGAAAAAAAATCACATGTTTATACCAATTTCATAGGATGTTTTATAGCATGTTTTTTTAAGTAAAAAGAGCCAACAATAATAATAAAAAACTTTAATATGATACTCCCATGCAAAAATAATAATAATAATAAAAATAAATTATAGGAATCAGCGTTTTGGCAACACTTTTGAAAATATATAGTATAATCATTCGTGTAACCATGCACCAAAAGCTCAGAAAAAAAAGAGCAAAATCATGGCTAAAATGTTTGAACTTGTGTGTATACATGAAAGAGTCCTAGTAAAATTTATATTTGATTTCCAAAAGAAAATATACACAGTCATATATTTACATTTATTTTAGGACAAGTAAAATAATAATTAAAATAAATGTCTTGCATCGATTTTTTATAGGTTTTCTATTATCTATATTGCATTTTATATATGGATTTTATATTGGAACATATCTTATAAAATATATATATTATCACAGAGAAAATAGTAAATATATCAGCTATGGATTATGAATGAATATATGGAATTTATGGAACAAGTGGCGAGTATATAAATATATATTGAGTACATAAATATATTTTAAAATATATCCTTGTTCTAAGCCTTTATAAAATATATTTAGAGGTTAAGAAAGGGGGAAATTTCACCTTGATTTATTTTAAAATATAATTTTTAAAAAAGTGAGATTATGTACACAAGAATTATATATTTAATACAATATTTATTTTAAATGAACTTATTTTAAATTAAAACGCGTATAAATATCATCTAGCTATAAATGATTATTTTAAAAACTTCCATATAAAATAGTCAAAAATCAAATAAAAATTATATAAATATATTTTGAACTATTAGAATGTTATTTTTATTATATTTTTAAATACTGGCATATTATTTGTTTCTATCAAATATATAAAAAGATGAAAAGGAAAATATGATTTTAAAAGTAGTGACTAGTTATATTAGAAAATTTCTTACATTTATTCTATTAATGTTTTTGTTAATGTTATGTTTTTTTTTTTAAAGGGTGAAAAGAGATGATTTCAAATTTAAAAATTAATAAACCTTTGGCACTTTTAGGTGAATGCAAAACTTATTTGAATTCATTTTATTGTGAAGGAATGACAGAAATAATTATCTCTTCAAATGTATATAATTAATATAATTAACTTAGTTATTTGTGTCAACATAAAATTAGTTTTATGGTGAGAGTAAAACGTGTATTATGTTAATAGCAAAATACAAAACCTTTTATTTCATTCAATTGAAAAATATATATTAATTATAAACTTTAAAATGTATTTTAATAGCTAGACAAATGTTTTAAAAAAAGGAAAATAAATATAAGTATTATTTGACAATATATTAAAAATATTGAGGCAAAAAAATACAATATAATAAATACTCATTTTATATATTGTACTAATATTTCCTAAAACTTCATATATATTTTAAAACATTTAAATTTAAATATATCAAAATATCTAGTTTTATATAGAAAAATTAATTAATATGACATATTAATATATATAATATATTTTTATAACTTTTAAATATAAATTTACATTTATATTTTGATATATTTTCCCTTATAAAATATATAACGTGATTTTTAATATTATTATGCATAACAAATATGCAAAAATATTTTACATTTTGGAGCCTTTAATAAACACCACATTCTTTCTGCTCATAAGGAAATGAAGAGTTGTGCAAAAAGTGAGAATGACAACCTAAAAACACACAATAAAGTAATCAAAATCAATTAATCAAAATAAAAAGTAGAAGTGTAATTATTATCATCTATAAATGTATCATGTAATTTTTTTAATTTGGCGCAAATTTACGTTTGGATTGTGATAAATTGATCGTCTGGAATTAAAAAAATGAAAACATGTTGAGAAAAAAACGCCGAATATTTCTTTTGGTCGTTATTCTATTCTAGAATTCTCACACAAATGATGCAATAGGTAGAAATGTCCAGTCACGAAGCTGAAAAAAATCAATGAAAATTTTTCTTTGTCGTGCTCAACCCATCACAAGAAGCCATTTCAATTATTGGATTAACGCGGTCTTCCTCTTAACAATGGCAAGGCAATTAGGATTGTTTACCTCTTGCTCAATTACCACAGAGTATGAAACTGTTCATTATCTTTCATCTCTAATATTGCGGACATGTTGTGTTGGTTCCTGAGCCCTCCAGGCAATGAATTCCTACGATCTTATCTGGCCACCCGGTATGTTTGTTCTATGAATATTAGCGGTCGTTTTGAAAATTTGACCATTATTTTAAACGTATTGCATTTTAGAAAAAAACCTTTACAAATATTGAATTATAATTTAAAATTTTTCTTACTATATCTCTTTGATAGAGTTTTCAAAAGGAAAACAAAATTGAACAATCATAATATAAAACTAGTTTGAGTTATATTCTTTATTTATATTTAAGATAAATCTCCAAATATACATAAAACAGTAAATAAAATCGTTTAGGAGTACTTATAACTGACATTATTAATTTTTATTAGTTTTTGGCGAAATATTCGTTTTTAATATTCTAAATATATATGTAACCAATAGTTACCCAGGAATTATTTAAAAAGGGGAAAAAGTAGAAATCGGGTAAAAGTTTCTTTTATTTTAAATTTTTACAAGTTTTCGAGCGAATTGTTGGTGGATCGTAATAATTACTTCACTTTCTAAAATATAAATCTTCTTTATTGAAGATACAAAAATAGTTAACATAAATTACTAAATATATCTAATAAACATTACTAGTAAAATAACATCTCTCTAACAACCTTTATCTCTATTAACTCTAACCTAAATATATATATTCCTAAAACCACAGATTTTAAGTCACAGATTATTACAATCATAGAATAAAAATAATATTTGACAATAACATCCAACACGAATTTCTGCTCTTCATCGGGCAATTACTTTATGTACAATATCAAAATGATTTTATACAAAATTAATTTTGTACATAAAAGTAATTGTCAATTGAAGAGCAGAATTCGCTCGTAAGTTTTTTCAAAAAACTAAAATGAAAAAACTGTTTACCCGATTTTTTTTCTCCCCCTTTTCGCATATAGATATTGTCGTATATTTATATTCTGATAATTTTAAATCCACAGATTATTATTCTGTGATATATTGTATAGATCATGATATATAACTTTCCATCATCATTCTGCTGTTGTTGACTTGTAATTTTGGATTTTGCATCTACTCCGGTGTAATATAATAAAAGTCATTTTAATAAATAAGGCCTAAAATCTATTTCTACTTTTTATTCTACCTAAATACACCACAGATATACATTGATAAAACGACATTTGAAAATTATCCCGCATGTGCTTCTTTTAAACGAAAAATCGAAATTTATTTTTAAGGAGAAATAACGATTATTTCTAACCTTAGGGATGAAGCATGAAAGGATGAACTGTGAAGAGTAATGATAAACGGAAAAATAAAAGTGTCCAGGGATGGGAATCGAACCTATAGTGTTCCACTTACCGGGCAGATGCCATGTCCACTAGGACACTTTATTTTTCCGTTTATCATTACTCTTCACAGTTCATCCTTTCATACTTCATCACTAAGGTTATAAATAATCGTTATTTCTCCTTAAAAATAAATTTCGATTTTTCGTTTAAAAGAAACGCATACTGGATAATTTTCAAATGTCGTTTTACAATCATAAGCCGCATTATATTGTAATATACATTGATGTTAAGAGTGTTATGACTAAAAGTACAAGTACTTACAAGTTAGGTACTCATCAGTATAATGGAGGTCCCCCTGGCCGGAAAAACTTGAGGGAGCTAGGGAAATACTGTTGTGCACGGGGGTAGTATCTTGGTGGCCAAACTCGCTGAGGGGAGACATAGAACAGTCCTTCTGTATCACAGAACACACTCCTTTAGCTCCTATAACAACTACATTTAACACAAATTTGCATAACAGTACTGAATATGTAAATACAGTATAATTGTTTTGTAATAAAATACATGAAAATTCGAAACTATTATAGACGCGTATGATTCTCTCAAAAATTAAACAATTTCTACTGCTCTTACTGCAATGGAAAAATTAATGGGAAGGGTTTTTTGCAGTAAGGGCAGTAGAGATATTGTTTAATATTTAAAAGAAACATACGCCTTTATAATAGTTTCGAATTTTCATAACAGATGGCGCGCTAATGCATCATAATATAAGTTATTTTAAATTGTTAGCTTTCAACCGATAATCACTCTTCAACAGGCTTAATCTTAAAGCTTAATACATCGACTATATCTTACAAGAAATATTTACAAATAATTTTTATTGAGCCCGTTTAAGAGCGATTATCGCTTGAAAGCTAGAATTTTAAAATAAAAAAGAAACTCATTGTGATAAAATATTTTTGTATTTTTTAATAGTACATGTATGTTTAATCATACAAAATAAATACGTTGTTATGCATTGACATAGGTTGACGTTTAAAAACCGAAAAAATGGCAAATAAATATTTTTATTTAATCCAATATATGCGTTTTTATTACCTATATATATACAAATATTTATACCCAAATTAAAAAATTCTTACAATAAAGGTTTATGGTTACAATAATGATAAAGTTTGGCGTTCAGCCAACCGAAATATTGGTAAATAAAACTTTTATTCAATTCAATATACGCCTTTTTTATTACCTATATATATATATATACTAGCCGAATGACCCGAGCAACGCCCGTGTTTTACCCGATTGAATGTTTTGATTCAAATATTATTTGTTACAATTATAAATTGGCGCCTTAATTAATTGCATATGTTAGTTAATAACTATAGCCTATGTGCTTTATCTGTCTATGTACTGTTGGCTTCCGTAGGCGTCTCTTACAGGGAAAAAGAAAGAGAGGATTCCATTTGGTTATTAACTAATATATGCATTTATTTAAGGAGCGACCCGCTCCAACACAATAATTACATAAACGAAAAGGCGAGTGGGGGGGGCAAAGGTGGCGTGACCGTAGCCAACCAATAGGAGGGCGCCATTCCAAAAAAAAAAAAGCAAACGGTGACAGAGATAAAAACTGATGACTGATTGTTGATTAGGAGATGAGGAATGACGCTCGTAACTGTATATAGAATGTTCATTTTTGTACTCCTGTAGAAGGGCGGAAATGCCTGAAAGCTTGAGAATTAAATAATAAAATGAGAATAAACACATATCCAGAAATCTGTTGCCTTATTTTAAAATTAATATAAAGTTTTCACATATATAGTGGGGGGGTCGGTGGAAAGATGGTCTAAACTGTTGGTTTTAGACCGCAACGACCCGGGTTCGATTCCCGCATTGGGCACTTTTTTTCTGATTTAAAAATGCTCCAATGGTCCTGATTCTTGCAAAATTCCAACCCCACCAGCGAGTACAAGTAACCAAGCGGGGCTCTGGTACATTTGTAAGTGCAAAGTCGAACTGCTTTTCACATGTGTAGACATGTGGTGCACTTATAGTAAAAGCAGTCGCTTTCTTCTACCCACCATGATTATCATGGCCTGTACCACGTGTACTAGGGATAAGCAAAAAAAAACATATATATTATATAGTAATATTTTATTAATTAATTATTAGTAATATTATATAGTAAATATATAGTACATGTATGACACTTTATATTTATACTACTCGTATTTCAACAATTATAACAAAATATTTGAATTGCAAAATATATTTTGATATATCATTTTGAGTATCAAATAATCCATATGAATACAATGATATTTGATCAAGGTCTTTGGTTTATATAAATTCTACAAGACCGCAGTTCGGAGGAGATTAATAGAATCGCAGAATGTCGTGGTCCATTTGGATGAGGAAAGTGAAGACTAGAACGCTGTTTATTTCCATATATTTTCGCTTGCATTCTAACTTTTCAAACATTCTATATTTCAAAACTATATTCTATTTGACAAAAATCAGTTAGTTCTTTACTATTCACTATTAAGCTTTTCCTCATATATCCAAAACTTTCATTTTTAGTTGCGGCTTATAAAGATGATTATAAAATTTTCCCTTTTTTATATTCAAAAGAAAACGATCACCAAAAATGATAAATATGATATAGAATATCTAAAAAAAACATTCCGCCAAAGATAACAATGTTATAAATGAAGTTAAAGAATCTTTCGTTAGTTGAATGAAAAGGTTTACAGAAATATTTTATCAAAAGATTCATGTTAACTTTAAAACAACATATTGATGGATATAGCATTAATACAAATATATAACGCATCATCTATATGTAATGAATGAAGACATTAAGACACGAATGTTTCTTTTCACGAATAAATCAAACTTATACTATCCTTACTGCGATGAAAAATTATTGGGAGGGCTTGGTTCATCAGTGGTGAACCCTCTCAGCGGTTTCATCGATTTAATATACCATTTTAGGACAGTATAATTACATTCAAATATATAGATTCAAATGGTAGATTAAATTGGCGAAACCGCTGAGAAGGTTCACCATTGATAAGCCAAGCCCTCCCAATATTTTTCATCGCAGTCAAGACAGTAGAAGTTTGATTTATTTGTGAAAAGAAACATCAAGAATTCATATCCAACTAATAAAGACATTAAGACGCAAATATTTCTTTTCACAAATAAATCAAGCTTTATCTGTCTTGACTGCGATGAAAAATATTGGAAGGGCTTGGCTCATCAGTGGTGAACCCTCCCAGCGGTTTCGCCAATTTAATCTACCATTTGGATGTACATATATGAATGTAATTATAATGTCTTCATTCGTTGGATATAAAATTCCTTAAAGTCTATATGGCATTTAACTAATCGTCATTTTAGATACCTAATGACATCATTTTCAAGGTAAAACTTACTAAAACTGGGTCAAGATTTTGTCTATTTAAAAGTCATTGTCTAGTTAAAACTCGTTGTCAGTTTAAAAGCCATTTAAAAGTCAATGGTCAAAATGTCAATCAGTTAAAACTTTCCACACAAGGCTAACGAGTGTTTTAGCTACCAATGTATTAAATACCAACCTTTAACTATAATATACAAAAGAAGAAAGAGATATTGAGATTAAACTGATTTATTACAAACACACAATGTACATATAAGATTATATAATTAATAAGAGGAAAAAAGTAAATTTGAATATTATTTTCATCAGAGGAATCCTACTGATGGTCGTCTGGTATGACGTCACGTCCTGAAGTCGGAGAGATCGGACTTCTCCCCGACATGTGCTATTGCCATGTCGAGGAATAGCTTCAGAGCAGACCTCTGCTCAGGTGACAGGTACTCGTCCTCCCTGTTAGAAGGGGAGACAATCTCCTCCCTATAATAGCTTTCATAAAGAGGTTCTAGAATGTTGTTGGCATTCAAGCTCTCGAACAACTCCTCTATCTGTTGTAAAGTGGTCTGTAGAGATTGTTTCTCTTAGAGCTTTGGTGTTGTGGATTGGATGGTTGGTGCATTCTTTGAATGATTCTCTTTGACAGATACGTCTGTTGGTACAGCAGCGGTCGAGGAAGACGCTGGCAGAAACGGCACCGGTACAGAAGGCTCAGCGGATGGAGTTATCTGAGGAGTAACGGAACAGAAGAGAGAGGGAGAGAGTCGAGCGTGAGGGAATCCTAACAAGGCGTCCGTTATGACTTCATCATTGTCCCCCAGGAAGCGTCACAAACAATTTGACACTGGACAATGGGTCCCACGGCTGAGGTCACGGTTGGACTGATTAAAATATCGGTTGACCCGGGTCATCGTTCA
Organism: Cordylochernes scorpioides; assembly: GCA_030710605.1. Lineage (NCBI taxonomy): Eukaryota > Metazoa > Arthropoda > Arachnida > Pseudoscorpiones > Chernetidae > Cordylochernes > Cordylochernes scorpioides. The sequence continues at coordinate 137,431,979 of CP092864.1, read as the reverse complement.
AATCCTGGAAGATATTCTTCTATGGATGATGGTCTTATGTCAGAGGTCGGCAAAATTTTGAGTCGGAAGAGTCAAAAATTGCAATTTAAAAATTTTCAAAGAGCCACAACATTTTTTCTTGCCAACAATAGTACTCGCATAAATAATATTTACATATGGAACTATATAAAGAGCCGCAGCTTCACATCCAAAGAGCCGCAGTTTGACGACTCCTGTCTTTGGTCTATCCGGGCAAGGCATTGCTATAAAGGCCTATAAAAACATCCAGAATGTTCTTTATATCTGAATGATAATGGAATTTGTGTTAATGATATATCATTGCTAACATACTATCTAACAGTGAATCTTCTGGGTTCTTTTAATCTTTTAGATGATGGTACTTCTTGATAAAATATCCTGTGGATAACGGACCTACAATCCTGGATATTTCCAGTTGGTCTCGAGGACCACGCCATCATCTCTTCAGTGGCGATACTTGCCATCTACGTTTTCTTTGTAGATGTCGAAATACGTGGTGTCGCTGGAGACCCGCTGGTGATTCTCCACCAAACTCTGCAGCCGTGGCAGAGGCGCCATGTACATTGTACATAGTATCATGCATATATACATAAAGGTCACCTCTCCCGTCAAAAATATTTGATCAATATCCTCCAGGCATATTTTCCAAATTTTAAAATAGTGCAGACGGTGCACTTTTGCATGTATTGAAAAGATGTCAATAAAATTATTCTAATTGTCAAAAAAAAAAAAAAAAAAAAACATATAATTGCTGAAATTCTACAATTATCTTCCAGTTTCTTCTAATATTCTATATTATGGCATTTCTTAATTGCATATCATTGCTGACATTCTACAAGTGTCTTCCAGATTCTTCTAATCTTCTAGAAGATGGCATTCCTTAATTGCATATCATTGCTGAAATTCTACAATTGTCTTCCAGTTTCTTCTAATATTCTATATTATGGCATTCCTTAATTGTATATCATTGCTGACATTCTACAAGTGTCTTCCAGATTCTTATAATCTTCTAGAAGATGGAATTCCTTAATTGCACATCATTGCTGAAATTCCACTATTGTCTTCCAGATTCTTCTATAAAATGAAATTTCTTAATCGCATATCATTGCTAAAATTCTACAAGTGTCTTCCAGATTCTTCTAATCTTCTAGATGATGGCATTTCTTATTTGCATATCATTGCTGAAATTCCACTATTGTCTTCCAGATTCTTCTAATATTCTATATTGTGGCATTTCTTAATTGCATATCATTGCTGAAATTCTACAAATGTCTTCCAGATTCTTCTAATCTTCTAGAAGATGGCATTCCTTAATTGCACATCATTGCTGAAATTCCACTATTGTCTTCCAGATTCTTCTATAAAATGACATTTCTTAATCGCATATCATTGCTGAAATTCTACAAGTGTCTTCTAGATTCTTCTAATCTTCTAGATGATGGCATTTCTTATTTGCATATCATTGCTGAAATGCTACAAATGTCTTCCAGATCCTTCTATTATTCTAGAAAATGTCAATTCTTAATAGCGTATCAATGCTGACATCCTACACATATCTTCCAGATTCTTCAAATCTTTTAGATAATGGCATTTCTTAATTGCATATCAATGCTGAAATTCTAGAAATATCTTCCAGATTCTTCAAATCTTTTAGATAATGGCATTTCTTAATTGCATATCATTGCTGAAATTCTAGAAATATCTTCCAGATTCTTCAAATCTTTTAGAAGATGGCATTTCTTAATTGCAAATACAAATTGCTTAATTTGTTGCTTTTATTTACAAACAATGAAACTTCCCATGAACAACCTATATGGTGAGATTTTCCCTGATCTATTCCGATATATAATTAATAATCACCTGCAAAAGAACCAGAAATATCCATGTTTTTGGACGGTCGGATGTAAATAAGAGAAAGTTCATAACGAAGTCTTTTTTAATCCTTATTTGCGCGATGTACAGAAACAATAATGTCATTCCTAAACAATCTTCTTGATTGTATCATCAAAATGGGTCAATCCAGGAAACATTTTAAAGCTTTAGGAAGTTCATCAACTGTTAAACAGATTTTTTAACTAATCTAGTGTAAAAATATAATAAATAACAACCTATATTTACGTTGTCCTCTTACAAACACCCAAAATATGTACTTTCACCAACATCAAGAACGAGTGAAAACGGTGACTTTACATCCCAGATCCTGTCAGATTCATTGTGTGGATAGAAGAAAATTGTATATATCTACAAAGACAACAAGATCTACCTACAAAAATAACAAAATATGTCTACGCTGTCCTGCTACAACTACCACGAGACCAATATACTAGCACCAAAATCAAGTACAAACGATGAATTTACATCAAAGATCCTGTCAGACTGATTGATTGTATGGATAGAAGAAAAACATGATATTTCTACAAAAACTACAAGAAATATCAACAAAAACATCAAGAAATATCTACAAAACATCAAGAAATATCTACAAAAACAACAAGAAATATTTACAAAAACAACAAGAAATATCTACGAAACCAACACAAGATATAACTACAACACCAATACTAGGCTGTACAACCACCAAGATCAAGTATAAACGGTAAATTCACATCACAGATCCTGACAGACTCATTGTGTGGATAGAAGAAAACATGATATTTCTACAAAAACAACAAGAAATATCTACAAAACTAACAAGAAATATCTACGAAACCAACACAAGATATAACTACAACACCAATACTAGGCTGTACAACCACCAAGATCAAGTATAAACGGTAAATTCACATCACAGATCCTGACAGACTCATTGTGTGGATAGAAGAAAACATGATATTTCTACAAAAACAACAAGAAATATCTACAAAACTAACAAGAAATATCTACGAAACCAACACAAGACATAACTACAACACCAATACTAGGCTGTACAACCACCAAGATCAAGTATAAACGGTAAATTCACATCACAGATCCTGACAGACTCATTGTGTAAATAGAAGAACACATGATATTTCTACAAAAACAACAAGAAATATCTACAAAACTAACAAGAAATATCTACGAAACCAACACAAGATATAACTACAACACCAATACTAGGCTGTACAACCACCAAGATCAAGTATAAACGGTAAATTCACATCACAGATCCTGACAGACTCATTGTGTA
>CP092864.1:137395939-137428692 GCA_030710605.1 Cordylochernes scorpioides | reverse complement strand
TTGCTACTCTGGAAACTTCCCCTCATTGCTTGTATCTTATAAATGTTGATTTGTGTTTGTACCTTAAATAAATTGCTGTGTCATCCTGAAGTTTGTCTTTCCTTATTTTCTACGTTACTATATTATTAAGTTATTTCTGTTGGAATATTACACAGAGTAGCAATTGCTATAGATGAGCTCTCGTGTTTGAAAAGGATCTCTTGTATATAATTATTATTATGAAAAAGGCATCTCCTTATCGTGCAACTAAATGACCTGCTTTTTGGTCGTTGAGGTACAGCTTCCAACACGCTGATGAGGGCCAACAGCCCGAAACGCGTCCGTGGTTAGCTTTTCTTGATTAATCAAGAATGGGTATTTGGCCAATTCTGGAATAATTAAAAATCAACGAGAATAGTTGATATTTATTCCGATAGTTGGCGCAAGCCATCAGCAACTTTCAGTTGCACGATATGGAGATGCCTTTTTCATAATTTATGCACCTTATCCCAGTACAATATCACATTTGTACTATTTTTTCACATAATTATTATTGTTTTTGTGTTTAAATATTGTACTTTTGTGGTTGGTTGTCTTAGTACTGGTACTAGGGCTTCCAATCCCGGTACATATTTTCAATCCCAGGATTCGGGATTGCTTTTTTTCTCGATCCCGGGATATCCCGGGATTGAAAAACATTTTCGTCTTTCTACGCCAAGAGGTATATCGTTTCGTTCGTTATATTTTTAATTTTTTCTTTTATATAGTGCCAATGACGTGGCACTTACTTCGATGAAAACAACCTGAAAGCCATATTTTGCGCCTGCTTATGAACTAAATCATTGCTTTTGGGTTACAGTTTGAAATTATCTGTCAATTACTGTACACACATCTGGAAATATATTACTGTTCTTGGAATTCTTAGACCACATCTCTTAATGCAGTGTTGGGCAGTAATACATTCAAAGTAATACATTACCTTGTAATTACGATTACTTTGCAATGCATTACTTTTCAAAAAAAAAATTGCATCAGAATGTAAACATAATTACTCGTAATTCTATATACAGAGGGTGTTCACACTTATAGGAAACAAGTTTTATTATAAAATATTAAAATTAACACCATATTTGAAAATTTTCAAATGTTCTATTTGAAAGCCTTTTTGTTTATTTACAAAACGGCACCTGATTTTCCACGATACCAGACACTTTCTGATCATGGTCATACTCAAAAGATCCCATTCTTCCTTTACCACTTTCCAGAGACCTTCAATTGTCCTAGGGTGTCTCTTTCCAAGTGCTCTTTTAAGGCATCCAAAAATGCAAAAATCCATCGGGGCTAAATCAGGAGATTTTACAGGGGTTCTGTTCTTTGGAATAGTGTTGATTCCTGTTCTTTGCCTTAGATCTTCCAAATAAGCTTGGGTTGAAGATGAGGTATGACTTGTGGCGTTATCATGGTGAAACCAGACTTTGTTACTATGTTTTCCATAGATAGAGGGAATATCATTCAAAAATATAGGTTCTAAAATGTTGTTTTGATAGTACTCCGAGTTTATTTTGGCATTTCTTTCAACTTTTCTTATTTTTAATTTTCCTTCATATGATATACCGCATGCCACCATAAATCCATTGGGGTAACTTTCGGAACATTCCTTCAACCAAATTGGCCTAGATTTTTCCACCCTTTTTTGATAGTATATAGCTCTTTTTCTGTCGCAATCGGTTAAATATACCCATGCTTCGTCATATGTAACAATAAATTTCCATCTATCAGCAGCCAAGAAATTTTCATAAAAATATCTGCTGATAATGTGTCGCTGACGAATATGGCTCTGAAACAATTTGTGAACCGCATGTTTTTTTGTAGCTTTTAGGCCTAAATCTTTATTTATTATTTTATTTATTGTTGACACTGATGTTCCTATTAATTTGGCTATATCTCTTTGTGGCATAGGATTTTATTTTGTAATATATTTTTTCACTTTTTTGACAGTTGCAGGAGTTCTCACAGATATAGGGTGATAATCCTTTGTCCATTTCTCCCTAGGTGCTTTGAATAAAAACTTGATATTTTGTCGTGAATAATATTCTAAATACCTTTTTTAGATGTGTTGATATCAACTTGTTTGCATATTTTATTTATGCCCAAATAGGTACGATTTTTGCGCTGGTTTTCATGCACAAACCAGTAATCCCGGGATTTTTCGTGCAGAATCCCGGGATTTCGGGATCATTATTTGGCTCCGGGATCCCGGGAAACGGGATCCCGGGATTGGAGGCCCTAACTGGTACCCTCAATACTAATCCTTGATATAAGATCTCAGTCTCAATTTTTTATAAATATAGACAGTTTTTTTTAAACATTTTTTTACCAAAAACTTTTTAATTTTATTTTTACAAAAAGAAAAACTATCTTTTCCCAGCACTTGTTGAATCATTCCCGCTTTATCTAATCTTCTTATCTAAACAACACCTGCCTTTCTTTTAACTTCCCTGGCCTGGGGAATCTAACCTTTTTGAACAACCTTGTATGCGTGCAGCACCTTGGTACTTTGATATAGTACATTGCGGCTTGTCTGATTGCTACATCCATTTTTGGGCTCGAAAATCAAACACTTTTGATTAGGAGCCTGTAAAACCATATTCTATTCGTTTCACATGTATTGAGTTTGTTTTGTATATTCTTACTATTAATAATAAATTATATGCAAAGTTAAAAGGTTATGAATTTTCATTCTTCATACTATTTAATTTAATTTAACAATTTCTCTCTCTCTTCGTATATCAATATATGCTTATATATGAATATAACATCTGAATACATTTCAATTTTCCTATTAAACGATATAAATATAGCTATCAAAAGATTAAAATAATAATAAGGGATTATTGTGATAACATGAATAAATATTAAAATCAAAAAAGACATATCCTGACCAGGAGCACATGAGCTTTTTTAGATGGCAGAGCGCCATTTAATGGAAGAGAAATCAACTAAGCGTGATTTAGCCTATTCCCTGATATTTGGTCAATCCAAATTTCTTGATAAACCAAGAAAGGTCAACCACAAACACGTTTCTAAGCGTTGATTTAACTTGTTCCCTGATATTTGGCCAACCCAATTTCTTGATAAATCAAGAAAAGTCAACCACGAACGCGTTTCGCGCTGTTGATCCTCGTCAGCGTGGTGCAGACTGTACCTCTACGACTAAAAAATGTTTTGATTCCAGAGGCTTCTTGAGAAACCAAATAAAGAAGAAGCATTATTGTGTATATAAACATAAATATTATATATTTGAAGTTCTAATTATACAATTTTTAAAATATTAATGCTATTATTTACTTGGTTGATAAGCCTAGAAATTCGGTTTCTCTGTCAGACGAAATAAATAGCTACCAGACGATGGAAATAATGAAGAAGTATCATTGTGTATAAAAATATAGATATCATATATATGAAGTATGAATGATACAAATTATAAAATATTTATGCTATTATTTACTTGGATAAGACTAGAAATTCGGTTTCTCTTTCAGACACGAAATAAATAGCTATCAGACGATAAAAACAACGAAGAAGCATTAGTATGTATCAAAATATAAATAAGTATATATGTTTGAAGTATGAATTATACAAATTATAAAATATTTATCCTATTATTTACCTGGATAAGCCTAGAAATTCGGATTCTCTGTCAGACGAAATAAATAGTTACCAGACGATAAAAACAAGCATTAGTATATATGAAAATATAAATAAAGTATATATGTTTGAAGTATGAATTATACAAATTATAAAATATTTATGCAATTATTTATCTGGATAAGCCTAGAAATTCGGATTCTCTGTCAGACGAAATAAATAGTTACCAGACGATAAAAACAAGCATTAGTATATATGAAAATAAAAATAAAGTATATATATTTGAAGTATGAATTATGCAATTTATAAACTAATTATACTATTATTTACTTGGATACGCCTAGAAATTCGGTTTCTCTGTCAGACGAAATAAATAGCTACCAGACGATGAGCTTAATGAGCCGTAATGATCAACCTTTCTCTCTGCTTAACCAATCTTCTGGGTTAATTACATTTTGGCGGGAAAAATCGCCAAAGCAATTAATGGCCAAAAGAAAAAAAAATGTCTAAAAGTCATTAATGGTTAATTTTAACTATAAAATTTATTAATAAATAATGTCAAAATTATTGCTTTGCCCCCCGGTCAAAATCGAATTTTTAGTTACGTCAATTATGTAAATAAGATGGGTTCGTCTGCCAATTAAAACAACCATCGTCTGATCTTTAATGGTGTACTTAACGCCAGTTTTTAGGCTTATTTACGCTTCTTTTTGGTAGAAATCTCAAGTATACGTTAAGATTATACTTTTAAAATGCCTTAAAATATTCCTGAAACTGATTTATTGATTAAACAATCATTATTTCTAGGCCTATATGGCTTAGCTTTTCTTAAACATTGTCGAAATCGGTTGTAATCCAATATTCACCATTATATTGATTATAGAAAAAAGTCGCAATAATTTAGGCTTGGATTCATTTAAACTAACCATTAGAAAAGATATTTCACTTTATTCAGGGTCCATTATCGATTTCTAAGTTTATATTTAATACAAAGCAATAACGTGCCATCTATATATAACAAATGAAAGCATTAAGTCGCGAATGTTTCTTTTCACAAATAAATCAAACTTCTACTGTCCTTACTTCAATGAAAAATGTAATTTATGCCTAATTGGCCTTGTTCTTATTGTTTGTGGAAGAGCATTGCTCGATGCAAATATTTAAGTGTAATTCTACTGTCCTAAAAGCTTATGCCCATAGTTGGGTTAAATACCATTTCTAAGATTCCACACTTCAGTTTAGCATATATAAGCAGAATTGTCCAATACAGTATTAGAGCTTTAAAGGAGCGGTCTGAAAGATTAAATTGGTGAAACTGCTGGGAGGGTTTACCACTGATGAGTCAAGCCCTCCCAAAATATTTTCTTCGCAGTAAAGACAGTAGAAAAGTTTGATTTTTTTTCGTGAAAATAAACACTCGCGTCTTAATGCTTTCATTTGTTATAAGTTTATATTACTTTTTTTTTAATCGACTCTCAGCACACACAACGTGTCTATATTCAGACTTTTTTAAAAAGTCGTCAATATAAAAAAATGTATTAATACAAAGCAAAAACGCGCCATCAATATACAACAAATAAAAACATTAAGACGCGAATGCTTCTTTCATACACAAATCAAACTTCTACTGTCCTTACTGCGATGAAAAAAAAATATTAGAAGGGCTTGGGTCAGTGGTGAACCCTCCCATCAGTTTCGCCAATTTAATCCACCCGACTGCTTCCTTAGAGCTCTAATACTGTATTGGATTATTCTGCTTTTATAAACTACACTGAAGAGTGGATTCTTAGAAATGGTATTCAAGCAAACTATAGACATTAACTTTCATCACAGTAAGGACAGTAGAAATTTGATTTATTTGTGGAAATAAAAATTCGCGTCTTAATGTTTCCATTTCCATGATGACGCGTTATATCTTTATATTAATTTTATGCCTAACTGGGCTTATTTTCATTGTTGGCTGAAGCGCATTGCTCGATGCAAATATTTAAATGTAATTCTACTGTCCTAAAACCTTATGTCCATAGTTTGCTTAAATACCATTTCTAAGATTCCACCCTTCAGTGTAGCATATATAAGCAGAATGATCCAAAACAGTAGTAACCGAATTGACTTTTTCTTTTAATAAATATGTATTGTCCTTAAGACAACACCTTCACTAATAAGCTTTCCACCTTATTGAAAAAAGGCGACATTGGGTCACCGAAAGGTCAATGGACAAAAACCATTTATAAAAAGGTTTGATGAAGTCTTCATTTTGGAAATATCTTGAAATGTCATATGGCAATTTCTCAATTTCGGGTTAATATACATACTCTACTGTATAATAATATGGTTAAATAAAAGATTCATATATATATTGTTGCATCATGGCTAATGAACCTATCTTATTTTAATTTGTAATATTGACACGTTTCTGAATTTTGTAATTAATTTTGTAATTAGTTTTTCATTGATTTTTAATGTGTGATCAATAACTCTTATCATCATTGGAAAAAAGAACAATTAATAAACAGAAGAACAACAAGATGGTAAATTTGCCTATTTATTTAAAACAAACAAACAAATTAGATAAAGATTTAAAATAAAACATTTTCTTTAAAAGTTAAAGAACAAATAAAACGTTACATAAAATATTTGGCGCAGCTACGAAAGGATTAAAATATAAATCAAAAAAGGCTTCGACGAAAGAAAAAGTAAGTACAATGGCAGTAAATGTAAACAAATTAGAGAAATTTAGCGGTGATAAAGGTTCAATTCGGCCTGAATCATGGCTTAAACTATATGAATTGGAAACTAGTAAACTAGATGAAGTCGATAGAATCAATAATCTAATTTATTATTTATCAAAAGATGCTTTAGAATGGTTTGCTGATGAAATATTGAGCAACGCATCCATTAAAAAATGGGATACTGTTAAACTCAAATTAATTCAGCACTTTGGTTATAAAGTTGAAAGCCCTATAGTTGCAGCATCAAAAAGAAGACTTAAAAAAGAAGAAACCGTGGAAGATTATTTTAGAGATAAAATTAGATTATTAAATCAAACAAGCCTCAATAATGTCGAGAAGCTAAAAATGTTAACGGATAAATTGTCATTAGATTGGAAAAATTATCTCGTAACAGCCCAGCCTAAAGATCCATCACATTGGATGCAGATTGCCATGGAGATTGAACAAAACAATAATCAAATAAGGCAACAACAGAGAAGTAAAACCAAGGTTTTTAATATAACTACACCTACAATCTCAAAAATTGCCCATATTGGTGTCCTATTTGTAAGAAAAAAGGATTGTATTTTAAACATTGGATAAGTGATTGCAAAGATTATGATCCTAATTATAAAGACAAGCTTAAACACCAAGCAATTAATATCACCACAGATGTTAAACAAACCATAGCTGATTCACTTTGCATAACAAATACCAAATTTCCTTATAGATTTGTTAATGTTGAAGTTTTACTTAATAATATTCCAGTTTCATCTTTTATTGATACCGGGTCAACTATTTCATTAATGAGCTGTTCGCTTTTAAAACAACATAAGTTAAAATTGAATGTGAACGATAGAATCAAAATTAAACAAGTAGATAGTTTTGCATATACTTTAGGATCAGTAGAAGTATTTTTGAAAATCCATTCTAAACTTGTCAGGTGTAAGCTTCATGTAGTGAAAAACTTTAGCTATCCATTGCTTATTGGACTTGATGTAGCAGGAAAAATTGGATTAATAATTGACACAAAAGACAAAGCGGTGTATGTTAAAGGAAATGAATGTTTTTATATATCTCCTGAAACGCATCTTCCATCTGTTCAGCAAAAAGAGCTTAATCAATTACTTAAAGAAAATCAAGCATTGTTCAGCCAGCATGAAACTGACTGGAAGGATTGCTGTTCAACATAAGATCCATACAATTGAACATCCACCCATCAGTTGTAGACCATATAGAAGACCACTTGCCGAATATGATGAAATAAAAAGACAAGTTGAAGAATTGAGTAAAAAGGGACTAATAAGAGAATCTCAGTCACCTTGGGCCTTCCCCGTAGTGTTGGTCTCTAAAAAGGATGGTTCACAAAGGATGTGCATAGATTACCGAAAACTGAATGCAATTACAATTGATGACAAGCAGCCTCTTCCATACATCCAAGATATGTTTGATCGCTTACATAATGCGAAATACTTCACAACACTTGACATAGCATGGAGCTATTGGCATGTTGAAATGCATCCAGACTCTGTTGAGAAAACTGCTTTCATTACAAATGACGGGCATTATGAATTTTTGGTTATGCCATTTGGCTCGAAAAATGCTCCAAGTACTTTTCAGCGAATATTTCAGCATATTATTGGAAATCTTCTTTGGAACGGTGTTTGTAATTATCAAGATGATATTCTAATTTACAGCAGTACTTTTAAAGATCATATTGAACTCATGAAGAAAATATTTGACAAGCTTAAAGAAAACAATATCAAACTCAAGTTGAAGAAATGCTCCTTTGCAAAACAAGAAATAAGATATTTAGGTCATATCATAGGACATAACAAGATTAAACCTGACCCTGAAAAAACAAAGGCAATAAATGAGTTCCCTCAACCTAAAACAGTGAAGCAAGTAAGGCAGTTTTTGGGTTTAGCAGGTTACTACAGGAAATTTATTCCTAAATTTAGTGAAATTGCAGATCCTTTAACAAGCCTCACAAGAAAAAATAAGTTATTCAAATGGACTACTGAAGTTAACAAATCATTTCAGGAACTAAAGTCTCATTTATCCACAGATCCAGTTCTTTCTACATATGATCCTTCATTACCATGTAAGCTCTATACAGATGCATCTAAACTGGGAATTGGTGCTATTTTAGCTCAAATTGGAAATGATAATCAAGAACATGTAATTTCCTATTATTCAGGGAAACTTCTACCACATCAACAGAACTATTCTGCATTTGAGTTGGAATGCTTTGCTGTAGTTCAATCAGTTGAATACTTTGAAGTTTATCTTGAGAACAATACATTTGAAGTCATTACAGATCATTCGGCTTTGGAATGGCTCTTCAACGTAAAGAAACCAAAGGCAAAATATCTCCGATGGATAATTGAATTATCAACCAAGTCAATGAAAATAGTTCACAGATCAGGATCAAAGCAAACGCATGTTGATGCATTGTCAAGATCACCAGTGTCATTTCATGTATCAATCCCCACTCTTCGACTACACCAACAAAAATCGGATCTCAGTTTTGTAAAGAACTCTCATATTCATCGAGATCTTATTATGGTGAAACATAATGGAGTTCTAAAAACAGTTGTTCCAGAATCATTCCAAGAAGAAATTCTCAAAGAATACCACGATAATCATTCTCACCCCTCAATTAACAAGACAGTAAGATTGATAACACCATTTTATTGGTGGCCGAATGCTATCAGATGCATCAAAGACTATGTTCGCTCATGTAAAATATGTCAAATACCTAAATGCAGTCACAAACCATTTATTGGAGAATATGTTGCACCAAACTCTGATCTGAAACCACTGGAATTAATATCAATGGATACTATTGTGCTAGGCTCTGCAGCAAATGAAACCAAGCACAAATACATTCAAGTAATAATTGACCACCTAACAAGATTTGTTTGGGCTTTCCCTACTGTCACCAACACTTCTCAAGCAGTAATTCAATGTTTAGACAAAATCAACAAAACTGTTCCCCAAATCAAATGTATTTTAACCGACAACGGAAAGAATTTTACATCAAAAGAATTTTAACAAGTTTTTGAATGAGCATAAAGTTCAACACACCTATTCGACGCCATATCATCCGCAGAGTAATGGACTGTGTGAAAAGATGAATGACACTATACTCACCAAATTAAGAACAAACCTTCAAGAGAATCCAAGAATAAAATGGTCATCATTACTTGCCAAAATTGTGAAAGATTATAATAGCACACCCCATGATGTCACTGGGTTTTCTCCAAATTTCCTACTTTTTGGTGATTGTGCAATACCAGAATTTTCTGAATCACCACATTTCACCATAGAAAATGCAAGGAAGAAAGCAATAGAAAATAGCGCAAAGCATAGAGAAAAGTGGAAAGCACGACACGATGCAAAACATCCGCAGTCGTCATTCAAAGTTGGTGATCTGGTCCTTCGTAAAATAGCTAGTAATGATCCAAGTATGGTCAAAACATCCCCAAAGTATGAGGGTCCTTTTCAAATAACAAGAATAATATCTAGTGTTACGTGTGAATTATTGAAAGATGATTCCTCCTTGGTTAAAGTTCATGTGTCACAATTGAAACCATTTATTTTGCGAAAATAAATCCTTCAAGCCGAGGGATATGACACGTTTCTGAATTTTGTAATTAATTTTGTAATTAGTTTTTCATTGATTTTTAATGTGTGATCAATAACTCTTATCATCATTGGAAAAAAGAACAATTAATAAACAGAAGAACAACAAGATGGTAAATTTGCCTATTTATTTAAAACAAACAAACAAATTAGATAAAGATTTAAAATAAAACATTTTCTTTAAAAGTTAAAGCACAAATAAAACGTTACAATATTATTTTTCATATATTTTAAATTCAAAATTATATTTTATATTTATTTATTTTATTAAACAGAATATATGTATTATAAACAGAATATATGTATTATAAACAGAATATATGTATTATAAACAGAATATATGTATTATAGAATCATCATTTGTATTCAGATACACGTGTGACTTCACTGCTCTCTTTGATGTAAGAAATAAATAAATTATTCTGAAGGCTACTTAAAGTAGAGTTAGCTCATTATTTGCTTATATAAATTTGTAGAATGGTTGAAACACGCTCTGGTAGGATGCAAGACCCAGCACAGGAGAGAATCAAGGTCGAAGAGTCTGCCAAGCCGCAACCTGGTGCAACAATTGGTAGAGATGCAAGTTCCAACCCAGTTGTCCTGAATCCCAACATCGACATCCCCAAGTATGATGGAACGGAAGGCCCTCGCCCATGGATTGAATCTCTTGAAGAAATTGGCTTCCTGTACCATTGGGCAGACTACATTATATCCCGTTATGCTGCCATGAATATGATTGGTAGCGACAAAACCTGGCTGAACCTACACAAGATAAGTTTCACCAGCTGGGAAAATTTCAAGAGCCGCCTAATTGAGGATTTTGCCTCAGACGCCAACAAAGAAGAAATGAAGATGAGACTAAACAGGATGCAACAGTGGAATGAACCTGCAATCAGGTTCGCAGAGGATATCCTTGTACTGTGCAACAAGGTCGACCCCCAAATGGAAGAAGAGACTAAAATAGACTGGGTTATTGGAGGGTTAAAGATGGAATACTCTTTTGCCCTCCACCTCAACCCTCCTAGAAATACCAACGAACTTCTAGAAATTTGTAAAAATCTGGATTTGTTCGAAAAGAATTACCAAGAACGTGCAGAAAAATCAAAAGCTCTATATAATGGACCACGCTCTCCTCGTCCCCATCATCAAGAGCAATGGAAGAATGCTACGTCGTTCAGAAGACCCTATCAGAACACCTCCAAGCCCCAAGCCCCCGCTCCGAGGTACAACCAGAACACCTCCAAACCCCAGGCCCCCGCTCCGAGGTACTACCAGAACACCTCCAAGTTCCAGGCCCCCACTCCGAGGTACTACCAGAACAAGCCTCTGCCCCAGGTATCTGCCCCTAGTCGATCTTACACTCCCAATCCTGAGCCAAAACCGGTCTACCCAAGGAAAACATACAATAAGAGTCCAGATTCAAACAGGAATAGGACAGAAGACGGGAGACCAATATGTTTCAAGTGTAACAAGCCAGGACACGTAGCGCGGTATTGCAGAGTCAGGTTTGTAAGAATTGTGGAAGAGGAACCCATAGTTACACAAGACAAGGTCGAAGAAGAAATCCGAATGGATAATGGAACTGAGAAGTCGAGACCTCTGCTCTACGCTGACGTAAGTAATAGCACGTACTCTGGTATCCCTACAAGGAATAGATATGCCGCATTATAAGATTTAAACTAAGCATCGCGCCTGAGTCCGCCAATCAAAGCAATTCGACCATAAATGGAATTAAAAAGTTGGACCCCAAATATAAAATGAACATTAACGTGGATAGAATCGGTATCTGCGAAGCTTTGATTGATACAGGCGCCGATCTTTCAGTGGTCGACCTTAGTACAGTTCTTAACACAGGTCTTGAAATAATAAATCCTGATAAAATGTGCTCCGGACCTGATGGCAAAGAATTAGATATCGTAGGAAATATTGTTTTAAATATAAAATTTGATGACAAAACGATTACACATCAATTTGTGATAATGAGAACACATTTGCGAATATTTATACTTGGACGAGATTTTCTTGAGAAAATGAACGCAAAAATTGATTGTCAGCGTGAAATAATCAAATATGACTTGACAGGAAATCGTGACGTAATCAAATATCAACAGAAGAAAATAAAAAGTGCATAGAATGCCATTATACCAGAACTTTCTATTAAATTGATTAAGGCATTTGTAGAAGCAGAGGATGGCGAATACATCGTCGAGCAGAACCATAAAATGTTTCAAACAAATGGACTTCGACTAGCGAGAAGCTTAATAAATGTTGCAAATAAAGAAACATATATCTGGATAACGAACCCTTACCCTCGACCATTGAAAATATTAAAAAAACAAAAATTGTGCTTTGGAAGTCAGCCAGCCGAAGTGAATCTTATGGAAGAAAGTGAACAAAAGGAGCATGAAGAACCTCAATTTCAGATAAACGAAATTTTATCATATAAGGAAAAGGAGCAATTGAAACAAGTTTTGGAAAAGTACGCGGATTTGTTTTCGTCGGGATTAGGAAGATCCAACTTAGCGAAACATCGGATTGATACAGAAGGCGCGAAACCGATCAAACACAAGCCGTATAGGGTGAGCGCGAAAGAGCGAGAAATCATAAAAGAGCAAATTGATGAAATGCTCAGAGACGGCATAATCAGACCATCCTCGAGTCCATGGTCCTTCCCCGTAATAATGGTCAAGAAGCTAGATGGTAAGTACAGATTCTGCGTTGACTACAGAAAATTGAATGATGTAACAGTGAAGGATGTTTACCTAATTCCCAGAATTGATGAAGTATTGGACACACTTCAAGGATCCAAATACTTTCCAGCAATTGACCTTAAATCGGGATATTGGCAAGTAGAGGTTGAGGAGAAAGATAAAGAAAAGACAGCCTTCACTACAGCACATGGCCTGTATGAGTTCAACGTAATGCCCTTTGGACTATGCAATGCCCCTGCTACATTTGAGAGGAACATGGAAAATATGCTTGATAATCTTAGATGGCAAATTTGCTTATGTTATCTAGATGTCGTAATCATATATAGCTCGGATTTTCAACACATCTCAAAAGAATAGAAGCTGTTCTAAGATGTTTTCGCGAGGCTAATTTAAAATTGAACAACAAAAATGTCAATTTGCTTTCGAAGAACTGGAGATTCTTGGCCATATAACTAATCAACATGGTATAAAACCAGCGGAGCATAATATCAAGGCTATTAGAGATTTTCCTCGACCCAAAAAGATAAAAGAAGTTCAATCATTTTTAGGAATGTGTTCATATTATAGAAATTTTATCAAAGGTTTTTCGAAAATTGCCGATCCATTAACCAGTCTTATAATAAATAATGTACCTTTTACCTGGACAGAAAATCAAGAAAAAGCATTTCAAACCCTTAAAGTAGCATTGATAAATCCCCCAATATTAGGGCACTTTGATCCGAATTCAACTACTTACATTCATACTGACGCATCTAACATCGGCCTGGGTGCAACATTAGTCCAAAGGTTCGGCGATAAAGAAAAGGTGATCTCATATTTAAGTCGAACACTGAGCAAACCTGAGCAAAATTATTCGACTACCGAAAAAGAATGTCTAGCTTTTGTGTGGTCAATGTCCAAGTTACGACCCTACCTATATGTAAGGCACTTCAAAATCGTAACTGATCATCATGCACTATGCTGGCTTAAGAATCTGAAAGATCCGACCGGCCGATTAGCACGATGGGCACTGAAGATTCAGGAATATAATTTCGAAATTATACACAAATCTGGTGTAAAAAACATCTGGACGCTGATGGTCTATCTAGAGGACCCTTACCGGAAAACGAATGGGACGAAGATTATGAGAGGCTATTTCTGAATCAAATAATAGACGAAAAGGATTATTTTATTGAGAATATTAAGGAGAACCTTAGTGGAAACAAGCGTTCAATTACACAGAACTTTAAAGAAGAAAATGGGTGTCTCTACAAGAAAAATCCAAATCCTGAAGGTAGGGCATGGTTGCTGGTAGTGCCAAAGAAGAGAAGGAAGGAAATCATGATACACAAATAAAGAGGCTCCTCCGCAAAACTTTAGATTTGTTATACTTTTATACCACAACCATATGCTGAATGGCCATCTGGGCGTCGCCAGAACCGATTGAAGAATAAATACTATTGGCCTTCCATGTTGAAAGATGTTTCAGAATTTGTAAAGACGTGCCATCTTTGCCAAAGTCGGAAAGGTTCAAATCACTTGCCTTCTGGACTTTTACAACCTATTCCCACAGCTAACCACCCTTTTGAAAGAATCGGAATTGAATTTGTTGGCCCCTTGCCATCAACGAAAAGAAGAAGGAAGTGGATAATTGTGTTGACTGATTATTATACCAAGTATGCTGAAGCAAAAGCAGTATCAGAAGCAACCGTGAAAGAAGTCTCTACATTTTACGTCACGGGGCCCCAAGATTTCTTATTAGCGATAGAGGTTCACAATTCACTAGCAATTTGATGAAGGAGGTAATGAAAATGTGCAAAGTTAAACACTGATTCACAACGAGCTACCACCCCCAGACTAACTAACTAACGGAACGGCTAAATAGAACTTTAATCAATATGATCAGCATGTATGTGAACACAGATCAGAAGAACTGGGACGAAATCCTACCTTTTATCACCCACGCGTATAATACCACGATTCAAGAAACCACAGACTACTCTCCATTTTTCCTGTAGTTTGAAAGGGAACCCATGTCCCTCTTAGACGACGAGAATATCCCAACGGACAGTAACATGGACGATTACGACGAATATATAGAAAACTACTTAGATAAAATAGCAAGGACGAGACAGGTAGTCATTAACAACACAGAGAAGACTCAGGAAAGAATGAAAAGAAACTATGACAAAAAAACACAATGAGAAAATCTATGAACCAGGACATTTAGTGGCAGTTTGGACACCAGTCAGGAAAATCGGAAAATGTGAAAAACTATTGAGAAAATATTTTGGCCCATATCGAATATTAAAGAAGCTGTCTAACGTAAATTACTCAATTGAGCCGAAAGATAATCCTGGCCAAGACTCATTGATTGTCCATGTCTCAAGACTCAAACCCTATTTTGAGAGAATTGATGAGGTAACTCACGAGGACGTGACGACCTCTGGAGAGGGGGAAGTGTTGCATCATGGCTAATGAACCTATTTTATTTTAATTTGTAATATTATTTTTCATATATTTTAAATTCAAAATTATATTTTATATTTATTTATTTTATTAAACAGAATATATGTATTAGAGAATCATCATTTGTATTTAGATACACGTGTGACTTAACTGCTCTCTTTGATGTGAGAAATAAATAAATTATTCTGGAGGCTACTTAAAGTAGAGTTATCTCATTATTCGCTTATATAAATTTGTAGGATGGTTGAAACACGCTCTGGTAGGATGCAAGACCCAGCACAGGAGAGATCAAGTTTGAAGGGTCTGCCAAGCCGCAACCTGGTGCAACAATATAATATGTATTAATTTTTACAATTACTATATACAATCATGGAGACAATACTTTAAGTTTCATATTTTGATGTCGACAATCGTCAGTTTTTTAATTTTTTTGTTGTTGTTAAGGAGAGAGAGTCAATTTTGTTCACATTTTGTTATCTCGCGTGTTTTCAATAAATGTCACTGTAATATCTTTCAGAGTTATTGTCTGAATCCTGATATACATGATAAAAAGTAAAACTTCCTTAAGTTTTGTCCATGAGTGTATCTTTCAGAGTTATTGTCTGAATCCCGATATACATGATAAAAAGTACAACTTCCTTAAGTTTTGTCTATGAATGTATCTTTGAGAGTTATTGTCTGAATCCCGATATGCATGCTAAAAGGTACAACTTCCTTAAGTTTTGTCTATGAATGTATCTTTGAGAGTTATTGTCTGAATCCCGATATACATGCTAAAAGGTACAACTTCCTTAAGTTTTTCCCATGAGAGTATCTTTCAGAGTTATTGTCTGAATCCGGATATACATGCTAAAAGGTACAACTTCCTTAAGTTTTGCCCATCAAAGTATCTTTCAAGTTATTGTCTGAATCCCGATATACATGCTAAAAGGTACAACTTCCTTAAGTTTTGTCCATAAGTGTATCTTTCAGTATTATTGTCTGAATCCCGATATACATGATAAAAGGTACAACTTCCTTAAATTTTGCCCATAAGTGTATCTTTCAGTATTATTGTCTGAATCCCGATATACATGATAAAAAGTACAACTTCCTTAAGTTTTGCCCATAAGTGTATCTTTCAGTATTATTGTCTGAATCCCGATATACATGATAAAAGGTACAACTTCCTTAAGTTTTGCCTATAAGTGTATCTTTCAGTATTATTGTCTGAATCCCGATATACATGATAAAAGGTACAACTTCCTTAAGTTTTGCCCATAAGTGTATCTTTCAATATTATTGTCTGAATCCCGATATACATGATAAAAGGTACAACTTCCTTAAGTATTGTCCATGAGTGTATCTTTCAGAGTTATTGTCTAAATCCCAATATAATGATAAAATGTACAACTTCATTAAGTTTTGTCCATGAGTGTATCTTTCAGAGTTATTGTCTGAATCCCGATATACATGCTAAAAGGTACAACTTCCTTAAGTTTTGCCCATGGGTGTATCTTACAGAGTTATTGTCTGAATCCCGATATACATGCTAAAAGGTAAAACTTCCTTAAGTTTTGTCCATGAGTGTATCTTTCAGAGTTATTGTCTGAATCCCGATATACGTGCTAAAAGGTACAACTTCCTTAAGTTATGTCCATGAGTGTATATTTCAGAGTTATTGTCTGAATCCTGATATACATGCTAAAAGGTACAACTTCCTTAAGTTATGTCCATGAGTGTATATTTCAGAGTTATTGTCTGAATCCTGATATACATGCTAAAAGGTACAACTTCCTTAAGTTTTGTCCATGGGTGTATCCTACATAGCTATTGTCAGAATCCAGATATACATGCTAAAATTATGCCAAGCCCTTTCTCTCTTCTTTCTCCTAATTTATACATTGTAAATAACAATACTGGTTATTGTCACTATCACTGTTATTTCTGTATATACCCTCTTCTACTCTGAGAATCTGTATAAAACCAAAAAGTCTAAATATAGCTTTTTATTGTTGTTTATATACATGCTTCCTCGAGTTTTGTCATGAGTGTAGATGTAACGATAGGGGCACCTCTCCCTTCAAAACTGGTATTGTGGCTAATTCTTCATCGCCACCTTGGCATGATAGAAAAATACATTGTTTAAATGAATTTTTAAAGGGAGAGGTCCCTCTATTGGTACACGAATACCAAAATCTCCTGCAACTTTTTGTTAAATATTAATTATGAGATTAGATAATATATATATATTTTTTTATAGTAACTGATTTTTGGTACTGTGTCAATCTTGTAAATAATATAGTATGCAAAATAGTATATTTATAATACATTGTAAATTTAAAAAAAAAGGCATCTCCTGATCGTGAAAATAAAAGTTACTGATGGCTTACGCCATCTATCGGCATAAATATCAACTAATCGTTGATTTTTAATTATTCGAGAATTGGCCAACAGCCCGAAACGCGTACGGGGTTAGCATTTCTTGGTTAATCAAGAATGGGTATTTGCCAATTCTGGAATATTTATAAATCAAAGATTAGTTGATATTTATTCCGATTGATGGCGGAAGACATCAACAACTTTTAGTTGCACGATAAGGAAATGCCTTTTTTTCTTAATTTATCCACCTGTTCAAAGTACAAATTCTATTTTGTACTATTTTCGCCTTGTAAAATTAGTATATTCTATTTTCATGTACATTTAATAAGCAGGATTGCATATATAAAATGCCTACCTTAAAACTTTTTATGTTTTTAGATTTAGGGTTTCTTAAAATGATTTTAAAAGAGTGCATGCAGCTACCGCCATCTACTAACAAAATTTGAAACTATTTTAAATTTACTTATATATTTATGCTTCTCACATTTTTTATATCAGGAAAAACAAACATTCAAAATATAACTCATTATTTTTTTTATAGAGTTTTTAAAAAGTTAAAAATTTGTCGATTAAAAAAAAAGAATAAATTATTGAGGTTAATTTTATATAAATTAAATTACCCAATTCGTATGATATAAAGTTGTACCAAAAGTTCACGTTTTTCTTATTACTAGGCGAATAATATTATTACAGCGAATACATAATGATACAATTACTTTATACATAATACAAAGACATTATACATAACGGCGAATAATAGTGTACAATAGAACTACCTCCCTGTAGAGGACACCTAATTGTAGAGCCAAAGTGTCCTTTAGAGAGAAGTGTCCTCTTATCAGAGAGTTACTAAATTGTAAAAATGGTAATTTTTCAAATGAAAACTGTCCTTTGTGGAGAGATGTCCGCTAGCGGGGTGTCCCCTAAAGGGAAGTTCTACTGTATTTCAATTTTTGAAAATGCTTACGAACTTTTTGGACAACTTTGTATATATAATTTATAAAAAAATGAACCGAAAAAAAATTGTATATATATATATATGTTCCAGTGGCTTCTTGAGAAACCAAAAATATTTTTGGTCGCAGTGGTACAGCCTATTCCACGCTGATGAGCGCCAACAGCGCGAAACGCGTTTGTGGATGGCTTTTCTTGATTTATCAAGAAATTGGGTTGGCCAAATATCAGGGAACAGGCTAAATCAATGAATAGTTGATTTCGGTTCCACCAGATGGCGCTCTGCCTTCTAAAAAGCATATGTGCTCGTGGTCAGGAGATGCCTTCTTTATTTATTTATTTTTTTTATAATATAATATATATATAAACCTTATTATCAATAATATTCAATTTATTATCAATATACAATATCTCGTAATTAACAAAAAATATAGAATTAAAACATCAATTAATTTCTCCCGAGTGCACCATTCGCTTCATACGAACAACTCTACAGGTTACCACCTATCTTACTCAAACTGTCTACAATGGTTTATGATACAAGGCTGTATATTAAGAAATGACTTTTTTTTTTTCGTTATAAGGTACAGCTTACACTACGCTGACGAGGGCCAACAGCCCGAAACGCGTATGTGGTTAGATTTTCTTTATTAATCAAAAAAGGGATATTTTTGGTCAATTCTAGAATAATAAAAAAATCAACGAGTAGTTGATATTTATTCCGATAGATGGCACAAGCCACTCAGCAACTTTTAGTTGCACGATCAGGAAACGCCCATTTTCTTACTTTATCCACATGATCCAAGTACAATTTCACTTTTTTACTATTTTTTCCACAAGGTTATATATAACGAATGAAGATATTAAGACGCGAATGTTTCTTTTCACAAATAAACCAAACTTCTACTGTCCTTACTGCGATGAAAAAATATTGGTTTGTCTCATCAGTTGTGAACCCTCCCAGCGGTTTCGCCAATTTAATTTACCAGACCGTTTCTTTAGATCTCTAATATTGTAAGGTTATATATCCTCAAGATAGAGGTTGCCTGGCCGGCATTCATATTTCTATGAAAAATAGACACTTCGGCCAGTTCGAGTTTTTTATTTTCTCAACGTTTCGACAAAAATATTTTGCCTTCGTCAGGAGAAGTAAATAAAATTAAAGCATTTGGCAAGGCGTTAAAAATTGTTAGACATACAAATAGGGAACAATTTTTAACGCCTTGCCAAATGCTTTAATTTTATTTACTTCTCCTGATGAAGACAAAATATTTTTGTCGAAACGTTGGAAAATTAAAAACTAACTGGCCGAAGTGTCTATTTTTCATAGAAAAAAAGGTTACATAGGTTACATAGTTTTGTATATAGTGTAAGATACAGATAAACATGTAATGACCAGATTCCAATTAACTGGGGCACGAGTTGGTTCAAGTTGAATTAACAAAAATAGAAAAACATAATTATTCTTATAATAACAACGAATTAAGAGTAATATTCCTTTTTAACAACGGAACTCACCTAGAGATATTGCCACTCTGTGAATAAATTTTATATTTTGACATATCGGGATCTATTAGAAGAAAAAATTGCTATAAGGTATTAAAGAAGAATATAAACAATAGCAATGAGTTTTTTTATTATTATTATTATTTGTGAAAAATTTAAGCTTTCGGATATTTATAGCTTAGCAGAGCTTTGTATGAATAAAGTAACGCATTGCTACTGTTTATATTGTTATTTAACTCCGCCTTTGCCAGTCCCAAGCCCGGGTGAAAAAGGAGGAGGGGGAGCAGTAACAAGCTCACTAAAAAGCCTGGGCTCAGCTGGCCCGGCTGATAGTACCCTGTAAGGACTCCTAATTCAGGGATACAGGATGGGTCTATACTCCATGTTAGGAGCACTGGCGTCTGTTCTTCATGCCAGAGGCGGCCATTTATTTTGGAGCTACGTCGGCCTGCCACTAAGTAGTGTTCCCAGTCTTAATGACAAAGGCAGTCGCATTCTACTTCACCCGGTGAGATAAGAAAGAAGAAAAGAAGAAGATATTGTCATTTTATATCTGGTTCTATGAAAGAAATTCAGGGTGCTTGAGTGCAGCAGCCTTGATGCCCTTAGATTCCTCCTTCTTTCCACCTGTGCAGAAGAATTAGGGTGCACTCCGCAGTCACTCAAATACTTTATTTTAAACAGGAGCACTTGGCGAGCCTGCCTGGAGTTTCTAAAGGCCTCCGATAGACTTAAGCCACGCGTCCGCGCGGAGGATTCCGATCACCTGAGTGACACGGACTCCTCACCTCATGGTTAACACCGGTCATTAGCGGCCGCTCGTAGACGCGGTATGATTGAAGAAGATAACTGTGGTATGAAAGATTGAGGGAAATGACAGCTGGAGCTGACGTGTAGGACAGCGTGACAAGGCACTCTAGTGACAGCAATGACGAGTTGACGTCTGTAAATATGGGTAGAGGGGTCTTGTGCATGGAGCAGATCAGATCGGTCCGTTCACCCTGATCACAATACCGGCCAACTGACGTGGTGGTGGTGTCTTATCCATGGAACAGATCAGATCGGTCCATGCACCCTGATCACAATACCGGCCAACTGAGGTGGTGGTGGTGTCTTGTCCATGGAGCAGATCAGATCGGTCCGTTCACCCTGATCACAATACCGGCCAACTGACGTGGTGGTGGTGTCTTATCCATGGAACAGATCAGATCGGTCCATGCACCCTGATCACAATACCGGCCAACTGAGGTGGTGGTGATGGTATCTTGTCCATGGAGCAGATCAGATCAGTCTATGCACCCTGATCACAATACCAGCCAACAAAGGTGCCTTGTCAGTATTGATGTCCTCTTCTGGATTGATGTCTGTAAATATAAATGTTTTTTTTTAAGGTTCAGGCAAGAAACTGACTTTACGAGGCGTTCCGAACTCGTTCTTACAGCTTGGGTGTCAATAGTGGGATTCATATATTTCCACAGGGTCCTTCGAATGGTGGTGAGGTATATTGCCAGTGTTGTCCAATGGAGTCGTCACGGTTGGGATTGAGTCAGTTTCATTTTCAAATGGAAAGTGTTCATAATTTCATAATTAATATCCATAAATGAAGTTAAATTTTCTGATCCACCTTGAACAGGTCTCAAAAAGGCTTGATTACATCGCAATATCCAATAACGTTAACATTACCACGTCAATCAAAATGTCATAGAGCGGGTAGTTCAGTGGATAGCAGTTTTCCAACAGACAACGCTCTCAGACGATGGGTGTCTGCAAGTGTCCTGAAGTGTGTCCAACCGTATGACAACTGTACGTGACAGTATGACATATATATCTATATATAAAAAAATGAATGTATGTATGTTTGTTTTTTTGTATGTCCGGTATACAAATTCGCAGTAGTTCACTAATTCAACCCAAAATTTCCATACATAGGTTAAAAAATACGGGGAAGACGATAGGCTATTTTAAAAAATATATAAATCAATTATTAAAACTATATATTCAAATTATTCTACTTAGCTCACGAACAGCGCCCTCTATCAAAGAATAGATTAAATTATGCTGATGCAAACAAATAGATAATGCTAATAACAAACAATTATAAAAAAATCTTATCTAAATATATATCACTTGGGTAGATATGCACACGGGTCAATCCCGGGGCGAAGCCGGGTCACCCGTCTAGTATATCTATATATCTTTATATATATAAAAGTCAATTTCTGTCTGTCTGTCTGTTTCGCGATAAACTCAAAAACTACTGAACCAATTGGTACCAAATTTTGCATGTCGCTTTTTATAAACCTGAGGAAAATTTTCGGCTGCATTTTGATTAGTATTTTTGGATATTTCTTTTTTTTTCATTTGAAGAACTTTTCTTTACGCGGACTAATCCGGAATGGAATGAATACCTAAATATGGTCATTTTTTTAAAGCATCGGTGGTTCAGTGGTAGAATGCTCGCCTGCCACGCGGGCGGCCAGGGTTCGATTCCCGGTCGATGCATTTTTTTGAAACAATTTTTAAAACTCATTTATATTATATCTTCTATATATATAAAATGAATGTTTGTACGTTTGTTTGTTTGTTTGTTGGTTTGTATGTCCGGTATACAAATTCGCAGTAGTTCACTAATTCAAACCAAAATTTCCATACATAGGTAAAAAAATACGGGGAAGACGATAGGCTATTTTAAAAAATATATAAATCAATTATTAAAACTATATATTATTAGTCAGAAAATGATGATGACGATATTGCTGTATCATGTAAGATTATCAGATACAAAATTATATCGGGAAAAATTCCAAAAAGCAGAGACCACGGGTGAAACCAGCTCATTATTTTGTACGCAGGAACAAAATTCTAACAGAAAAACATTCATTCGAGCAGAAAACAAAAGCCAGATCATCTTTCTATAAAAATATCGCTTCTCAGACACAAAGTTTGGAGCGGGACGTTTCACAAGAGTGACATCCACGCCGCCAATTTATAATTGTAACGAATAGTATTTAAATAAAAACATTTAATCGGGTCATTCGGCTAGTATATCCTTATATCTATAAAAATGAAATGCGAAATCGATGTTTGTTATCGCATCACGCAAAATCTACTGACTCAATCATTATGGAATTTCGCATGTAGGTAGCTGAAGATTTCGTTTAACATATAGGCTATTCAAAAAACGAAAAGGTTTAATGTGCTATTTTTAAAAAATGTTAAACCAAAATTCCTTAGTCCAAGCCTTTTACCGCTTGGCGGCGCACTGGTCGCGACGATAAATGAATTTGATTGGTTAATAATTTTACACGTTGTTTGTTTTTAATTTGTAATTTTGTAATTTTACCCGATTAATGTGTCTTTAAAAGGTAAGATTATTTTTATATATTTAAACTCTTTGAAAATAATTTTAATCGATCATTATCAAATAAATACGCCCCCGGAACCTGGGTTAATTAAAACTGTATTGTGAAATTTCGCACGTAGGGAGTTGAGGTTTTGGTTTAACATTTAGGCTAAAAGCACAAAAATTGCATTTCGAAAAACTTTCTTTTCCTTTTTAGAAGGTAGATTTTATTTAATCATTTAGTAATATTTTTTCAATTTAAATTAATTGGAATTATTATTTATTTCGCAGCTTATTCATATATTTTGCTTCGTTTAATTTTAATTAGTGTACATATAACGATCTACATTTTTAAAGATAAGTGTACTTTTTTATCTCATAAGGTATATTATTTTTTTTATTAAAGTTTTAAAAAGTATATTTATTGAAAAAAGTATGTTTTACAATATAACTTGCTACATATATTTTACTATATGTTTGTTCCATGTAATATGTTTATGCTCTAATAGCATTTATATTGTAAGCAGCAGCTATGAATTTTCAGTAACTGCTTTATTTAAGGGTTGGATAAACATTTTTTTTCTGTCATTGGTTTAGGTAGGGTTTATATTTATCTTCTTCACAATATATGACTGCTCATATATATTTATATGGTACAACCATATTTTTATATGAATGTATTTAGATATATATATATATGCAAATATACTCATTTATATAAATAAATATACAATCAGAGATCGATTGGTGCATAATTTTACGTTATGTTTGTTTCTAGACTAAATTTATTCAAATCGAGATAGCTTTTTTTATGCTTTTAAAAGTAAGTATAATATATTTAACGTTTCATAATACTTTTCAAATTAAAGTCTTTGGAAACAATATTGCTTTTTTTCTATCCTACAGGTCAACAGTACACTGGAACATACTATCATAACTCTGGCTTTTTGCATTGATATTTATTTATTGTGAAAGTACTGTTTGCTACCTTAAGCTCTGGAGAAATTATAATGTAGATCCATCCTGTGGAAATCACACCATAGTAAAAAAGAACGCATGTAGCTGGTAGCAAATTTTGTGCCCTTTGTGAAGCTAGCGTTCAAATTTAATTTTTTAGAAAGATATTTCTGTTGTTGGCCTTATTTTCACTTGTCCTGACCCATATAGGGTTAATTAATAACTCATTTGACATTTTACCTTTATTTATGGTCTTGGCAATATATATGTAAAGCTTTTTAGGTAAAAAAGAATTGAGGTATATTTTGAAATATAGATAAAAATCACAAGGAAGCAAGACCAAATCCAAATAAATAAATTATGTGTGGTTTCAGTAACAGCATTGTTACCATCTTCGGACAAAAGTACTGATACATTCAGTAATTTTGTCTTTATAAGGTAACAATGCTGTTATTGAAACATCACACATAATTCGTTTATTTTTTATTTGGTCTTGCTTTTTTGGTATTTTTAACATTGCCCTTGACTATTAGAAAATGATGCAAATTTCCTAATTATTTTATGCCGTTTTAAAAAGTACATTCTTTTGTAAAAATATCTAATTTCCCATATTTTTCTAAAACTGCCAACAATAACCTAATAAAAAAATAATCCAAGTCTGGGTATTTCAGTATTGCAGATATATTACATTTTTAAAAGTTGCTTAACTATCGATGTACATGCCGGATTAGGTGCCCTTAAAAATGTTTAATCTGGCTGTTTCTTCTTGAACTGCCGAGAGTGAAGTGGAGAAAGTGAAATTTTCCGGTTGCGAGGCCCATTTCCCTTTATTCACACTAATCATTAGATTTTTTTTTTCATTTTTTAGATACCAAAGCCCAGTTTGGTTACTTGCACTCACTGGAGGGGTTTGACTTTTTCAAGAATCAGGGGCCATTGGGGCAATTTTTTTTTTCAGAACAAATTCCCCAAAACTGGATTCGATGATCCCAGGTCGTGGTTTTTAAAAATCAACAGTTTAGACCACTCCTCCAAAAATGCACTCTATTCATTAGATGTGTTTGTGAAATTGATCTTATATTTCAGATTCTTTTTACCAGCATTTTTAATTTTGATGTTTGCAGTTTATCTCCATTGTGCTGAAAGAAAATTCTTTACTTTAAGTTTTAAAACAGTTGGGGGCTCTATTCATTCAAGAGTCAACCCCCACTCGAACAATACCCGGGCGAAGCCGGGTCCATATATCTATATAGGCTCAATTTATTGAGCAGTTTTTTCAACCAAATTAGACTTTTTTTTTTTAGGCCTTCTTCCATTGTCTTTTTTTTTTTTTTTTTGTTTTGCTGTCATTTGTTTAGGTAGTATTTAGATTTATCTGCTTCATAATATGTAGCTGCTCATATATATTGCCACGTGGAAAATTAGGGAAGACAAAAACTTCAGGAGGAAACAAAATTTATTTCAGGGAAGGACAAACTAAGAAAGGTAAACAAAAAATAAGCCACGAGGGAAATTTACAGAGTCGCAAGATATAAAAATAAAAATGACCACTCTGTTGAATAAAAAATAATAAAATTAAGAAATACTATGTTACATAAATTAAATTAATACATACTATGTTACATAGCTTCTTCCCTATGGGAGCTGTGACCCACAGCTAGCAATTATTGTAGATACTGACGTGGATTTGACGTGCTTCTGCCAAGGATTCCATCGAAGTCTTGGAACTTTGTCCCTAGTACCTTTGCGTCCATTTTCTTGCGGCGTGAAGAGCGGCTTTGTCGTCGTATCGTCTATAGGGACATCGTCATCTTCGAGGGAAGTCTTGGCTTTAGCACGGCGGTGGAATCCTGATGTCAGTCTCCGAAAATGTAGATCACAGCACCCATGGCTTCAAGGTCTTCTCGGCGATCTTCAGTGTGTCTTCCCTAACTTACCCAGCATCTCCACCAAAATGCCACGTGGAAAATTAGGGAAGACAAAAACTTCAGGAGGAAACAAAATTTATTTCAGGGAAGGACAAACTAAGAAAGGTAAACAAAAAATAAGCCACGAGGGAAATTTACAGAGTCGCAAGATATAAAAATAAAAATGACCACTCTGTTGAATAAAAAATAATAAAATTAAGAAATACTATGTTACATAAATTAAATTAATACATACTATGTTACAATATCTATGTATGTTCTACTCATATTTATTGTGCATATTTTTTCTGCGATTTATACTTTTTTTTTTACGTCTTCTTCCATTCGCTTTTTTTTAATCAGTTGTTTTACGTTTTCACTGAGTTTTATGCATTTTTCCCCTCCTTTCAGATTATTTCTATGCTTTTTTTTTATTTTGGCCTTAGTCATGAGTCGCGCTTATTTTAATACACTATTTTTGAATTTTTTTCTTCAATCTCAGTCCTTGATGTTTTACATTTTTCGGTTATCCTTATTTTTATTTTTTACTAATGCTTTGTGTTTGTAGGTATGCCAAGCCATAGGAGAAGCAATCTTTCTCAGCGTTCCAATAGCTCTAGGGTTCAGCATGCTTCAGGGTCAAACATTGCAAGTAGTTGGTGTGCATCTTGAGTCTCCCTGTTTCTCGCATGGGCAACTCTATGTAGCATGCTCCCGTGTTTCCAGCCCTAAAAATTTATTTGTCTTTAGTTCTACTTTTAGCAAGACACGCAATATTGTTTATCAGGGGGCTTTGATATAGATTTTGACAATTTTGAAAGAGATTTCTTCGAATAATGATTTTGGGAAGCTTGACTTTTGTAACTACATAATTTGTGAATAATTTGTTATCATTATTGCTCTACTGTAGTTTCATCAATAAAGCTTTTTTTACTTTATTTTATTTTAATTTTTTCACATTTAATTCATTTACATAACTCTATTCTTGAAAATTGTTTTTTATTTTTTTTATGGTATCAACATTTCTGGTTCAATTAAGGTTTTTGTTAGCCTGCAACACACCTTATCATAGCTCATTGCATTTATCAGGATAACTTTGCTGTTTTGCTTTTTACACCATTAGTATTTTCATGCCTCTATAATATTATATTTGTTTGCAGAATTTTATAGACAATTTGGTTTGGGTTATATACATTAAGAATTTGTAAAAATATAAAGTCAAAGTTTTACAACAAAAAAAAATTTTGGAGCACCATTTCTCTCCCATTTAATTTAATGATGCTTCATTTATGATTTTTAGAATTGCATTATTTTTATGCATATTATTTTTAAAATTTGTGTTAGCAAGACATGGAATATTGTTAAGTTAATGTAATATTAACATAAACTTTACCAACCCGTGAAGCGTTAGCTCCAGTCTTTTACCGCTGGGGGCAGCACTGTTAGAGCTAATAAATGCTTTCGATTGGTGCTTACTTTTACATGCTGTTTGTTTTTAGACTAAATTAATACACATCAAGTTAGCATTTTTTCATGCTTCAAAAGTTTAGATTATATTTTTAACGTTTCATAATAGTTTTAAAATTAAAGCCGGAAATAATATTGCTTTTTCCCATCCTGCAGGTCTACATTACACTGCAACAGCTATCATAACTCTGGCTTTTGGCATTGATATTTATATAATGTGAAAGTACTGTTTGCTACCTTAAGCTCTGGAGAGATTATAATGTGTCTACAGATCCATCATGTGGAAATCACACCATAGTGAAAATGCATTTAGCTGGTAGCAATGTATCACATTTGTAGACATGTGGTGCGCTTACAGTAAAAGCAGTCGCTATCTACCCACCATGGTTATCATGGCCTGTACCACGCGTACTAGGGATAATTAAAAAAAAAAAGGAAGCAAGACCGAATACAAATAATTACATTATGTGTGGTTTCAGTTACATTTTGGCTATCTTCAGACAAAGGTACTGAATACATTCAGTAATTTTGTCTTTATATGGCAACAATGCTGTTACTGAAACATCACACATGTATATATATATTTTTATTTGGTCTTGCTTTTTTGGTATTTTTAAAATTGCCCTTGACTATTAGAAAATTATGCAAATTTCCTTTTTATTTTATATACCATTTTAAAAATTGTATTCTTTTGTTAAAATATCCAATTTCCCACACTTTTCTAAAACTGCAACAATTAATAATACAAAATTCTTCCGAGTTAAGGTAATTCGATATTGCAGAAATATATTACATTTATAAAAGTTGCTTAACTATTTAGATATGTAAATGCCGGATTAGGTGCCTTTTAAAATGTTTGCTCTAGCTGTTTCTTCTTGGACAGCCGAGAGTGAAGTGGACAAAGTGAAATTTTCAGGTTGTGCCGACCATTTTCCTTTATTCAAACTAATCATTAGCTCTTTTTTTTTTTTTTAATAAAAGCCCAGTTTGGTTACTTGCACTCACTGGAGGGGTTGGACTTTTTCAAGATTCAGGGGCCATTGGGGCAATTTTTTTTTCAGAACAAAGTGTCTAAATCTGCATTCAATGATCCCGGGTCATGGTTTTTAAAAATTAACAGTTTAGACCACTCCTCCAAACAGCACTCTATTCATTAGATGTGTTTGTGAAATTGATCCTATATTTCAGATTTTTTCACACGCATTTTCGATATTGCTGTTTGCAATTTATCTCCATTTTGCTGAAAGAAAATTCATTACATTGAGTTTACAAACAGTTGGGGCCTCTATTCATTCATGAGTAAACCTCGCTCGAACACTACACAGGCGAAGCCGGGTCCAGTCGGGTAAAACCCGGGCGTTGCCCGGGCCACTCGGCTAGTATATATATATATATACCAAAAGAAGCACTTTACCTTTTAATTATGCATCAGAAAGATCCACTGTTCATCACCTCAGTAAAAAAAACGTTACTAGTGATGATAGAAAAATATTAAAGTTTTATTGTAAAATCTTTTGGTTCTGTATATTTTCTAGAAAAAATTTCCGACGGAATCCTATTGCCTAAATTCTCACATAACATGAGCATTTCTCTATAATTTAAAATTATTTTTTTCATACCTATTTAACTCATTTGACTTTGTCTTTGATATATAAAATTAGAAAACGTATACAGTTTTATTCATAGTCTAAAAATGGATATTAAGCGAGAAAAACATATGATATAAATATTTTTAAAAATGAACTCCGTGTCGCCATCTATGAACAACTTTTATAAATATTTTGAAAATCACATTTTTAATAACGACTCTCCTATATATATTTTTAAATAAATAAATTTTAACAAAATATATATTTAAAATTACTTTATTGTAAATTATTAACATGAATTTATTTATCCCTTTATTATATATCTTACCCTTTATTTTATTTTTTTTCTGTAACAATTAATTAGAAGAATCAATAATATTGTTTAAATTGTCCAATTGTCTATTAGGTTACACGATTATGTCTTTTTATTGATTTATCTGATGTTGTGTCCGAAGAAGAGCCTCAGATGTCTCCGTACATCTCTATCACAGCAGTCGCAATGTCCTCTATCTTGGTGTGTATACTGTATTGTTGTTGTTGTGTCCAATGAAGAGCCTCAGATGTCTCCGTACATCTCTATCACAGCAGTCGCAATGTCCTCTATCTTGGGTATGTATAATGTATTGTTGTTGTTGTGTCCAATGAAGAGCCTCAGATGTCTCCGTACATCTCTATCACAGCAGTGTCAATGTCCTCTATCTTGGGTATGTATACTGTATTGTTGTTGTCGTGTCCAATGAAGAGCCTCAGATGTCTCCATACATCTCTATAACAGCAGTCGCAATGTTCTCTATCTTGGGTGTGTTTACTGTATTGTTGTTGTCGTGTTTAATGAAGAGCCTCAGATGTCTCCGTACATCTCTATCACAGCAATCGCAATGTTCTCTATCTTGGGTGTGTATAAAAAAAAAGAATAAATTATTGATGTTAATCTATATATATAAAATTGAATGTCTGTCTGTCTGTCTGTGTGTGTGTGTGTCCTCTATGGATTCAAAAACCATACATCCAATCGCCGTGAAAATTTGGGATATTATTAGGTGTATCCCCGGAAAGGTTTACGAAAAATAATTTCTTGAATATCTTGAATATCCTTAGAGTTATTTGCAGATTTGTATATTTAACTCGCAAGCAGCGCCGCCATTGAGACGGAGATAGGCTTAGTTTGCTGCTTCTGATGACCTTGGGTCATCGTGTGAGTCACAGCATGATGCTACAAAAACACTCTCTCTGGGGATTTTACAGCGTCGACAACCTGTAAGATTGCCTCTCTCATATATTATACTTTAAACATCTGCTTAATTAAAGCATTTTTCATTTGAAAGACACTGCTCTCTTAACCCCCTTTAGACAACATTAAATGATATCCCGTGTCGATGATTTTGTAATGTATAGAATTAGGAAAGACAAAATTCACGATGACACGGCTCACAGGGAACGGTAAAAAATGTTCACTTTATCGAGGAAATACAAAATTCGGGATGACACGGCACACAGGGACCGGGAAAAAATGATCACTTTATCGAGAGATTCACGACCATTGATTTTATTCAACTTATCGAGTATTTATCAAGGGACCGGGAAAATATGTTCACTAGATAAAACGATGATTTTGTAATGTAGAAAATTATGAAAGACAAAATTCAGGATGACAAGGCACACAGGGACCGGGAAAAAAATGTTCACTTTATCGAGAGATTCACATTTACGAGTTTCAAATTATCAAAATATATCTCTTTTATTTTATAAGTTTATAGAGAATTGTTTTAACAAATGTTCGTTAGACAAACCTTTACTCGGGTAAAACCTCGGGCGAAGCCGGGTACGTCCGCTAGTTTTATATAAATTAGAATTACCCAATTCGTATGATATAAAGTTGTACCAAAAGTTCACGTTTTTCTTAAAACGTTGTTTTTCTTATTACTGGGTGAATAATATTATTACAGCGAATACATAATGATACAATTACTTTATACATAATACAAAGACATTATACATAACGGCGAATAATAGTGTACAATAGAACTACTTCCCTGTAGAGGACACCTAATTGCAGAGCCAAAGTGTCCTTTAGAGAGAAATGTTCTCTTATCAGAGAGTTACTAAATTGTAAAAATGGTAATTTTTCAAATGAAAACTGTCCTTTGTGGAGAGATGTCCGCTAGCGGGGTGTCCCCTAAAAGGAAGTTCTACTGTATTTCAAATTTTTGAAAGTGTTTACGAACTTTTTGGACAACCTTGTATATATAATTTATAAAAAGATGAACAAAAAAAATGTATATATATATTAAAAATAAAAAAGCCATATCCTGACCAGGAGCACATGTGCTTTTCAGAAGGCAGAGCGCCATCTGGTGGAACCGAAATCAACTATTCATTGATTTAGCCTGTTCCCTGATATTTGGCCAACCCAATTTCTTGATAAATCAAGAAAAGCAATCCACAAACGCGTTTCGCGCTGTTGGCGCTCATCAGCGTGGAGTAGGCTGTACCACTGCGACCAAAATGATTTTTACCCAGTGGCTTCTTGAGAAACCAAAAATATTTTTGGTCGCAGTGGTACAGCCTATTCCACGCTGATGAGCGCCAACAGCGCGAAACGCGTTTGTGGATGGCTTTTCTTGATTTATCAAGAAATTGGGTTGGCCAAATATCAGGGAACAGGCTAAATCAATGAATAGTTGATTTCGGTTCCACCAGATGGCGCTCTGCCTTCTGAAAAGCACATGTACTACTAGTCAGGATATGCCTTTTTTATTTTTAATATCAACACCTGGCCTTTTAATTTTTTTTCGATTGTTTTTTCATATATATAATATAATATATATGTATAAACCTTATTATCAATAATATTCAATTTATTATCAATATACAATATCTCGTAATTAACAAAAAATATAGAATTAAAACATCAATTAATTTCTCCCGAGTGCACCATTCGCTTCATACGAACAACTCTACAGGTTACCACCTATCTTACTCAAACTGTCTACAATGGTTTATGATACAAGGCTGTATATTAAGAAATGACTTTTTTTTTTTCGTTATAAGGTACAGCTTACACTACGCTGACGAGGGCCAACAGCCCGAAACGCGTATGTGGTTAGATTTTCTTTATTAATCAAAAAAGGGATATTTTTGGTCAATTCTAGAATAATAAAAAAATCAACGAGTAGTTGATATTTATTCCGATAGATGGCACAAGCCACTTTCAGTTGCACGATCAGGAAACGCCCATTTTCTTACTTTATCCACCTGATCCAAGTACAATTTCACTTTTGTACTATTTTTTTTCACAAGGTTATATATAACGAATGAAGACATTAAGACGCGAATGTTTCTTTTCACAAATAAACCAAACTTCTACTGTCCTTACTGCGATCAAAAAATATTGGTTTGTCTCATCAGTTGTGAACCATCCCAGCGGTTTCGCCAATTTAATTTACCAGACCGTTTCTTTATATCTCTAATATTGTAAGGTTAATATCCTCAAGATAGAAGTTGCCTGGCCAGCATTCATATTT
>CP092864.1:137350169-137395839 GCA_030710605.1 Cordylochernes scorpioides | reverse complement strand
ATATGAAAAATAGACATGTCGGCCAGATAGAGTTTTTTTATTTTCTCAACGTTTCGACAAAAATATTTTGTCTTCGTCAGAAGAAGTAAATAAAATTAAAGCATTTGGCAAGGCGTTAAAAATTGTTAAACATAAAAATAGAGAACAATTTTTAACGCCTTGCCAAATGCTTTAATTTTATTTACTTCTCCTGATGAAGACAAAATATTTTTGTCGAAACGTTGGAAAATAAAAAACTCTAACTGGCCGAAGTGTCTATTTTTCATAGAAAAAAAGGTTATATATGTTCCATAGTTTTGTATATAGTGTAAGATACAGATAAACATGTAATGACCAGATTCCAATTAACTGGGGCACGAGTTGGTTCAAGTTGAATTAACAAAAATAGAAAAACATATTTATTTTTATAATAACAACGAATTAAGAGTAATATTCATTTTTAACAGTGGAACTCACCTAGAGATATTGCGACTCTGTAATAAATTTTATATTTTGACATATCGGGATCTAATAGAAGAAAAAAATGCTATAAGGTATTAAAGAAGAATATAAACAGTAGCAATGCGTTTTTATTATTATTATTATTATTATTATTATTATTTTTCGTGAAAAATGTAAGCTTTCGGATATTTATAGCATAGTAGAGCTTTGCACGAATAAAGAAACGCATTGCTACTATTTATATTGTTATTTAACTCCGCCTTTGCCAGTTCCAAGCCCGGATGAAAAAGGAGGAGGGGGAGCAGTAACAAGCTCGCTAAAATACCTGGGCTCAGCTGGCCCGGCTGATAGTACCCTGTAAGGGCTCCTGATCCAGGGATACAGGATGAGTCTGTACTCCATGTTAGGAGTGGCTACACATGGTTTCTGTTCCTCAGCTAAGCCTGCCTGCCACTGAGTAGTGCTTCCAGTCTTAATGACAAAGGCAGACACATTCTACTTCACTTAGATAAGAAAGAAGAAGATATTATTTTTTTATATCTGGATCTATGAAAGAAAAAAAATGCAAATTTTTATAATATTTTGAGAGATTGCGGTGGGTGATTGTTCTAAAGGTGGGAATGTGGTTCAAACAAGAATGGAAATGTCTCTGATCTCTGTCAGGGTGGACCGCGGTATGATTGAAGAAGAGAGCGGCAGGATGAAAGATTGGGGGAAGTGAGAGCGGGAGCTGACGTGTAGGACAGCGTGACAAGACACTCTAGTGACAGCAATGTCGAATTAACGTCTGTAAATATGGGTGGTGGTGTCTTGTCCATGGATCAGATCGGTCCGTGCACCCTGTTCACAATACCGGCCAACTGAGGTGCCTTGTCTGTATGAATGTCCTCTTTTGGATTGAATCTGTAAATATAAATGTGTTTTCTAAAGGTTCAGTCGAGAAACTGACTTAACGAGGCGTCCTGACCTCGTTCTTTTAGCTTGGGTGTAAGTAGTGGGATTCATCTATTTCCACAGGGTCCATCGAATGGTGAGGTATATTGTTAGTGTTGTCCAGTGGAATCGGCACAGGTGGGGATGAGACAGGTTCATTTTCAATTAGAAACTGCTCTTAATTTCATTATGAATGTCCATAAAGGAAGTATGCATTTCTGATACACCTTGAACAAATCTCAAAAAGGCTTGATTACATCGCAATATCCAATAACGTTAACATTACCACGTCAATCAAAATGTCATAGAGCGGGTAGTTCAGTGGATAGCAGTGTTCCAACAGACAACGCTCTCAGACGATGGGTGTCTGCAAGTGTCCTGAAGTGTGTCCAACCGTATGACAACTGTACGTGACAGTATGACATATATATATATATATATATATATATATATATATAAATAGTTGTTTAGTTTTGTATTAAAATTATCTTTATTATTTTGATTATTTAAATTCAAATTATAAAATTTGTAAATTGTTATTATTTAGTAGAGAGAGAGAGAAAAAAAATCCTTTACTTCTTACACATCATCCAATTAATTATATATTTATAATTAATAACAATAAAATATAACGACGTAACGTCTTTTGCATCGGCTTTTATACGTCATTTAGACATACTCTAATTTGTATATAGAATAATAGAAGTGAGAATATATTTAATATTATAAGTTTTAGTAGTTAGAGAAAAGAGAGAAAGACAGAACCATACACTTATAATCAAACTAATAATAAGAAAAAGTAAAATTTTTTGTAAAGAAGGTAGATAAGATTGTTAGTATATGTATATATATTTTTTATAATTTTATATTTTGTCTTTTTTTTTAAAGATTTTTAATAATTTTTTTTATTTTATATAATGAATATATCTAGTTGTATTTAGTGAAATATCTATAATATGAATTAACTTTTGTTATAAATTTGGTTATTATGTTTTGAAACCCTAATGGTATGGTAGACCAGACATATACAAAAAAATTAAAATGAATTAATTAATGGAAAGAGAGATATGCTGGACCGGAGATTATCAAATAGAAGTCCAGCTGATATTTCACCCCTGTTCTATTATATCATATACCTCTCTTAGACCGGATTATATGTGTTAATATTAAGTTGTTTTGGTGAAATATTTATATATAAATATTCAACAATCATAAGTGTTAAGAAATTCTAATGTTACCTACTTAGTCTGTGACGCGTTCCTCTGTAAACAGCTATTTCTGGATAACATCTGTTGCGGGGGGGGGGGGGGGGAACCGTGTTCCTCCCTTCAGGAATAGATTGTTTTCTCAGTAATTTCAGAATAATAAATCAATTGAAGTAGAAAGAAAATAGTTAAGGGAAGAAAGCCAATCTTTATTGCTAGAACTACAGCCACAAAAATCAAAAAAGACATCAAAAACGTGGAAAATTCACTAAAGATTTATAACTACAACAAAAATCCAAACATACCAAAATTCTATATATTTCCTAAACTACACAAAAAACCAATTTCTTTCAGAACAATCACATCTGGTATAAATTCAGTTATAAAAAACATTGATATACAATTAGCTTCAACACTACAATTTATTATAAATTGTTGTGTTTTAACTTTAAAAGCACACAAAAAATATAATAACTTGAATTTGTTTATTCAAGTATCAAAAAACAAAGCTTTACATATAGAACAAATAATAATTAAGAAGAAAAAAGAAACATTTTAGGAAAAAGGGCAAAAACAAACAAAAAGTACTGGTCAAAAAGAAACATTTAAAATCACAGATTAATATCTTCAACACTTCCCCTTAATCAGATTTCAAATGTTCCTCATACCCAGTAGATATTTGAAGATTCGTTTAACTGCTTCCCAGTCATATATTGTTGTTGCTGCAAGTTTTCGAGAAACTTTATTCAGTGCAAAAGTGATATCGGGTCTTATTAAGCAGCTCAGATGCATCAGACTACCAATCGCTTCACGAAAGGGAACATTTTCTAAAATCTCTGCTTCCCCAGGAACAGTAGAATTATCAGTTGGTGTTCCCACTTTATTCGCTTGAGACATATTGAATTTCTCAAGAATTCTTTTTATATATGCCTTTTGATTTAAAAAGATTAACCCATCCGGTTGCCGCTCTATCTCAATACCCAAAAAGTAATTTAATGGTTCACTTGTGATCTTAAATGAAAACATTAGTTCATCAAGAAATTCTTTGATTTCCTGTTCATTTGTACCAGCAATGATTCCATCATCAACATATATGGCAATAATGAGTAGATGATCATTTGTTTTTCTGAAGAATAAACAGGGGTCAGCTGTACTTTCCTTCAGACATCTTTCTTTCATGAAGTTGACTATTTTCTGATTCCAGCATCTTGGTGACTGTTTAAGTCCATAGAGACTTTTCTTCAATTTCCATACAAGATCTGTTCCATTGTTGAATCCTTCAGGTTGTTTGATATAAATTTGATCTTGTAAGTCTCCATAGAGAAAGGCTGTCTTTATGTCAAACTGTACCAATTTTAAGTCTTCGTTAGCAGCAATTGCTAAAAGAGTTCTTATGGTGTCATGTCTTGCCACAGGACTAAATGTTTCTTCATAATCTATACCCTTCTTTTGTGTAAACCCTTTTGCCACTAGTCTTGCCTTATATCTTGTAATCTCTCCTTTAGAATTCAATTTGGTCTTTAATACCCATTTACAATCAATTGGTTTTTGCCCAGGTGGTAATGTTGTGCATTCGTATATATCATTTTCCGTTAAAGAATTCATTTCTTCATTCATTGCTTCTTTCCAAAATTGTGCATTTGGAGAATCCATTGCTTCTCTGTATGTCTTGGGTTCAAGACCTTCTGCAATATTTATTTCAGCATCAATATACCTTTGAGGTTTTGATATATTTGATCGATCTCTTAGATTGTATACGTCTGATGTTTGAACATTGCTTTCAATTTTCTCAATATCTTGAGTATCATTTTGTTCATCAATCTGATTACTTGAAAGTTCCTTATTTCTCTTTTCAATATCAAGGCTAAATGTTGGTATAGTTTCCTTGAATATTACATCCCTACTTGTGACAACTTTGTTTGAGTTCGGCATCCAGATTCGATACCCATCCTTGTTACTGCAATAACCAACTAAAATACCTTTTTCGCTTTTGGCATCTAACTTTCTTCTCTTTTCATCAGGCACATGAACAAAACATTCAGTTCCAAATATTCGAAGATGATCAACTGCTGGTTTTTTATCAAACCATAGTTCATAAGGTGTCTTTCCCTCAATTTGTGTTGGTCCTGTTCTATTCAAAACATATGTAGCAGTATTAACTGCCTCTGCCTAAAGCTTTAGGCTCATATTTTTGGCATATATCATTGAACGAGCTGCTTCTATTAAAGTCCTGTTTTCCCTTTCCGCTGAACCATTCTGTTGTGGAGTATATGGCATTGTGATCCTATGATTAATACCATACTTGTTTGTAATTTTTGAGGTTTCTTTATTTACAAACTCCTTTCCTCCATCTGTGAGAATTTCTTTCACTATATGTCCAGTAGTCTTTGTTTCCAAGAGAAATTGTTCTAGCTTTTCAATGACTTGTGACTTTTCTTTTAGGAAATACACTGATCGGTATTTTGTAAAATCATCTTTGAAACACACAAAGTATCTCATCCCTCCTTTCGAAACCTCCTGCATAGGGCCACATACATCTACATGAATTAAGTTTCCAGGTTGAGTAGAAGCATATTGTTCTCTTGATCCAAAACTCAGTCTATGTTGTATGCCATAAATGCATGCCTCGCAAGGTTCATTGTCCATGACTGCATCTATTCCTTGTTCTTTAAGCCATTTTTGAACATGCCTTTTATTTTGATGTCCAAATCTTTCATGCCATAGTTGTAGCATATTGACATTTTGGGTTTTGGCTAAATTGACTTCTGCAGCATTTTCAGGTTTGATACTTGTTATTAACATACCATACAAGCCTCCTGGTAGTCTTTTCCCTTCTACAATAACATCTCCAGTTGTTGTCTTAAAAAGTTTACAAACTTTTTTATCCATTTTCATTTCAAACCCTTTATCCAATGTGGACTGTAATTACATCACATTACGACTGAAATTGGGAACATACCATACATCAGTTAGGTAGTGAGTTTGCCATTTACCTTTTACACAAGTTTCAATTGTTATAGTTCCACTTCCATAAGCTATCAATTTTTCATTACTTCCAACTTTAACAGTCTGTTGAGTAGGAAAATCCTTATAAGAAGTATAAAAACTTGCATTTCTTGTAATGTGGTTAGTAGCTCCTGAGTCACCAATCCAAATGTCTTCATCTTGTTCATTGAATCTTTCACTGATTAAACTTTCACTTAATTTTGAATTAAGTTTTAATTTAGTTTCATCCTTTTCTTTTTCCTTTAGTTTCTTCTGTTTTGCATACCTACAATCTTTGGCCAAGTGTCCTTTTCTAAGACAAAAGTAACATTCTCTTGTTTCTCTTGTTTTCTGAAAATTTTCATTACTTTTGGTAACTTTTCCTTTCATATTTTGCTTATTTTCATATGCATTTGCCATTAGTGCTGTCGAACTTGATGCGCTGCATTCATCTCGCTGTTGAATTCTTATTTCGAGTAACCGAAGCCTTTGTGTGAGATTGTCTACATAACGTTCTTCTTTAGACACTGATTCCCAAACACTTTTAAAATCAAAATATTCATCAGGCAAGGTGTTTATGATTCTGCACATCAGCATGGATTCTGGCAATTTCAAATTTTCTTGTTTAGTAAGTTCATTTTGCATATCATTCCATAAACTTTCTAATTTTGAAATGTGCTTTGAAATATCATCTGTAGGATCCTTCTTAAAATTAAAGAATTGATTATAGAGCATGTCTAATCTTTGACCAGAGCTTTGCTCATAGACACTTAACAATTTGTCCCACATATCTTTAGCACTTGAGCAGGGAATGATTAGTTGACTCACATCAGGCATCACACTTGTTGTAAATAACAATTGGGATATTGCATCTTCACTTTCCCATTTTACATATGCCTCTTTTTCTTCATTTGTTTCTTGTTTTATTGGCTTTCTATATGTTCCATCAACAACGCCTATTACTTTGTTTATTGTTAAAAGCAATTTTATATTTTTCTTATATTCTGGCCAGTTTATTAATCCTTCCAATTTGGGAATATTCATACCCATTTTAATATTATCCATTCCAGCCATTACTAATATAAATTTTAACGTAATAAACAAAATAGAATTCTTTTTAGGCTTACCGTTGCTTTGTTATATTTCGCAGTGAATGCGTGGTTGGGTCCATAACCTGTTGTGTTTTAACTTTAAAAGCACACAAAAAATATAATAACTTGAATTTGTTTATTCAAGTATCAAAAAACAAAGCTTTACATATAGAACAAATAATAATTAAGAAGAAAAAAGAAACATTTTAGGAAAAAGGGCAAAAACAAACAAAAAGTACTGGTCAAAAAGAAACATTTAAAATCACAGATTAATATCTTCAACATAAATAAATTAACTAATAAATATAATTATAAATTTATCGACTCAAATAAAAAAATCATTAACTATTTAATGAACAATTGGACAAACATTGAATCAGTATACACATTTGATTTTGAGGACCTATATTCTAAAATAAATTTAAGAGATCTACAGAGGGTGTTTCCTTTCAAATGAAACGATTTCAAACGTCCGTTAGAACTTTATTTTTCGAACGTGAATTTTTTTCATGTGTTCTATGTGCTTCCCCTTCTTCTTGGCTATCTCCCTGCATCGGACTTTCCAAGCTGCGAACACTTCCTTGACTTTGGAGAGCGAAACATTCGACCACTCCTCTTGTGCGGCTTTCCAAAGTCCGGCCTCAGTTTTGGGACGTCGGTTGAAGAGCCGTTGTTTCAACATACCGAACCCGTAAAAATCCAGTGGGCTGGCGTCGGGAGACTTCACTGGAATGTCCGAGTTCCTGATAAAATTTAGGCCTAGGGTGTCCTTCATTTCTTGTAGGAACTGTTGGGTTTTGTTGGAGGTATGGGAAGAGGCTTTGTCGTGATGAAGGAACACTTTGTCCATTTCCCCTGGGTAAAGGTCCTTCAGTTGTTCGATGACAGGTTTCAGAACGCATTCTATATAGAATTCTGAGTTCACCTTCACCTTCGATGGAACCTTTATGAGCGGAAGGACTCCACGGCTAGTCATTACCCCGACAACCATGAAACCTTTAGGAAAAGTTTCGGAGCATTGGTGAACC
Organism: Cordylochernes scorpioides; assembly: GCA_030710605.1. NCBI lineage: Eukaryota > Metazoa > Arthropoda > Arachnida > Pseudoscorpiones > Chernetidae > Cordylochernes > Cordylochernes scorpioides. The sequence goes on along the minus strand of CP092864.1, from coordinate 137,388,156 downwards.
CAATTATCCGGGACCTGATTGCCTCTTTTGATGTAACAGATCTTCCGGATTCCATTGCAATACGTCACATACATCCATGCTTCGTCCAATGTTGCAGTATATTCCGATCTGGAACCGGCCAGGTGTTCCTCGTAGAGCTTCCGGGCATTCGTTGCACGGTTTTTCATGTGGAAAGGGGTGAGCTTGTGAACCTTGCCTTTTCGTCGGGTATCCAGTTCCAAATCTTTGTGAATGATGTTATTTATCGTTTTTAGCGATGTTCCACACATTCTGGAAAGTTGGCGCTGAGATGGTGGATTTTCAGTAGTTGCTAGCCGCTTTACCTTGGAAACCGTGGCGGGGGTCCGCACCGGACGTGGTCGATCGACTTGAAATTTTTGCCCATTGGATTCAGCTTCCCTTTTCTTCCGATGCCATTTACTACCCTACATATTGTAGCTTTGCCAACATCTAGTCCTTCTGCTTTTAGCTTTTTCACTATGACGCTATAACTGTTTCCTTCTTTGGAAAGCCGCACAAGAGGAGTGGTCGAATGTTTCGCTCTCCAAAGTCAAGGAAGTGTTCGCAGCTTGGAAAGTCCGATGCAGGGAGATAGCCAAGAAGAAGGGGAAGCACATAGAACACATGAAAAAAATTCACGTTCGAAAAATAAAGTTCTAACGGACGTTTGAAATCGTTTCATTTGAAAGGAAACACCCTCCGTAAATAATAAAATAACCAATTTATTTAACGAATTCATTAATGACAAAACTTTCCACATTAAAATTATTCATAACAGATATAAAACAATTAAATTAGATCTTAAAACAGCAAAAACTCTACTGGAAACATTTTTAAATTTTAATTATATAGAATTTAAAAATAAAATATATATTCAATCAGAAGGCGTTCCTATGGGAACTTCTTCAAGTCCTTTATTAGCCAACCTAATACTATTCTGGTACGAAAGAGAATACTTTCTACAAAATAATGTTAATTGGCAAATGTTCCGTTATGTAGATGACATTATAATATTTAATAATCCACAGTTTAAAAACTTAATACCTGAAATATATCCTAAATACTTGAAACTTAAGAACAATGAAAAAATTAATATAAACAAAAAAGTTTACTTTTTAGACCTAAATATAAACCTTACAAATAATGCTATTAAAATTTATAATAAAAAAAGTAATTATAATTTCAATGTTATAAAATACTGCAATATAAATTCTAATATATCATTAAACTGCTGCAAAGGTATATATTTTGGTCAGTTTCTAAGATTTTATAGAATAAATAATATATTAGAAAATTTCATAGAAGATATTAAAAATTTAAACATGGAATTTATTAAAAACAAATTTAGTATTAAACAAGTAAAATACTTCAACAGTATATCAATTATAAAATACTTTTAAAAAAATAAATGGAAGTATCCATTTATTAAATCAACTTTTGATAATTTCTCTCAATAATAACTAATACAAACTTATAATCTTTAACAGTTGATTAAACTTAAATTATATAACTGATTTTAAAAAAAAATTCACAAGATTTTTAAAGTAATATTATATAGAATTCATTTTATTTAATCTCCAATTTCTGGGGAGGAAAATGGAAATTAAATTTTAATGAATTTTAAAAATTAATAGCTTTTTTAATCATCTAATAATTTACCTTTTTAAAGGAAAATTAAAAGATAAATAATAATTAAATCAGTTATATTAAAATAACTAACTGTAAAGATTATAAAGATTGGCTTTCTTCCCTTAACTATTTTCTTTCTACTTCAATTGATTTATTATTCTGAAATTACTGAGAAAACAATCTATTCCTGAAGGGAGGAACACGGTTCCCCCCCCGCCCCCCCCCCCCCCCCGCAACAGATGTTATCCAGAAATAGCTGTTTACAGAGGAACGCGTCACAGACTAGGTAGGTAACATTAGAATTTCTTAACACTTATGATTGTTGAATATTTATATATAAATATTTCACCAAAACAACTTAATATTAACACATATAATAAGGTCTAAGAGAGGTATATGATATAATAGAACAGGGGTGAAATATCAGCTGGACTTCTATTTGATAATCCCCGGTCCAGCATATCTCTCTTTCCATTAATTAATTCATTTTAAATTTTTTTTTGTATATGTCTGGTCTACCATTAGGGTTTCAAAACATAATAACCAAATTTATAACAAAAGTTAATTCATATTATAGATATTTCACTAAATACAACTAGATATAATCATTATATAAAATAAAAAAATTATTAAAAATCTTTTTAAAAAAAAAAAGACAAAATATAAAATTATAAAAAATATATATACATATACTAACAATCTTATCTACTGTTCGTGTTGGTTTAAAAAAAAAAAGGGTGATCGATTGAAAGGAAAAACAATGGGGGAAATAAATGCACACTTACACAGTATAATAAAAGGTTTTATTTAAAATTTAAAAAGGGCTAAAAACTATTATACTTATATATAAATAATTATGGATAAAAAACAAGAAAAAAGATTAAGCAAAATTATACTTATATATAAAGAACTAGCCGAGTGACCCGGGCAACGCCCAGGGTTTACCCAAAGGGCCTGCAGAGACTTTAAAAGTATAGATATAAATAGCCGAGTGACCCGGGCAACGACCCAGGTTTACCCGAAGGACCCGCAGGTGAGAAACTATAGAAGAAAAATTTTAACAAATCAGAAAATGAAAGTGCAAACAACAGAACTACACTACTTTAAGGACATGAGATCACATGCACAGTATCACCACACGTGTACCATTTTCAAAGACCCTGCTTAGGATTAAAACTTCTCAGAAGCATAACTATAGCACCAACCTAGAGTTTAACTGGTGTGGATGCATTCCTCTGGGAGTAAGACTATTGAGAAATTCAGTAGGGAGTTATTTTGCTTCTCCGCATTCTAACACTCCAACTGTTAACACTGAGGAAACACTGACTCATGTTTGGTAAGCAATTTCAGGGAAGAAACTATAGACATTGGATTAAATAAATTATTAAATAAATTGCATTAAATAAAAATTATCAGATTTAAATAAATATTATGAGAGTGAAAAAAAAAAGAAAAAATTAACAAATTAGAAAATAAAATTTCGAACAATACAACTATATTGCAGATAAGATAAGAGGACCTTATTAAAAAATAAATAAACAAACTGCAATTCGACACTATCGATAATTCGACCATTTTAAAAATCAAATTTTCAAGGTTGATTGTTGTTTAAATACAACTTTACCGGTAAAAAGGTATTACAGAGGCGAAGGCAGCCACTTTAAAATTAAACACAGGCTCTTGTAGGAAGAACCCAAATATTCAGAATGAATGGAAGTCTGAAATCTGAAGGACCAAAAGATATGGGTCATCTTTACATGTATGCTATCCAATGTTCGCACACTTGAAAAAGCCACTTAAAGTTGTCCGTGCGTAAACACAGGCTCTTGTAGCCAAGGTTTGTCCTTGAGCCTTATTTATAGTCATAGCAAAAGCCAACCTTAGTGAAAACTAACGCCTCTCTAGAATGAAGCAAAGGTTGGTATCCGAAGGGGCCAAAGATATTTCAGACACTATACAGTGTGTTCAACTTTGGGCACTGTCAGTATATGTGCTTCGAACAATACAACTATATTGCAGATAAGATAAGAGGACCTTATTAAAAAATAAATAAACAAACTGCAATTCGACACTATCGATAATTCGACACTTTCGATAATTCGACCATTTTAAAAATCAAATTTTCAAGGTTGATTGTTGTTTAAATACAACTTTACCGGTAAAAAGGTATTACAGAGGCGAAGGCAGCCACTTTGAAATTAAACACAGGCTCTTGTAGGAAGAACCCAAATATTCAGAATGAATGAAAGTCTGAAATCTGAAGGACCAAAAGATATGGGTCATCTTTACATGTATGCTATCCAATGTTCGCACACTTGAAAAAGCCACTTAAAGTTGTCCGTGCGTAAACACAGGCTCTTGTAGCCAAGGTTTGTCCTTGAGCCTTATTTATAGTCATAGCAAAAGCCAACCTTAGTGAAAACTAACGCCTCTCTAGAATGAAGCGAAGGTTGGTATCCGAAGGGGCCAAAGATATTTCAGACACTATACAGTGTGTTCAACTTTGGGCACTGTCATTATATGTGCTTCAAGGACATGAGAGCACATGCGCTGAAACACCATACGTGTTCCATCGTAAAGATCCTAAAGGCATTGGTGAAAGTCTAAATAAATATTTGGAAATAAAAAAAATATATATATATATAAGAAAATAAATTGGAATATAAATTCACAAACTATATTTCAGAGTGGACACAAATATTTGAAAGAAAAAAAAAAGAAAATTGCAAACAACACAACTATATTGCAGATATGACAACATATTAAAGGAATAAATTCATTTAAAAGACCTCATTAAAAACAACAATTCTATATTTTTACATATACAATATAATCTAATTAAATCAACACACGATAATTCGACCATTTTTGATGTCTCGACCTACGGCCTATCATATGACAAACTAATTCGACACTTTCGATAATTCAACTATTTTGAAATTCAAATTTCAACAGTTGATATTTGTCTAAAACCCCTATTATTAACAACATATCAGACTGCAGAGTGCAAAAATGTAGAAAATTGTATGTATATAATTGTATGCATATATTTGTATGTATATAATTGTATGCAAATAATTGTATGTATAGAGCAATGAGTAAAATAATTTTTTTTTTTGCTTATCCCTAGTACACGTGGTACAGGCCTTGATAATCATGGTGGGTAGAGTAGGCGACTGCTTTTACTGTAAGTACACCACATGTTTAAACATGTGAAAAGCAGTTCGACTTTGCATTTACAAATGTGCCAGAGCCCCGTTTGATTACTTGCGCTTTGCTGGTGGGGTTGGACTTTTTCAAGAATCGGAAGCCATTGGAGCATTTTTTTATTATTTTTTGAGAAAAAAGTGCCCAATGCGGGAATCGAACCCGGGTCGTAGCGGTCGAAAACCAACGGCTTAGACCATTCTTCCACCAACCCCCAGTAAAATAAGTAAATAAAAAGAAGACCAAAAATAATTGATAATAGTTTATTGAATAACAAATAAAATAAAAAATCTTGCAGGTGAAAAATTATAGGCATTGGTAAAAAAGTAAATAAGAGAAATAGCAATTGGGGTTTTGTTCCTGCGGCGAGTCATATTAGCACGCCTAGCGGTTAGGGGAGTGAGTCTTCCACGGCCTTTTCGAGGCATGACAGAAGACGCTGAAAAAAAAAGGTAAAATAAGAACCAAGCAGAGGAAAACTATAAAACTGAATGCCAGGACAGGCATAAAAAGAAAATTCCAAGCATGTGAGGAAACAATTGATGAAAAAAAAAAGGATTCCAAAAAAATACTGCAAAAAAGAAACCAGACACAAGAAGCAACAATTAATTACACAAATACAGCATCAGCCTATTTATGAGAAGAAAAAAAATGACAGACAAAAAAATGGAGCTAAATTCAAATGAAAAACTATAACAGATCAAGTAATCAAATCAGGCATTATGAAAGATACTGCAAAAAAGAAAATCAGACACAAAAATGGAGCTAAATTCAAAAGAAAACTATAACAGATCAAGTAATCAAATCAGGCATTATGAAAGATACTGCAAAAAAGAAAATCAGACACAAAAATGGAGCTAAATTCAAATGAAAACTATAACAGATCAAGTAATCAAATCAGGCATTATGAAAGACAAGAGAAATAGCAATTGGGGTTTTGTGTCTGCGGCGAGTCATATTAGCACGCCTAGCGGTTAGGGGAGTGAGTCTTCCACGGCCTTTTCGAGGCATGACAGAAGACGCTGAAAAAAAAAAGGTAAAATAAGAACCAAGCAGAGGAAAACTATAAAACTGAAAGCCAGGACAGGCATAAAAAGAAAATTCCAAGCATGTGAGGAAACAATTGAAGAAAAAAAAAAGGATTCCAAAAAAATACTGCAAAAAAGAAACCAGACACAAAAAGCAACAATTGAGTACACAAATACAGCATCAGCCTATTTATGAGAAGAAAAAAACGACAGACACAAAAATGGAGCTAAATTCAAATGAAAAACTATAACAGATCAAGTAATCAAATCAGGCATTATGAAAGATACTACAAAAAAGAAAATAAGACACAAAAATGGAGCTAAATATGTAAAAAAACATGTATACAAAAAAGCAAAGCCCAATTCCAAACCCAAATATTTTTTTTATGAGAAGAACATCAACATAATGCATGATTACGGCAGTCCATAGCTTCCCTGACAAAAATTCACCAAAAAAGTTAAATATTCCAAAATATTTCTGTGTATATATTGTTAAATGTGTAAATAACATGTATATAAAAAAGCAAAACTTAATTTTAAATTTCATTATCCTTGTCACAGGAAAAGCATCAAAATACTGCATAAGTACGGCACTTTTGCAGCCCCCCTGACAAAAATTCACTAAAAGAGTTAAGTATTCAAAAAAATATTTTGGTATATATATTGCTAAATGTGTAACAAACATGTATATAAAAAAGCAAAGCTTAATTCTAAGTTTTAATATTTTTTTTATAAGAAAAGCTACAAAAGCAAATAGGGAGAAGTGGGGCCATTTAGCCATTTTCAAAATTTGATTATGAAAGAGTAAATAAATGAGTAAATAAGGACAGATATAAAGAGAAAGTATTGCTAAATGTGTAACAAACATGTATATAAAAAAGCAATGCTTAATTCTAAGTTTTAATATTTTTTTTTAAATAAAAGCTACAAAAGCAAATAGGGAGAAGTGGGGCCATTTAGCCATTTTCAAAATTTGATTGTGAAAGAGTAAATAAATGAATCAATAAGAACAAATATAAAGAGAAAGTATTGCTAAATGTGTAAAAAACATGTCTATAAAAAAGCAATGCCTAATTCTAAGTTTTAATTTTTTTATATAAGAAAAGCTACAAAAGCAAATAGGGAGAAGTGGACCATTTAGCCATTTTAAAAATTTGATTGTGAAAGAGTAAAAAATGAGTAAATAAGAGCAAATATAAAGAAAAAGTATTGCTAAATGTGTAATAAACATGTATATAAAAAAGCAAAGCTTAATTCTAAGTTTTAATATTTTTTTTATAAGAAAAGCTGCAAAAGCAAATAGGGAGAAGTGGGGCCATTTAGCCATTTTCAAAATTTGATTGTGAAAGAGTAAAAAAAAAGAATAAATAAGAACAAATATAAAGAAGAAATAATTAAGCAAAAGAAAGACATAAATAAATATTTCAATCTACAATTCGAAAAATAATATAACCTCAGCCTATTTATGAGAAAAAAAAACGTTGCCAAAGACATTAGGAAAGATAATGCAAATAAGAAACATACAAAAAAATTGAGCTCTATTTAAATGAAAAACTATAACAAAGTACTTACAAATTATAATCATAATCAAATGAATCAGAAATTAGTAAAAATTAGTAAATAAGAATTAGTAAAAGGTAAACAAAAGAACGGATTTCAAAACAAAGGAATTGATGATGATAAATGCAAAAAATCTACGATTGTAAAATAGATTAAATTAAAAAATAAAAATAACTGTTAACATTAGGAAAATAAAAACAGGCCTATCATACGAAGAAAAAAATAACGAAAATTTTGGTATATAGATCGTTATGTGTAGTTCAGAATCTTCGGAGGAGATAGCTCAGGACTTTACAATGGAAAACTCTGTTACGGTATTATCTATATAGATTATGCATAAAAAACAAGAAAAAAGGTTAAGCAAAATTATACTTATATATAAAGAATTATGCATAAAAAACAAGAAACAAGGTTAAGCAAAAAAAAGTAAAATTAACTAATCTTAGGGAAGGGAGATAAAAATAAGTGGCAGGGGGGTGTCGAGCTTTGTGTTCACACAGTACCTCGGGTGGCAGCACCGTCGCTCGTTTGGCTTGGCTTCCTCTTGTCGCGGCTCGTGCGATGTCCAAGGCGTCCTTTCCGTCCTCAAGTTGCCGCTTGAGGGATACTCCAAGACGTCCTTTCCGTCCACGAGACTCTGCTCGTAGGATATTTCTTGACGTCTTTCCGTCCACAAGACGCTGCTTGTAGGATACTTCTCAGACGTCTTTCCGTCCCCAAGACGCTGCTTGTAGGATATTTCTCAGGCGCGTCTGCTCCGCCTGGTCCGCTGCTTCTAACTAAGAAAAAAAAGATGACGCCACATGGCGCGCCGTCCCGGGGCTCGCAGAACAACCAAACAAATTCCAGGCTTCCACTTGACTCTGCCTCCCCGGGCATCGACCGACCTTTGTCCTGATCGGTTCCAGCTGGGAGTTTCCCCGACCATGTAGATGTTTTGACCCTTTATTTCAACTTTTCCCCTCGTCTCCCTTCGCCTAAGTCTTTCATTCTATGTACAAAAGTAAGGATCGGTAAAATAGTTTTAACATTCTCCCACAAAATTTTGCTCTGAAAGAAGTCAAAATTAAGTATAAGACAAAAGAGCATATAAATACACAATACACACAAGAGTAGATATGCCTATTACATTACATAAAATACACATAAAAGAATACACATATTACACTTTTTTTTTTCCATACAGGTACTTTCACTAGTCCTTCGAGTCATACCTTGCAGGCTTTCTGATTACCCTACCATATCTATTTCTAGTGTCCCTGGATTCAATATTGGGCCTATTTCCTAAAAATGCATCAGATTGGGGTTCGGTATTTGAATTGTCCATTTGAATCGTCTTAACATTCGAGGATATTTCAAGAGGGTGTAAGCGTTGTAGAACCCTGATCAAGGTTCCTGTGGATGTTTTAACATGGGCCACTCTCACTATTCCATCTTTACCTGGTATGAGATTTACTATTCGCCCTTTAGGCCAAAACATTCTTTTAAGATTTTCTTGCCCGATCAGTACAACGTCTCCTACTTTCAACTGTCTTCTATCAATATTTTCGGATTTCTGAATCAGCGCGCCTAAATATTCCTTTAAGAATCTCTACTTCAATTCTCTCTTCAGTTGACCTAACTCTCTGTATCTAGTGTGCAACATTTCTGGCTTTAAATTTTCAAATTCAGGAAAGCTAGACTCTAGACCATTTTGCAAAAACTCATTAGGAGTTAACGGTTTTAGATCATTGTCGTCTTCAGAGACATAAGTGAGGGGTCGATTATTAATGATAGATTCGATTTCACAAAGGGCAGTCTGCAGTTGTACATATTTCAGCTTCCTGTGACCTAGCATCTTTATCAACATTTCCTTTATTGTCCTAACCATTCTTTCCCAAAATCCTCCCCACCAAGGAGCAGAAGGAGGGATAAAAATCCATTGTATCCTTTTAATTGAGGTTTCCCTTTCAATTCTAGTCCAATCCAATCTCTCGAATATTCTATTAAGTTTTGCGAAATTGGTGCCATTGTCGCTATATATTTTCTCGGGGCGCCCTCTCCGACAAATAAACCTATGGAGGGCCATCATGAAGACTCCTGTCTCTAAACTCTTCACCAACTCCAGATGAATAGCGCGATAGACGGCACAAGTAAAGGCGGCTACACACACTTTCCCACCTTCTTTCAAATGAAGAGGGCCTAATAAATCAACTCCTGTAATTTGGAAGGGTTTGCCCAGTCCCCAATTCTGTTTTCTGGCAAAGCTGCCATTGGTCTTTGCAGAGACTTTTCTTTAAGTCTCTTGCAAGCAATGCACTTACTGATAATTTTCTTTATCGTTTTCCTTCTCCTGATTATCCAAAATTTCTCTCTCAGCTTTGCTAAAATGAATTGCACGCCTACATGTCCATTCTTCAGGTGCACTTCCCATATAAGTTGCTCTACGAAGGGATGGTCGCCTGGTAGAATGATAGGAGTTTTAAATTCTTCTGGGACCTGTCCATGTAAAAGTTTGCTTTCTACACACCAAAGTCCGTCAGTGTTTTTTAATATTTTAAAACTCTTGGTTGCATTCGATTTCTCTATGGAGACTTTCTCCTGAATCATTCGGATAAGCTTTTTTTCTGCCAAGTCTAATTCTGAAACTTTCAAAGGTCCTGTTTCAGTTGAATGTTTTTTAAGTTTCCCTAAAATCTTAAAACATAGGACATTACCCTGATGTTGAGAGAGTAATTAGACCTCCTTGTCAGTATCCAGTCTTTATAATCGATGTTCAAATTAATGTTGGTTTTCATAATGTTTTCGTCAACCTTTATTTCTTTTGGATTTATCGAGAACTCTGAATTGGGCCAGAATTCTTTAGGTTTTTTCCACCATTCGGGGCCCTCCCACCATCTGCTTTGCACAAACTGGCTTGGAGGGCAACCTCGAGACAGAAGATCGGCCGGGTTCAACTGACTAGGAACGAACCTCCAATCGTTCAAATTGGTAGTGGCCTGTATTTCTCTGACTCGGTTTCTCACGAAAACTCTCCACTCAATTTCTTTCTTTATCCAACTTAGCGCGGTAGTAGAGTCAGACCAAAGAGTTGTTTCACATTTTCTCTTCAAGGCAGCTTGGATTGCATTGGCTAGTCTAGCTCCTAGTACCATGGCCATTAATTCCAAGCGAGGGATCGTAATACTTTTCATAGGAGCTAATCTGACTTTGCTCCAAATCAAAGTTAGAGTATTTTCTCGTCCCGTTTCGCTCCTTAAATAGGCTACAGCTCCATAGCCTCTTTGACTAGCGTCACAAAAGATATGAACTTCTGTAGGGAAAATGAGATCATTCCACATATATCTCGGTATCTTTATTAACGCTATGAATTTTATTTGATCCAACCAGGTTCGAAATTCCTGGGCCATACTTTCGGGTAGAGGTGTATCCCAACCTAGTTTCAGCCCCCATGATCGCTGCAGTAACAACTTTGGTGGCAAGAATACTGGAGGGAAAATCCAAGTGGATCAAATATCCGCTGAACCATGGACAGTACCAGCCTTTTCGTTAATTTGGGTTGAAGACTCAAATTGTCAGGGAGTTCGCATTTTAATGAATCTTCCATTTTATTCCAAACAACACCCAATATTTTTGTACAAGTCCCCTTTTCAGGGTTTTCCTCCAGAGAATATTCCCACTCTCGTAAGTCCATTTTAGCCCTGTCCATAATTTCAATTGCGGCCTTTTGAAATTCCTGCACTTCCTGCTTTGTTTCCAGCGAGGTAATACAATTGTCCATGTAGAAGGATTGAGCTAAAATCTTTGCCCATTGAACAAGTGGGCCTCTTATTGATTGAAGATGGTATTCTATTACGGCGTTCAGCACAAAAGGACTACAGTTTAAGCCAAATACAAGTCTCTTATGCCTGTAAGCTATTAGTTCTCTATCGCTCTCCTTTTCCCACCAAAGGAATCTAAGGTAGTTCCGTTCAGATTCTTCAATCGCCACCATCTGGAATGCTTTTCTTATATCTGCCGTGACTCCAAATTTATTTTCCCGAAATCTTATCATCATTTCAGGGATTCTTTCCAATAAATTCGGTCCCTTTTCTAAACATTGATTCAAAGATAGTCCATTATGACCTAGACAAGAAGCATCGAAAACCGGACGTATGGGCGTCGTTTTAGATTCCATCTTGTACACAGGGCGGTGAGGTAAATAGTAGCCTCTTCTCTCGAGAGGATTTTCCTCGACTCTTTCAATGAGTCCTTCAGTCAGCCAGTCTCTAAAGATCTGACTATATTCGGTCAACTTATTCTGTGAGGTCATTTTCTTAGTGCTTATATCTAACCTTTTTATCGCTATGTCAAGATTGCTGGGGATTGACTCCTTTTCTACCTTCCAAGGTAGACCTACAGAATATCTCTGATCACTTTGTCTTTGAATTTTTGTTATAAACTTTTCTTTTATTTCCTGGTATCTGGTCTCTTTGGAGCAAGTTTCAACAGGATCCCTAATGCCTAGTACTTCTAGATCCCACAAATCCTTTAAATCGCATCGCGTTGTTAGCAGATTCAAAGTCTGCTGCACATTGTCCTTGCTATCAATAATTGGCGAATTGCCCATTAGTGTCCAACCTAATTTCGTTTCCACCGCAGTTAAATCTGCTTCAACTTGAACTATTTTTCCTGTCAAAATCATACTTAGATAGTTAGCGCCAATCAATATGTCAATCTCTTGTCCTTTAAAATTGTCCTGAGACAATATTATGCCCTTAATCTTCAATTTTTCTAACCAGTCTCCTTTTGGCAAATTTTACGTTGATCCAGCGCCTCAATATGGATCACATCTCTTTTATTACCTAAATTCTCCAATTCTAACATAAATTTACCGTGCTTTTCTTCACCAATCTTATTACCTCCAAAAAGACTTTTAGCTATAGTTATTTCGCCTTTTCTTTCTATTCCTATACTCCAGACTAACGACTGTTTGATATACGAAAACTGACTTCCACTGTCGAGGAGAATTCTAACCCTTCTAGAGGCATTTGGGCCTCTTAACAGTGCTACCGTGGTCATCAGCAAGACCTGACCGGTGCAGGTTTGACTAGAAAGCGATGCAATGGGTTCAGGTGCATTTTCCTTTAGATTTTCTCTTCCTGGTTTCGTTAACCGGTTAGAAGAATTTCCTTCACATAAAACTTCCAAGTGGTTTCTCCCACAGTTTTTGCACTCCAATTGTTCTCGGCACTGACTCTGTATGTGTCCCTTTCTTAAGCATTTGAAACATAGATGGGCACTACGTATTTTATCATTTCTCTCTCCAGGAGACATTTTCATTATGGAACGGCATTGATGACTCGCATGATTTGTTCTTTCACAAAAGAAGCATTTTATATTAGTTCGCCCTCCGAACAGACTAGACACAGTGGCGGGTCTGAAATTGCTCCTTGTTCTGGTCCCATCATTGTAAGACCTTTTATAGGGTTCCTCCTGCATAAAGCCTTTTTCCACAAATTTCAGCCGTTGAGCACTTCTTACTTCGGCTTTTAGAAAGTCCAACAATAACCTTAGCCTTTCTTGAGCTCCTCCAACCCCTTTATCTGACTCTTCCCGTTTTGCTAACTCCAGACCATAACCCGAAGAAGGATGCCTGTGCCATATTTTCAAAATATCCGAAGGTAATGAAGACTCGACAAGAGGGTATAAAAAATACCCGACAACTGGGGATCAATGCCCAATGTCTCTAATGACCGGAGGTGACTGCTCAGTTCGTCGTACAGACTGCTTAAATTTCTATTTTCTTTCTTTACATTAGATATAACCGAATTCAATAGACGTCTGACATATAGTTCTGTCAGTATATTCGGGTCACCGAATCGCTCCTGTAGGGCTTGTACCGCCAAAGCATAGTTGGCGCCTGTAACGGGATAGCTTGCTACAACACGATAGGCTTCTGAATTTGGTACAATTGCTTGACGCAAATATAAAAACCGGTCGCTATCGGATAAATTCTTATTTTCGTGAATTTTCGAAAACTGCGCCCACCAAGGCAAGCAACCTTCCAGAGAGCCATCATAGGTTTTTAGGGCTAACTCTGGTAATTTCACATTTATTACAGTGTCCTCGCTAGCAATCGGGATTGTTTCTTCTTTATCGGGATTCCGTAATACACTGACTTTCTGTTGAATATCAAACTTTTCCTCTTCATATTTATCGCATTCTTGCCATTCCCTATCAATACTTTCCTCTGTAATCCCTTCTTTCACTACCAATAAAGCCTGATATTTTTCGTTTAGATCTACAAGTTTCGTGTAATAAGACTCTAGTCTATTAAACTTAGAATAAATATCATTCCTATCAATTTGAGACTTTTCAAATTCCCCATTTATTTCATTGATAATTCTAGTGAAAGTACCTCTTATGACTTTTCTGCGCTTTTTAATTGCATCCATTTCCTCCATATTTCCTTTAAATCGATCACGTCCGGCTCACAAAAATGTTCGTGTTCGTTTAAAAAAAAAAAAAGGGTGATCGATTGAAAGGAAAAACAATGGGGGAAATAAATGCACACTTACACAGTATAATAAAAGGTTTTATTTAAAAATTAAAAAGGGCTAAAAACTATTATATTTATATATAAAGAATTATGGATAAAAAACAAGAAAAAAGGTTAAGCAAAATTATACTTATATATAAAGAATTATGCATAAAAAACAAGAAAAAAGGTTATGCAAAATTATACTTATATATAAAGAATTATGCATAAAAAACAAGAAACAAGGTTAAGCAAAAAAAAGCAAAATTAACTAATCTTAGGGAAGGGAGATAAAAATAAGTGGCAGGGGGGTGTCGAGCTTTGTGTTCACACAGTACCTCGGGTGGCAGCACCGTCGCTCGCTTGGCTTGGCTTCCTCTTGTCGCGGCTCGTGCGATGTCCAAGGCGTCCTTTCCGTCCTCAAGTTGCCGCTTGAGGGATACTCCAAGACGTCCTTTCCGTCCACGAGACTCTGCTTGTAGGATATTTCTTGACGTCTTTCCGTCCACAAGACGCTGCTTGTAGGATACTTCTCAGACGTCTTTCCGTCCCCAAGACGCTGCTTGTAGGATATTTCTCAGGCGCGTCTGCTCCGCCTGGTCCGCTGCTTCTAACTAAGAAAAAAAAGATGACGCCACATGGCGCGCCGTCCCGGGGCTCGCAGAACAACCAAACAAATTCCAGGCTTCCACTTGACTCTGCCTCCCCGGGCATCGACCGACCTTTGTCCTGATCGGTTCCAGCTGGGAGTTTCCCCGACCATGTAGATGTTTTGACCCTTTCTTTCAACTTTTCCCCTCGTCTCCCTTCGCCTAAGTCTTTCATTCTATGTACAAAAGTAAGGATCGGTAAAATAGTTTCAACATCTACCTTCTTTACAAAAAAAATTACTTTTTCTTATTATTAGTTTGATTATAAGTGTATGGTTCTGTCTTTCTCTCTTTTCTCTAACTACTAAAACTTATAATATTAAATATATTCTCACTTCTATTATTCTATATACAAATTAGAGTATGTCTAAATGACGTGTAAAAGCCGATGCAAAAGACGTTACGTTGGTATATTTTATTGTTATTAATTATAAATATATAATTAATTGGATGATGTGTAAGAAGTAAAGGATTTTTTTTTCTCTCTCTCTCTCTACTAAATAATAACAATTTACAAATTTTATAATTTGAATTTAAATAATCAAAATAATAAAGATAATTTTAATACAAAACTAAACAACTATTTATTTTTATAATTAATTTAGATTTAGCTTGCTAATCTAATCAAATCTACTTGATATAAATTATCATTGTTATCAGTTTACTCATTAAATTTTAAATATAGAATCACTATTATATTTTTATCATATAGTTTTTACACTATATATATATATATATATATATATATATACCAAAAAAGAAGCACTTCACCTTTTAATTATGCATCAGAACGATCCACTGTTCATCACCTCAGTAAAAAAAAAACGTTACTAGTGATGATAGAAAAATATTAAAGTTTTATTGTAAAATCTTTTGGTTCTGTATATTTTCTAGAAAACATTTTCCAACGAAAGCTATTCCCCTATTTCTCACATAACATGAGCATTTCTCTATCATTTTAAATTAATTATTTATTTCATACCTATTTAGCTCTTTTGACCCTGTCTTTGATATATAAAAATTTAAAAACGTATCCAGTTTTATTCATAGTCTAAAAATGGATATTAAGCGAGATATATATACTATTATTGTGCCTTCTACAAGCTTCGGTAAGCTTTTTAAGGCATAACTCATAGTTAGGTGTCTCCGAGCAACCCGCCGCAGAGGAGGGCCAAGGAGAGGGCTGGAGAGGCGACGGCAAGGCCGTGGGCGCCTCGGGGGAGAGGAGGGCTAGTGCACGTCGTTTTGAGGGAACCAAGGCAGCGCCGAGCACAACTCCGGCACTGAAGGCTTCAAAAATAGGGGATCATCAGAGATCAAAGGTCTGGCTTTTACCTTTCGACCTCCCGAAGGAAGTATTAAGCGAGAAAACACAGGATATAAATATTTTGAAAATGAACTCCGTGTCGCCATCTATGAACAGCTTTTATAACTATTTTGAAAATCACATTTTTAATGACGACTCTCCCATATATATATTTTTTTAATTAAATAAATTTTAACAAATTATATATTTAAAATTACTTTTTTGTAAATTATTAACATGAATTTATTTATCCCTTTATCATACATTACCCTTTTTTTTCTGTAACAATTAATTAGAATAATCAATAATATTGTTCAAATTGTCCACACAATTGTCTATTAGATTACACGATTATGTCTTTTTATTGATTCATCTGATGTCGTGTCCAATGAAGAGCCTCAGATTTCTCCGTACATCTCTATCACAGCAGTGTCAATGTCCTCTATCTTGGGTATCTATACTGCATTGTTGTTGTTGTCGTGTCCAATAAAGAGCCTCAGATTTCTCCGTACATCTCTATCACAGCAGTCGCAATGTTCTCTATCTTGGGTATGTATACTGCATTGTTGTTGTTGTCGTGTCCAATGAAGAGCCTCAGCTGTCTCCATACATCTCTATCACAGCAATGACCTCTATCTTGGGTGTGTATACTGCATTGTTGTTGTCGTGTCCAATGAAGAGCCTCAGATGTCTCCGTACATCTCTATCACAGCAGTGTCAATGTTCTCTATCTTGGGTATGTATACTGCATTGTTGTTGTTGTCGTGTCCAATGAAGAGCCTCAGATGTCTCCATACATCTCTATCACAGCAGTAGCAATGTCCTCTATCTTGGGTGTGTATACTGTATTGTTGTTGTTGTCGTGTCTAATGAAGAGCCTCAGATGTCTCCGTACATCTCTATCACAGCAGTCGCAATGTCCTCTATCTTGGGTGTAATGCTGTATTGTTGTTGTTGTTGTGTCCAATGAAGAGCCTCAGATGTCTCCGTACATCTCTATCACAGCAGTCGCAATGTCCTCTATCTTGGGTGTGTATACTGCATTGTTGTTTTTGTCGTGTCCAATGAAGAGCCTCAGATGTCTCCATACATCTCTATCACAGCAATGTCCTCTATCTTGGATGTGTATTCTGCATTGTTGTTGTTGTCCTGTCCAATGAAGAGCCTCAGATGTCTCCATACATCTCTATCACAGCAATGTCCTCTATATTGGGTGTGTATACTGTATTGTTGTTGTTGCCGTGTCCAATGATGAGCCACAGATGTCTCCATACATCTCTATTACAGCAGTTACAATGTTCTCTATCTTGGGTGTGTAAAGCTGCTGCTCTGGGTCTATGTCAATTTTCTGCAAGGCTGCAGCCATTGCTGGACAAGAGAATATGTGGGTAGGTGTTAGTTCCACACCAGGACCATTGTTATATGTCCTGTAGGTTCTTGTGCCATCTGGATGCATTGTCATTTCTTTATAATGTTTCATTCTGAGTCTTGTGATTATTTTTGTTATTCTTCTCTCTGTGTTTATAAAATACATTTGTCCGTTTGTCCATAGGTTCCCTAAACACTCCTATAAGCTGCCTTCCATAGTAAATGCAGGGTTTATAAGAAACCCATTTCAATACAATAGTAGAGCGGTCTGGAGATTAATTTGGCGAAACCGCTGAGAGGATTCACTACTGATTAGCCAAGTTCTCTCATTCAATAACCTTTATAATTGCAGTAAATTCTGTGGAGATAACATTTGATGATATTTATAATAATAAACAAATTTTCAAAAATATTTTTGATACAAATATTTTCGATAAATTGAGAGGGCAATTCAATTTATAATAATAATAAAAGAAAATTCTATAAAATAATCCCTTGCATCAATATTGAGCAAAATTAATCAGGCTTCCAGGGAAATGTGTGTTTTCAAAACGTTTTTATTCTCTAGCTTTCGGGCATGGACGCTCTTCTACATACAAAGAGTAACCGATTATTTAACACGTATTCTATTGGCGAATTATTATACCATGTTTTCTCCTGTAGAAGGGCGTCGGTGCCCAAAAGCTAGAGAATAAAAATGTTTTGAAAATACACTTTTCCCTGGAGGCCTGATTAATTTTACTCAATAATAGAAAAGTATTGATAGAAAATATTTGGCAGTACATGGACAAATAGCTTAGAATTGAACCATTGAAGGTATGTAGAGATAATGTTTGATGATATTATTCACGATTTTGCGTGTCATCCTTGCGCAGAGGAAATGCTAATCTTCTCTGTATCGTTCCTATTGTAGTAGTTGTACCGCCGAACTAGTATCACAGTGGCCATGCTAATCTTCTCTGTATCCTTCCTATTATAGTAGTTGTACCGTCGAAAAAGCGTTTTGATGATATTATTAAAAACGAAACACATTGCCATAATATTAATTGTTATAAATTTTTTCGATAGATTGCAATTGAATTAATAAAAATTAAAATGTTTGTAAAACGATGTTTGACAAGTTTTACCACAAATATTTCCTTTGTGAACGAAAAATCGTAATTTATTTTAAGAAGAAATAACAACTATTCCTATTCTTAGGGATGAAGTATGAAAGGATGAATTGTGAAGCGAAATGATGAACGGAAAAATAAAGTGTCCAGGGATAGGAATGTCGTTATTTCTCCTTAAAATAAATTACGATTTTTCGTTCACAAAAGAAAGATTTGCGGCAAAACTTGTCAAACTTTGTTTTACAATCATAAGCCGCATTATATTTTATTATAAATTAACTTTATGCAATATTTACAAACGGAAAGATATGTCCAAGGTAGCCTAGTGGTCATGGCATTTGCCCGGTAAGCGGAACACTGTGGGTTCGTTTCCCATCCCTGGACACTCTTATTTTTCCGTTCATTATTACTCTTCACAATTCATCCTTTCATACTTCACCCCTAAGGATAGAAATAGTCGTTATTTCTCCTTACTATAAATTACGATTTTTCGTTCAAAAGAATGATTTGCGGTAAAACTTGTCAAATATCGTTTTACAATCATAAACCGCATTAGATTGTATTAAAATCTTTATTCTTCGACCTCAAATTTAAGAAAAAGACAATCGTCATATACAAGAGATTTCTCAGGATCCTTAAGACTCTGGAACGAAACAAAGTTCTCAACACAGTAGAATGCACTGTTATCATCCAGTACATTGAGTCCATCGCAGAAATCAGAATCTTGAAACTGGACTTCAGCTTGGATGGATTCAGTTTCATCACGGTTATCCACACGGACTCTCATTCTTGATGGCCAGTTGACATTTGAACGTCCACGATGAATCCAAAGTCCAACATTTAATTCAGAACCACCCATTATCACTTCAGGTCTGAATACAAACGCTTCACTTTGGGTTTCATAAAACGGTCCTTCAACTGTATGATGATTTCTTTGAAGATTCCAGAAATTTTCAACCTTCCATTCAAATTCAATACATCTACCTGTTTCAAAATCTGGAATGGATTTGCATTCTGGTGGTATATATGAATCATCCATTTCGTATGACATATTTATATAGTCGCCTCGATTTCTTTCACTCGACAATTCTTCAATGATACTATCAAATTTATCTTTATTTTCTTCATGATGATCTTCTCTATGGATATCACTCACATTTTTGAAATTATTTTCAATGAATCGATTAATTTCTTCAATACGTTGGTTATACTCATCAAGAGATTTGTTTAGATGTTGGCGATAATCATCATCATTTTCGTCATTATCATCATCACTACTAAGATTGAGATTGGTGAGTGAAGGGAGTTGAAGATCTTCTGGTATACCGATATCATCATCATTTTGATTATTTGATTCATCATCAGCGTTTTCTTCGTCATCATCATAGGTGTAAGAAACATTCTTAAGATGAGTTTGACGATGGTCGATGTATTCTTTTGTAGGAATCTGTTTGGAACAGAAAGGACATGGGAACGTTGTCGTACTTGGTGGTTCTTCTTTGGTTCTTTGCTGATTTTTTTGTTGCAATTTCGAAGATGGGATTCCAAATCGATTTTAGCATTGAATTTCTTGCTACAACCGCTATTTGGACATGGTACTGGTTTCTTTTGAGTCAAAGATAAAGGGTTTATCTTTCTTTTTGCCATATGAGATCGGATCGGAGCTTCTGTGATTCGGAGGAAAGAATCCATCGGATGGTTGCAAGGCTTTAAATATTTCTCGTTCCGCGTGATAATGCCAGTTACCAGTACTCCTGTTTGAATACTTTACAATACGTGCTGGAAGATTGTATCATAGGGTACACATGGAAAATCACTCTAATAAAAGCATGTTCAAAGTTCATCTAATATATTTTTTATTATCTTAAAGTTTTTTTTTCTATTTGAGCATGTTGAATTGTCAATTGAAAAAGCCCTGTAAGATTTATATATGAATAAAACAAAGCATCAAGGGCTGCGTTTCTTTATTAAAACAAATATATTCGAGCTTTCGGGCACATACGCCCTTCTACAGGAATTAATAAACAATAATCCAACTAGTTTGAAATAATATTTATATTTAAATTTAACGTGCATATCCACGATACACGTGCATTTCAATTTGCAAGGTATCCCATCAGACATGTGATATCTTATACTGTGAATGAATTATTTTTATCTTATTTTATTTAAGTCTATTGAATTATATGCTTCTGGTAAATCAATTCTGCGATTTATACTGTTATATTGTTTGGACACTATTGCTTCAATTATTAATCTTTGAAATTTATTATTAATATTGTTATAATGTACTTTAGGTTCATTTAAGTTAAATGTGTGTCCTGTTGAATTGGAGTGCTGTACTATTAATGATAATGGGTCATTTCTGTTTATGTTTCTTCTGTGTTCAATGATTCTATTATGCAATTTTCTTCCCGTTTCTCCTACATATTTGGCATTACAATTATTACATTCTATAGAATAAATTACCTCTTTTCTGCTTGATATATATTCAGTTTGCCTGTTTTTTGTAATCGGGTTTCTTAAGATATCTGATAAGTTGGGAGAGTTGCTATAAAAGGTTTTTATTCCATATTTATCTAGTGTTCTAGAAATGTGGATGGATTTCGGGGAATATGGGATGTAACAATTCTGCCTATATATTTTAGTTTTTTGTGCTGACATATTAGATGTGACCTGTGCTTGATAGAAATGTTTTAAAATAAATGTTTTGGGATAACCAGCTGATGTCAAATTATTGATAACGGTTTGCGTCTCTTGCGTTTTGTATTGATTTAAAGAACAATGAGTATAAATTCTTTTAGTTAATTGGATATGCACGTTAAATTTAAATATAAATATTATTTCAAACTAGTTGGATTATTGTTTATTAATTCCTGTAGAAGGGCGTATGTGCCCGAAAGCTCGAATATATTTGTTTTAATAAAGAAACGCAGCCCTTGATGCTTTGTTTTATTCATATATGTTGAATTGTGTGTTATATAGCCGAATTTACATGCAATATTGAAAAAATTGAGACAAATCTCTTTATTAATCTAAAAAATGGCAATTGAAAATTTTAATTAATAAAGAAATGTGTTGTATATAGTGATATATTACACGGGTATATCCACTAATTGACAAAATTTAAGGCAGTTGTACCTTTTAGCATGTATATCGGGATTCAGACAATAACTCTGAAAGATACCCTCATGGACAAGACTTAAGGAAGTTGTACCTTTTAGAATGTATATCGGGATTCAGACAATAACTCTGAAAGTTACACTCATAGACAAAACTTAAGGAAGTTATACCTTTTAGCATGTATATCGGGATTCAGACAATAACTCTGAAAGATACACTCATGGACAAAATTTAAGGAAGTTGTACCTTTTAGCATGTATATCGGGATTCAGACAATAACTCTGAAAGATACACTCATGGACAAACTTAAGGAAGCTGTACCTTTTAGAATGTATATCGGAATTCATACAATAACTCTGAAAGATACACTCATGGACAAAATTCAAGGAAGTTGTACCTTTTAGCATGTATATCGGGATTCAATCTTTTACAATTAATGTAACATATTTTATGTTATTAACAACCGGTTCGAAATCACTTCATTAGGTACCGCTCAACAAAAGCAACCTATTTTATGATAATTGAAACAGTGAATAATATGTGAAGTTCACATATTAAACAAAATTTTAACGTGGGATTCATTCCCGGTTCATGACTGTCGGGAATCGAGGGTGTTACCCACTCGTCCACCGACTTGTTATTTTTGTTATTAACAATTTTCTAAATTCAGCTTATATACAAATAAAAATATTAAGAAAACATATTCTAGGGTAGAAATCAAGTCTTAGTATATTTTAAGATGTAAAAGTATTTATTGATGTCGTCAGCACGACCAGTCGACAATTATCAACAAACTATATACAACTAGAGAATATTGAACAAGCAAGCTAAGTATAATTTATGATGATTTTACAAATACATAGTAATAATCTGTGTTAAATGTTTTCATTGAATAATTAAATTAAATAATAAAATATATAAATTATTTCTTCGCCACAATATTTTAATCTTCAATAGATAAGTTTCTAACAAATTTTATGAATAATACATAGAAATACCATATAAATTCACCAGAATTACTACGAGACAAAGTTAGCCATTGAAAACAAGCAAGATTTAAAATTCAGTCGTTCTTACAATAGCTAATAATCGTAAATATCGTCTGCAAAATGAAAAGCGCCGTTTAAATGACAAAGTAGAATCGTTTGGTGTTTTATTAAAACGACAAAGGCTGTAGATTTCGTCTGGTGAAAAATAGATAGCAAGGAAGCTCTAAAAGTGACAATTTGATTTCTATTTATGTTCACGTTGAGAATAAATTATTTTAGTTATATTTTTCGTCGATAGATGGCAAGACGGTCGCTGTTGTTTGTAAATATTGGAACTTTGTAATCTTCTGCTTTTTTTAAATGTATTTTTTATTTTTTTTTTACACTTTGGTTAGTAGCCCATAAAAGACGGTTGCTGTTATTTGTATATTGAGACTTTTGTAATCTTCTGCCTTTTTTTTTTAATGATCTTTTGGGTTCATTTATTCAATTCTGTTGACTTTGCTTAGACTTTTTTAAGATACTGATTCTAAGAAGATTGATCAAACATTATTTTTTATTAACACAAAGCAATAACTCGCCATATATATATATAAAATGAAAGGATTTGGGTACGAATGTTTCTTTTATATACAATACAAACTAGCAGTCTGGTGGATTAAATTGGCGAAACCGCTGGGAGGGTTCACTAATGATGAGCCAAGCCCCCCCCCCCCCCAATACATTTTTTTTTCATCGCAGGAAGGACAGTATAAAATTTTGTATTGTGTATAAAAGAAACATTTGTGCTTAAATCCTTTTATTATTTTTATTGATTTACATGAGATAGAATAAACAAAAAAAATATATAACAATGGTAAACAAAGAGAAATTTATCTTCTTACAGTTAGTGCCTATTTACTTGTGTTCTTACATATATACACTCTGTGAGTACAATTAATCAATTAATCTTTAAATATATATGTACAACAAATTCACCCTTTTTTTTTTACCCCTAGTACACGTGATACAGGCCATGATAATCATGGTGGATAGAAGTATGCGACTGCTTTTACTGTAAGTGCACCACATGTCTACACATGTGAAAAGCAGTTCGACTTTGCCCTTACAAATGTGTTAGAGCCCCGTTTGGTTACTTGCACTCACTGGTGGAGTTGGACTTTTGCAAGAATTGGGGCCCATTTGAGCATTTTTTTTTTATTATAAAAAAAGTACCTAAACAAAAAAAAATGTTTTTACACAAAATTTCCTTTCCCCCCCCCCTTATTTGATACATTGTAAATAACATTGCCGATTACTGGAACTAATCCTGTATGTACCCTACATTTCTGCTTGGAAAATAAGACAAAAAAAAATTAATTTTTATTGTTGTTTATTTATTGAATGCATTGATGGTTTATTGTATTAATTTTATTTTTATACATACACCTATCCCCCCCGATTTACACGGAACTTTTTTTACACCTTTTCGCTTTTACACGGTTTTCCAAATAAGTTTTTTTTTATTTTTTATCGCACTATACTAAATGCTACTGTGATTGAACACATGCGCTGTGTACACATCTCACGAGGAATCCCGAGCTTATGTGCTGACTACATCTTTTAACCTGTCAATGCATTTTATTTTTATTTCGGTGTACACCTATCCCCCGATTTGCAAGTTTTTCTCAGGAACGTATCTACCGTGTAAATCGGGGGATAGGTGTAATTTGAAGTTAAAATTAAGAAAAATCGGCATTGTTTAATAAGGAAAAGAGTAAAAAAAAGCAATATAGGAATGAATAAACTGAAAATTTTCACATGTGTGTGTGGTTATAATTTTTTTAAAATGAAATATCGTTTTTAGGCAGGGGAATGTGTATAACAATAAATAGGGGAAGGGGTGGAGCTATAAAAACATTTTATATAACAGGTTAAATTAATGTTTAGTTGATTTCTGTTCCACTAGATGGCGCTCGGCCATCTAAAAAACACATGTGTTCCTGGTCAGGATATGCTTTTTATTATTATTATTTTATTGAATATAATTTCATCATTAGGTTTTTATCACAATCAGAAAAATACGTAGGAAATTCAAACATTATATTTGACAAAAACGTATATATACATAGATAGAAATTTTGTCGTCAAAATAGACAGGAGTCCGCTAGTTTGTAGAGACGGTCAATAGATGGCCCCAAGTTTTATCGTCTATTATAACGGGATGGGCGACCTTTATTTATATAGATGGATTTTCTCTTCCGGCAAAATGTACATCATTATTTTGGCCATAGATATGGCTTAGCCACTCTACAAGTTAAACATTTGTTTGGCAGATTGTGAGGATTCCATTATATCCCTTGTGGATCTCGTGGAATAAAGTTATCCTTAGACTGACGAGGGCCATTAGCCCGAAACCATGGTCTCTTGTTGGACACTTCTCAGTTTACCAAAGCTGGTGCTGTGGCTTTGTCACCGACCTGAGTCCGCTAGTTTGCAGAGACGGTCAATAGATGGCGTCTAATTTTAGCGTCTATTTTGACGGTAGAGACGACCTTTATTTTTATATACATACAGCTGAACCTCCATGAGAGGACACTCCCACTAGAGGACACCTCTCTATAAAGGACAGTTTTAATTATCAAAATTACCATTTTTACAATTTAGTAACTCTCCGGTAAGAGGACACCTCTCCCTAAATGACACTGGCACTGTAATTAGGTGCTGTCCTTTACAGAGAGTTTCTGCTGTATTTGTAATTAAATTTTCAAATATTAACAATTAGTTGAGAAATAAACTTTCCACAGAAATATAAGATGAATATTAAATTGATAGTGAAATTATTGTAAATAAATTTTACACACAGATGGAGTTCTCCAAAATTGTCTTCAGTGGGAGTTAGTGGAGATGTGTAAAAGACGGTTGATTGTCAACAACAATGGATCGAATCCGACCATGGCTACTTTTTTCTACTCAGATGGCTATTGATTAATACACAACTCCAACCTCATCAATGAGTACAATTTATTAAACGGGACTCTGGCACGCTTGTAAGTGTGAAATTCGAACTTATTTCTACATATTTCTACATGTGCTATACATACACTCATGGACAAAACTTAAGGTAGTTGTACCTTTTAGCATGTATATCGGGATTCAGACAATAACTATGAAAGATACACTCATGGACAAAACTTAAGGAAGTTGTACCTTTTAGCATGTATATCGGGATTCAGACAATAACTCTGAAAGATACACTCATGGACAAAACTTAAGGAAGTTGTACCTTTTAGCATGTATATCGTGATTCAGACAATAACTATGAAATATACATTCATGGACAAAACTTAAGGAAGTTGTACCTTTTAGCATGTATATCGGGATTCAGACAATAACTATGAAAGATATACTCATGGACAAAACTTAAGGAAGTTGTACCTTTTACCATGTATATCGGAATTCAGACAAAATCTCTGAGAGATATTACAGTGACCTTTATCGAAGACACACGAGATAACCAAGTGTGAACAAAATTAACTCTGTCTCCTTTAAAACCAGATGACAGGCGGCATCAAATAATTTCCACCTACTTAAATTTTCTCCATGAATGTATATTTATTATCAATTCCAAAAATATATATATCACCAAAAACAAATTTTAAAAAAACATCAAGTATTAAATTACGTTTTGGTGGAGTGTTACTTACAAAATAAACACGACCTTAAAAAACTAAATTTCAAAATTATATTTACATAGCAAGGTTAAACGATGCATGTGGTAAATTTCTACACACATTTTCAACATGTTGACATACTTTAAAGGTTACATATTTATGTGAGAAATATTGTGCAATATTTCAAAATGTAAATATACACTCATGTGAACAAACCTTAAGGACTTGGAAAGTCTTTGATGTCGCTGGAGACAGAGATTGTTCACACTTGGTTATCTCGTTTGTCTTCAATAAAGGTCACTGTAATGTCTTTCAGAGTTATTGTCTGAATCCATATATACATGCTGAAAGGTACAACTTCCTTAAGTTTTGTCCATGAGTGTATATTGGTTATCTCCTATGTCTTCAATAAAGGTCACTGTAATATCTTTCAGAGTTATTGTTTGAATCTCGATATACATGCTGAAAGGTACAACTTCCTTAAGTTTTGTCCATGAATGTATCTTTCAGAGTTATTGTCTGAATCCTGATATACATGCTAAAATGTACAACTTCCTTAAGTTCTGTCCATGAGTGTATCTTTCAGAGTTATTGTCTGAATCCCGATATATATGCTAAAATGTACAACTTCCTTAAGTTTTGTCCATGAGTGTATCTTTCAGAGTTATTGTCTGAAATTCGATATACATGCTAAAAAAATGTCACAACTTCTTTTTGACATTAGTGTATTTATAAATGCATTAGATTGTTAAAGAGATTTGTTATAAATATATAAATACAGTTTAAAAGGAAATAATAAAATGTTTATAGAAATATGTTTCTAAATTTTATTTTAAAATTTTGAATTCTCAATATGGCTACGATACAATTTCAATATACCAATTGGTAATATGCAATTATGTTTATTACTGAGAATATTGCGATTTCAAAAATATTAGATTATATTAAATATATAATCTAATTTACCCTATTGTGTGAAATGTTAGGATTCCGCATATAATCCCGACAACAAAAAATTCAGAAATATACAAAATCCAATAAATGAAAAAATCTAAATAAGTTTCAGCACACACATTTGAGTAAATAATTTTACTGTGTTTAGAGAAAGAATCTTAATAAATGTTATATCTATATATATAAAAATCAATGTTTGTATGTTTGTTTGTATGTCCGGTATTCCAATTCGCAGTAGTTTACTAATTCAAACCATAATTTCCATGCATAGGCAAAAAAATACGGGGAAGACGATAGGCTATTTTAAAAAATATATCAATCAATTATTAAAACTATATATTCAAATTATTCTACTTAGCTCACGAACAGCGCCCTCTATCAAAGATTAGATTAAATTAGGCTGATGTAAACAAATAGATATATATATATATATATAATGCTAATAACAAACAATTAAAAAAAATCTTATCTAAATATATATCATTTGGGGAGATATGCACACGGGTCAATCCCGGGGCGAAGCCCGGGTCACCCGTCTAGTACCAAATAAAAGCATCTAAACAACTGGAACTCTTGGGTAAGAACTGCATTCTACATTGGATTCCTGCCCATGGTGGGATCGGGGGTAATGAGACTACAGATGAATTAGCAAAGGAAGCCAGGAATTGGAACCAGAGGAAAGAACAAATGTCAGTATTTGATGCTGATGCTTTGGCAAAATACAAGATGATTCAACAAAATACAAGATAATTCAACAAAAGATAAAGAAAGATCAAATATGAGACATAAACCCAATGATAGAAGAATTACAAAAACAATCAGACTCAGAATGAAACATTACAAAGGAATGACAATACGTCCAGATGTCACAGGAACCTACAGGGCATGCAACAACTGTCCTGGTGTGGAACTAACACCTACCTACATATTCTCATACCCAGCAATGGCCGCAGCCTTGACATGGACCCAGAACAGCAGCTTTACACACCTAAGATAGAGGACATTGCGACTGCTGTGATATAGATGTACGGAGACATCTGAGGTTCTTCATTAGACATGACAACAACAATACAGTATACACACCCAAGATAGAGAACATTGCAACTGCTGTGATAGATATGTACGGGGACATCTGAGGCTTTTCATTGGACACGACAACGACAACAATACAGTATACACACACACGATAGAGAACATTGCGACTGCTGTGATAGAGCGCATGGAGACATCTGAGGCTCTTCATTGGACACAACAACAACAACAATACAGTACACACCCAAGATAGAGGACATTGAGACTGCTGTGATAGAGCGCATGGAGACATCTCAGGCTCTTCATTGGACACAACAACAACAACAATACAGTACACACCCAAGATAGAGGACATTGCGACTGCTGTGATAGAGATGCATGGGGACATCTGAGGCTCTTCATTGGACACAACAACAACAACAATAATACAGTACACACCCAAGATAGAGAACATTGCGACTGCTGTGCTAGAGCGCACGGAGACATCTGAAGCTCTTCATTGGACACAACAACAATACAGTACACACCCAAGATAGAGGACATTGAGACTGCTGTGATAGAGATGCATGGGGACATCTGAAGCTCTTCATTGGACACAACAACAATACAGTATACACCCGCAAGATAGAGAACATTGCGACTGCTGTGATAGAGATGGATGGAGACATCTGAGACTCTTCATTGGATACGACATCAACAACAATACAGTATACACACCCAAGATAGAGAACATTGCGACTGCTGTGATAGAGATGTACGGAGACATATTAGGCTCTTCATTGGACACGACAACAACAACAACAATATAGTATACACACCTAAGATAAAGAACATTGCGACTGCTGTGATAGAGATGTACGGGGACTTCTGAGTCTCTTCATTGGATACAACAGCAACAAAAGAAAATGCTTATTTTCTCTCTAATTTATATTGTCGGGATTGGTCGGTAGGGATTTTTGTTTCGGAATTTCGTTCCTATCGGGATATTGGGTTATAGATATTTTAGCTGTCGGGAATTTTACCCAGACCCAAAATTTGATTACATTAAAATAACATATTTACATTGTTGTGTGTTGTTTGTAATATTGTCCTCTAATTTAGAACAAATATTCAGAAAAAAATTTAATTCAATTTTTAAAATGAGCGTAATCGCTTTTTGTTTTGCTTCAATTATCTTTTGGCTTTTAATTTTCTTTTCTTTGAGTTTGCCAATTATTTTTGTTTCTTTTGGCCTGAATTTAGTTCATTGTTTAAATATCATTATATGGCTAATTGTTTTATCAACTCACTTTTACTATAAGTATTGTTCTTGTTCTACTTTTAATAATTTACTTCATATTTTCTTTTGAAATTTTGTGGTATATTTGGAAAGATATTTATATGTTATGGAGTATATTACTTTGAAATTAAATGAAGGCTTTTGTTAATATTTTGTGTTATGTTTTATAATACTAAATCTCATGATAGATAAATGGTTTCCAACACCTGTCTTTTAAGGCCAGATTACATATATATATTTAAAAAAAGACATATCCTTACTACGTTCACATGAACTTTCAGATGGCAGAGTGCCATCTAGTGGAACGCGTTCTTGGTTGACTTCTCTTGATTTATCAAGAAAATGGGTTGGCCTAATAGCAGGGAACAGGTTAAATCAATGTTTAGTTGATTTATGTTCCACCAGATGGCGCTCTGCCATCTGAAAGTTCATGTGAACGTGGCCAGGATATGCCTTCTTTGATTTTAATAACAAACACCTGACCTTTTTTTAATTACTTTTTCACACATATATATATACACTCATGTATATGTATATACACTCATGAATAGAACATAAGGAAGATGTACCTGTTATCATTTATATCAGGATTCAGACAATATCTCTGAAAGATATTACAGTGACCTTTATTGAAGACACACGAGATAACCAATATACACTCATGGACAAAATATATGGAAGTTTACTTTTTGGCATGTATATCAGGATTCAGACAATAACTTTGAAGGATATCACAGTGACCTTTATTGAAGACACACGAGATAACCAAGTGTGAACAAAATTGCCTCTGTCTCCTTCAAAAACAGATGACTGGACTTCAAATACCTTTCACTTCCTTTTGTCCATGAATGTATATATATAAATTAAAGACCAAAAGAACAACAGCTTTCAAACTAGCTATTGATATAATATACTAGCGGACGTACCCGGCTTCGCCCGGGTTTTACCCGAGTAAAGGTTTGTCTAACGAATCTCTCGATAAAGTGAACATTTTTTCCCGGTCCCTTGAAAAATACTCGATAAGTTGAATAAAATCAATATTAATTGGTTCCCTCGGTAATTGGAAGTTAAAGGAATAGTATCTTGCCTTGGAATTGTATCATTATTCTTGTATGGACGTACCCGGCTTCGCCCAGGTTTAACCCGAGTAAAGGTTTGTCTAACGAATCTCTAAATAAAGTGAACATTTTTTCCCGGTCCCTTGAAAAATACTCGATAAGTTGAATAAAATCAATATTAATTGGTTCCCTCGGTAATTGGAAGTTAAAGGAATAGTATCTTGCCTTGGAATTGTATCATTATTCTTGTATGGACGTACCCGGCTTCGCCCAGGTTTAACCCGAGTAAAGGTTTGTCTCACGAATCTCTCAATAAAGTGAACATTTTTTCCCGGTCCCTTGAAAAATACTCGATAAGTTGAATAAAATCAATATTAATTGGTTCCCTCGGTAATTGGAAGTTAAAGGAATAGTATCTTGCCTTGGAATTGTATCATTATTCTTGTCTCAAATAAATTGCCGTGTCATCCTGAATTTTGTCTTTCCTAATTTTCTACATTACAAAATCATCGTATCATCATGATAATATTTAGAGCAGATTGTTGAATTATAACAGATAAATTAGAATATTTATCTTGATTATTTTAAAGCGAAAAGTTATTTCAAAAATGTTATTTGCTAGAAACCTTCCCAGTACTATACTAAATAACTTCCCAAAGTTTCATGGCGTTCCAATGAGTGGTTTGGTCAGGCATAAAGGACAAACAGACCACACACACACACACACATACATTCATTTATATATATATATATAGATAAATGAGCAAAAGAACAATATTAATTGATATTAAAGTTTACTGATAGACAATTTTATAATGTTTATAAAATTTATGTTAATTTTTATTGAGTACACTATATTGAGAAAACTATTGTGAAAACTAAACAGTTGCAAATACTTCATTATTCTAGAATATATTGCAGAAGATAAATTTAATTTCAAATATTTGTTTAAGAAATAATTTTTTTATTATCAAAAATCTCTCTGCGTTATGTATGGAGATATTTTTATAATTTTAAAATATATTACTAAAACAGTGCGATATTTTGAAATATTTGCGCTTATTTACAGAGGAAACAAACAAAACAACAAACAGAATTCATGAAGATAAAAAAAGGTTTTAGCGAATTCACTTGTCTATACATATATATTTACAATAATTTTAGGCCGTGAATAGAATAGCCATATGATATTAATAAGGTGAAAGAGAAAAAAAAAAACGAGAAAAAATAACTGTACAAAAGAAAGAAGTGTCTGGCAATGTGTACAATTAACATAATATAATTGCGTTATATATGGAGATATATGTTTTAAAGAATTCACGTTTTATTATTGAAATCTAAGAACTTAAAATGCACTTATGCAATAGCAAAATTAGCCACAGCTTTCTACACTACATGTTTTATTGTCCTGTACTGGAGAAAGAGAGAGAAATTCTCCTTCAAAAGATTGGCTATGAAAACAATTCGCCATATGTTCTAATGGCAAAAGTAGAGAAAAACAAACCTAATGCATTAACTTTTCACAAATTCTGGAAAACAACACAGACAATAGACGTAATACATATGATGGATCCAACTTGAAGAAAGGTCGATGTTAACCTCTACTTTCTCTAGATAACTGTTATGTTTACTTCTGTTTACCCATCTGGGAGAATTCTGTATGGGACGTGTGTCCTTAATAAAGCCTGTTGTTGTTATTGTTGTTAGTTTCAAAGTGTATAAATCTGTGTGTCATGTTTATTCTCGATTGATTGCTTGCTAAAATTAATCCTTTCATATTAAACATATATAAATTATATATGCAAATGTGTAAATTTGCATAAAAATTACAATATTTATTTACTTATTATCATCAAATCAGACCTGATATCCCCACAAGGGATGCTTGCATCAAGCAACAACACTAAATTCAGAGAACTATTTTACATAAACAATTGGTAAATTACAAGGTTTGAGTAGAAGTTTAAAGAAGAAAGAAAAGGATATTAAAATCATGCTTGATTTTACATCCAACCTAGGAATAACCAATGAAATAAATACAAATACCTAGTTTAGCAATTACGGTTTTTTTTAACCAAGAGAGAAAATCATAAGATATATTTACAGAATTTTCTAAATTTTACATATGAGTCCTTACTATTTCTAAACATAAAAAGATCTTTGTATTCAATGTTTTCCCGATTTCTGTAAAATTACAATATTTAATAAACAAATTTGTAAATTATATAAGCCATTTAAATGTTATTCATGTTGAAATTGTGAAAAACGGTTAAAAATACAAAATATGTTCTCACAATGAGTTTATTTTTATTTCAAAATGCTAACATTCAAGTGATAATTGCTCTTCAACAGGCTTAATAAAAACATCGACTATATCTTACAAGAAATATTTACAAATACATACACTCGCATTAAATGTTAGTTTTCTGTTCTCAAAAAGGCCAGTAGAAAGTGTGCAGAGTATTAGTATTTTCAATCTACAAACGAAATTTCATTTTCTTTTTTAATAATACAAAAAAAAAAAAACAATCTTTCAAAACAATAATCAAATGATTCTTAGGAACATTTTTCCAGGAATCTTCCAAGGACAAATTCTGGAAATTCGGATGCCTTTTCAACCATCTATTCTAACTGTTTTGGCCTTGAAGTTCAACAGCTATTATCATCATCATTTTCCTGCCTATCATCACTACTCTTTGTCTTCAACACACTCCCCCCATTCTTTCTTTAAACATCCTTTCAAGGATCCGTTAGTCGAAGACATTTGTCTTTTGGCTATGATAGCAAAATATCGCTGAAGAAATAGCTGGTGAAAATCAAATTACTCAATATAAATAACAACAACAAACATTTTGACAAAAATTACTTTTACGGGTTATCACACAAAAATGCAATCTACTAGGGCCTGAGTAAGAGTAACTTAATATACAGAAAAGCGTACACTCACGAGTACAACACCAATAACAAAAGGATGAAAAAACTCACGATTTGCTATATAAAAACAGTACTTATCTTTTATTGTAGCCGTTGGTAGGGATCGGGGTCACACAGGTATGCGAGGAGAACACCAGACACGGATAAATAACGCAGAGAACACTTTAAGCGTCTCCACACAATAATCAACCTCACTGGCGTCTTGCATTACCATAGCCCCCTCTTATATACAAACATGGCCGCATTCGTCCAATGAGAAGACGTGAGAGATCGGTTCACTAACAAACGAAAAGAACAGTCTTCCCGCTAAAAACTGAAATAAGATGCAAATGTTTGTCAATATAATTTGACACTTTTATTGGGGATCTATGCCTTACACAGGATTCGCCAAGTTGCATAATTGCTTAGAAAGGATTAGCTATTTACATATGATCATTCATTTACATGTCTATTTACATACGGCTCTCTTTTCTCAATGTTTCTTCTCATACGCAGCCCAGTAAAACTTGGCCTATGTATTGGATTTATTCTTTGTTGTCCTAGACAACAGAGCCTCCAGACCAAGATGATTTGATCAAATTTTATGTAAAATACGTTCCCTTTCACTTATTAAGTTTAAACATAAAAACATGTGGTGCTCCAATTCCAAATCGGGTTTTTTGTTATTAAATAATGAACATATTCGGTTAGTTGAGCTAAATATTTTAGTGTAGTTTTCTATCACTCAGTATATACATATATACAGACCCAACACATATGCAGTTAGCACTCCCTTGACAAGGATAGAATGGTCTTCGGACCCAACACATATACAGTTAGCACTCCCTTGAAAAGGATAGAATGGTCTTCGGACCCAACACATATACAGTTAGCACTCCCTTGACAAGGATGGAATGGTCTTCGGACCCAACACATATACAGTTAGCACTCCCCTTGACAAGGATGGAATGGTCTTCGGACCCAACACATATACAGCTAGCACTTTCATTGACAAGGATGGAATGGTCTTCGGGCCCAATACATATACAGTTAGCACTCCCCTTGACAAGGATGGAATGGTCTTCGGACCCAACACATATACAGCTAGCACTCCCCTTGACAAGGATGGAATGGTCTTCGGACCCAACACATATACAGCTAGCACTCCCCTTGACAAGGATGGAATGGTCTTCGGACCCAACACATATACAGCTAGCACTTCCCTTGACAAGGATGGAATGGTCTTCGGGCCCAATACATATACAGTTAGCACTCCCCTTGACAAGGATGGAATGGTCTTCGGACCCAAAACATATACAGTTAGCACTCCCAAAGATGGAATGGTCTTCGGACCTAACACATATACAGCTAGCACTCCCCTTTACAAGGATGGAATGGTCTTCGGACCCAACACATATACAGTTAGGACTCCCCTTAACAAGGATAGAAAGACGAAAATAGTGTAAATGGGTAGTTTTACTGCCAAATACTAGGCGTTAACTCTGACGAGATAACACCTGTAGATAACTCAGGGTGACTTACGCCACCCAATATGTAACCAATGTAAACATGGGTGAAAGTTGTAAAAGGGGGTTGTGTCGTCAAAATGTCCCAAATGTCACAATCCTGTCCATCACCTACTTGTCAGCATGTCAGATGATTTCTTACCTCACACGTTTCCACCCCTCCTCTTGTATAACCAACCGCCTACTTTCTCTAGTTTACCTACATTTCTACCACCAACGTTCATATCTTGCAACTTTCATATTGACACAAATAGAATACTAATAAATATATGAATTGTAAATATGATAAAGAAGCAGACGATAGTGTAACAGCTGTTTATTTTTTTTTTTCCAGCGTTTAGGGTTAGCAATCAGCTTTATTTAAAGTTCTGAAAATAACGCGTGATAAAATAATTTACATAAACAAGGTAATAAGACCAAATCCAAATAAATGAATAGTGTTGTGACGTTTCGGTAACAGCGTTGTTACCATCTTCAGACAAAAGTACTGAATGAGAAATTTTACCACAGTATGTTTTAAATAGTTACTGTTATCAACATGCTGTGGTAAAACTTCTCATTCAGTACATTTGTCTGAAGATGGTAAAAATGCTGTTACCGAAACGTAACACACTATTTATTTATTTATTTGGATTTAGTCTTATTACCATGTGTTTATAATCTATAATCCAAATTCTGCCTTATCATAATTTACATAACTTTTATACTTTTGAAAAAAAAATTTTTTTCATCGATGGATAGTGAGCTTATCTTAACCGAAGTCTGTACGTCTGACAAAAACAGTATAAAAGAGAAATTGAACTGCGATCAGGTAGATAAATTAAGAAAAAGGCATCTACTGATTGTGTAACTAAAAGTTACTGATGGCTTTCACCATCTGTCGGAATAAATATCACAATGAATAGTTAATATTTATTCCGATAGATGGCGCAAGTTATCTTTTAGTCGCATGAACAGGAGATGTCTTTTTCTTAATTTATATTTTTTCAAAGTCAAATTTTAAATATATTTTTAAAAAGACGTACCTTGTTAAATGAAAGAAAACACACATACAAATCAAAACGATTTTTTCCCCCAATATTTCGAGAGATTGCTCCTTTTTTTAATAAATGTATTGCCCAATAAACTTAAACAAACTTAAATAACTTAGCAGATTTATTTTTATTTTATAAAAAAAAAAAACTACTAAATTCCATTGGAACGTTTTTATTTAGAAATTAACTCTTTTTTAGTATTGTTTTAATTGGATAATTCCCTAATATCTAGCATATTTTCATTCTAAAATATTCCTTAAAACTTTCTTAAATTTGTAAATTGTTTTTCTTGAATACACACAATACTTTACAACTTGATTTCATTTAGCTAAATTTGTATACCAACCCTTTTGTGTTGATTTTTTTTTTATATTTTCATCTAACTTGCATACCAATTCTGTACATATTTAAAATATCTTTCTTTCTTTTCTTTTAAAATTTTTGGTTTACCTTTAAGTGCAAGTGTCCCTAGGGAGACATAGAGCTCTAATTCGAAATAAAGTACTTGTAATAAACTTAATTTACAAATTCTTGTAGATCACATGGAAGCAACCTAACTTAAATTGCCTTTAAGTTTATTGTTCAATAAATTGATAAAGAGGGAGCAATCCCTTGAAATATTTTGAGAAAAAAAATATTTTCTTTTTCTATCAACAACAACAAAAGCCTTTATTTAGGGCCTCTCGCCCTATACAGGATTCGCCAGTTCACAAGGGATGGGGAGAACACTGTGTGGCCTTTTTCCGGGATATAGTCTTGTGGAATCCAAATATCGCCATCGCTATATACCTATTCTTTGATAATTCATTAATTAATGCCGGAAATGAAGGACAAAGTTGCCCCGTTTTATCATTTAGTTTTCGTCTTTCCTCAGACAGAGCAGCACAGTCAAATAAGTAGTGCAACATCTCCGTTGTTATTCCTGATCCACAGAAAGTGCATTTCAGATCTTCACGCCTCAATAAAATCAGATTTCTTTTTTTATCACAAATACAGGTATGCTCTTTTTTATAACTATATTCAATGAATGTATTTAACACAATCTAAAATCAGTGGACAAGTGGTTTAAACCCTCGATTCCCAACAGCCATGAACCGGGATCGAATCCCGTATGGACACTTTTTCTGTGAAGAAACTGTTTCTATTTATCATTGTAAATTACATAAGGTAGGTTGATCTTTTTTGAGCGGTACCTAATAAAGTTATTTTGGAACAGGAACAGGACTTGAAATGAAGGCGATAAAAACGTGGTGATTTTCTTTTAATGGTAAAAACACAAGCTTTCAGGCAAGAATGCCCTTCTTCAGGTTACAACTTGGAAATATTTTAAAACTATGGATATGAAAGATAGCCCAATATAGTAGGTAAATAGTTCAGCTGGGGGGATTGGCGAAGTAAAACACGGAGTATTGGGGTGGGAGGTCGATTTTTTCGGTTAAAACTGGCCGTGCAGTGCGAGACCAAAGATTCAAGGACTAGGCGCTGATACTTGTTCCCGACGCCCTTGTAAACGCATACAGGAACAGGACTTAATCTAATTTTGAAGTTTATTATTTATAAAGTAGAGCACAATAAAAGAACAACATATAACAAACTCAACCCTCAACAAAACACATTTAGAACAAAAACAACGAAACACAACCCACGCTAATCATAAAACAATAACAATACACATCATACAGAAACACACACACACACCTATACACGCGAGAAAATTAAACTAAAATACATATCCCTAGTACACGTGGTACAGGCCATGATAATCATGTTGGGTAGAAATTAGCGACTGCTTTTACTGTAAGTGCACCACATATCTACACATGCAAAAAGCAGTTCGACTTTTGCACTTACAAATCTGCCATAGCCCCATTTGGTTACTTGCACTCGCAGGTGAGGTTGGACTTTTGAAAGAATTGGAGGCCAATGGAACAACTTTTTTTCATTAGAAAAAAGTGACCAACGCGGGATTCGATCCTGGGTCGTAGCGGTCGAAAACCAACGGTTTTGACCAGGGGTCAGCAAACTGCGGCTCTTTGGATGTGAAGCCCTTTCTATATTTCCATACAT